>JABAKD010000028.1:317500-976741 GCA_012845835.1 Undaria pinnatifida
CAAAAATACACATCGGATTCGAAACTTAGTGCGCTCCTCCTCAGGCGAGGAACCGGAACGGATCGGGCCCAGAGGTTATCAAATCTCACGGGTTGGTTCGGGTCACCCTGACCCGACCCGACCCGACCCGACCCGCGAAAGGTGACCCGACCGGAGAAAAGCCCTGCCAAAATACACGTCGGATACAAAATTTAGTGGGTTCCTCCTCAGGCGAGGAGCCGGAACAGATCGGGCCCTGAGGTGTTCAAATCTGACGGCTCGGTTCGGGTCACCCTGACCCGACCCGACCTGACCCGACCCGACCGGAGAAAATCCCTGCCAAAATTCGGTCGAGGTGTCACTTTTGGGGTATCGTTTTCAGTGGGTCTGGCCTCACTCGCCGCTCGAGTGACCCCCCCGTTCCTTTTTCGGTGTTACGGTTTCTTTCGTGCATACCATGGTATGTATTTGTTGCGGTATGGTATTTGTGGCTAGCTACGCTGTGTGCGCAAAAAAAAGCAAAACTGAAACGAAGGTTTTGCTGCGAGGTACAGAGTCACGCGGGCGGTTGTCCCAAAGCCGGCTTGTGAAAAGGAGGGGAACCCCCCCCCCCCCCCCCCCCCCCCCAACCGTAGCCTTGTTCCCGTCAGTGCCACCTTCACCGCGGGTCACACTTGGTGGCATGCCTAGCAGTGTTGGTCTCTGTACCATCGGCGGTCTTGGCACATTCTTAGGACGCAATGTAGGACGCAATTTAGGACGAAATTTGTTTTTTTTAGTCGTGAAAGTAGACAAGAAAACTTGCATCCCACTTCGCCATCGGTAGAAGTTTCCACAGCTTCCACGGAAGGTTTCTCCGCAACTTCCATGGAAGGTTCCGCGAAAGCTTCCACTACACCCGTGGAAGCTGGGTGTAGCTTTCACTGCTTCCGTGGAAACTTCCAGGTACTTACGTGGAAGCTTCCATGTACTTCCATTACATACTACATGGGTGATTCGACTTCTTTCGGGAAAGCTTCCATGTGCTTCCATAAGGAAGCTTTGTTCAACTTCCACGAGAAAAAAAAACACACACACACACAACACGACGCGTGCTACCATGGAAGTATAAACGCATTTTTCTGCCAAAACAGTATTTATTTTCTGCTGCGACTGGACTCCTCCACCGGAGAGCCACCCCCATGAACGCCACGTACAATACTAACTCCTGCTAATTTTAGGGCGTTCTTTGTTTTCCGACGTCGAAGCAGACGGCATCGTTAGAATCTAATGTGTGCGTGTTTTGCGATGTTGTTGTTCGTCACGAAGTGTGTATGTATGCCTGGGCCTTGGGGCCGAGCTACACCCCCCTGATGCAGCTTATGTCTTGATTTAAGAGTGCTATTTCCGGACGGCCAGACGGACAAAGAAGACAACAGTTTCCGTTCTAGCGATCCCAGCTATGTGGGAGATGAACCGTGCATCGAAAAGAAAACGCTTGCTTGTACCGCACAAGACAGCTGGTGGATACGGTGGCTACATCGCGCCGAATATGCCATTGAGCAGGTATACTTGAGTCAGATATAATGCAGAGAGCAGGGTGCTTGATGCCAGTTGCAACATGATGATTCAATGCAATGGGTGTGACTTGTGGTTGCTTGAAGGGTGTAGTGGAACTGAGATTGATTTGTCACGGCAGCTCACAGGAACACCCTGCGTCGTGGGCACCATCAACTCCGCGTTTCCAGATCAAGCATAGAGTGGTATTGGTATCGAAACGCACGCCGTTGATCGGGCTGCACTCTCATGTGAGAGGCAGAGATCTCTCCATGTCAAGAAATGAAGGGGGAAAAGACGGGGGTTAGTTGTTGCCCTTGGCATGGCATGCGTCTGTGCGCAAGACCCCACCATCGGCATATGATACGCTACAAAAAAATAACCCTGTTCCACCTGCGCGAAGTAAGACGCGTCCTCCACACGTCGTTGTTTTCAGCCATCAAAACAGATCACGATCTAGATCATCTGTATCTATAGACCATAGATCTGTTGTCTGCAGAAGAAGCTGTATACGAATGCTCACATAAGGATCCAACCCAGGAAATACGCATGCGCTATCTAGACTATATATATATAGGTTAGTCACATCATGCACAGCTCTCACCGGGCAACATGAATATCATATCTCAGATTGGGTAAAGTGCAGGTGTTAGCATTGGCTTCACCATCATGTATGTACACCATCATATATGTAACGTTTTTTTTCTTTTGCAAGTACAGCACGTCATAGGACGCGTCAATCCCGACTTGATCGCTCTTAAAGTAATATTTTCTCTCATGCATGAAAGGCTCTTCAACTAGCTATTATCATAACCCGCGGGAGATGAATGACTGGAGTCTCTCATCTGATCATCTGTCCGCGATGTGTCGCACCTGTTCGAAGCGAGACGCGTCTTCCGCGTCGTTGATCATCTCCACCATCGACTTCATCTGCGTCTCGGCATCCGATAGGGCGCTCACCACTTTGGTATCGAAACCGCCCGCATAGCTCTCGGGCGAATCGCCCAAAGCGAACTGTGTTCACAACAGAAACAAGTATACGGCAGCAGGTGGATGTCTCTTTCCTTAATTGTTATTTTTACCAAAAAATATTGTACTCTCCAGCTCAAACCGTGAGAGGTTTTGCCCTCAGCGACCTTCTGGACAAGCCGTGGTCACAGGTGTCTTCTTTTCGTGCGTTCAATTTTATTTCGCATAGGGTTCAGCAGCCCCCCCTTTTAAGTTTATATGCTCGTCGATTGTCATCGGATTTTGAGGTCGATGCTAAGCCGGAAGTAGAACAGAAGGAGATAGGCTGTTTCATGCAATATAGATGCTTGTTCTTCTTTCCCTCTTGGTTTTCTTGCTGTTTTGGGGAACGTTTTGGAGTGGATCGCCGTTTTTGTTGGAGTTTGTGCTGCACAGTGCGTGCTGCCAACAATAGCACCAACAACTTAAACAACATCTCGGTGTCAGGTTTCGCACATACACGCACCACCCAGGGAACAGGATGCTAGAGACACGCCACAACCGCTGAGCTAGCGGTCAGCACTGACTTTTACGCTAGCTCAGTGCTTATGGTCGGTATATCCCTAACAAAAGCTCAACATGTACAGGGTCAGCACCAAAACGGCCTCGGCGCCACGCAACCGATACAGGGTCAGTACCATATTTTTGTTTTTACGCTGCAAAAGGTTATCTTTTTTTTTTTTTTTTTTTTTTTCTTTAGATCCTCCTGGGGATCCGGGTAAAAAAAAGCTTAAGCTCCATACACTTTCGTTTGTGTTCGTCCATCTGCAGAACGCAGACTTTGTGTCAACCTCGCCCCTCCGGTTTAGTCAACACTATGAACTTGCCGGCCTTCTTTGGCTGATCCCTATACTATCTTACCCTCTTTTCGAGTGATTAGCTCCCCAAAAACATCAGAAGAGTTACGACAGAGTAGGCACAGCTTGTCCCAAGGAAAAATGAACGGATGTTTGCAAAGGACGGGTGGGTGCGAGCCGCTGGGCTAAGCAGCGGAACCGGTCGATGGTGCCCCGCTCCGACTTGAAAGAACCGGCCGTGATACTCCCAACAAAGGTGAGTGATGCCGACAGGCTACGTTTTTCTGACTATATACTTACCTGCTTGTTGGGTACCAACGTAGCTATACCTTTGAACGAGAAACTATTCAACTGGGAAAAAAAAAAAAAACGCACTTGATATCACACAAACACGCCTGCATTTACTAATTTATGCTAATTTTTTCTCCTCAAGATTTTAAATTCCGCGTTTGAGAGAGACCATCTTAAATTGAACCTTTAGCATCCCATCTTGAAAAAGAACCTTTAGTTTCTTGAGGACCAGGCGGTGAGAACACGCTCAGGTACGCCAGCGAGGGGGAGGGGAAGGACGGGGGTACAATGTATACAACCCTGGACGCGTCCTACGCCAGAGGCGCAGTACCTCTTTTTGGCCAAAATGTTTCGACAGAGGTACAGTACCTCTTTTTGGCCAAAATGGTTCGACAGAGGTTCAGCACTTCTTCTTGGCCAAAGTGGTTCGACAGAGGTGCAGTAGTACCTCTTTTTGACCAAAATGGTTGGACGGACGTACAATATCTCTTTTTAACCAAAACATGATTCGACAGAGGTACAATACCTCTTTTTGGCCAAAACGATTACGATTGGCGGGTGCTCCTAGGTTTAAGAGCTGCACAACACCCCCTTTCCCACCTCCGGGTTTTCACAACTCACCCAACGAGCGACTTCTGTACCCGACTCTACTTTTCGAATAGTTTTGGCGCAGCGTAGGTAACCATCCTTTGCGGTTTCACACCGCGAAACCAAAACACTCACGACGAAAACCTTGACATCGCAGAAGAGAACACAGCAGGGGGAGGGGGGGGGGGTCACTAGCGCGAGTGACCCCCGAGCTACAGCAAACAAACGTTCTAAGCGTGATTCCTTTGCCGTAGCCTTGACCGTTGGAGTACTATCGGAGGTTTTTACAGGACTGCGAGGGTTTTCCCTCGGGATGTGGTTGGCTTCAAACCCCGGGGGGGGGCGATCGCAAGTTGAAAACTGGGGGTGGGAGGGGGCGGGGCTCTTGAAAAGAAAGAGAAAAGAAAAGAAAATAGTCGCCGTGCAAGTAGCCCGGCAAGAAAAACACTGACCAGCCCCAGACTCGAGTAGACCGGCAGGTAAACACCGACCAGCCCCACATGAGTAGCCCGGCGCCCTCGGGTGAACACCGACCAGTCCGGGACGAGTTTTTAGTTGCTGTAAGTAAGTCCATCGCATACCTAGGCCATAGGATTGCTCATCGGGCTTCACTCTCGTGCTTTCTTGAAGTCAGTATTAGAGTCCCTTAAGCGGGGCAGCCGCCTCAGAAATTATTGCGTGCACGTTACAGAGTGCTCTCTGTAGACGGACAGTCTGTAGATTCGACGTGAATCCAAGATGTCATGTGGATGGGGGTGAAAACGAGGTGATAGTAGATGTCACTGTCACGTCAAGGCCATCTCATGGACGGGCGAAGACGCAAGTGGCGCGGTTTTGGTGGAGAAGGGTCGTCCCTCCGTCACCGCCGCTTGCGTTATCGCCCCAGCTATGATTGGTCTTGGCGTGACCTTCATCACCGTCGCTTTCATTCTCGCCCATCTGTGACGCCCTTGATGTGACAGTAGTGGCATTCTACTATCACCTGGTTCCGCCCCAACCATGATGACACGGTTCCACGCCAAATCAGCAGACCATCCATCTACAGAGGGCACTCGATGACACACACACCCCTACTTAAAATGGGTTCAAGCCAACGGGCCAAGCGAACGGGACCGGATGGTGGATGGTGCCGCTATGGTCAGACGAAAATGGGGGGGCAACATCAAAAACCGAACTTTTTTTGAACGTGTCGAGAGCCGTGCATCCCCGGGCGAAACAATCGCACCTGAAGGCTCTGCAGGCTGATGTGGCACGGGGTGAGGATCTCGTGGAAGAGTAAGCGCGTGAACTCTTCCTTGTCTTCCGCTTGCTGCTCCAAAAAACGCCGGGCGGTTTCCGAGCGCGCTTCCCTGACCTGCGTTTGTTTTTTTAGGGAATAGGATGCGCAAAAATAAAAAAAAAGGCGGTTTAAACAGTTCGGGGTGGTGAGCATCACAAACATCGGACAGATCACGATCTAGATCATATAGATAATATTGATCGTATAGATCATGTAGATCATGTTAATCGTACAGGTCATATAGATCATATAGATCATATAGATCATATAGATCGTATAGATCAGATAGATCATATAAATCGTATAGATCGTATAGATCATACGGATCATATATATTGTGTAGATAATCCATAGCATATAGATCATATAGACAATATAGATATCTAGATTATCGATATCGTCATGATATATTGTGCAGGGTAGGATTGGCGTACTGTAGTAGTGCATGTCCGCCTTCGCTGCTTCGAAACCAAACGCCGGGCAGCTTCAGAGACGTGTTTCCTTGATCTGTCTTTTCAATGGAATAGGATGCGCCAAAGAAAAAAAAAAGGGCAAACAGTGTGAGCGTTCCACACCTTGACAGATCACGACCTAGATCATATAAATAAAATAGATTACACAGATCTGATAGATCAGATAGATTATATATCATACATATCATATAAATCATATAGATCATATATATCATATCAATCATATCGATCATATATCTATAATAGATCATATAGCTATCGCACCATGCGTCCGCCATCTAGGTTTTTCCGTGATGGTCCGTCCTGTTTTTTTTTTTCGGTCGCACATGCAAAAAAAGCTGCGCTACAAAAAAATATCAAGTGATCAGCGTGAAAAACATTTACACGTGTCCGACAGATCGCGAGCTAGATCATCTACACATGGTAGATCCTGTAGTTGCCGTTATGATAGGTTGTGCAGGGTCTGTATATACCAGGTATAAATTATGCAAAACTAAAATCTACTCTACCTACAGCTGTGAGATCGAAGAATCCGCCGATACTCATCTTTGCAAGCTGTGTGTGATGCTCCGATCGCGCGTGTTGCTGGGTGCGTGCCCTCATTAACCCCCTCACAACAACTGGAAACCCGTTTTTGGGGACAAAATTACTTGGATTTAGTATAGGGAGGGGTTCGGCGGCTCTAAAGGGGTTAAGGATATAGGCCGGCGAGTCCCCGTGGAACTACAGTGTAGCTTGTGCCAGGGTCAACAGGGTGATGTCAAGCAGTCTGTGCACGAAAACTATCACCCCCGTCCTTCAGGGGGCATATATACACAGAGTACGGACCCAACCCAGCAAACTTGGTGCTAGGTCATTGCAGATTGTACGCCCCCCCATCCGGCAACATGACCTAGGCCACACAGATATTTCCCTGAATGAAAGAATCTACAGTGGACCACCCACTTGGCGGAGATCAGTAGGTTTCGGTCCGACCGGGGCGAAAAACTTCAGCACTTGCCTTCCGAGCGGAGTCGTCCCTGATGAAGCAACGCGTGTGCTTAAAGCTTCCGTCCGTGTTGTAGCTGACGTTGCTGTCGATAAGCAGGTCTCGTATTTCGCCCGACTTCGTGCGAAACCTGACAGTTCAACGAGGAGCGACGACTGTTCGAGCGAAAACCTGAAAACACATATATATTGTGGAGCGACGGTTGTTCGAGCGAAACCTGAAAAGTTCGTTATGGAGCGATTTTTCGTTCGAGAAAAACGTGGACCAAAAGACAACACACACACACACACCGGAGGATTGCTATGCATTCATTAACACACCGTGGGGAGTCTTACTACCGTAGCCCCCCCGAATTTTCTTTAACGAAATCGCCGGTTTTTGAAACCAGCCCCCGGCGTTATCTCCTGAAATACGGTGTCCATTGACAAACCCGACCGACGTCATCGTTTGATGGCCATTTGCGAAACAAGAAAACGTATGGAAACATTTTGTTAATGGCATCCTTCGTCGTGTCGAGCAGCCATGACTGATGATGATGATGAAACGTTCGTTGAAGAAAAGCGCCGGTTTGGGGGGGGGGGGCTACCGTAGAATCAGTCTGGGGCCCGATTAGTACCCTATCGCGGGTCGAACGGTAGACGGTAGATGATGATCCGAGGGGGGACCCCGACGCGCACATGTGATCGAATGCACTTATCTATTCACGTAGTCTTGATACTAAGTTTTCCACTCAACAAAATGTGCAGCGCGAGCTTCGAATTCGATCGCTCATATCGTAAACATTCCCAGCCGTTTTAATACGAAGCAGAAGAACAAAACACCATTGGAAAGAAGAGAAAAAAAAAAAAAGAACGATACTGCTGTTTGTTTTTTGTCCTCCTGTTTGTTTGATGTCTCGCATAATAATGCCACTCTGGGTCCGGAAAGTATAATCAACCTGTAATTTCAATGTTAATGTCCAAAGGGCCGCTCGTGCTTCCGGACAGCGTGGTATGCTGCAGGAGCTTCAAACGCCGGTCACTTCACTAGACACCCATACCCGGACCTCATCCTACCCAGTCCCGAGCCGTCTTAAACTGGCGCTGGGGATATACGCACACACCAGTACTAAGTAGGTCGACTGGTCTAGAAGACGGTCGGTCAAAGGAAAACGGCCAGCGGTCAAGGATGTCAAACCGATCGTTCCATACTAAAAACCTAGGAGTTTGGCGTCTGTCAAGGTGAAGCATCGGGAAATTGACGCCGTTCAAGGCGTCAAAAGTGCCGTCTTCTGACATCAAAGTCCCCTGGTCCCACCCCCAACCAAAAAATAAATAAATAAATAAAACCCAGGGTCGGCAGTAGTAAGAGCAGCCAACCAGTTTAGTCGACACTAGTAAGACTGATTCTACGATACCCCCCCCCCCCCCCGCTAAAAAAAAAAGCAATAAGTACGCAACCCCCCCCCCCCCCCCCCCCCTGCCCCCCCCCTCCCCCCCCCTGATCCCCCCCCCCCCCCCCCCCCCCCTGCCCCCCCCCTCCCCCCCCCTGATCCCCCCCCCCCCCCCCCCCCCCCCCTGCCCCCCCCCTCCCCCCCCCTGATCCCCCCCCCCCCCCCCCCCCCCCCCCCCCAAGAAAAAAAAAGAAGCGATTTTCTTTCACGAGCGTTTCATGGCTCCTAGGCACGAGGAAGGACGCTACAAAAAAAAACATGTTCATGCGTTTTTTTGATTTGCGAACGATTAACGAACGACGCGACGACGTCGGGGTACCGCCTTTCAGGAGATACGGCCGGGAGCTGGTTTCAAGAACCGGCGATACTGTTACGGAAACGTTTGGGGGGGGGGCTACCGCAGACCGACTCTGGGCGGCAATAAAAGTACCAGGTGCGAGCCAATACGAGCTCATACACGCAGTTAGGGCCCAGTTCGGGACCTACAGAAACGAGAAAGAACAAACGTACCGCATAAAATACGAATAATATCCCCGTCGTGTCTCCTCCGCTTCCCTGCGATACACATTTTAACGCCAACTTTGTCGAGTAAAAGTGGCGACATGGACAGGTAGTCTACATGCAAAAGTGTCTCCCGCGTTTTTGCTTGGCAACGACGCACACTCCAAAACGCCACACGGCTTAACGCGTTTAGTAATAGGATGTTTGTGATAAAGCGTCTCCCGCGTTTTCCGCATTGGCAACGGCGCATTTTTTCAACGCCACCGAGAAAACCTTTATTTTTTCATCCCACCTGACGGGGACGTCCCGGATGGTGTTCCCGCTCCCCAACTGCTTGAAGATTTCCAGAACATCTTTCTGCAGTAGCGTACGCAACAGCAGCGACAACAGCAACAACAACAACAACAAAAGGCGTGTTTGGTATTTATTGGGCGCAGGGTTTATAGCGTACGCAACAGCAGTAAACAACAACAACAAAAAAGGCGTGTTCGGTATTTATTGGGCGGAGGATTTATAGCGTACGCAACAGCAGTAAACAACAACAACAAAAAAGGCGTGTTTGGGATTTATTGGGCGGAGGATTTATAGCGTACGCAACAGCAGTAACAACAACAACAACAACAACAAAAGGCGTGTTTGGTATTTATTGGGCGGAGGATTTGAGCAAAAAACCACTGCGAGAACCCAGAGTTGTGACGCCCAGCCGAGGAAAAATGGCGACAAAATTCACAAGTGCTAGAAAAATTTCCATCTGTTAGTTGGTCCTGATCGCCGCCGGACATGCTCCACCATCCACACACCATGAGCGTGGGTCTGTCTGTCATCCTCCCCCCCCCCCCCCCTTCCCCCTGTTCTCCATGGTATTGTTAACCGCTCGTCGATTTCGCTGCTTTTTTTTTGCACGAAAAACAAACCCCAGCGGAGGACACGCCTGAAAAAAACAAGAACACAACAGCCCAGCCGTAGATACATGCTGCGTGTGGTAAAAGCTGGCGCATACCGTTTTTTCGCTGGTACTACTCACTGATCATGGGGGCCTTACACCCCATAACAAGAACAAAAAACGCTAAAAATGATTATGAGCACACTGAAAAGTGCAGTTCGTTCGATTGTCAAAACCCGCATGACGTCAGGTCAGGTGTATACAAAACGACAACTTTTGCGAACAAACAATAAAGAGGTGAAATGACTTCTTTTTTTTTTTAGTTCCGACGATTTTGTGTCAGGCAACGGAGGGGCCTCTCTCGTCATTCACAGAAAAAAATACTGGCAAAAAAAAGGGCTGCCTCGATCATAACGTGCGTCGTCCGTGGAAAATGGAAAGATATTGTGATACAAGTTGTTAATGGTTTCGCTGCGCTCCATACCTCGCTGTCGGGGCAGAACTTCATGATCGGTTGCCCGATGTACTCCTCGGCGGTGTAGCCCAGCACCTCCAGCTCCCGGTCGTTCGCCCTTGCAAGATAGCAGGCCCCACACCAATCGAGTTCATCCACCATTTTGTTGCCTTTCTCTCGTTACAATCTAATGCACCAAGCTTCTCCATGTCACATCCTTTTTGTTTAATTTTTTGTTTCGTCAGTCGTCCGGCAATAGATCTCCCCCCCCCCCCCCCCCCCCCCCCCCCCCCACCGCCCCCCCCCCCCCCCCCCCCCCCCCCCCCCCCCCCCCCCCCCCCCCCCCCCCCCCCGGCGCACCCACGTTTGTATGATATTCCGTGTGGTGTTTATTGTGTTTTAGACAAAAAGAAAGCGTTTTATACATATTAATGGACCATAGGATTGTTCAGCGGGCACGTACATATGATATCACATACCGGTACAGTTTTGCCCGCCCCCTCCAAATTTACTCATTTTTTTTTTGGGGGGGGGGGGGAGGTGGCCAAGAGTACGGGAAGGAGATCACTTTTTTGGGGCCTCTTTTTCCAGTAGGTCGGGGTCGAAGTCACTCGCGCGAGCAGACCCTCTAGATCCTTGTTGCAGTGTTTATAGCTTTCGTTTTTTTTTTGGGGGGGGGGGCGGGGACATGACACCCTGCCATTGAACGGTTCGCGAAGTGAGCGAAGAACCATACCCCTAAATACTTGTTTGCAGCGACTTCAAGGTATGGAGTCGCTCGGTCTAGTGCCCGAGAGCAACGCAGTGGAAAAGAGGGTATCGTGGCCTTGGTCGAGCATGACATACCCGGTAGTCGTAGATAGACGTTCTCAAGCGAGCAAAGGAGCAGGGGCATCAACAGAAAAAAAAAAAACGGTGGGTGCACGCTCTGCCCGTATGATAGCATGCGACACACGCCGTACGTAGCTCCCCGCTCGAGGAGCCCCCCGTCTATCAGAATCAAGCACGCGACCCCCCCAACAAATGCCCCGCCTAATGCAGCACCGGCGTCCGTTTTACTCGAGCTTCCCGTGCATCAGAATCAAGCACAGTACGACTCCCCCAAAATGCCCCGCCCAATGCAGCACTGGTGTCCGATTTTGTCGCGCTTCCCGTGTATCAGAATCAAGCACACGATGATGGATGAACCAAGGTGTTACGGGCACAGGTTGGCTCGCGGAGACGGGAGTCACGAAATCCGGAGCGCCATCTGGCTGGGAAGAGAGAAGGAGTAGAAAATATGTACCAGGTATTAAAGCACTGAAAAGAAGGAAGGAAAGTGCAGTGCCACTCAGGGGCTTTTCCCGCTCCCTCACGAGGTGAGCCTAATCATGGGATTAGGGTCACCACTTATTTACTTTATTGTATCCGTTCGGGAACCATAGGTTCCCCCGCATCTCCGACGATGCTACACCAAAATGCCACGTAGTAAATCAGATTTGTGCATTGGCATAAACCAACATTCCCCCTTGCCTGTGTGTACGTCATGATAACGATCAACTCGAAAATATCCAAGATTGGGACCGCCAATCACATCAATAGTTCTACTCTACTCGAACATATCGAAGATTGGGACCGCCAATCATATCAATAGTTCTTCTCTACCATCTCCGTAGATTCTATGCAGTCATACACATCATACATCAGGGTTGTGCACAGGCATAAACCAACACATAAAACCAACACACGACCCCCCAAAAAATGCCACCCCTAAAGCAGCACCGGGGTCAGCTTTTCTCGACCCTCCGGTGTATCAGAATCAAGCACACTGCACAAGAAAATGCCGCGCCTAATGCAGCACCGGTGGCGGTTTGCTCTCACCAGAGGATGCGGCCGGTGCTGCTAAGCCAGTGCAGGGCGATGGGAGCTTTGTGGAAGAAGTCCATGAACTCCGACTCGGCCTCTTTGCTGTGCTCGCTTACTAAGGTCTGTCTCCTCCCGGACAGGATAATGGAGCCATCTGCGTACGTTGAGCGTTCGGCGAAAAGGGGGGGGAGCGCCCGCGGGGGGGGGAAATTTATGGACAGTGCGGCCAAACTAAAACCACGTCAACAAGCGCGTGGTAGCTAATTTTGAGAGGGGAGGAGTGGGTGGGAAGAGGAGGGAGTGTGGGGGAGAGGGGGGGAGGGGGAGGGGGGTGAGGGGGTGGAGGGGCGAGTAGGGGGAGCGCCGTAGCATTGCCCAATCAAGCGTCATCCAGCGTTTGCCCGGCATTGCGATAGGGCCTATGGGAGCTTTGGTGAAGTAAGTTCATGCGCATCGACTCGGCCTCTTTTTGCTGTGCCGTGCTTGCTGATGCCAATCTCCTCCTCCCCAACAGGAATTTTGAGCAAAGTCTACGTAAATTGTAGTTTGAGCGGCCGACAAGGCGTTATTCGGGCGTTCGAGATAAAAGGACGCGCGGGGCGAAGGGACTATTCACGAAGCGCGCGAGCAGCCACTTACTCTAACGAGAACAAGTGCGTGGGAGCTTCTTTTGTCGGGGGGGGGGGCGTAGCATCGCACAAATCAGGCGTCTTTCAGCTTTTCCCAGCTTTTTTTTTTTGTTCATCCTCCGGCGGATGGGGGGAGAAAAAATAAAGCTTAAGCTCACCACACTCCCACGCACTTTCATACATGTGGTGTGTCAATTTAACTCAATGGCATGTTCACAATCCGGCGCCAGCTGCCGTATCCTTCGGTTCCCGTGGTATCGACAGCACGAGCTGTCCCTACCGGGCGGTCACAATCAGGCGTCTTTCAGCGTTCCCCGGCGTTTTCAGTCAGTATCAATCGTCCCTTTAGACTGGCCAGACAACGAACAGGCGTAACTCGGCTTCCGTTTACCCGTCGTTGCAAACGTCCTTCTCGCTCACTTTTGGAGCCTCGCGAGAGGGCCCAGTCGAAGCGCTTGTACGTCGGTAGGTCCGAGAGTTTGCCCAGCAGCAGCGTGTCGCAGTCCCTCACCAACGTGTCCATCGTGTCGTCGTCGATGCTGTCCAAACCTCCTTCCCGAACCTTGTCCATCGCGATCTTGAACCTGACGTTTGGTAAAAAAGACGTAAAGGTATCTCGCAATGAATCCAAAACAATAACTCGAAAATAATAGTTGACATAATATACTCATGATGAATTTGAACTTTCTTTGGTTGTGAGTGTGCTTGCCATCCAACAATGTGGCAGTACGGAATTTTCAACGTTGATCGCTGTTAAAACATTCTCGAAAGAAGAAAGCCTCGGAAAACAAAAGGAAACCTACGTCAGCATGCAAAAAAGGTTTTACTTTCGAGACACACATTGCTTTGCGAGTCGCTAAAGCAGACGACATGCACACGAAAAGCGAAGTTCAGATACAGCACAGTCCTACCATAGTCGTGGAGCAGTTTCAAGATATGGTACACGAAGCACTTAGATTTCACAATCGGGGGGGGGCAGAGACTATAACAGAGAGTAGAGTTTGTGGATGGGGTGTACTCATTTCATGCATAGCCGTAACGAAGTCTTGGTGGTGAACAGAAAGCTCAACCAATTCATTTGAACTCAAGACGATAATTCGATTTCCCCCTGCCAGGTGGCGGAGAAGACAGTCAAGTCAGCGGCAACGGTGCCGACGCTGCCGCACTCTATGGCTGCATTGCGCAAGGCGCCACCCATCGGAGGCTTGCTGGCTGCTCGCATCTTGCCAAGCGTAGGAGGAGATCATCCAGAGATCGTACACTAACCTGGAATCGCGCTTGAATCATGTCGGCATTGATGACAGGGGCTCAGCGCCGCCACAATCGATATATAGGGGCTCCTACGTGTCCCCTCTCAAGTGCCGACTGATGATACGCTTCGTGTTTAGCTGTGCTCGTGGGCTAGATGTCGGGGTAAATGAGCTAATGTGGGAACATCGTTATCATCATCGTCATTATTATCATCATCGTCATCATCATCATCATTATCATCATCATCATCATCATCATCGTCATCGTCATCATCATCGTCATGATCATCATAACCATCATCATCATCACCATCATCATCGTCATCATCATCATCATCAATATCGTCACCATCACCACCATCATCACATAGCAGTGCTCTTAGAGAAGCCTCCTCGAGCACGCACTAGTGCTGCACGGCTGGCGCCCTCTCGCGCGACCGCGTTGGCGGGATTGGCTTACCCACGGCCAAACAAAAGTCTCACGGGTGGATGGACTCTCCCCCCCCCCCCCCACCCTCACGCCACAGTGTGAGTTGCCTGGTCCCAACTTCTCTCAAAGTTCAATCACAACCGCATAGAACACCTGCTGTAATCGAGAAAAACAAATACTGAACCAGGCCCCCTAGGCTGGGCTCCTTGTATTTTTCCATCTGACGCGTACTACGATAGAGGTACATTAAGGTATACCGTTTTTTGGCGAAAATGGTTTCCGAACGACGGGGCTCTTTAACCCGAAATCGTCTAACTATTAAGGTATACCGTTTTTTTGGCGAAAATGGTTTCTGAAGGACGGGGAGCTCCTGAACCCAAAATCGTTGGGAAAAAAAATAAATAATGGGCAATTTTTTGGGCGTGGTTCTTGTTGTGTACACCAGACCATGCGGGATTTTTCATTTTCGGTATATATATAATAGCGGTTTTAGTTTTTCTCCAAACAAATACGTTTCTTAGAGGTCTTCTTGAGCTCCCAAAATTGAGGGAACCTCAGAAATATACTGGTTCACCTCTGTCGTAGCAATGGTCGTCCGACTAGAGGTGCGACATGAGCTTCCAACACTTTGTTTTCCTTTGTCAGGGAGGCCTTCCGCGGCAGGGGTTCAGCGTTTTCTGGCCGGTTGACCATCTCAGGGCGGTAGAAGCACCGGCTACAAGTCTGATGCCTCTTTACGAATTATGCTTGTTTCAGGGACTACCGCATAGAAAGCTAAATCGACCCACACGACGTGTATGAAATTGCGCGGAAGAGTGTGGTGAGCTTTTAAGCTTTAGTTTTCCCCACCCGCCGAAGACTGAAAAAAAGAGGGAAAAAAAAGAAGAAAAGGAAAAAAAAGCGTAAAAGTGTTGTTGGGTCCGGTTTTCCCGACTGAATGCCCCTTGGGGATTGTTTCATGTGTTCGCGGGTGATATATTGAGCTTCTCTCATATGGTTAGGAGCTCTCAGAAAATTCTGCCCCTCCCCTTACCGTGGGATAGTTGTAGGAGAGGATGCGTTCCGCGCTAGCTTCAGACACGTGCTACGAGAGAGAGGTAAAACGTTGTTCTTTTTTGACCGCATCCCGGACAGATCACGATCTATTTATTAATAGATAATCTAAAACAGTATAAGATCCTTTATCCGTCGTTATATATGATGTATTGTGCAGGATCTGTACACAAAAGAGCACAGATCCAACCCTGGAAACGTTTAGGTAGATCGTGCACACAGATCGCACGGCTCCCACCCGGTAACGAACTAGATCATACAGATTTACATACTGATCTTCGCCGAAAGATCTAGATTGCCAAATGGGGATCTCGGTCGTCTGTCTGTTCGGCGTGTGATATCTTCATGTCCTTCGTTACCGTGGAAGCAACGGAAGGTGCTGCTTTGCTGTAGTTTTGCCGCCTACATACCATGTCGTACGTATAACATATATATTGCGGGGTTTTTCACCCTTAATTAAGCACGAGCTTGTGTCGTAAGGCTTAGTTCCTGCCGACGACGCCATTTGTGAAGGCGTCAAATAGTTCGCTGGCGGCCTAGAGTATACATGTAAAATACGTACCAGGTATCCAATTAGTCTATCTACCCACGTCTCGCAGTATAGAAACCTGAGAGCGCTCATTACTACATATCAAGAATATTAGGTTGTTGGCATCGATCCGGGGGATCTCTGTTTTTCCCCCCGGATTATTGGAGAGTTGTAAATGCACGGAAGGATTTATGCTCCAGGGATGGTACCCTATCCTCCCCGGGCGCGGCGAGACCTTAAGTTTTTCCTGAGAGGGATAACTCCCCACCGCGCACTGGCTCCACGAGCCTCGGCCAATCAACGATCAGCCGGTGCGGTTGGAGTTTCCTCACCGTGCGGGGGAGTATCGACCCGGGGTATCATCGTTTCCGTCTCCGGGGTGTCGAAGCTGCAGATTGTTGGAATCATTTCTAATCCGGGGGTAGGACCTTATTCCCGGGTGCAGCGACACCTCAACATAGTCCCGCGTGGTAAGTTCCGCCGCGTGCTGGCCATACGAGCCCCAGCCAACTTCCAATCGGCCGACGGGGGTGGGGTTCCCACACCTTGCGGGGAGGTGTGACCCGGGGTAACGCCTTTTTCGTCCCCGAGTGGTTGGAGACGTAAATGTATGGAAGGCTTTCCGATCCGGGGGTGAGATTCCATCCTCCTCGGGTGCCAATCGCTCCACGAGCCCCAGCCAATCAACGGTCAGCCAATGCGGTCGGGTTTCCACACCGTGCAGAGTGATATCGACCCGGGGGGTTAAATTGTTCCCGGTTGGTTAAAGTTATAGATATGAGGAGGGATTTCCGAAACGGGGATGGGATCCTACCCCTCCCGGGTGCGGCGGAACCTCGATGGATCTATCATTGGAACATTCCTGTTCAGCACCAACCTTCTAGAAAATAGCCAGCGGCCTCTGGCAGGGATTTGACAGGCCAATCAGAGGTCAGAATCGCAATTCAAAGTGGTAAGCCTAGTGGCAAGACTGGCTTGATGGCTGTGAGGACCACCTCGAGATTGTCGGCAATGCTCAGCAACGCGACGATCACGACTCGGTGCGATGTGAGAACTACGGTTCTCTGCTGGTTGTGTCTCCAGTCCTCTCTACTCATGCCGCGGGGCGGGACTGGAACGCTCTGGATCGCGAGACCGAAATAACAGACAGACAATCAGACGCGTTTTTTGCATCACTAGCGCTCGGTACGTCCACCGCGCCGCTCGTAGCGCTAGATCTGGGTACCCGTACTGCTGTAGTCGTAGGGTAGGGCATATTACGACTAATAGTATCCGCACGAGTTCTCTTAGTGTGCTGTGGTGTGCCACTCCGAACGAAAATGCCAGGAACAGTGGGGTGTGAGGGCCGTTCCTAACGAATACAACAAGTTTCAGGAAAATCCTGACCAAAAAACGTGATATTTTCACGAGAATCGTGATATTTTCTTTGTCCAGGAATCCGCACTTTAAAATCGCTTCGACGGCATTTTCCCATGAACTTGACGTCAACAGGATTCCTGACAAAAAAAAACGTCATTTGTTTTTTTGAAAACGTGACATTTTAGAAATTCAAAATGTCAGGAATCGTGACATTTTGTCACAGGATTCATGACTGTTTTAGCGTTCGTGTTAGGATCGACCCTAAAAATGCAAAGTCCGAACAGCCGTGATTCCGCCTGCAGTCACGTACGGTCGCGGCGCCGCCCCCGCCCGTGGCGCTAGGCCTGAGTTCCCCACGCATATGGGCGCGAGACAGGATCACTCCAGAACATATATGACGTAGAACACTCATTGATTCAAGCAAGCTCCTCAATCTCCGAAAAGGTGAGGCGTCGGCGCGAGGGGAAGCGCTGTTGATTATATAGCACTACCCACTGAACCACGCAGTCCCGTGACTACATGGGCCGGTGGGTTTGTGCTATATAACCAACAAAGGATATGTTTGAGAGTCAATTGGCGGACTCGTAAACATAATCTTTTGTTGGTTTTATAGAACACTACCCACTGAACCACGCAGTCACGTGACTACGTGGGCCAGTGGGAAGTGCTATATAACCAACAAAGGATATGTTTGAGTCAACTGGCGGACTCGTAAACATATCTTTATATATTTTTTGTTGGTTATATAGCACTACCCACTGAACCACGCAAGTCATGTGACTACGTGGGCCGGAGGGTAGTGCTACATAGCCAACAAACGATATCTATACCGGTCGCCCCGGTGGCGTATCAGGTTATCCTCGAGCCTGGTATAGGTCAGTTTCGTGAGTTCGAGTCCCGCCGAGTGAATACTCGTATAAATTCGTTGGGACTTTTTCTTGTGCACAAATTGACTTGCGGAAAGCGCGAGAGCGTGAGTTAGCAACTGTTAACACTCGATGAAAAATCGACGAGCAGTGGGATTGCTGAACCTTATGCGCTATAAAAATTGAAGTCAAGAACCGGAGGGGAGAAGGGACGACACCTGTGACCACGGCTTGTCCAGAAGCTGGAAAGTAGAAGTGTGAGAAAAGAAAAAGAAGAAAGATGTTTGAGAGTCAAATGAATTTGGCGGACTCGTAAACATATCTTTTTTGGTAGTTATATAGCACTACCCACTGAACCACGCAGTCACGTGACTACGTGGGCCAATGGGTAGTGCTATATAACCAACAAAACATATGTTTGAGAGTCAGTTGGCGGACTCGTAAACATACCTTTTGTTGGTTTTATAGATCACTACCCACTGAAGCACGCAGTCATGCGACTACGTGGGCCAGTGGGTGGTGCTATATAACCAACAAGCGCGACAGGGATACCAGGGGTTGTGCATGTATGCGTTCCGGCCGTGCGATATAATATGAACACATCATAAATTGCAAAAAAAAAAGCAGTGATTGCCGTGAATGCGAGAAAAGGAGACGATCATTTCACATCTATCTATGATACGTCTGCTATAGACTATACCCCACCAGTAACCAGTACGTGTTCTTCTTACGTACCAACAGGTATTAGACACCACCGAGGGAATCAGGTACTATTTCAAGCACCTGTGTGGCATGCCGGTGTATCTTCGTAGAACACATCACTAATAATAGTGTGGAGCTCGCAAACTATCCTCCTGTCATACGCGTCATACACGTCATACAACAAACAGCAGCCAGTTCCACCGTAACGGCATCGCATGAAGCTACCTTCAATACTGTTGTAGACTTCTACAGTTGATACTGCTGTACCAACCTCATGTTTGGAGTCTGGGTCAGTTCTGGATACATACTTGTACGTATGATACACTTTGTACGCGGTCTCTGACTTTCGAGAAGTACAATACCAGGTGTGTTGTGGTACCTGGTACAAAATGCGACCAAAAGGACACTTGAGATTAGACAGCAAGTAGTAGCCTCAAACGGTCACAAACTCTGTAAGGATGCTGTGCGCCTACGCAATGCTGCTAAGATACGCCACACAGACCTCTGTCTGCCGTTCTGCTGTTCTGCTGCTGCTGCTGCTGTTTATCGCACCAGGAAATCAGTGTGATAGTAGCAGCAAAGACACAACAGACAGACATAGACGTCAAAGTAGACTCACTGTTGTAGAGTGTAATACGAGCTTGCAGAACTCTACTGACTGCACGAACGACGCGCGCTCGTACAGCTGTACTCCTACAGCAGTAAAAGGAAGATTACTCAAATTTACATACACCAACATACACGCACCTAGCCTGATCCTCCGCCTTGACGAGACACTCCACGAAGTCCAGCTTCCTCAACCGGTCCAAGCTCCCAACCCAGCGCTGAAAGCGGGCATTCGCTTCCACCACCCTGAAGCGGCACCTCTCCCCCTCCTCCCTCCCCTCCCCCTCCTCTTCCTCCTCCTGGAGAACCGCGATAGCCTCTATTCCCCTTGCCGAGTAGGCCTCGAGACACGATGGCGAGACAGTGGATGGTGCTGCGACTTGCCTGTCCCTTTCTTCTGCCTCCGACGCAGTAACAGCGGTGGTCATGTTGCTGTAAAATATTAGTGTCGACTCCGTGTTGCGGATGGTGGTGTTGGTGCAATCAGGTTTTCGTTCTACCAAATTTCTTGTGTAACTAAACACCCGAAGCAACCTCTTCACCTTCTATACCCTCTCTGCTACCTCTTTGCTCTCGCTCCTTTGTCCCCGACTATGATACCACAATTAAACTAGACTAGACTAGACTATTCTATTTGCAACGTTTTGGTGGTGGAATGTTGTAGTTGCAGTTGTCGCTGTCGTCGTTGTTGTCTGTGTGCTTGCTTGACGCTTGGCCCTCGCCCCGCTCCTCCTCCTCGTCGTCCTCTTCCTCGTCGTCTACAAGCTGCCGTGCCTCCAACGTGTTGTTGCCGTTCTGTAATGCTGCATTCTACGAACGAACACCGAAACGTTGTTCTATCTTTTAGTCTAGTCGATGATGAATGATGAGTGAATTACATCGAAAAAATGGTCGTTGCTGATATTTTGCGCATTGAATGTCACCAGAAGGACGAAAGTCTAGGATCGTATCCAGTAGTACCAGGTACAGTATTGAATAGGATCGTAGCATCTACTATTAATAAGATCGTTTCCACATATTAATATTATTCACGGATCTTGGATCTTTGTGGAGGCCGCAGAACAACCGCCGGTAACAAACCGCACTGGTAACCCCCCCTCCGGCACTTGGAGGCAGAGCCGGTGCGTCCTGAGAACAGCACCTGCCTATTATGATACATGCCTCCCGGCTAGTTTCGAGTTCCAAAGGGAGATGCTGGCATAAGAGGTGTTCGACGCCACGATGCTCGTATGACTCATATACCAGGTAATTTAATACTAGACTCTAAAAACAAATCGTTTGGACTCACCACGTATATCATACGTACTGTACTGCTGTACATGTGATACACACTGCAGCTCAGTTTTGATTTTGGAAGAAAAATGAGAAACGTCAGCTGTGAGTACGACCGATGGGTGGTTGAAACTCAACTTTACTATTATGCAAGCTGATTTGAAGATTTTCAGAAGGTCATATCCATATCGATCACATCACGGACGGGTACTGTAAAAATGTAAAATATTTTCGGACAGTAGTCCTACTGCTGACGACGCCAAAACAAGTAGATTTTGTTTTTCATTCTCAAGTCAGCCCATGATAAAATTTGACACGTATGTATTCGTATTTAAATCCACACACGACGCGTATGAAAATACGTGGAAGTGTGGTGAGCTTAAGCTTTATTTTTCCCCATCCATCCGCCGGAGGATAAAAAAAAAAGAAGAATATTCGTACAGAGCAGGACCAGTTAACCAACAAGAAGAAAGGCAATTGTGTAAGTGTGCTATAAACAGCCAGTCGCGATTAACAAACTATTATATTAATAGCAAGATTAGACCTTTTCATGCCCCTCCCTAAAAACCATCGTCTAGGAGACGTATCATTTTGTGTCGCGATTTACGTTCAATCTCGAAATGCAGGCGACCCAACGCGAACCTGCCTGGCTCCGGACAAGGCCCAGATCCCTTTCGATGAGAGAGTCAAAGATTTAAGCACGATCCATACTCCGCTCGGGGGGGCGACGAGTATTTGCCGGAGATGTGGATTGGTCTTCTCTCGAAGTGCCATGTGGCATTAGATGAGAGCATCGAAACTTTTAGAATACTAAAGGGCCAACATAGATAAAGGACTCTACAAGTAGACTATATAAGGGACCTTCGGGGCCCGACGCACTATAATAGGGAAATTGTTTTCGACTTGAAACTAGAGACTTAGCCACGCACTATGGTCCCTTAAAGGGGGTTTACTTTCGACTTGGCTAATATAGAGACTCGGTCAATCAAGCGGTCAGTGCAGTGGTTCGATCAGTAGCTTCTTTAATTGACATTAGGAAACGGCCACCAGTATTTACTGGACTTGCATCAGTATACTACTAGTAGGCGCGTTCGTCTTGAACCCTGGGACTCTAGGCATTGAGCAAGTGGTGTCAACTTTTTCGAGGCTTTTTTCCGGGATCGATCGCCGAGCTTGGCAAGCAGGACCGCGAGACTTCCCACATGACGGCGGGTGTGATCACGTGCATGAAGCACCCCCGCGAGCGCGTGGCCAAGATCGGGGCCCTGATGTGAAAGCTATCAGCCGCGTTTAAGAAAACCGCGGACAAAATCCACCGCGCGGAGAGTAAACTGATTTCAAAAAAAGATAGCCGTCTGAGGAATAGTCGAAACAGAAACTTAACCCTGCAAGTAAATAAACGGACTTGCAAAAAATAAGCCATGCAGATTGTATAGATCAGGGGTCCACCTACACAGATCATGGATAGGGATCTGGCTCGTTTGTTGACGTGAGAAAATACTTGGTATCTGGTACGCAACTCTCTTTCCCGCTTTCTTTTCGGCGTTCCCCTAACGTTTTAACTCGTTCATCAACCATGCTTATTGAAAAGCGGCCGGTTTCGGGTCAACCATCGTGCGAAGTGAAGGACGATGGTGGTGCCCGATACCCGGGGCGTCAGCAGACCGAGGAGAGAAAAACTCCTATTACACCATGTTTTTTGCTAGTATTACTGATGATGTCGTCACGCTGATTGGATTCATCGCCAAAACGTACACAACTATATGGTCGCAAGGCAGGGTCCACGGTCCGAAAAGAAACAAAGACAGGAGGAAAACATGCAAACGCCTAATAAAGTGCACATAAATACTCGCTCGGGGGCGGAAAACACTGCAGAAAAACGAACAAATAACATAACACATTATACGTATAGACACATTAATCAACACTTCTGACGCAGAAACTGAAACGTCTTCAGCTCATCTTCCATGTACCGGGCACAAGTTTACCGCGCCAATATACCGCGGGTATAACTTTACCGGCGTGCCCACATACCGGGGATAATTTTACGTTGCGAGTAGGGCTCTAAAGAGCTGCTGAGGGAATATCAGAGGTAGAGCCAAAGAAATACCTCGAAATCGCTAATGTGCGCGTACCTATGCGACCATATATGTGCCCATGCTAACATGCATGCTCCCCTGTCAACATGCATGCACCCTACGTGCCCATGCTACAGTAGTAGAACGCATATACCCACACGCCAACATGCATGTACCCATACCATGCGCGCTCTCCTACCGCCACCACCGCCGCCATTCGCGTAGCGCAGCAGACAAAGCGCGGCATAAAGCAGGAGAGGATAATATCAGCCCACGAGGTCAGCTCCCAAAAACAAGGAAAAAACAAAACACTGCTGTGTGCACCGTAAACGCGTGCCTCCAACCGTTTTAAACATCTTCCGGCGGGTCCTGATTCCCGCCTTGAATACAAGCCGCCTTTCCGCCAAAAATACACACACATATAGTAAACATAAAACTCAAAAACTCCACAAACTCAAACATTCTCCTCTTCGCAAAAAGAAAACCCGTGTGCGATTTGCTAAAAGCGTACAGCCGGCCCACCCCCCGAACCTTGTTTTTGTTTTTACCTGGTAATGTATGAGTTCTCGAAAAAAAGCCGAAACGATGCCCCATGCCGTACATTACTAGTCCACCCTCGCACTTTCTTTCATCACTCTGGCAACGCTGCTTTCTCTAAAATAAAGATGAAACGATGCCCTATGGTCCACGCGTTTTAGTTTGTTTTTTTTACTCCGTCACTAGCATTATAGGTGCGCCGCTAGCTTACGGCATAGTAGGGCTGGGTGGCGCAGGCAGCCCTACATCGCGGGCCCAAGAAGCCTCCACCATACAAGCACTGCCCTTTCTAAGCGGTGGGATAGTCATAAATCCCGCTCCGGTATAGAGCTAGTAGTGCGACCCTGCCAACCTTCAATACCCCCCCCCCAATATCTGCCTGGTTGGTGAAAACCCGACGTGCTCCATCCCGGCGTAGTAGGGATGCGAGGGTCTATGGTCATACGACTATACGGCCATGCATAAACTGAGTACCCCCCCCACGCCTCGTGCACGTCATGTCTGAATGGTCGGTGAAATCCCGACGTGCTCCGTCCCGGCATTGCAGAGATGCCAGGGTTTACGGTCAAACGACCATGGCCATGCATGAAATGAGTGAGTGCACCCCCTTCCGAAGTATCTGGACGTGGCCATACCGGAAAACAAAACGAATCAATTCGAAGCTACCATCTATACGCCAGAGAACACGCACAAAGGTGCCGAAGGCCACCTCGCAAGAGGTTTTTCGTCGGATACAGCTCGCGGCTCACCGTTCATACGGCTCATTGAACACCTCACGGCGCTTCGCGCTTGGTGCAAGCAGTGTCTGCCTACTGTACTGCCGTGAAAACCCAACGCGCCCCGTCCCCCACCCTTCCAGCAATGTCTGCCTAGTCGGTGAAACCCAACGCGCTCCGTCCCGGCAAAGTGGGGATGCGAGAGTCTATGAACTACGGCCATGCATGATATGATGACTATACCTCCCCCCCTCCCCCCCGGTTGAATTTCAACCGGGGGCTTTTGCTACGCCTACCTCTACATGCAACACAGATAATCGAAAGACTCGTCCCGGTGGAGTGCAATTCAATACATTTCTCATATCAGACAGATCACATCTACTGATAGATGATCTAGGCCATCTACATCATCTATATGCTATTATGTCGATGTGATATGTTGCCCAGGATCTGCTCAATACAAATTCAACACAGGAAACATGTGCTGGGTCATACAGATCTTACAGCTCCCAGCTGGCGGCATGCTCTAGGCCACACAGATCATACCGGTCCCAGCCGGCGACATGCCTTCAACCATGCAGATCATACGTAGACCAGGGAAACGTTTGTCGCGAGAGAAAACATATTACGAAAAAATGGGGTCTTGTCTGTCCATTTTGTGATAGGAGCCCACGTTCCAAAGTACACCAAATCGAATCACCTGATGGTGCTCACGCAAAAAGGCTTGCCACGTCCCACCCCCTCTTCAGATGTTTTCGGGACAAAAGTCTCCCTACGGACGCCGAGTGAACTCTGTTTCCCAGACTGTTTTTCGTTGTGTTGGACACTTATTTTCGCCCGTCGCGGATGAAAAGACTGCCACGCATGAGTGGATGGCCACACATGGGTGGATGGGTTGGCGGGTTGTAAAAAACGGGCCGCGAATGGGCCGCGAAATGATGGAAAAAAAAAAAAAACTCTGACTCTTGCCTTCTGGTTTGCCACAGCAGCGGCTCGCGGGGTTTGCGAAAACGGGCCGCAAAAGGGCCGTTAATTAATATATACTCTGACCCTCGTCTTTCGCTTGCACCAGGAGCAGCAGCAGCAACAGCAGCAGCAGCGGCGGTCGCGCGCCGCAAGGTTTTCACAAAAGAGGCGATCGCTGGGCAACGGCGGCGGTGCAACGGCCCGGGTGCGTCATATCACGTAAAACACGGCCTCTGACGGTGCCACTCTCTTCAAGATGCCACCACCATCGACACCCCCGACAAGCCGACCCCACCGCCCAAGTTAGCAGCAGCAGCAGCAGCGGCAGTGACGTCGACAGCGCATCGCAATGATTGCAAAAAGAAACACACGCCCGCTGGGCGGCAGCGGCGGCGCAAAGGCGCGAGAGCGTTGGACCACGTAAAATGGGGCGTTTTTTTCAAGACGCCACCACCGTCGACACCCCCGACCCGCCGGTTCCTGCACCACCCCCGCCGCCTCCCACCCTGCTGCCCACGCGGGTGCTCACGCTGCTGCCTCCGCTGCTACCCGCGCCACTCCCTACGCTACTGCGTACACCGCTACCCTTGCCGTGTTCGTGGACACTGGCGTTAAGGCCCACTAGCACCAGCTCGAAGGTCGGACGGGCGGCAGGGTCGCTGTCCCAGCACGCGCTCGTCATGGACGCGAGGTCGGTGGGCGCGTCGACGGGTAGGGCAGGTCGCCGTCCCCCCTGGACGGCCCGCGACAGCGTGTCGACACTGGTGACCTTAGCCCACGGAACTTTGCGCGTGAGGCATTCCCACACGACGACGCCGAAGCTGTATACGTCGCTCTTGAAGCTGGCTCTTTCTCTGCGCAAGATCTGGACGGTGGGGGGCGGGGGGGGGCGGAAGAGGTTGGGAATGCAGACGGTTAGCACGACCCAACTTTCCATCTGTTTGGATACTATATCTGGATCCCAAAGAGGCTATTATAAATCCAACGAGGGCGGGAAGAAAGAAAGTCCTGGCGGCCCGTCACGCCGTTATCCGAAAAAAAATCCCAGCTGGATTCAATCGATAACCACCGAAAGCTTGCTTCGTATATAAAACATAACGAGCTAAAATGGCCAATTGAGACTATTGTTTGGACATCTGGTGAAAATACCTCCCCCCGGCCCCCCCTCTCAACCTCACCGCGCCTACATGCTACCACTCTGTCCGGAAGAATAGGGAACTTTAGGGTACTAACTCTCTTGGGACCAACGAAAACAAAAAGTTTGTAGTGCCGGTTGCCCGCTATAGTGCCTGCGAAAATGTTGGGCACATGTGTAAACGACCAGTGGCAGTATGTGGAGTAGTGCCGGTTGCCAATATAGTGCCGTTTTTTCCTCTATAATGCACACACCGGCACTCACTTCCGTGCTTAAAATCTGGTTCTGTCAATCAAGCGTCTAGTCAGAGCGTGCAGCGGTACGAGTACTACCACGCCGTGCGCGCGTCGAACATCGTGCGGCTCCTTGCATTGCATTTCGGACGCTCCCGCTAGCCAAGCGGCCTCTTCTGTTTCGTGTGGCTGGTGCTGTAAATGCTACCCGATATTTGGTTTCGACAGTTTCCACCTCTGAAACCGCACAAGAGGTCACAGCATGAACACCAGGCTTTCACTGTGGTTATGGACAGAGTGGTGTGTCCGACCCGTCTCACCTCAGGCGCTGCCCACGGAAGACTCATCAGCCCCCCCGGCCGAGCCGAGTAGATGGGCACGCGATTCGTGTTCTGCGTCCACAACGGGGTGCCTAAGTCCGCGATCTGCCCAGAATTTTTCGTTTTGGGGGAGTTTGCAAAAAAAAAAGAAGCGGCGTTAACTCTTCTAGCAATAGACTCCTGATATGGGGGGGCAGAACAGTTGGAATTGGAATACCCGTACGATGATTTCATTTTCGGAATTGCAAAAAGGCTTAATCTCTGGCAGCTGCAGAGACAATCCGGTAGTTGATGAGGGGATTCGGTTATGGAGGCGTTAACGCTTTTCACCACTGAAAAGTGCTTCCCACACTAATGCTAAGTGTTTTGTCCAAAACAAAACAAATGTTCGTAGTTCTGCAGGGGTTAAGCTGTTTGGTCGTGCAGTGGGCAACACCGCTCGTGAGCATGTACATAGCACCAGATTTTGTTTTCGCTCGACTTTTACGCGAAACATAAAATTGCACTTCTACGCTGAAATCAGTGTATGACGCAGTACCCTGTTTTACAAACAAAAACGTAAGCCCGGCCAAAAGCAAAAAAGGAAGAGGTCCTTAAGTGTTGCTACGCACTGTATTCACAGCGCCTCCTCATCAACGATAGCGAGGTCCGTGGATAATAATTTGATTGTCCTAGTTTTACGATTTTGTTCGTAGTGGTCTTCATTTTCTGTTTCTTCGTCGCTTTTGGCGATTGATAACTACCCAAAAACGCAACCACCTTAGACTGCATACGTAATGCTTCAATCAAAGTATGTTTCCAACAAGCAGACATGCTCTCATGTGCACAATTTTTCTTCCCTTACACACATGTACTTTCTCGCGCGAAACACGCACTTTCTCACGCATAAACACAAGCGTGCACATTCACAAACCATTCGTTTTTCCGGGGGTATTCTTTCACTCCAGAGCGATTGGAGTCTGTTTTTGTGACAACGTACTTAATAATGTGATGGTGAGCTATTGTAAAAACGAAAACAAGATGTCATCAATCTTGGCCCTCCCATTGGCGTCAAACAGGACTTCCGTCGACTTCAAAGCAAAAACACCTCTGCGTCGAAAAACGCCATTCAACAGCACACATTTCTCACGATGCCCACACACGTTCTCAAGCCGAAGCACGACACATGTACCTGGTAGACATACACAGCAATAACCAAGCAACAAAAAACACCGTGTGTTATAAATCTCGCCTTGGCCCTCCCATTGGCGTCAAACAAGACAATCGCCGACTTCAATTTTTCCATGCACAAACGCCTCCACATGCAAACAACGACATCCCATCACACACATCCTCCACAATACCCACACGCTTTTCTCACGCACGAACACACATATGCTCACATACAAACAACAAACCAGTAAAAAAGCACCACGTTAACAAGCTCACCTTGGCCCTCCCATTGGCGTCGAACAGGACATTAGCCGACTTTAGATCCCCGTGCACAAATGCCTCCCCGTGCAAAAACGCCATCCCAGCACACACATCCCGCACAATCCCCCTCAGCGTGCCCTCATCCAGGGGCCTCCTCGCCTTACTCAAGCGCAGCAGCAAATCACCCCCCGACAAAAACTCCATCACCAGCACTAGCTCGTCCTTCACAGAAATAACCGCCCCGTAGGTATGCACCGTGTGGGGCCCGCGCAGCCTCTTCATGGCTTCCAGCTCGCGCACGATGGCCAGACGCTGGCGAGCCTCCGCCCGGGCGCACGCAGCCGCCTTTCTCGCGAGGGATACCGCTGCCCTCCTTCGCGCTTTTTGGTCCAGCTCTCTGTCGCACGGCGGCGCCGTCACCACCGCCACCCCCACCTCATCGCTATCCCCAGCAAAAACGTTGACTCCGGGAGTATCGTTAACTCCAGGGATAGTGTTAACGAGGGGGACAGCGTGAATTCCAGGAAAACCGTCAACTTCAGAGGCAGGGTCAATTCCATGGATAGCGCTTGCCCCTCCCTCGAAGCCCTTGCCTTGGAAGGCGGTGGCCGTGGCGGAGGCAGGGGTGAGGGTAAGGGCGGCCCTAAACACAACCAACTTTGCAGCAACGTTGAGACCCTTGTAGTCCGCCAGGTAAACCGCACCGAAGCCACCCATGCCGAGAATTTCGCCGCGCATTACCTCCACATCGGCCGCCGGGATGTCGACCTGATCCTGCTGCCGCTGCTGCCGCTGCCGGCGCTTCTTGTTTGCTTTGGCTAGGATGTCCTGTAGGGTTTTTTGCGTGCATAACACGGGTTGGAGGAGTTTTCGACGTGATGTGGGCGGAGGTTAGCTTGCGCGGGAGGTGGGGTTGGCGGAGGGGGGGGAGGGGGGCGGTTGTACGAGTGACTTATTATTTGGGTTAATTTTCATGGCTGGGGTTGGGGTTAGCGCGAGCGGGAGTTGGGGGGGGGCGGGGGGCGGTCACAAGAGTGACTTAACAATTGAGAATAGCTTTAACGTTGGGGCTAGGTTTTTTTGGCGCGAGTAGGGGCGGGGGGGGCGGTTCTACAAGAAACTTCATGGCAGCGTTAAGCTTAAGCTTTAGGGATAGGGTTTTACAACGATGGTCGTTGACGGAAAATTCGTGCGGTTCCTTGTCTCAAGCGATAACAGTACTGCCATGTTTGTTGGAAAGCGTTGTTGCCGCTGGAGAAGCCACTGCTTCGCCCTGCTCTGAACCAAATTCGCCATGACGTATATCGTTGCTGTGCGTAGCTCCTTAACTCCTTTGGATTTGCACCCGACCAAAGTTGGAATTTGTGTGCGGGATCATTTTTCCCCCTCTACTAGCGCAAAAAGCAACTGATTACACGTGCTACGAAAGGGACAGCATTTGTTACCAATAAAATAGTTGCTGCCTGGCGGGGCTCCTCAACTAACATCGTGTGCTATTCGTACCCAAAACTGTTGGGACATCGTTAGGGTTTTGCTATAACAATCGAAACATGTGTACAGCAGACCATGGGAATGGCTATCGGGCTCAGCTATCATTTTTTGGTCAACGAACGCACGCTACTCACAGCACGATTGCGGTAAGTTTTCCTCATCTCCTCGAGTGGGGATCTCTACGCCTTACCGAAATTGTTTACACACATACGTTGGAAAAATCGACGGTACAACCCGACGGAACAGTTCCATGTCCTAGGAATAAAACGAGAAACGATATTGTTATATTAAAAAAAAACATAACATTCCGACGATATTGGGTTTACCTTACCGAAACTGTTTACACACATTCGTTGGAAAAATCGAAGGTACAACCCGACGAAACAATCCCATGTCCTAGGAATAAAACGAAAAATAATATTGCTTGAAAAAAAAGAAACGTAGCTGCCGGGGTTGTAACGAGGACCACTGATAGGGGCAGCTCACGCTATACCTACAATGGGATCCGAAGGGTGTGCCAGCTAGCGTTGGGATGCGAAAGCAACGGAGTTAAATCGACACACGACGCGTATGAAAATACGTGGAAGTGTGGTGAGCTAAAGCTATATTTTTCCCCATCCGCCGGAGGAAAAAAAAAAAAAAAAAAAAAAACGCAACATTCCGGTTATATTGGGTTTACCTTACCGAACTGTTTACACACATACGTTGGAAAAATCGAAGGTACAACCCGACGAAACAATCCCATGTTCTCGGAATAAAACGAAAAATAATATTGTAAAAAAACCCGAAACATTCCGACGATATTGGGTTTAGAGAGAGTACAACCCGATGAAACAATCCTATATCCTAGGAATAAAACGAAAAATAATATTGTTGAAAAAAACAAAAAAAAAAACACGTTGTAACATTCCGACGATATCGGGTTTTATATTAGGTTTCGAAAGTACAACCCGACGAAACAATCCATGTCCTAGGAATAAAACGAAAAACAACATTGTTATGAAAAAAAAAAAAAAAACTGTGACATTCCGACGACATTGAGTTTTATAATGGAGTCCCGCAATTCACAAAACACGGTTGCCGAAAAGAAAGTGCTACCTCTTATCGTACCAGCCGTTAACGCCTTTACGACTGGAAACCCTTTTTTCATAAAACGACTTGAAGTTAGTGTAGGCAGGGGGTCGGGGGCTCTAGAGGGGTTAAACTCGGTTGTATAGGGCTCCTAAGGGGCCTTAGAAAAATCAAGGCGCTAATCCTGCCGGAACACGCGCCTGCTATGATATGGTGTTGTGACGCTGGAGGCCTCGTTCCGCGCCGAGAGAGTGGTTGCGCTCTTCGTTTTAACGTCTTCGCTGTTTGGAAAAATATCACACCAAGACGAGGAAAGCAGCCAAAGACCCTTTCATGGTTCCAACTATGCCGGGAAAATAAAAAACGGCTTTTATTTAGTTTGCGCAATTTCGTGTATACACAGCGTCGATCGTATTCAAGTTGAGTACAGGAAGGTATCGATAATTGGTTTTGGGGGCGAGAAGGTGGATATAATTAGGTGTTTTGTGTTTAAGCTTTCGCGTTAGAATGAATTCTGCGCCTCACTTTGTCGGAGGGTAAAATCAAATATTCGAATTTGAAACAGAGAAATCGCCAGGACTGCACTACACCACAGCCCTGCTGTAGCAATCACGGGCGCCTTATCACATCATACCTGGGCGTTTTTTCGTTGGTGCCCCGGTGCATCCTCAGTCGCCAAGAGCTTCAGACGAAAACAACGGAACGGGTAAATACAGAGCGAGAGGAAGCGGCGAGGGGGGCAGGCGAGAGGGGATGTTCACGATCGAGAGAAGCCAAAGCAGAGAGCAGGAGGGGGCAGAGAAAGCGGGACGTTCACGAACGAGGCAGGGAGGGGGAACAGGGGGAGAGGGGGGTGGGGATGGGAGACGTTTAATGGCTGGTATGGAGGCCACAGAGTACAAAGAGGAAGCAAGTGAGTTGTGGAAAAATCGGTAGTGTCCCCGACTTGATGCAGCCTCGACAAAATAGTTGACAGCCTACGGTATCTCCTCATTGCATCTTGATTCCGATAATTTTCCCAGGCGGTCAGGATAAGACCAACTCCTCAATATATGTACGTGTTCATTTCGAGAAGTTCCCGAAGCGGCCGGGCTTAGGATACTAACCTTAAATATAAATGTACAGTCCAACCATATTGTCCAAACTGGGCCGATGCGTATGCAACCATCGCACGAAATCGCGGTCGAACAGCGTAACGCATTCAGGGGTGCTGCATGTCGATGGGTGGATACCACAGTTTTTAATATGAAAAGAACATACACACTCCTAGAAAAACATGTTGCGCGTCGTGTTGCCCTCGCGTGCTCCCGCTTTTTCACGTCGAGGGAAGCTGCGTTCGCTTGCCCTTTCCCTTCGGGCAACAAAGAGTGACGGGCCGTCTTTTGTTCAAAACGAGCTCACATCGGACAGATCACGATCTATTAACAGATCATCTACATCATCTAGATCCTCTATCTATCGTTATGGTTATGTGTTGCGCAAGATCTGTGCAGTACAGATCCAACACAGGAAACACGTGCTAGATTATATCAGACCATACGACTCTCACCCGGCAACTTGATCTATCTATAGGCCATCTAGATCATATTGACCAGGGATCTATCAACATCTGTCTTGGAAAGCATAATCTCGTTAGCAGCGACATGGTCTGCCCGACCGTGCCAAAATAGTCAGACATCGGCACCGACCGCGCTGTGATCATGCCTCCTTGCCCGTGGGAAGTTTCGGTGGCGGAACAACAACCCCCTTCGGCGTCGGGAGAACATGCGGACCAAGAACGAAGAAAAAACACAACAACACGACGCTGCTGACGTGTCATTATGCCAATGGGATCTGTATTTACATATATACATATATACACTATATTTTAAAAAAAGAAACGTAACATACCGTGGCGCGGCGTGTCGTTACCGGTAGCAAAAGGAAACTTTTGTTATATTCCAGATTTATTTCGCCTTGAATACCGGCGGAGGGGGAGGAGCAAGTTAACTCATAGAGGGAGGGGTGTCCAGGTATCAAAGCGCATTGCGATAGAGGGAGGAACACTTTTTGGATAAAACGTTTTCTGAATGATGATGGAGCGCTGCTCCTTAACCAAAAATCGTCGGAAACGATGTCATTCTTGTTTTGCAATATGGGTGTTTTCTACACTTAAGACCATGCTCATGTTTGGTCATCGAGTTGGACTTTCGGTTTCCTCAAAATGCAGTTTTTTTGGGGGGGTGAGACTTCGACCTTCTCAAGCGAGGCAGCCTCAGAAAAAGTGCGGCGGCCTTGTGCAATACGAGGAGGAGCGTGCTCAAGTACAGACATCGCTATCCTGCGCGTGTGTCTTACTATTAATATATCCCCCTACGTGGCACTCTGGACTGGTTCCCGACCCCAGCAGCCCGTGTTGCTTTTCGTGTAGCAGACTGATGCCGCAATGATTTAGTCGTCCCTTATTTCGACAATGGTTCCTTCTGAACTTCCCAAGGGGTTCAGTGGAAGCGAACGTGAAACAACATCGAGCCTTTCACTCACGTATTTCCCCACGTTTCAAATAGTCTGGTGCGTGCTGGCTTGCATCTCCTTATGCCCTCGTTTTCGCTGCGGTTCATGGCATAGCCAAATCACCTTGCTGTATTTGTAATGTGTATCTCTGTCTCTCGTACTCTTGTGATCTCAGAGAGAGCGCTCGTCGCTCTATCACACAGCAGGCGTCGGCACCTACACTGGTTGCGCCACATGTAGTTGGTGGAAACATCACTTCAATGCGAAGAACACGCACATGCGAGGGAGACGACGCTGCCTGTATGAACTTCCAACCGCTTCCGTATAGTATTGCACAAATCGGATAGCCTCTTTTGCATCATCAATACAACTTTCCGTGACATAGAGTCCACTTTAACCTTTCAACCGCGGCAGTAGTGGTCCCTCCATAGCGCCGGTGTGTGCACTATAGAGGGAAATACCGGAACTATAGCGGCAACCGGCACCACTCCGCACACTGCCACTATTAGTTGTTCCATCTGCGGCAACCGATTTCACAGGGACTACAGCGGACAACCGGCACTACTCAACCGGCAATATAGAGGGAGCCATTACTGTATACAGGGTTTTCTGTTCAGAGACCCTAGGTTAAAACATTTTGTCCACTACCAAAAGGATCCCACACCAATTGCTAGTAGTTTTTCCGAGAAACGCGGGTGAAGTTCTCAAGGGGTAACACTACTACCAGTCTGGGCCCAAATATAAGCCACGTTTACAAGGCTTTTAGGAATCGTGGCTTACGTTTTGACCCAGATCGGTGTTATGGTATGTTATTCGCTATAGCCTCGAGGGAGACGACGTATCGAGTAGCATGGTAGGAGCCCGACGGCGGTGGCAGGCATGAGTATTCCTGTACTGGCGTTGCAAATAATGACAATTATTTGTTGCTTTGTTGTCCGAAAGTCAACGGATCTGCCGACTATTGCGGCTACTTCGATTTATAGGAGACACACTGCCGTGCTGATTTACGGAACGATACTCGGATTATATCGGGTCGGCATCTATTTACACCCCATATTGTCGGAGGTTAAAAAATCACAAGAATAAATATATTTTCGAGTTCGTGTGGAGGGTTTCTGCTGTATGGGATTCCTTTGGTTCTTCTTGTTTTCTATCTGGGAATGTATTTTTTTTGTACGTATGAGTGATCGAAGATGAAGCTCAATGCTGCAAGTTTTTTTTTTTTTTGCTCATGACATTATTATACACGTCTCGCTTTCCTTTCTCCTTCGCTCTCCCTAGACGTAGCTCAAACCCGGAGTCACTAAACATGCTCTTGTCTCCCCTCGCCACTGCCGCATGTTTACCGCGAAAAGGCTTCAGCCGTTTTTTGCCTCGTCGACTCGCATCGAATTCATTCGACTATCTAAAACTAAGTACTCATAACAATAGCATGAATAGCTGTTTGGCTGGGTTGTGTCTGGGCTGTGCCCTACGTTCCTTTGTGCCTGGTTTGGTTGATAAAGCCCAGTGCACTTCCCGGATGTTTCCCGCGACTCAACGAACCTGTCAACGAATTGAAACGGCCATAATAATAATGATGACGAAACCTGAGTTCGCCACAAAACGTTCTTTTTATCCGCAGCGAGTCTTCATCCTGCCCATGGTGAACTTTGAATCGTGCAGAAGTACCTGTCAACGCAACGATGTGTGCGCTCTTCACACTAAACTGATACTTCCACCCATCTGCATCCAGCACAACCAAGTGCCCGTGCCGATGTCTCCCTCCTGCCAGACAAACGAGCTCTGTGGTCGCAAACTACAAACACAGAGATACACATTGCAAAATAAGTACACAGCAAGGTGATTTGCCCATGCAGCGTCGAACGCAATACATACGAGGGCGAAACATATACCATTGAAACACATCGTCGAGACGTGAATACCTGGTTTATGGAACTTTAAATTGCGGGGAAACACTTTTGTTTTCCTTTCTGTTGCGAATGATCTGGTGTGCTGGGCTTGCAACTTCTTTTACCAGCGTGTTCGTTGATTGCGGTTGGCATTGCATGGCCTACTATCCCCTTGCTGTATTCGAAATGCGTACCTCTGCCTCGTAGTTTGCGACCGCAGAGCTATAAGTCTCTCTACGAGTAGGAGGTATCGGCGCGGACACTGATTGAGCTGGATGTAGATAGCTGGTAGGTGGAAACATTAGCACAAAATGTGAAGAACACACAGCAGTACTCAAAAACAATTGTGGTTGGTCGAATCACCGCAGGGCAATACGGTCGCCCCGGTGGCGTATCAGGTTAACCTCGAGCCTGGAATAGGTCAATTTCGCGAGTTCGAGTCTCCCCGAGTGCATACTCCAATAATTTCGTCGGGACTTTTTGCTTGTGCACAAATTGACTTGCGGAAAAACCGAGAGCGTGAGTTGGCTAACACTCGATGAAAAATCGGCGAGCCGTGGGATTGCTCAATCCTATGCGCGATAAAAAATGAAGGTGAGAACCAAGGGGGAGAAGGGACGACACCTGTGACCACGGCTTGTCCAGAAGCTGGAAAGTAGAAGCGTGCAAAAAAAAAGTAAGAGCTGTGAGGCGGCACGACTCAAGTCACCAACCATGGACGCGCGCTACGATAGAGGTGCACCACTTTTTTTCTCAATACTACTCCTCGATTTTGGGAGCTGAAAACCTCTCCCAAAAACTCATTTGGAGCAAAACAAAACACCAAAATCCCATAGCCTAGGTACAGAACAAGGTTCTCATGCAATTTTTTTCTCATCATTTTCGACGATTTTGGGTTAAGGAACCCCACTATTCAGAAAACCATTTCCGCCAAAAAACGGTATACCTTAATACCTTTATCGTAGCACGCGTCAATTTTTACTGGTATTTAGTGTTATGAACACCTGTTACGGTAGAGGTGCGCCAATCTTTCCCCCCCCCCCCCCAGGCTCCGAACCTGATGAAAAAGAAATTAAAAAAAATGCCACCCAACAAAATGAACAACCCCATATGGCCTACTTGTAGGCATGCAGAAAAACACTCGTTGCGACAAAATGAAGGAACATTTCCCCGATGATTTTGGGTTAAAGCGCGTCGTAATTTTGAATAATGTTTCACCCGAAAAGTGCTACCTCTACATCGTAGCACGAATCTATACGAGTCTTCACCCAAGAAGTCTCGCCTCTATCGTAGCACGAGTCCATAGTCGGACTAATAGCCGGTGCCGACTATCCGACTTTTTGGGTTTCCGTATTCCTAGGAAGGATTTGTTTAACGCGGAACGAATTTTCTCGTTTCTGGGTGAAGCCCCCTCGGGGGGGGGGGGCTGATTTGGCACGGCTCCGCTCTCATAGCTTTAGTCAGCAAGACCGACCATCAACCGGGTTCGCCAGTCGAGTTACCGACTAAAGTCATATAGTTGGCTACTGGCACCTACCGCTTAGTTTTCAGCCGTCAAACCCTGCCGACTCACAGCTGGAGTGAAAAAGTCTTTTTTTATTATCGTTGGCGCTCCTTACAATGGTCCCCTGTACGTAGCAATGAACGAAATTTGACAGCGTATTGTACGGCTGTGGTTGTAAAATTGAGCATTTTAACGTGCGCAGAATGGTTGGGTACAATTTGTCAGGGAGTTCCGCTGTCACTGTTAGCGTTTCTTGTGAGCTCTTGAAATACGAACAGGAAGATCTATGACTGATGGCAAGACACTTCTCCCTGTGATAACGAACGAACTATTGCACTGTGGACAAACGCACCCCGAGCTTACGAGGGGAGGTCCTCGGAGCTGATACCGCCGGGCCCGCGGTCGCGCGAGTCGGTACAACTCAATTGAATTGGGTAAGTTCCGCTTTCTGTCTAAAAACATTTTCTTTTCGGAGGCCGGAAAGCGCTGTGTTGCGTGTTGGTGTGGGACACCGGCCGAAAGCAAATGGAAGAACCTACAGCAGCAAGAGGAGCGCGAGCGCAGGGCGTTAGCGGAGTCCTGGGGCAACGCGAGAGTGGGAGGCCGTCGCCGGCGGCCGGCTGAAGCCGGAAATCAAGGTCACGATCGGGGGAGATAGACTGCAGAGGTTGGGGGGTGAAGTTCTTACCTTCGAAGATATGCGCGAATTTCTTGTTGCTTACTCGGAGTACGAGCAGCAGCTGCATATCACAAACCAAGATGGAGGAGACCGGATGCTCGCGAGAAGGCGAGAGCTGGTAGATTCGGCGACCCAAATTATGGTGGCTGATGAGTTCTACGTACGATGGCAAGCCCTGGATCGACCTCTCCGAGAAGGAGTTAATGCAAGGGCTTAAAAAAAATGCTGGCGTTGATATGCAGCAGGCGAGTGATGAGGATTATTGCCGCCAGATATTCCGTGCGCTCAAGATGGATGCGAGCGTGCCGGTAGATAGCAGGGTGGTAATGCAACAACGTGCCCTGCTGAAATAGCGGGCTCACGGAGGTGAAGCCCGCCGGTCGGCAGTACACGCTAGCCCACGGCAAAGTGCTGCTTGAGGCAATAGCGGCGGGAATCGAACCACTCGAGTTCCGCCTCAAGATGGAAAAGAAGATGCGTTTCGATCCCGTAAAGCATGACCCTGAAGCGTTGTTCAACATTATTGCCAAGCAGCAACGGGATCAAGCTGTAATTGAGGCCAATGGTGCTGAACGTCGGCAAACAGCCAAACGGCGTGACGCTAGGTCGATAGCTGCTGCGGGAACCAAGCCGCAGGGAGGTGCTGCTGACGAGCACGACTCACGCGAGAGTGTCAAGGCTGCTGGTGTGAAATCAGAGCGGAATCGTCGATACGACAACAACGAGTGTTCCGCATGTGGCAAGCAGGGACACAAGCAATGGGACTGCCCCCAAAGCCAGCAGGGTAAGGCGGGGAAAGGCGTCCACAGTCAGAACCACGGCCAGACCCCCATACAGCAGCAGCTGTCCACAAACGGTCCCGTTCAGCATACCCGAAGCAAGACAACTGGGATGGCCCCTGCCGCACCCCTCGAGCTAGTGGGTACCAGACCGCCTAAAAAGCGGTGGTTACGAAGACCGAATCTACGCGCCTGAAGCGTCTACGCAGAATGACAACTACGTATACATTAGCGTGCCGCGGGAGAAGATGGCGCCAGTGAATAACGGGTTCACCGAGACGGTGCAACACCAGGTTTTCCAAGCGCTGGGCCACAGAATGAATGCAGCACAAGTTCTTCACTCCGTTCCGGGGCAGCCGCCGGCCCCCGCGTCACAGTAGTGGCGAGGAGATTCCAACACCATTTGTTCTGCCCGCGTCACGATCGTGCAGCCTGGCAGACGATCGTGAATTCGGTGGAGAAAGAACCGCATGTAGAGGGCCTGACGCAGCATCTCGCGGGACGTCTTGCGGTTCCCGGTGCTTTCGCGGCTGCTGAGGTCAGGGTGCTCATGGATTCTGGTTCTCACAGCCATGTCGGAGAAGCTGGTACAGGCCCTGCAGGTATAGCCGGGGAGGACGCAAACCGCGTTAACGCAGGCGTTTGTTGGACATGCGCGTGCGGTGACGTCGTTGGGCCAGGAGTGTGATATTGAGAAGCAATCTTGTCCGCTTCGCTTGACGATCGAAACACCATGGGGACCAGTCCAACTTACCATGCCGTTTATCGTGCTCCCTGGGGGGGGCGATGTGGTTACCATCGGGCAGAAGACGCTGAGAGAGAAAATCGGCATCGACGTCTATGCGCAGCTCAAGGCCTCTGTACTGAAGGCACAAGAGCGTCAAGATAGCCCTAGGATGGAGCTTACAGCTCGTTCTGTGGGCGAGCCCAACTATGGTGCCGTGCTGCGAGCGGCGATGGTTGTCGCAGCGTTCGTGCCGGGCGGCGACGCGCCAGGCGACGTGGACGATGAGGTCACACTGACGCTGCCGTCTCAACGACCCACGATTTTCCAGGATTCCGAGATGGAAATGCGGGATTGTGTGGGCGTGTTGGAGACGGCTGTCGATAACGCTGTTGACCATGGCTCCCCGCCGGAATGTGCCGAGATGCTTGCGCAATATTGTTTTTCGCACGCATCTTGACGTGTTATGTCGGGCGTTGTTGGATGACCCACCTGCACGCAACAAGGCTGCGGCGGTCCGGCTTCATTCAGGTGCAAGGGTGGTGCGGGCGAAGCCCCCACCTGAATGTAATCGCCTACCCTGGAGTGTGGCAGAGTCTTGCTGCGATTGCCGCTCGGTGGTGACGACGGGTTCGTCGTTGAGGTGGCCTGGGAAGGGCCGGAGAGGGCGGGGAGCACCTGCGAGTCGGTGGCGAGCATGTTTGATGGCGCGACGGCCGTGGTGTGAAAATAGCTCAAGGAGCTGCGGCTGAAGACGGAGCAGAAGCGGGCGCTCGTACAGCGGTATGGACTACGTTTGTGATCATATTGTGGTTTGGGGGGGGTCCCGAATGCTGAGTTGCCGATTTTTGGGTATGTCTGAATTTTGGAACTATAGTTTTTCTGACTTGGGAGTTTCTGCGGAGGGCGCTGATAGTACCTGACGCAGCCGCAGCTGGCGGCGCATCGCCGAGACTGTGCGGACAGAGCATGTCCGGGGTTGATGTTTCCGTTATACGGGTTGCTATCGTATTGGAATACACGTTCTTTATGTGGTCTGGGTTTCGGCAAGTTGCATGAGAAATTGGAGGTGTGACGCTTGGTGCGTGGTACGTTATTGGTGATGACGCGGTTGCTGAACTATAGAAATTGTTCGCGGCCAGTAGACGTGGTGAATCTTACGTCGTGATGAAATTGACCACGATTTGTTTGGACTTGATAATTGCCCAACGTACGGACAGCTATGTTTATCAAAGCTACACAGCCTGAGCCAACTTGTGGTTGGTAGCCCGAGATGGGCTTTTGGAGGGTGCTGTACCGCTGTGGTCGTATCATTGGGCATTTTACCGTGCATAGAATGGTTGGATACAATTTCTCAGGGAGTTCCACTGTCACTGTTGGCGTTTCTTGTGAGCTCTTGAGATACGAACTGTAACATTGTGGACAAGCGCAATCCGAGCCTACGGGGAGATCCTCGGAGCCGATACTACCGGGCCCGCTGTCGCGCGAGTCGGTGCAGTATGCATGGTGAGATGGTACATGGTGCTTGTGCCACGTGGAAATGTAGTTCTGCCATATTTTGAGGGGAGGGCAGGGGAGAGGGGACGGGAGGGGAGAGGGGACGGGAGGGGAGAGGGGTTTCCATTCTTCCCTGTCGCTTCACCGAAGTAGGCGCAGCGGTCGACGTGCGACGTGTACTACTGCAGTACCTCTCATGGCAAACAGCAACACCCGGTACAATAATACACGTCACCCTTGCGCTTTCCGAGCGTGTTCAGAACGGTACATACAGCAAAATAGACGCAGCCACGGTACGCGGCAATTGCAGTCCCCCCGCCGCCGCAGCCGCAGCCGCGATACTCGGCGCATAGGCACAACGCAGTAAACATAAAGAAGGCGCCCAACCCGATAGGTCCACGCGTGTGCTCGTGCCAAGCTTACCTCGAGGTGTTTCTCGGCGGATTTGATGGCTTCGTCCGCCTCGCCCTGCCGCCGGCGAAACAAGGTCGAGAAAAACACCTCCTTGACGATGTGCTTGTTCTTGTATGACAGCACAATCTCAACCATGTCTCCCACGGACTGTCGGACGTCCTCTAGCAGGACGCGTTTCGCTTCGTCATCGTCGGCATCGTCACCTTCTGTTGCCTGCGAAAAAAACAAACGAACACATGAAAGAATGACATGAAAAATGAAATGGAGAGGCGGTTGATATTATATTTTGTTCGTTGTTATATTTGCCATCCGATAATGCGCAAGAAGCGTGTGTCAATCGCACGAAAATAACAAAAGAAACAACACAGACCGTGCAAAAAGAAGACGCGAAAAAAGAACGATTTCCCAATTAGATTTGACGAACAAAAAAAAACCTCCTACGCGTATTACCGTAGAAAGAAAATGCAAGAATGCCCCTGCATCTCGGAGTCGTTCTGCGGTAGCCCCCCCCCCCCCCCCCCCCCCCCCAACCCCCCCCCCCCCCCCAACCCCCCCCCCCCCCAACCCCGGAACTTTTCTTGAACGAAATCACCGGTTTCGAAACCAGTTCCCGGCCGTACTTCCTGAAATACAGCCCCCCTTGCCACCCCGACGCCATTTATCGTTCGATAGTCCATCGTCATTTATTGTTCGATAGTCCACCGTCGTTCATCGTTCGATAGTCCATTGCAAACAAGAAAATATATGGAGACCTTGATTTAATAGCGACCTTCTTCCTCATGTCGAGCAAGACCATGAAACGTTCGTTAAAGAAAATCGCTTGGTTTTTGTCGGGGGGGGGGGGGGGAGCGGGCCATATCGCGGAACATCAGTCTTTCGTTGCCATATTTATTTCTGCGGGTCCGGCAACGTACAGCGCGAATAAACTATTCCAATCATTCACAACCTTCCCAGCAAGAAGAAACATGAAAATGGAAGCTTGCACGCGAAATCTAGAGGGAGGGGTTGCAGTTGTTAGACTAAAAGTTTGTGAGCGGGTGAGATTCTCAAGCGTGGAACTATAGGTTAGTACGATAATTTTACAAGATTTGTTTTTGGACTACAGTTGCGCGTAGACAACGTTGATCGGGTTTGCGCGAGAACGAACGCCTTCCAAGTCATGCTTCGGGTGAGAAATTGAGCCCCTTATGGCTCGGAGCTCAGAAACTTCTTCGAGAATCTGCTTCAGGCGCCCTTAGCGTCGTCGGATGATTCTCTAACGCCCTTCAAATTACTGCACTATAGATTTTTTTCAAGAGTCAGCGATGTGCGCCGCTAACCTTTCGCTCTGCTTTTCGCTCCGCGCCCGGAACGTATAGTACCCAAAACCGATATGGGGGGGGGAAGGCAATCCAACAGTAGTGCTTATTCCTTGTCGAAGAAACGGTGATGGTCCTGCGCTTTCTTAGCTTCGATTCTCTTTTTTTTGTTTTGGCATTTTTTTTTTCTCTATTTTTCTGTTTCACTTTTTTTTCCATTCTCTCTTTTTTGCTTCGCATTTTTTTATTCTCTCTTTCTGTTTCGTTTTTTTTTTTTATTCTCTTTTTTAGCTTCGATTTTCGCTCCACTCCGCGCCCGAAGCACACGGTACGCAAACATGACTTGGGGACGATGCAATCGAGCAACTGCTCTCACGAACGGTTTTTTTCGCACAGTGAGTAATGTCGCTTCGTTCCGCATTGCTGCGATGCGCTTGGCCTCACGCCCAGAACATATACATGTTCTGCGATGGAACGCCAGACACACTAATGTTTGGCCAGGGCCAAAATCGGTATATACATGAGGCATCGTGTGTCCTTCATAAATTTTTTGAGTATAAAGAAACGATTTTCTTGTATATGGTGCATAAGCCGAGCCAAAGTGGCTCACCTCCCTATCTTTTTTTAAAGCGGGTGTATACCGCTGCTGTGCCATAATTTATTTCGCTCTTCACGCAGAGGAAAGAACAAAACATGACAACTATACATAGAAACAGTGCAGAACGGGGGGGCAAAACAAGCTCAACAGTTCCACAGACAGCAGCAGCAGCAGCCCGGATCGAAGCGATCCCAACCTCCCTCCTTCCCTCCTTCCCTCCCAAACCCAAGATGGCATGAACGAGATAATCAGTCAAGGAAAAACTTACAGCGCGGCCAAGGGTGCAAGAAAAAAAACCGATCGTTCAGCCATCCCACGGTATGATAGCGAGGTGCAGAAGATTCCAAGCATTTTCTGGGCTCCTAACAGGAGGAGAGCAGCTCCAACGTTCACCCGAAGCACGACTTCGAAGGCATTCACATCGCCCAACCCGAACAAACACTTCCATGGACCATCCTGTGTAAGTCCTAAAACAAAACATTCTCGCTAGTTTTAAATGAGAGACTACCCGGCCAGGAACGTTTCGCGGAACAAAAAGTTTCAACCCCTTGCCGAGGGAGGACTTCGTTCCACACTAAAACCTAGTAGTTTAGCGCCAGTCAAAGGCTGAAAGCGCTCTCTCCTGGCGCCCCTGCCCCAAACCAGCTTGCAGCCGTCGCTGCCACTGCGGGATTCATTCCTCAAGTCCTTGATCGGTCTTCCATTGACGACCCGATGCCACAAAGCGCCACTTCGCTGTTGCGTACCACGTATACGTTCGTGTATACCTGGTCATGGCACTCTCCCTCGGCTGGTGAGACAAAAAAAGACCGCTTTATGATACATATACGCACGTGTGCCACCCGCGTTGTATGTGTACGTACGAAGTCACGATGGCTAACAGCAGGTGCTTTTCTTGAGGGACTCGCGCACAAAAAACAGAGTTTTTGCCCACCGAGATTGTAGAGATTACTCGTGTACTCGTGCATAGCAAAGTGTTATGCGTGTGATTTGTGTTATTGCACATGTTATAGATAAAGGATCTCATGCACAAAAAAGAGAGTTAGCAAAAACGAGGCATTCAAATGAGCTCGTGCACAAAAACAGACTATATACGCGTATAGTCGGTCGGTCGCGATCAGTATTGCACGTTGCTCTTCGGTTTGTTGAGAAAACACGAACACCTGGCCAAACACCTGCAAATCACGAATACCTGGCCCAGCAGTTGCCGGCCAGCTACGAGCAACAGCACGACTGTCTGTTCGCGTGTTCTACCAGTCTGCCAGCACCGTCCCGTGCTGTAGCCACTTGGTATAGCCATTGACGTGATCAACCAAAGCTGCCAGCTGCTGCAATCAACGCCAATTCTTCAACCACAGAGTTATAAACCAAAACGCCTCCGAAATTATCTCTCGCAACAAAAGCCAGAATGTTCTTGGTTCGGTTCCCGACCTTTAATAATCTTCTCCGTTATGCCACAACACCACCGAGATGGTGGCGGCTGTGGCAGCGGGCTGACACGCCAGGCAAGGCAGAATAAAAAACAGAGCTTTTACCTTTCCGATTCGGCACAGGAAGCAACGACGCATGCAAGCACGCAAGAGAAGAGACAACGTGCCAGCGCCTACTAGCAGAACCAATTAAATACACGATATATTCCTGAAGGCCGCTCGCTGCACAGGCCATTTTCTACGGCACAACATAGTCCAGCAAGCCACTTCGCATATTATTGACAATATTATTATTACTATTGATTATGTTTGCCATCCGATAATGTGTAGCTACAAAAACCACAAAAAAAGCGCAGCATGAGGTACGACCTTCGACGCGGATGACTTGCAGGCATCCCCAATCATTAGTGGTAGCGCGGTACACTGGAAGTTGGCAGTACACAAGCTCTCCCGAAACACAACCAGAAAAAAAACAACAACCTTATCGTCAAAAAAAATAACAACATTTTTTTTTTTTTGCTCTGTTGTTAAATAATCACCTTTCTGAGCAGCGCACGCGCGTTCTCCAGGGTCAGCACCACAGACCGACACCACTGCAAACGCCGCCGCATGTCCTTCTCATCCCCCCTATGATCCGCCGCCGCCAACCTCGCCAGACCCGCGACCAAGGTCGCCACCTCCCTCTCCCCGGGGACAAACGCATCCAGCGCCAACGACTCCGCTCCCGCGACTACACCCTCCGCGTCTCGCAACACCGAAGACCCTTGTCGTCCCCTTTTTTCCGACTTTCGGCGGGCGGCGTCCTTGATCTGCTCCCATTCCGGCCGTTTTCGAGGGTCCGCGGGTCTGGGGTAAACCTTACCCTTGCCTTTACCCTTGCCGGTACCGCCTTTTTCGACAGCTTGTGGCGAGGGATAGGCGCACCCTCCACCAACGCGGTAACCACCACCGCCACCACCACTACCGCCGCTACCGCCACCGCTTTTACCGCCATCGCAGTCACTGCCGCCGCCACCGCCACTGCCACCGCCACCGCTGAGGTCACCGCCACCGTTACCGCCGCCGCCATCGCCGCCCCTGCCGCGGCTGGCGTTGCTGCCGCAATCACTCCCAGCAATAGTGCTACCGCTGCACGAAGAAACCTCAGGGGGTGGCTTGTGCGTCCTCACCGATTTTTCGGTGGAAAACGGAGAACTACGGGTCGCCACCCCGCCGGGGGCGCGGTCAGAGGCGCAGCCGCCGGAGGCATGACCCCGGGTACCGGCGGCGCGGGCATCGGCGTATACGCGGGTATCGCTGCCGTCGCGGTTCACCGCATCCTGTTCGCCGATGGGGAGGTCGCCGCCGCCGGTGCTGATCTTCCCGATGGCAACGTCGTTGTTGTCGTCACCCCCGCTGCTGTCACTGCTATCGTCCGTCGCGGTGGTAAGCGTTGCGCCCCGAAAAGGCCACGACCACGTGCCGCCCCCGCGCCCGCTTCCACCCCCACCTCCACTCCCACTCTCATCCCTACACGTGCCCCAACCTCCTCCACCACCACCCTCCTCCGAGTCCTTGTTCGCACGGCTAGCCGCGTTACTATCGGCACCGCTAGCGGTGGTGGAGGCAGTTTTGGCCGGGGGGGGCGCCTGCTCCTTGCCCGCCTCTATTCCCTGACGCGGGGAGCACGCGGTGGCGGCGGGGTTGGTAGCGGCGGCGGTGGCCGCTGATGGTCTCACCGGTACGGCATAGAGCGGGTTATTGGTGCGCTTCCCCCGACCCCCTCCATCCCCGTCCCGGTCCGCCTCCCCTTCCTCGGCCGCCTCCCACGCGGCCGAATCAGCGAACATCGGCGCTACAACGTCCGAGGATGTTGGCTCTTTTTCCGGGGTGACTACTGCTGCTTGGCGGCAACGGTGGTGGTGGTAGTTGTTTCGGCAGCGACGGTGGCAGTGGTGGCGGTGATGCCCTCCCCCCGCCCCCGCTCCCCCCCCCGCAACCGCCTCGCTTCCCTCTAAACCCTTGCTGCTTGGCTTGGCCTTGCTGTTCTTGTGCTGCCGGCGTACGAGGCAAGCTGTGAGGAGCCCCAGTCCGACTGCGGCGGCTACCCCGCATGCCACCGAGAGTATGACGAACGACGTGGTTTCGCCGGTGTCGCCGCTGGCTACGCTTGCTGGGGTTACCGACGACGCGTTGAATGTGGAGGAGGGGGCTGGTGTTGGTGTCGGTGGCGCTGTTGCATTCGCTGAGTGTCCGGGGAGGGGGGATGGGGATGGGGGGTAGGGCAGGGCAGGGCAGGGGTAGGGTTAGGGATAGGGAAGATTTAATTTGGGGTAGGGGGAAAAGGGAAGGGAGAAGTTCAGAAGAGGGGGGGAGGGAGGGGGAGGGGGAGGGAGGGGGGGGGGGGGGAGGGAGGGGGGGGGGGAAGGAGCTGGGGCGGGAGGGAGGGGGGGGGGGGGGGTAAGTGGGGGAGAGGTAAGGAGGCGTTTGGGGTAGGGGTGGAGATGTAGGGAGGAACTTGGGGGGGTAACGGGGGAGGGGTGGGAGGGGAGGGGTATGGAAGGGAGGGTAGTGCTAGGGTAGGAAGGTAGAGGTAGGGTAGGGATAAGGAGAAGGTTGGAGGTAGCGTGTAATTACGACGAGAGGGGGGGAGGCAAGGGAATAGGGGTTGGGATGGTGAGGGTGAAGGGGAGGATAGGGCGGATGGGGATGCGGATGGAGGCAATGGCAAACATAAAGGGAGGGGTCGGGGGGAGAGGGTGAGGGCGACGGGACCGGAGGCACGGGACGGGACGGGCAAAGCGGGGGGTTAACGTTGAGACTAGAGTAGAAATGAGGCGGGGGGGACAACGACACAAAAAAAAAAAGGTCATGAAGACCTCTGCCGTTGGATTGTTTTCAACAGGCCGTGCCAGACATTTGCTGTAGACGGTAGCTAAATACTTCGCCGCGAGATCTTTGGAGCCGGAGCAACGAACGACTGAGGCTGCCGGGTTTGGCGGGGGGGGGGGGGGGGGGGGGATTGGGGAGGAGAGAGGTGCTACGACGGACGGGCGGACGGCGCAAGGCTGTTAGTTTATGCCACTGCTATTGCTGCTGCTGTTGGTAATGCTACTGGTGCTGACGTGCACCCGAGACAAACCAAGCGGAAGCGAAAGACAGAAAGTTGCCGCAGGACGATCTCCCCCTCCCCTTCCATCCCGCGCCTTGCCCCCTGCTTTAATCCCCCCGCCGGAGAGGAGAACGCGTGATGTCCTCCTAAGCCTGCGGAGCTTAATGTCACGGGTTGTATTTTGACAGCCACGTAATGCCTGCCGGCCCTCCCTACCTTGCCGCCACCCCCTCTCTCTTCCCGACAGCTAACGATCTTTCTCATTCCTTTACGATCTCTTTTTTTTTGTTCTCGTTCGTGGCCTGGTTACTGCCACGATTTTCCCGCGATCACGACCAGATAGCAAAAAAAAAGTGTCGCAGCGATAGCGGTAGCAAAGCACCAACGCTGACACCGGCAGAACTAGAGCCGTGCTTTGGGCCTACGCCCCAAAACAAACACCGAGAACAAAAAAAGCACACACAGACGAACACAAAAATACTTCGTTTTGTGAAAGAAGAATTATGCGCGAGGAACAGCTCATCCGCCTCGCTTCGCCTCCTTCCGTTTCGCCCCGACCCGTCCAAGTTGCAAGAAAATTGCATGTGCTGAACAAAAAAAGAGCCGCCTAATCGCTGCCAGTTTCATTCGATCTCGGCCCAACCCGTCCCAGCCCAGCAGTCCCGTTCAAAATTATCTCGTGCCGGCCTGACCCGACCCGTCCCGGCTCGTCTAAATCTAGCCCAATCTGTTCTTACCGCAGCAGCAAAGTATGAGCAGGAGGAGCCACGTCGACCAAGGTGTGCGTAGAGGCGAGAGGGGTCTGTCCGACATCAAGAAGGTTCTGGATTTTTCGTCCCGCGTCCGCCTCGCCAAGGCTCGATCTTACCTGAACCTGCAAAAGCAAAAATTGTACATATATATATAAGTATATTATTCAGTGGGTGGGTGAGCCGGTGGATAGAAGGATGGGTGGGGAGAGTGAGGGAGGGAGGGAGGGGGCAGATGGATGGATGGACGGATAGATGGATAGACCGATGGATGGATAGACGGATGGATGGATGGATGGATGGATGGATGGATGGATGGACAGATGGGATGGATTGATGGATTAGTCGTCACTCGCCCAGGAGAACGTGGTGGACGCTACGCCGCTGCCGAAGCCGTTGCCATGGCTCGAGAGAGCGAGAGCGTTGGTGTCGGCTTAGGCAACGAGAAAAATATACAACGGCTGCGAAAGTGAATCGTTGCGGTGCGCATCCTCCTTACTACCCCTCCCTCCGCCGTAGTCGATGACGTAGGTTGGGGTGGGCGTTGGTTGGCAATGACGCCGTAAAATATGAAAATCACTGCGTGAGCTAGACAACCAGGATACCGATTTTTTTTTTGGCGGTCACCATGAGTGTTATCGAGTTACTGCTGTAGATCATATTGTGCGTGGTGGGGAACCCTAACTCCGCACACGGGGAATGATCGCATCACGTAGCGTGAGCATGGTAAAACACCCACGAGGCAGTTTCACAGCATTACCCATTGCTGTCTTTGGACGTGGTCACACACCAGAAAACGAAGTAACTCATTGGTCGCTGTCATCCATAAGCAAGAAAATAGGCACAAGGTACCGAAGTCCGTCTCACGAGCGGTTCTTGGAAGGATGCAGTTCACCCGTCATGCAATTCGCCGAACTCCTCACGGCGCCTCGCGCTTGGTGCAAGCAGTGTCTGCCTGGTCGGTGAAAACCCGACGTGAGTACGAGGGATGCGAGGGTCTAAGGTCAAACGACTACGGCCATACACAGACTAAGTATCCCCCCCACCCCCCCCTCGGCGTGAAATGTTAAACAAAGTTATGTCCACACACAGCAGTGCGCACCGGGGATACAGTACAAAGTTATCCGTTTTATTATCCGGGACAACAAATCTGGTGGCGCGGTGTGGCGGTGCGGTGTCGAGCGGTCGCCACGTCGGCGGCGGGGCCATCGGCGGAGGCGGCAGCACCTTTCTGGCTTCTTATGTTGTCTCGTTGAACACCATTCTCTAATAGAACTTTATGATTGTTTTTTATCCCGTGTGTTTGTTGCGTTTCAATCCATTATTTAGTATTTTTTTGCTTGTGTTGTTTATTCAATGTTGCAACGCCGGCGTGGTGGAGTACCGGTGGAACATGCTTGTATTTTATAGCGCATCGTCCGTAGCTGTACAAAATATGCTATTGTTGCAGGCAGCAGGCAGGAGACAGGCAGAAAGGCTGTCCCACGCAACCGCGCAAACGGTGCGGCCGATCATGTGCGCGCGAAGGCACCGCCGGATAATTGAATATCTACCAAACACTGGCTGGAAAACACCGAGCACTATCTATACAAAATACCCCGCGTCCGCTAGGGTAGTTCTTGAGAGACGGAACAGCCAACCGTCTTCCAGCCTTTGCGCGGTCGGATCGACAACGCACTCCTCTGTGCCGCGCGTATAAACATATACACCGTCGTTTTTTTTGAGAGGGGTCAACGTTCAACCTCTCCTGACGCATATTGTGGGACGGCCAAGATAAAGCAAATATATAACTACATACTTTGTAGCAACAACAACAACATCAACAAATACAACCACAACAACAACAACAACAACAACAACAACAACAACAACAACAACAACAACAATGATACGACTGCAAACATATACATTGTTTTGCTAATTCCAAGTACTATTCATATGATACCCAGCACTAAAACACGGCACACTTAACACTTTGCTACTCTGATTCCAAGTAGTTTGTCCTCATTGTGTTCTACTTCCAAGTACAATGATAGCCCACCACTTCAAAACACGATTATTTGCTATTCCTAGTGCTGTTTTAATAGTTGGTGCCCAAAGCGCCGGCACAGTTTCAAAACCGGATGAACTACGAAACCCCTTTTGGCCCCGGCAGCCGGATGTCACGACACACAAAAAAAAGTGACTACAATGCGATCCTCGAGTCTGACGTGAAGCACCGACACGTCTCGAGGCTCTGTATCCATGATTCAATGCTAAGGGATGAGCACGCTATGCAGTAAGCAGAACATTCGTGCTCGTACAGCGCGCGCGTCGCGCAGTAACTCCTTGCGCTGAAGTCCGAGCGAGCACAGGTCGTGCGGGTTCCTCGTTTTAGTGGGATACCCTGTATAGTGCGCTGGGAGAATCGCTTGTGACGACCTGCTGGCTTGTCCCTATGGAGTACTACTGCTGTGCTGCACCATCCAGGGCTAGTGCGGGTATCCCAATTTAGTGTGAGTATCCAATTTAGTGCGGGTATCCCATTTTAGTGCGGGTGTCCCACTTTAGTGCCGAATCGTCGCCTGCGGCGAGACACCGCACTAACAATGAGGGACCAGTCTAGCGGGGTGAGAATCACTGGTAACAACCTGCTGACTCTTCCTATAGAGTGCTACCGACTGTGCTGCACCATCCCGGAACAGTGCGGGTATCCCACTTTAGTGCGGGTATCCCAATTTAGTGCGGGTACCCCACTTTAATGCGGGTGTCATCGCCCTTGGCAAGACACCGCACTACTAGTGAAGGACCACCACGACGGCACTCTATTTCATGACACCTTGCCTCTGCCTCAGCAGCCGGGGCTGCTTGGTCACGTAGCCGAAGCTGGCAATATGTGAAAAAAAAAAATGCTTTATTTTGACCCCTCTGAAGTCAGCAAGGGGTTAGCCCCGCCTTTAGTACCGCAGTGCACGGAAACCTACACCTGACTCTACTTTCAAGTGATTTTCCCCCAAATTGGGACGACTGCACTCCTAAAGGGGTTAAAAGAAGCGCGCGGAGAATCGAGAGCATTGCCCGGGACCCAGCAGTGACACACAATATCATTTTGGATTTCAGGGGGCACTCCGACCGGCATTTCGTACCAGGTATAGGGCTAGGGTTAGGGTTATAGCTCCATCTATGGTGCAAAACACAATATGACATCCTACATTATTCGCCCGTTATGCTATTAATAGTTTATTTTTTTCGCGCCACTTTTTATTATTATTCCGTTTGGATAGAATCCGGCGCGTCGGGTACTCTGTACATATACAGAGGGCTGGATTAGGAAGTCAACTACTGCAGAGGTGGGGGGTCCGATTTAGGAACGTCCGTACAGCATTGGAGGTCCCCGAACAAGACGTGCCAGGGCAAAACATCACCGCCTTATCGTGGGAAGCCGCCTTATTCATTCATGCTTGTGAGGCGCGATTCCCCAGTCGCGCCAAAGCGATTTCGACCGCCTTATAAAGGGATACCGCCTTATATGGGGACATCGCCTTATTGCGGCACTCCTACATGCTGTGATGAGAAACCAGAGGACTTGACCCCTTTTTATGACTGGAAATCCCATTTTCGGGGACAGATTGCTTGGAGCTAGTTGAGAGACAAGTCACCCCGTTTTGACGCCTACAGCAGCGAAACCCTACCACTCTGTCCGGAAATTAAGAAAATTGTGTTTCAATATTAGCGTCCAAAGGCTGCTTCTAATTCCAGACATATTTGACATCAGAAATCTATCTGATTGCAACCAACGTCGTCCGTGCTAAGGGTATGACAACAAACTGTGAGCTAAGAGCGGCAATTTACTGGGGAGTGGCTTTAAAAATCGGGTGCATTGCTTTTCCACTGTATTGTTGCGGGACTCCTACCCGTGATAATTCAAAAACGGAGACGTGACCCTTTTACGGCTGAAACCCATTTTCGGGGGGGGGGGGGGAGGGGACAATTTGCTTGGAGTTCGTATAGAGAGAGGGAGATCAAATCGGTTTGTCACGCCTGTTGACGTTTAAAATGTAGTGAAATCCTACCCGGGCTTATGATTGTAACGAAGTTCTGCACTGAACCCTCTACCAGGTACCACGGTATCATACGACAACAAAATATTAGCCCTTAGATCGGGGGAATTATCACTGCTGAACTGCGTGTGTGCAATTATCCCCTTTCGCACCATTGTCCCTCTTGGAGCCCAAGTGTAGCGACCAAAGACGCGACAAATGCGATGTTATCCAGCCGTCTCCGTCAGCGCGCAGCAGTATAACGCGATCGGGATCCTGCCGTGCGCATTGTTTTACTACCCGCTGTGCAGTGTTTCGGACACGAAGTGTATCACCTTCCACCAACATCCAAGAAGCCCGCGTTGTTGCCTCGAATGGCCGAGGCTGTGAACGCTATCATCGTAGATCGTCACTTGAGTTGAAAAAAAACTTGTAGAATAAACGCACGTCAGCTGTCACATTCATGAGTTCGATAAACTAATAGGGTGTCGATTTACTCATCTTCGCAAGCTGCGTGATACACCGGCCGCTCCTTTGTCCTACGGATCAAATTCGTCAGGAATGGACATGAACAGCAAATCGTTGTAATGTCAGTTTAGCTACCAAACGTCTCCATCCCCCCACGTGGTGGTAATATTTTGTTAGTAATTTTTTCCCTCTCAAGGTCACAAAGGAGTCGTTCGACGGTAAGAAGCCCGCCCCCAACTTTTCTAAAACGAAACCGCCGGTTGGTTTTGAAAACCAGCTCCCGCCGGCCGCATCTCTCCTAGAAACCCCGGTTGCCCCTTGCCACCCCGACGTCAACGTTCACCACAGTCCTTTGCAAACAAGGAAGAATATGAACAGGTCTTTTGCACAGCATCCTTCCTCTTCCCGAGCGGCCACGAAACGTTCGTTAAACAAAATCGCTGGTTTTGGGGGGGCATCTCTTATCATAAAATCGGTCGAAAAGGGGTTACAGCCCCCCTTTGAGACAACAGAGGGAACGATTGACGACGAAAAATCCCGGTTACGGGGTCGGCCGGGGCGATGATACTTTTGGTGTCCGAACGACAACACAAACGCAAAGACTCGCGAATTTCCGGGAGCGGCGCAGGCAGCATGACGCGCCTATGCTCGTTCTGCTGCTGCTGCGCTCACGCTCTAAACGGTTGAGATACGCTTAAAAGTATTGCAAGCGATCGTTGTTTTATTGGTCGCTATACCACAATCAAGTCCCACATGGCTTTGATAACCCCTTGAGAGCCCCCAAATCCCTCCCTATACTAAGTTCAAGTAATTTTATCCCAAAAAGGGTTTCCAGTTGTAACGGCGTCAAGGAGGTGGGGCCCGTCATCCAGAAAAACTAACCCCTTGAGAGCCCCCAAATCCCTTCCTATACTAACTTCAAGTAATTTCCCCCAAAAGGGTTTCCAGTTGTAAATGCGTGAAGGAGCCCCGTCGTCCAGCAAGAACTAACCCCTTTAGAGCCCCCAAATCCCTCCCCACACTGACTTCTAGTAATTCCCCCCCCAAAAGGGTTTCCAGTTGTAAATGCGTTAAGGAGCCCCCTCGTCCAGAAGAAACTAACCTCTTCAAAGCCCCCAAATCCCTCCCTATACCATATTCAAGTAATTTTCCCCCCAAAAGGGTTTCCAGTGTAAAAGCGGCAAAGAGCCCCGTCGTCCAGATAAAAACAACCCCTTTAGAGCCCCCAAATCTCTCCCTATACTAAATTCAAGTAATTTACCCCCAAAAGGGTTTCCAGTTGTAAATGCGTTAAGGAGCCCCCTCGTCCAGAATAAACAAACCCCTTTTAAGCCCCCAAATCCCTCCCTATACTAAATTCAAGTAATTTTCCCCCCAAAAGGGTTTCCAGTTGTAAATGCGTGAAGGAGCCCCGTCGTCCAGGAAAAACTCGACCTCTAGGTAGACCATATAGCACACACGGTCTGGTACACATTTCAGCGGTAATAATCTTGGCGACACCGTGGACTACGGCAGAAAATCCGGTCACGTATGCAGAGGCACACATTATCGTGTGTGTGTGCGTTTTCAACCATTTCATTAGGGAGCAGTCCTCGGTACATTTCGTTTGAGCTAGGGTTAGCGTTAGCGTTAGCGTTAGCGTTAGCGTTAGTTCCATCCATGGTGACATACACAATAATGTAGGACACCTCATCGCGTTAGGCACATAATTTTTTTTGCAACCTTGGGCTTGGGGTAGCTCGCGCGAGAGTGGGGCTCCCATTCCTTTGAGACACACACTAAGTTTTTTTTTGGGGGGGGCGCGGTTGTGATATTTTGATATGAATCCGCGAGTGACTCCCCCCCCCCCCCCCCGTTCCTTTGCGATATGATTTTTTTTTCGGGGGCGGTTTGGATATGTCGATATGAAGGTCCGCGATGATGGAATGGTCGGCCGGGGTTTGCCAGAAAACAATCGACTAAAAGTATTTTCGAAAGCGCGAGAGGTCTACAGCAGAGTCACTCGCGTGCAAAAATTGGGGGGTAACCCCCCCGTCACTGCGGCTTTGGTCTAAGGCATTTATTCAATGCTGGATAACACAGGATATCAGGTAGTGCGTACATAGGGACCTGGAACATCGTAGGCTGACTCCCGATTTTCACTCTTTATATGTTTCGGGCGGAAGCATGAATTGCGTCAACTGTGATATATATATGCGCGTTGTACCGCTTTTGGTTCGTTGGTGTTTTTTCCCTGGGGTATTCTTCCACTCCAGAGTGACTGGAGCCTGTCCTGTGATCACGGACTTGATTATGCGAGTTATTTAATGTGAGAACAACAACAACAACAACAACAACAACAACAACAACACAACAACAATACAACAACAACAACAACATGCGGTGCTCAACAGCATCGCATCATGCCATGATCTGCAGCATCGCTGAAGCACGAGTAACACAGGTTATGATGGTACACACTTACTTGTATTGTTGCAAGAGTGCTCTTCCCAGAAGGATAGCAAATAAAAACGCCCTCCGCTGGTTCGGTGTCACGTTTTCTGTGACAGCAGTTGATCGACGTTCTGAAAAAGCTTTGTATTGCTGCAAAATTGTCGGCTGGGAAACACGCAACAGGTTGCTGCGATGCTGCGCACTGTCGAATGGCAAACATAACAATAAAATACACTCTAAATAACAGCAGCAGCAGCAACTACAGCAACAACCACAACATCGACCACAACATCGACAACAACAACAACTCAACATCAACACCAACATCAACATCAACAACAACAACAGCAGCAACCATCAGCTTGCGCTTCCCCAAGAGAGGCACCCTCCGCGCGCGACCTGCACATGAACGGACGATCGATGCACTATCATCGAACGAACAACAAAAGTCCGAGCGCACGGGCGGGCGCGGACCATCACACGTCTGCCATTGGCGTGCCCCTCCTTGAAAAAAAAAAAAAACGGAGACGATCGATATGCCGATTTTGTTCATCGGCTTTTGATCCGCGGCTCCGGCCGTAGGGCTGTGAATCGCAGCTCCGATCAATCCGATTGAATCGTGCGATTCACTCGACATCGGAATTACAAGACTAGAGAGACGATTGCTTGGTTTCGAGCGATGAACCGATTTCATTAAAAAAAACGAAAGCACAATACACGGGAGATAATTGTTTTGCCGATCTGTTCTAAAAGTCTTCTCCGGGTGTATTGACCCCCTCACAAGCCCCCGGGGGGGGGGGGGGACAAGCCCCAGGGGAAGGGGAAATCAGTTGTTGCTTGCCTTCTTATTAATAATAATTTGCCATTGACCACGCATCCCTCTCGAGACGGACCACCACTCCTGCTCGAGACGGAGCACCGCTCCTACTCTAAACAGAGAACCCTCGCAACCTCTTGGCGCTCACCACGTTTCTTCCATGCCCAACATAAATGTTCTATATGATGAAAATAAAAATACACTCCAGCTGTGAGATCGAAAAGACTTCGTCGAAACTCATATTTGCAAGCTGTGTGTGATACTCCAATCGCGCGTGTTACTGGGTGCGTGTCCTCATCAAGGATACAGGTCCCGGCGACTCCCATTGCAACTACAGCGTAGCTTGTACCAGGGTCAACAGGGCGATGTCAATCAGTCTGTGCTCGCGGTTTTTTTATATTATATTATCTCCTTCGCACATGCCGCCCAAGCAGCCGCCCCTTGTCAGCCAGGGGGGTGGGGGGTGGGGGAGAGGATGCCCATGGGGGGAAGGGGGAGAGGTGAATGGGGCTGGATTCGTCCCTTCGATTTCACGCCAAATTCGCGAGTTCGATGTGTCCACAAAAACTTTTAGCCACCCCGAGGGTGGTGGCGGCGGCAGCGGCGGCGGCGGCGGCGGCAGGGGGGGGGGGGGGGGGAGGACTGCGGCTCGTTCTCACTCGAACTTCAAGAAATCAGTGCGTGGTGATTTTATCCGAAATAAAAACGAAGATTAATCGGCGTCGCCAAAATTAATTTATGTGCCCAATTCAAGTTGTTTTTTGCGATTCACACCCCTTGTGAGAGCTTGTTGCCTCTTTGTCAGATGGGGTAAGGCTTGCGTGGCCAAATCACTCTGCTGTACTTGCAATGTGTACACCTCTGTCTCTTGTGACCACAGACCTAGTATCGTTCTATCTGGTATAGATGTGGCATTAGCACGGACGCTGGTTGAGTGCTGGATGTGGATGGGTGGAAGTATCAGTTTAGTGTGGAGAACACACACGCAGCACCAGCATCAACAGCAAACCAGGAGCAGCAGCACGAGTGCACGCAAGCAAGAAAAAAAAAAACACTTTTTGAAGCCAAAAATAAAGCAGTCTAAAAAATACACCCATAAAACTAAAAAAAAACACAAAAACGTAATGAAGCAGACAAGGAAAAGAGGCAAAAATCTACAAAGAAAAAAAAAAAGGACCAAACACGCTTCTTTTCGTGGAAACCGGGGGATGCTGCCAAAATTTCGGTGTGACTCCAGGATTTCAGCTCAAAGTGCAATGGCGCGTAGGGTGTACAGCCGCATAAATGTCCTTCTGGGTCGCGGCCAATGTTTGGGTTGTGTACTGGTTTGTTATGTTGTGTGTTTTGGCTATTTTGTTTATTTTGTTTGCGATGTGTTGTTTTGTTTTGGTTGTTGCTTGTGTAACGTTTGGTAACTGTTGTGGCCGTTGCGTTGTGGTTTCGGAATCGTCGCATCGAACCTATAGTCCGTCCGGAACCACAAAATATGCGCGATAGTTTTTGTTTTGTTTTACTCTACTATAGACTATAGGGTTAGGTTTTGTATATCGTTTCGCTGATAGAGTTAGTGTTCTGTTTGTTTTCATTGGCGGGGTCAGGTGTTGTTTTGTCTCGCTGAGGTTTGGCCATGTCAACTTTGTTTGTTTGTTAGTTTTATTACCGTGCTTGCTCCATCGCTGCCATTCGGGACAAGATGTGTTTTGTTTCGTCAAGCTTGTGGTTTCGCATCCGTCGAGTCGATACCATACCCCGACCGGCATCACAAAAACAAAACGCGTGAACAAAAACATATGGCAGCAGCAGCATCGTACCAGTAGCAATTTGGTGAGAGAGACCGACCTGTGCAGCCGTCGAGGAGTGGAGTCAAGTCAGCTCTAACCAGGATAAATCACAAAAAAATCAAAAACGTCTAGAGCGCAGCATATCGTGTACGAATTATTTCGCCAAAAGGCTGACAAAGGCTAGACACACGGCAATACCTCAATCGTTTGCGTTCGGGGGGGAAAATGCCGATCAAAGCGGTTGCTACCTACCCTGTTGACAAATTCCAAATCTTGGAGGTCCAGGCTTGTCCCAGCCCCAGGCGGACCCCAGATTATTCATTCATGTCGAAGTCAAGAGATGAAGCTTTCCCCCTTGAGGGGGTGGTAGGCTTGGCTTCTAAGTCCAGGGCGCGGGGGTATCGCAAAGTCGAAAAAAACCTTTGGAGGGGGGGAACACAAAACAAAACTCCTGCAAAAACTAAAGGAAAAACAATTAGGGCCCCACACCGCGCAAGTATCCGGACAAAATAACCCCGACCATCCCCCAAACAACTTCGTAGCTTAGTTTATTTACATAATAACGAGCCGAGCACAACAAAGCGGGGCTTGGGTTCTCTAAACTGAAAATTACCGCCTGGGCGATGAACCAAAATTCATGTGGCCTAGCGTGTACAAAAATGTATCAAGGCTGCGGTTGGGGGGGCTACCCCGTTTTTTACCGCCGAGTTTAACGCTTTCGGTACTGGAAACCCTGTTTGGAAACAAATCTACTTGAAGTTAGTATAGTCAAGGCTACGGTTGGGAGGCTACCCCGTTTTTTACCGCCGAGTTCAACGCTTTCGCTACTGGAAACCCTGCTTGGAAACATATTTACTTGAAGTTAGTATAATATAGGGAGGCATTTTTGGGGCTCTAACGAGGGGTGAAAATCCAAATCGCACGAGTGACTCGCAGTACTTCACTTCAGACAAAAAATACTTTTTTAGGCGCTACACGTTCGGCGCAACGTACTATTAATAGGCAACCGTTCCATCGCGGGTTCATATTCAACATCATGTAAACAGCACATCATAACCTAGGTCCCTCCGGTGGCGTACCAGGTTATCCTCGAGCCTGGTATAGGTCAGTTTCGTGAGTTCGAGCCCCACCGAGTGCATGCTCGTAAAAAATTCGTGCGGGGACTTTTTCTCGTGCACAAATTGACTTGCGGAAAGCGCGAGAGCGTAAGTTAGCAAACACTCGATGGAAAATCGACGAGCAGTGGGATTGCTGAACCCTCGTATGCGCGATAAAAATTGGAGGCAATAACCGGAGGGGAGAAAGGGATGACACCTACCTGTGACCACGGCTTGTCCAGGAGCTGGAAAGTAACTGTGGGAGGAAAAAAAGAAAAAAAAAGGCCGGAAAAGAAACACGGGGGTGTCACTGTCACTCGCGCGAGCGAACCCGACCCACTCCAAAACAAATCCTGAAAGTGACCCCCCCCCCCCCGTCCACCGTGGCTTTGGTCCTCTCGCACAAAAAAATAATATTTTTGTTTTGACGATTTTGGATTATGCAGCCGACGGGTTCTACGATAGCCCCCCCCCCAAAAGCCCAGCGATATTCTTTAACGAACGTTTCATGGCTGCTCTCGATGCAAGGTGAACGATGTCCTATTGAAAACAAAGCACCCGTGTATGTTCTTGTGTGCAAAGGCCTATCGATCGACGACGTCGGGGTGTCGAGGGACACCGTATTTCAGGAGGTACGACCGGGAGCTGGTTTCGAAAACCGGCGATTTCGTTGAAGAAAAGCTGGGGGGGGCTATCGTAGTAAGAACTCAGCCCGATAATCCAAAACCCATGACTTGTGTATACAAACAATTCATATCGCAAAACAAAAAAAAACGACATCCATTCCGACGGTTTCGGGTTTTTCTTGCAACCCAAAACTCGTTGGGGCATAAATATTTACACTTAATAGTAGTTTTTGCGTGTTCTTCTTTTGTCTATGACTAGCGCGTTTACGGGCTCTCGGACGTGTAGTGTTCGACGCGTGCTACTATCGAGGCATTGAAGGTATGCCTCTTTTTGGCTAAACACGTTTCCTGAATCGACGGGGCTCCTTAAGCCCCCCCCCTCCTAAAAAAAAACGACATTCATTCCGACGGTGTCGGGTTTTTGTGCAATCCAGATCAACCAAAGCTCGTGAGTTGTAGGCATGCAAAAAAATGATACCAGGTATATTGCAAAAGTAACAAGAATGATATTTGCCTTGACGATTTGGGGGTTATGCAGTCCAACGAACCAAAACTCATGGCCTCGGGTATACAAACAAATCATACCATCGCAAAAAACACAATATTATTTCCACCGATTTCGGGTTTATGCAGCCATATGAAACAAAACTCATGGCCTGCTTAGGTATACAAACGAAAAAATATTGCAAAAACAACGAGAATTACACTCGTTTTGGCGATTTTGAGTTTATGCAGCTCGATGAACCAAAACTCATGGCCTACTTAGGTACACAATCGAATAAGTGTTGCAAAAACAACAAGATGTATACCAATTTTCACGATTTTGGGTTTATCCCGTCCGATGAACCAAAACTCATGGCCTGCTTAGGTATACAAACGAAAAAATATTGCAAAAACAACGAGAATTACACTCGTTTTGGCGATTTTGAGTTTATGCAGCTCGATGAACCGAAACTCATGGCCTACTTAGGTATACAATCGAATAAGTGTTGCAAAAACAACAAGATCTATACCAATTTTCACGATTTTGGGTTTATGCAGTCCGATGAACCAAAACTCATGGCCTACTTACTTTTACAAACAAAAAATATTGCAAAAACAAAAAGGATGGTGTTCATTTTGACGATTTTGGGCTTATGCAGCCCGATGAGCCAAAACCCATGGCCTACGTAGGTATAAACAAAAAAATTGCAAAAAACAATAAACATGTTGTATTAAATTTGACGATTTCGGGTTTATCCAGCCAAATGAACCAAACCTCATGGTATACAAACAAGTACTAATGCAAAAAAAAGCTGAAAAAACAAGAATGATATCGAGGTTGACGAATTTGGGTTTGTGCGGCCTGATGAACCAGAATTCGTGGCCTAGGTGTACAAACAAATAATATTGCAAAACAGCAAGAACGATCATTCATTATAATGATGATTTTGGGCTTGACCCTTTGAGAAATCAGATGGAAAATCGACGATCGTAACAGACGATTTTGCAGAGCATCCTTCACACGACGCAACCGCGGGCTGCTAGATTAGCTGTAGTAACGCCGATTATTTTGCCGAACCCCATGCATGTGTCTGTAAGACACGCAAGCGCATACCTTGCAAAACTGCCGTACTGTGCCGCATGCTCGCATCATGAAAAAAAAAAAAAACGCGCTTAACTAATGCTTCGTTTTGTATGTGTTTTACATCGAGGCCCCCTGACACTATGATATGAGCTGTACAGAGGTGGCACGGAAGTGTCTGTGAAGACGATTGGAGAAGAAAAAGAGAAGATAGTTCGGAAGAACGGTGCTAGTGTGGTCAAAAGGTGAAAACCAAAGAAGTAGAAAGTTGAACAAGAGCGCGCAGCACAGTAGGAAACGTAAGGAGGATCGAGGTGCCGCTTACCAGCACGGTTGCAAGCGTCTGCGTCTGTGAAGACGGTTGGAGAAGAAAAAGAGAAGATAGTTCGGAAGGAGCGGTGCTTATGCGGCCAAAAGGTGAAAACCAAGGAAGTAGAAAGTTGAAGATTGAAGGAACGTAAGGAGGATCGAGGTGCCGCTTACCATCACCCCTCCAGTCAAAACGGCAACCGCACAGCAGATGATACCTTCTCTCCTCTTACGTTTCCTTTTGTCCTCGTTCTTCTCCTTCTCCTTTCTCCTTGTCTTTGGTTCTTCTCACCTTTTGGCCTGACGTTAATAAGCGCCACTCTGTAAACTATGTTCTCTTTTTCTTCTCCATCACAAGCGGTCATCACAGACACTTCGGTTCCACCCTCTGCAGCTCTTATCCCGGAGTTAGAGCCTCGACACGCATCATTCGCTCCCTAGCCACGGCTCATTGAAAGGACGCATCGACAAGGAGATATGGGGAGCCTGGAACGAAGGCAAATCGCAACGTACTGTGAAGCAACAAGAAAAACCGCTAAAAAAAAGAGGGGAAAAAAAACGCGTCCCCCCCCAAAACAAAAAAAAATCATGGGCAAAGGCAAAAAAACAAGAGCTCTTGTCTCCTGTTGCCGTTGATGTTGCTGCTGGCGTGCTGTGCAAGACGTCCGTGTTCTTCGTCGCGTCATTGTAAAAACAATATGGGCCCCACAAAAGTTAACGTTAACCTGTTGTAGTTCACAAAATTGTTCAGCCAAAATCAGGCCTACAAGTGACCAAGGCGCTAGGGTATAATAGAGGTACCATCGTAGGCGGAACCCCGATTTCACTTTTTGTATGTTTTTGGGGCGGGGGCATGGATTGCGTCAGCTGTGATATATGCGACGCGTGTACACCACCTTTGGTTTTGTGTGTGTTTTTCTTTTCTCTGGGGTATTCCTCGGCTCCAGAGTGACTGGAGCCTGTCCTGTGACCATGGACTTGGTTATGCGAGTTAATATGAGAACAACAACAGCAGCAACAACAACAACAACAGCAACAGCAACAGCAACAACAACAACGACAACAACAACAAAAACAACAACAACAACAACAACAACAACAACAACAACAACAACAACAACAACAACAACAACAACAATACAACAATACAACAACAAAAACAACAACAACAAAAACAACAACAACAACAACAACAACAACAACAACCACGACAACAAGAACAACCACAACCACAACATCAACAACAAGTACCATACCCCCACTTTTCCCACAGATGGGTTCGAGCCACTCGCACGAGTGGACCCGTGTACCTCCCGGTAAAAAAAACTCACACGGTGACGTTTTACGAGCAGCGTAGACTGATTCTACGATACAGCCTCCTCCAAAACCAGCGATGTTCTTCATCCGACGTTTCGTGGTTGCTCGACACGAGGAAGGATGCTCTGGAACGTAGATCACACTGTATTTTCTTGTTTGCAAAAGGACTATCGAACGACGACGTCGGGGTGGCAACGGGCACCGTATTTCCGGAAATACGACCGGTGGAGCTGGTGTCAAAACCGGCGATTTCGACAAAGAAAGTTGGGGGGGGCTGCACCGTAAAACGACTCCGTCATAGCTTACCATTCCCTTTGCAGATTCAAACATCGCACATTTTAATTAAAAACAGCTCACTTGAAAGCAGCAGCAGGGGGGGTCGCTCGCGAGAGAGAGAGAGAGTGACCCCGACCCACGCGGCGAAAAAAAAACGTCCTAAATTTATAAAAGTAACCCGCCCCTTTTTGTTTTTTTTTGTTCTTCTCACAGGAACTCGCATAATCAAGTTCGCCGTCACAGGACAGGCTCCAGCCAACTCCGGAGTGGAGTATTGCCCCGGGGAAATAAACACTCACAGAGCAAAAACAAAACTTGTGTGGGTACAGGCTGGTTCACGTAAGAACAAAACAAATTTATTCCCCCCCCCCCGGCGAATGTCCACGCCGTTTTGTCGATATTCAGACCGTGAAATTTTGCACTAAGTCTTCTCATATGTGCCCTTGCGAAGACCTCACCCCCCGATGTTTTTTTTGTTTTGTTTTTTTTCTTCGACTTAAGTTTCGTCAGTTAAGATTCTTCGGAAAAAGTGGACCACCTTGGAACCCTTTTTTTTTCGGCGCAAGAAAAAAAAAACTGAAACCCCCCGCGGGTCAGGCCTCGGAATGTGGGCACGTAGAACACGTGCTACAAATCAGGGTCCATCTCTGTCAAAAACGGCGTGGGCATTTGGACTTTTATGCGTGAAAATGATTAAGATACTTGGTACGTTATTTCCTTCGAATTACTTACAAAACACTTGGAGTTAGACGAGAACCATTTTGGTAGTTGGGAATGGATCAACGCATTCACTACTGGAAAACCCTTTTTTTTACAAATTTACTTGAAGTTGGTATAGGGAGGCGTTTTTGGGGCTCTAAGGGGTTAGGGGTTATGGAGCGCCGTCATTCAGCGAAGTAGTTCAGCCATATAGGGTGCTGCCACATCTATTCTACAGTGTTGTAGCGCGGGCGTCGGTAGACCCTAACGGTACATTGTGTGCTCGTTAAGAGTCCTCGAGGCACCGTGGCCACTTTCTAAGCTACAGCAGTAGCACACATGGCAGCCAGCAGACGGACCCCAGAAAACATTTTCGTCAACCCTCTTTGGAGCCCCCGAACTCCTCCCTATACTAAATCCAAGTAATTTTGTCCCCAAAAACGGGTTTCCAGTTCCAAAGGAGTTAACCCTCTTTCGAGTCCCAAAACCCCTTCCTATACTGCTAAATAGAAGCATTTAGTCTCCCAAAACGGTGTTCCAGATGAAGAAAGGGAGTGGAGAGATTCATCATCGCCACTGAACTAGCGGTGACACAGACGGCCCCCAGGATGTGTATTCGTTAACCCCTTTACAACTGGAAACCCGTTTTTGGGGACAAAATTACTTGGCTTTAGAATAGGGAGGGGTTCGGGAGCTCTAAAAGGGTTGAGGAGATGCGGTATGACTCCGTTGAGCTGAGCTAGTTTTAGCGGTCAGCGCTGACTGCTGTTGTTTGTTGTTGTTGTTGTTGTTGTTGTTGTTGTTGTTGTTGTTGTTGTTGTTGTTGTTGTTGTTGCTGTTGTTGTTGCGCCAACTGTGAGTTCGACAAATGCAGGGTCCGACACTCATCGTTGCAAGTTGCGTGATACACCGGGGGCCGTTCGTTCTGTTTTTTTCAGATGCACTATGGACATATACGACTCCTGTTCATGTTGGCAGGATGAACGTCAACAACAAAAAAGTCATCAATAATCGTGGTATACCTGGTATAGTATACAGCTACTACGTATACATACTTCATCCCTATTAATAGGTATTAATAGTAAAATGTTATGATTCATCATTGTTGATGGCAACAATGTTAATTATATACCAGGTTAGAGTCTACCATCAGACTGTTATGATACTGAGGACTATATATATGGGTGGTGACATTTGATGCCTCTACATGCTGTGGCTCGTGGTCACTCGCGCGAGTGACTCCCCCGTTTTGTGGTCTTAAAAAGCTGGGTTTTAAATTTGCGAGATATGAATCCAACGGTCAGCTATGCTGTCCCTTCCCCCCCCCCCCCCCGCCCGAAAAAAGAAGGCCTCAAGATTATTTGGCCGTGAGAGGTATGCACATCTGAGGGTCACTCGTGCGAGTGGTGTAAAGCCGGAAAGTGAACAACGAGGGGTCTAGGTACCCCACCCCAAAACTTGTTCTCGAGTGAAATGAAATTTCTACCCCGTGGGACCCAAAGCCACAGCCTACCAATAAACAAATATATCCATACTGCAAACCAGTACCTCGTACGTATCTTGTTATGACATTTTCCTAGCGGTTTTGGATTCAAGGACCCCCCGAATATTCAGGAAACAATTTGAGCTCCAACAAGCGCTACCTCCTACGGGGTAGCAAAAAGCCGCGATAATACACTCAAAAGTGAAAAATACCTACACTTATTCCCCTGTTTTTTTCTGACAGTATCAGATCCACTTAACGCCTTAACAACCGGAACCCCGTCTTTGGGGACAAATTACTTGAAATTAGTATAGTAATATGTTTTGGGGCTCGAAAGGGTTAACCCCCATACTATTTCCAAGTATTTTGTCTCCCAAAACGGGTTTCAGTTGTAACTGCGTTATTGGCAACCATGTGTTGCTCACATTAAGCCGGCATTTCCACCCCATCTACACTTTTCACAACCGGTGTCCGTGCTCATGCCTCAGAGAGAGCCGGGCTCACTCTGTGATCACAAACCGCAAAAGGCAGAGATACGCATCGCAAACAGGGCGAGGTGATTTAGCCATGCAAGATGCCAACCGCAAAATGAGCACGCGGGCCAAACAAACAGAAAAAAATGCAAGCCAGCGCATCAGACTCCTTGCTGTAAAAAATAAATACTACCTGATGCGGTACTAAAACTGCTCTGCGGCACGTTCCCCTCGCAATAACATGCAAGAGTCCCGAAAAAAAAACAGCCTGAGACCTTATCCGGGAACAACAAATCCCGGAGCACTTGGTTACACTAAAGTCAGTATGGAACACACCCTTTCTTGAAATGAGAAATCAATGTCGGGGGGCTGGCCTCCCGGTTTCTTATCATAGAGAGCCGGCACCGGTCCGACCGCATGTTCTTGTTCACCAGGACGTTCCGCTGCTTCTTCCGTTTTTTTTTTGCGGAAGCAGCACGTTCCTCCGTAACGATATGCCAGAGTTCCACAAGGAGACCTCCCGGAGGAACACCGGAAAAAAGCTTGCGCTGCCGGGGTTGTAACGAAGACCGCTGATAGGGACAGCTTACGCTATACCTACAATGGGACCCGAAGGGTGCGCCAGCTAGCGTTGGGCTGCGAAAGCAGCTGAGTTAAATCGACACACGACGCGTATGAAAATACGTGGAAGTGTGGTGAGCTCGTAAAGCTTTACTTTTCCCCATCCGCCGGAGGATGAAAAAAAAAAAAAAAAAAAAAAAAAAAACGGAAAGAAATTCCAGGTTGGTTGTACTAAAATTAGTACCAGGTATAGAACACATGCTTTTCTTGAAAAAAAAAATTGAACCTGTGCCAGTCTCCCCGGTTCCTTTCTTATCGGAGAGCCGGTAACGACACCGCACATGTTCTTATTTTCAAAGATATATGGTCCGCTGCTTCTCCCGCTTTTTTTCTCGCGGTCTCCCGCTTTTATCTCGCGGAAGCACACGCGAGGCAGCTTACACAGCAGACGCAGACAGCTCGACTTTTTTTTTTTTCTAGCTTGTTGTGAGTCGGCACGACTTACGCCGCCAACTACTAATAGCTCTTTAGTGTGACTACATAACAGTATGTGCCCGCCAACGACAAACTCCTATTTGGTAGAGAGCTGTGACTCGCAAACAGGACTTCACACGGCTAAGAAATAATCGGTAGGTACCGGTGGCCAACTAAGTGCCTCTAGTCGGCAAGTCGGCTGGCGAAACCAGCTGGTGGTCAGCCGACTTGCCGACTTACGTCAGGTGAGTGAAGTGAAGCGAGCCAAAATCAGGCTCCCCCGGCCGAGGGAGTCTCGCCCCCGGAAAAAGACGCGCGCTACGAAAGAGGCGCCCCACTTTTTTTTGTAATACTACTCCTCAATTTCGGAGCTTAACCCCTTTAGAACTGAACACCCTTTTGGGGGACAAAATCTACTTGAAGTTAGTATAGGGAGGGGTTGGGGGCTCTAAAGGGGTTAAGACATGTCCTTCTTAACCCCAAAAACAACGATTTTGTCTACTAGAGAAAAATAAACCTTCTACTTGTACTTGTGTTTCACGGGAAGAAAACGTCCGTTGGCCTAGATGCACAATAACAATCGTCAGGTGTACAAAAAAATATAAATGGCATATCATTTTTTTTTCCGACCGACTTTAGGTTAAGGAGCCCCGTCACTCGGAAAACATTTTCGCCAAAAAACGGTATACCTTAACACCTCTATCATAGAATATGCCGGAAAAAAAAAACGAAAAAAAAAACGCACTCCACGCACGAAACAATCCTTCCTACATACGTAAAGGTATGGGAATCCAATGAGCCGGACAGTCGGCACACCGTCGGCAAAACGACTAATATTAATATTAGTCCGACGACTCGTAACTAGTTGAGGTGGCTAAAGTCGTGACGACCCACAGCTATACCATCCAGAGTGAGCCTCAGATTTTCATTTTGACACCACCCTGAACAACCTTGATCATAGTAGGCTGTTATGTATAGGATTTAATGCAGCGCTCGCCGAGCTGAGCACGATTTTCTCAAGTCCAATTTTATTAAGCGCGCCCTCCCAAAATGTGATTATCACTTTCCTTACGGGCACTTCCTTATTGGCGGTCCTATACTATGTACGTAAATATAAGCAACATATTATATAAATATTAGTATTCAAAGGCTGCTTATAATTCCGGACAGAGTGGTATTCGTTAGCCGCTTCCCACACAACGCCAACTGGTTATTAGTGTGTGTGACTGGAGATTAGTCGTCTTTCCCAGTACGGTGTGCCGACTGACACTGGAAAGGCGCCGGCTCCTTGGAACTACTTCTGTAGCTATCTATTAGTCCTGTTCTTTTCTATTGTTGCTGCTGCAGAATCCGTTTATCCACCTTTGACGCAAGCTACGCTAGCGGTAGCACTTCTTTTTGTGGCAGCTCTTTTTTTTTTTTTTCTGAAAATGATCCCAAAATCGTCGGAAAAAAAAAACGCCATATTATTTTTTTGTGCATGACTCTTGTGGTGTATATACCCAGGCCATGGGACGTTTCATCCGGTGTAGCAGCTCTAGATTCCGTCTCAAATCAGTTTTTCGGAGAAAGCAGGTGTTAACCCTTTCACAACTGGAACCCCTTTTTGGGGACAATTTTACTTGAAGTTAGTATAGGGAGGGATTTGGGGGCTCTAAAGGAACCCCTTTTTGGGGACAATTTTACTTGAAGTTAGTATAGGGGGGATTTGGGGGCTCTAAAAAGGGGTTAAGCTCCCAAATGGAGAAACCTCAGAAAAAAAAGTAGTGCACACCTCTATCGAAGCACGCGTCCTTTGCCGTATATGCCATTCTGCAGGTATGAGCTCCAGCGGTGGACCTAGCCCACTACGGGAAGGGGCAGGGGACACCGGCACCCCCGCTTCACTACAGAGCTTAGGCTCCTCCTGCGCGTGACCCTGCATGCCACCCAAAAAAAACGGTCTTGAAACTACATTTTATTTTTGGCGCAGGGGGGGGGGGGCGTACCAAGCCCTTTCACGGCGGCGGCGGCGGATGTCGAGGAACAGAGTACTACGTAGCAAAAAAAAACAACCAAAATCCGAAAAAAACAAGGAGAAAAAAAAATTGGGCTCCCCACTCGCACGAATAGCGCTGAGCCACGGAAAACAAGAGACCCTCTAGAACCGTTAACCCCCTACGCCGTATGCGACTCGCCGTGATACCTCACGAGGCGCTTCGTGATTTGGCGCGAGCGATGTCTGCCTGGTCCGGGAAAACCCGGACAACGTGCTCCGTCCCGGGATTTACGGGGTGCGAGAGGGTTGATGGATGACCTTAGGACAACTACGCGGCTATATGTAGAAAACGAGTACACCCCTCCCACTCCTTACAGCTGTGTGTAGCCTTGTTCGTCGATTACCCGTAGGTATTTGTAGAAATAAGCACAAAAACGCGAGGGAATATTGCAACAAAAAAAAAAAAATCTCTGCAGGCGATCTTGACTCATTTTTCGTCGTACCTACACTTCCCCGGCTATGAGATATCATTTCTAGATAGCAAGACAATAGATGGCATTCTCACCTTGAGGAGAGGAGTAGCAAGGCCCCTTCAGGAAGCACGCTTCGGGTTCCGCGATCACAAAATATGCCGCGCGGTGGTGGTGCACAACAAACTGCTGTGCAGCACCCCAGCAGTACCACAGAACCATTGCTAAAACAACGGTCGCGCTGTCGAATAGTTCAAGAAAGATATTCCTCGGGTACGTTAGCACTTACCAGGTAAAAAACAAATGGTATAAACAAAGCGTACAGAACCTTAGGGGGAAAAAAATCGGCTGCGCTAGAGTGAAAATAGAACGAAAAGATATTATATCCACAGCAGTATTATACAAATCATGAACGCATACCTACACAGAACCATTCATTGATAAAGCGGCGACCGCACTCTCCTAGTGTTAACCAACGATAGAAAAAATATAAGCATATATTCATACATATGATACGAGCAAATAGTACAAAAATAACACAACATACAGAATATTTTCTTCGAGCAACGGTCGCACTCTGACATCATAATAGTCTGATATGTAATATATTCACGAAAGATAATATTGATAGTACTAATGCTGAGGGCATGCAGAACCATTGATAGTGCAACACGGTCGCAGTCTGTTTATATTTCTGGTGGAGGCATGAATTGCGTCAGCTGTGATATATGCGTGTACCACCTTGGCTTGTGTGTGTGTTTTTCCTGGGGTATTCCTCAGCTCCAGAGTGACTGGAGCCTGTCCTGTGACCACGGACTTGATTATGCGAGTTAATGTGAGAACAACAACAACAACAACAACAACAAGCAGACACAAATTACTTTTAGACAAAGATGTCGGTTGACGGCACTCTTGACCTTTGACGGACAACCGTCAAGGAGCGTTTCATACTAAAACCAGTATATTACGTCTAACGAGGCCTTGACGGGACAAAACTAGACCGTCAATCGACATCTTTGCTTTTAGTACCCTGTTCCGGTACAACTGACAAAGCATGCAGAACCATTGATAGAGCAACGGCCACGCTCTGTGAAATCGTGTATGATGTACATCGTATAAATAGTACAACACTCCTGAAATGTAGCTTTAATGGTGTTACAATATATTTGGTCGATCCCACAGCCGGAGTGTATTTTCCTCAGAATATGATACGATAAGCTACAGGGGCAGTCTTTTATATGTTTCTGGTGGAGGTATCAATTGCGTCCAGCTGTGATATATGCGTGTATCACCTTGGCTTGTTTGTGTTTTTCCCTGGGGTATCCCTCAGCTCCAGAGTGACTGGAGCCTGTCCTGTGACCACGGACTTGATTATGCGAGTTAATGTGAGAACAACGACAACATAAAACACACCACGATGTACAGAATCACTCATGAAACCTAAAACACGCCACAACAATGAACGGCCGTACATAATACTGTCGATGCGGCTGCAATAAACACTCTTTCATTGTTGAAAAAAAAATGTACAGCGGGGGGGTCCCCCAATAAGAGGCGGTGGTGTGGTGGTGTGTCAGAGTGATACGGCCGCCTTATAGAGGGAAGCCGCCACACTCATTCCGGGTTATGGGTGCCATTCCCCACTCGCGCCAAGCGATTTTAACCGCCTTATACAGGGATACCGCACTACTCAAACCGCACTATTGGAGGACCCCTGCTGCCGTAAGATGGAAGTGCTGACGCGAGCTACGATAGAGGCGCACAGCTTTTTTTCTAGTACTAGAACCCTCAATTTTGGGAGCCTAAGACACGTCCATCCCCAAAAACTGATTTGGAGAAAAATAAAAAATAAACTGTTGCCGCAGAAAAAATGCCATGTGGCCTCTGCGAGGTACACAACAAGAACCACATCCGAAAAAAAATGGCCGATTTTTGACGATTAGCCTCGTTCGTTCAGAAAACGTTTCAGCCACAAAGGGGTATTATACCGTAATACCTCTGTCGTATCATGCGTCTGCTGGAGTACAAGTATCATAAACGCACACCAGGTATACCAGGTATATTATATACCAGGTATATTACAACAACAAAAATACACGCTCTGTGAGATCGAAGCTTCCGTGTCGAAACTTCTCCTTTGCAAACTGTGTGTGATATTCCACGATCGCGCGTATTACTGAGTGTGTGTGTCCTCATTGAGGGTATAGGTCGGCGACTCCCCTTGGAACTACGGTGTAGATTGTACCAGGGTCAACAGGGTGATGTTAGTCAGTCTGTCCGCGGAAGCTATAAAACCCGTTTTTGAGGGGGACAAAATCTGACAGCTGTGGAAGGAAATGCATCAGTTTGTATCAAGTGTATCCTGTAAGTCGTATAACCAGTGAGGGGAAAGCGGAGATTTGAAGGGCGTGGGGGGCTGGGTTTGAACAGGAGGGAGCGAGGGGGGGGCGGACGGGGGCAACTCAATCTGTGCGCGGAAGCTATAAATCCTTTAGCGGGACAAATCTGACGGTTGTGGAAGGAATGCATCAGTTTATCATGTATATCCTGTAAGTCGTACAACCGGTGAGGCGAGGGCGGAGAGTTCGAAGGGGGGGGGGGGGGGGGGGGATTTCCAATAGCTTTAGGTCGCATAAATGCATGTCTGTTAGGAGCTTGCTATACACGTGGTGCTAGGTCTAGGCGATGGTGCGGGTGGTGGGGAAGGAGGGGGCGTTGCCGGGGGGGGGGGGGGGGGGGGGGGCATATGAATTGGAGCTACGGCATGGATGGCCAGAAAGGTAATGAGGTGATATCAACTGTCTGGTAGTGTTTATTACTCTGGCAGATTTTGATTATAGGTGGGGCGGCGGGAGAGAACAAAACGAGGGGGGGGGGGAGGGGGGGGCGGAAAAAAGTGAATTGGAGCTACGGCATGGCTGGTTGCACAGGTAATGAGGTGATATCACCTGCTTGGTAGTGTTTATTATTCTAGCACATTTGATTTTAGGTGGGGCGGCGGGAGAGATTCGGGGGGGGGCGACAACGGTCTTTTAGGAATCTCCCGCATATTCCAACAACCAGGCCTGGCTATTTGTATGAATGACCTTGGGTTTGTTTGGGTTTTTTTCTGGGGTATTCCTCAGCTCCAGAGTGACTGGAGCCTGTCCTGTGACAACACCATGAATACAAGATATATGATATCATAAAACCGTTCACAAAACAACGGTCGCGATATGTCGGTGGTACAGGAAACATAAGACGCAGCAGGGCCTTCCACCTCGCGGGCATATACTACCGACTCACACCAGGTGCATTACAAATACCAGTACAATACTGAGAAAAGAAGGGTGGCATTGCCATTGCTACATCATATATTTTCTGATCATCCCATCTGTTATCTTCGCAGTTTCGTTCTTTGTATATTTCTCACTCCCTAGACCCAACCTCAGACCCAGGAGCCACTCAGCAGGCCCTTCTCCCCCCTCCCCACTACAGCAGCACGTGCCTGAACTTTTTTTGCGGGTAAGACCTTATCAGCTGTTCAATTCCCATTCATTACTAGGAAAAGAGGTTTTTTATTTCGTTTTTTTCGCACACTTCTACTTTTCCAGCTTCTGGACAAGCCGTGGTCACAGGTGTCGTCCCTTCTCCCCTCCGGTTCTTTTGCCTTCAATTTTTATCGCGCATAGGGTTCAGCAATCCCTCTGCTCGTCGATTTTTCATCGAGTGTTAATAACCCACGCTCTTCGCGCTTTCCGCAAGTCAATTTGTGCGCAAAAAAAAAAATCCCCACGAATTTACACGAGTATGCACTCGGGGGGATACGAACTCACGAAACTGACCTATACCAGGCTCGAGGATAACCTGATACGCCACCGGGGCGACCGATGGTATACGAGGTACCAAGTACCTGGTATGTATCCCAGTACTCGCAGGGTATACACTTTGGGGATGGAAAAGTTCTACCAATCGAGGATTTTAGGAAACGAGCTGTTGATAGCACCAATGCTCATCGAGAACGCCAAGGTGTCAAACTGCACAAAGATGTGCCTATAGCGGAGTAGAGGGGGTACCCGTTCCGGAGTGGGGGGGGGGGGGGGGGAGGAACCATTCTTCCTTGCAGGGGGGGGGGGCGTACTCATTTGTTGCTTGCCTGAGGCGGAGTGTGTGGGGGGGGAGTACTCGTTTCATCCTTGCAGGGCAGGGGGGCGTATTCATTTGTTGCTTGCCTGAGGCGGAGTGGGGGGGGGGGGGGGGATACTCGTTTCTTCCTTACAGGGCGGGGGGGCGTACTCATTTGTTGCTTGCCTTAGCCAATAGGCCATTGACCACGAGTCCCTTTCAAGCCGAGGAGGGAGGGAGGGGGGGTGTACTCGATGAGGGGGAGGGGGGGGGGGGAGGGGGTCACCGGTAGTGTAGTGTCTTGCACAGTAGTACAGACAGAGGAAAGCACCATAAAAAAAAACGTGTTTCATGCTATTATTAGAGGTAAAAACACTTCATTCAAAAATTAAACATTCTTCAGGAGGGGCCATGATACGATTGTACGGTAGCTGGTTGCGGTGCGGTGCGGTGTGCGGATGCGACGCGGCTGGGGGATTCGAGCGGAGGTCGTTTCCGGGTGCAAGAGCGGGGTACTACTAATGTCCAGCACGCTTACATTTTTTTTAGCTCTCATGGCTACACAAAAGGTTACGCGTTACGTGCTGCCGAAGGAGGACACTCGTCGAGGGGATATTCGTTTTTCCACCCATGGTCCATGATGGACCAAATAATCGCGACGTGAGCTTTCCATGGGGGTGTGTGCTGATTTTGTGCCGAATGCCGATGAGAGTAGAAATCAGTACCACTAAAAAAAAAGTACATTGTAAGAACCCATTTATTTTTTCCGTCATGGGACCATGGGTGTGAGCTCTCCGTGGGGTGTGCTGATTTTGTGCTGACTGCCGATGAGTAGGAATCAGTACTCTTGAGTAAAAAAAAATAAATTGCAAAAACCCATATACGAGCTCGGGTACCTGTTACTACAAAAACGTAAATTGTAAGCTCACACAAGCAGCAGTTCAATTATTGTCATCAAGTTCAAGTTTCCTCTCTGAAAAGGTAGAGCGTAGATCCCACTCCGGAATCAATCGAGTATCCTCCCGTAAACAAGCAGTGGGGTATTCAATACATTGATTAACTCTCATGTACGAGGAAGACTGCCTATAGCGCCCACAACGTTTCCAGGAAGATCATTAAGGTCAAGAGGGATAAAAACGTGCCTCGACCACGGTACTCTGCAGTGCTCGGTTTGGTGAGATTTTAGTTCTTTTCGCAGTAGCTTCTGGGAGATGAAAGCCATGACAGAGAGAAGTGCCCTCCGTTCGTCATTTCGTCAATACATGAACGAGTCAAAAACTCTTGACCTTTATTTTTTTTTTAATGCACACTTATTAACATACACCTGAACCTCTACACACTGTTAACTCTCTTGGGACTCACTGATACCGACCAAAAAGCGACGGACGCGCGATCCAACCAGAGGCGCCCAGAAACAAGCTTGAAGTGCTCCATCCGAGTACCGCCATGCCTCACGCTTGTTGCCTCAAAGCTTCCTGCGTTGCAGTTCGAAGACATCTACACCAGCAGACCGCTCGGGTTGCTTCACGTGACCGATGCTGTGAAATCAGCAGTTTTTTTCCGTCGATGTTTGCGTCTGAAGTCCCAAAGCGGTTAAGTTAAGCATATACCTGGTAGCAGTGTGACACATGCCACACCGTAAAGGTGGGCCGTTTTTTTTTCCTGAGCCCCTATTCACTTGAGGAGGGAGCTTCACAATCTCACCCCTGACAAAAGCTGATTTTGATTAAACTCAAAACTCAAAAGGGCAACTCGATGAGCAAACCCGTGACTTTGAATCACGAAAACCCTCATTTTGTGCAAAAAAAAAACACGAAATGTGAATGGCAGTATTCCGACGATTGTGGGTCAACGCCCTTACAACATAGTGGAAACCCTTTGATGGAAAATTTACTTGAAGTTAGTACTTGTATAGGGAGGGATTTAGGGAGGCCCCATCCTTTAGGGAATAGTTTAGCCAAAAAGAGGTACTGTACCTCCATCGTGCAACGCGTTACACATCGTCATGGTAATGGCCATACGTACAGTAGTCTCCAAGGTTATGTTCTGGTAGGGCTTGTGGATTGCGGGTTAAGGGTATGGGAGGCTTACAGAACTTCCCCAGAAGCTTCGGGTACGGGCATGGACGTGTGTTGCAGAACTCACAGGAGTTCCGTGTATTGTGGAGCGGGCGTACAGACCTCACGGATGTTCCTGGCGGGGGTACAAAACATGCTGTACCCGTACCCCGGGTATTGTGACACACGGGTCGTACATAACTCACAGAAGTTCCGGGCACGGGTATGAGAGTCTTATACAAGTACAGACCTTCCAGAAGTTTCGGGTACGGGTATGAAAGTCTTGCAGAACTTCCAGAAGTTCCGGGTATTGTGGCACGGGCGTACACAACTCACAGAAGTTCCCGGCAGGTATGAAATTGCAGTATCCGTACCCCGGGTATTTGTGGCACTGGCGTACAGAACTTACAGAAGTTCCGGGTACGGGTATCAATGTCCTACAGAACTTACAGAAGTTCCGGGTACGGGTAATACCCAGGTAAACACATGGCCTCGGGGGTGGAGTTCGATTTGAAGTAGAGGATCTTCCAACTTTCATGGCATGTTCTCACTGGGCCAACGCCTCCAAGGCAATCCGTCGTAGCTTTGAGGGCTATCGACAACCACCACCGAGACGATAAATCATTAACCTCAACGAGTGCCGACCGGGGCAACAGCCGCGCGCTCACATATACTGTTCTGTAACAGATCACACCATGGCGCGCCTCGGCTGTGGCGCCTCAAGAAAAAGAATGGCGGTCGCAAGCCCAATTTTGCCACACCAGCTCGATAAGCCAAGTGCCACGACAAAGAAGCGAATATACCGAAAACGCAGAGAGTTCAATTCAAGACTTCGATCATATCATAGCGAGATCTGCACTGTTCCGACCAGAAAAACATTGACAATATCAGCAATACTACGTGTTTTCCCGATAGGAGGCAAATTCGTATTTTTCCATCATCTTCGAATCGAATGCAATTCGATTCATGAAAAAATAATAAAAATTTCGATGCAAAAGTGTCCTTCGCTAATACGTGTGCCCTCAGATCGAAAGAAACATGAACAGCAAGGTGCTATTTAAGGCATGACATGTACTGCTGTTCGGTGTTCAGCTTGTGTGGCTGACAAGGTAAAACGTCAAAATGGAGAATACACTCTTCGGATTTAAACCTGAATGAACACAGAGCTCCCCGGGTTTTGTAACAACGGCATACCCGTACCCCGGGTATTGTGCCACAATCATACAGAAGTCACAAGAGGTTCCGGGTAAGGGTATGGGGATCTTACAGAACTTCCAAAACTTCCGGACACGGGTACGGAAGTCGTACCGAACTTCCAGAAGTTCCGGGTATTGTGGCGCAGGCGTACAGAACTCACAGAAGTTCCGAGCGGGTAAAAAACGTGCTGTACCCGTACCCTGGGTATTGTGGCACGGGCGTACAGGACATCCAGAGGTTCCGGGTACGGGTAAAAAATATCGTACACGGAACTTCCAGAAGTTCCGGGTACGGGTATGAATGTCCTACAGAACTTACAGTAAGTTCTGTGTAGGGTAGTACCCGGGGTAAATAAATACCCCGGAGGGATGGCCTGTACGTACCCTACAGAACACAGCCTCCGTATTTTCAGTCAAGGAGGCCGTTCACTCAGAAAGTACTTGGCCCACTTATAACGCTGTTTTTAACATGTAACTCTGCCGGACATTGGTTCTGCTGGATGTAGACTGTGGGCGGAAAACAAATACATGTTTGATGTAAAGAACACACGCACACCCCGTACGAATCGCGCGTCAAAGCGATGTGAACTCCTTCCTGTGGAACTGCACCCACCCGCATTTTGGGAACCGGCCCCTTGAAATTACCAATCAATCGAAATTGGAACTTGCAATTAGCAAGGAATCGATTTTGCAGTGGTAAAATGATTCCGTAAGAGATTGCTACGGGGGTCACTCGGAGCACCTAGTCCAACACATAAAACATGTGTGAAGTTGGAGAATTTCATACTTCCTCTTGACGCGCGCGCTCGACGCCACCGAACGAAGAAACGACAAAAAGCTTGCGCAAGTCCCACACTACCCGGAAAGATGACATTCCGGGTGGCTATCTCCACCGAACGTGACCCTCAGGGGACAGGCCGGGTCGACATACACACGCACCCGTATACAACGGCAGCTTGCGCTGCCGGGGTTGTAACGAAGACCACTGATAGGGACAGCTTACGCTATACCTACAATGGGACTCGAAGGGTGCGCCAGCTAGCGTTGGGCTGCGAAAGCAACTGAGTTAAATCGACACACGACGCGTATGAAAATACGCGGAAGTGTGGTGAGCTAAAGCTTTATTTTTCCCCATCCGCCGGAGGATATAAAAAAAAAAAAAAAAAGACAAAAAAAAAGAAACAGGACCGTTCGCAGATCAGAGCCGTTACCTCTTTGCTCTCCCCCCCCAAGAACATATGGTCATAATCTTCGACTCCAGGTCGTTCATTAATTGAAGTAGATCCCCGGCCCTGCAAGATTCTTACGTTTTCGTCATTGTCCCCTTCACAACGTGACCTACGTTTTTTTTACAAATAACTTGGATTTGGTGTGGGGTCACTTTCCTGGTTCGCATCTTAGTAAACGGGTTAGTGATACGCACGATTCGCAATTATCCCGGATATTTCCCGGAAGTTTCAAAGCTCCAACCTGTCGTCGATCAGAGCCGTTACCCCTCTGCCACCCCCCTTCCTCTCCTGCCCATGGTTGGTAGTTCTTGGTTACTGTTGTTGTGTTTTCGCCGTTCATGGGCCGTTTACGAGTAAATTTGCAAATTTCCTGTAAAAGTTGAGCTTCATCTTCTTGCGCTCGGTCCCGCCAACAATGTCGAAAACGGAAACGACACAACAATAAGAGACAGGACCATCCGTCGATCAGAGCCGTTATACTCCCCCCCCCCCCCTGGTTTTCATGGTCATAAAACTGCCATGCATGCAATGAGTACACCTGGGTGTGCTGGATGTCGACGAGTAGAAGAACGGTTTAATGTGAAGAACACACACACACACACACCCCGGCCGGCCCTCCGAGTTTTTTTTTCGTTTTTGCCATTCGGCCTCTCTTTGGAGGCAAATTACACCACGAGGTAGTTAGATTTAGTGTGGGGTCATTTTCCTGGTGTTCCTCACACAGTAACAAGGGTTAATAACACATACGATTCGTAATTTTCCCGGAAATTTACTGGGAGTTTCGACGTTCCTCGTCTTGGGCTTAACTAATGAATATATGCGCGTGCGCGTGCGCGTGCATGCACCGAAAGAAACAGGGGATCAGGACCTTCCGTTGATCAGAGCCGTTACCCCTTCGCCCCTCCCCTCCTCCCCCCCATGGCTGGTAGCTTTTCGCGGCTCATGTGTTTTCGCCGTTCATGGCCTTTTGAGAGTAAAATGGCAAATTTCTGCGAGAGTACCTGACTTACCGCTTTTTCGACAATAACATGGTTGACACACTCCTTACATTGTACACACCCTAACTTTGAGCCAATGAAACGCAACAACCATTGTATGTAGGATGAAACCCCTTTCGTCTCGTACGCAGTGTGCGTCAACCATGTTGTCGAAAGAGTGGCAAGCTCTACTGAAATTTCCTGTCAAATTTAAGTTTCATCTTCCTGCACTCGGTCCCCCCAACGTCGAAAATGGAAACGAAGCAATAGTAATCAGGCCCGTTCGTCGATCAAAGCCGTTGTTCCCCCTCCCCCCCTAGCTGTTATGGTGTAGGGTGATAAGATTGCAAGGACGAAATTAGCATACACAACCCCCCACCCCCTGGTATCAAATGGGCAAATACACGACAAACAAGGCAAGAAAACAAGCAAGCAAGCAAGCAAGCAAGCAAGCAAGCAAGCAAGCAAGCAAGCAAGCAAGCAAGCAAGCAAGCAAGCAAGCAAGCAAGCAAGCAAGCAAGCAAGCAAGCAAGCAAGCAAGCAAGCAAGCAAGCAAGCAAGCAAGCAAGCAAGCAAGCAAGCAAGCAAGCAAGCAAGCAAGCACTTCCCCCCTGAAACGGCGGAATAGCAGATCGGCCGGATATACGGGTGGACCTGTCAATATCCAAGCGGCTTCATGTCCTGGGTACTCCGGGGAGAGTGTTTTTCAAGTTCGACATGGAGAAAGTCTGAAAAAGTTTATTTCGGTGGAGATGTGGGACTCGAACCCACGGCCCACAAAATCCATGGTCTGTCGCCGACGCTATTTGTTAAGGTATTGGGGTATTAGTCCGTTTGCACCATTTGCAAGAGGTTAACCAATAGCTTACCCAAACTAAGCCTTACAACACAAGCAAGCAAACAAAGGAGTACGCTACCCCAGTGCAAGGCCTGTTCAGTTTTGCCCACAGAGGCTCGCCTGAAAGCAATTTTGCGCAAAATTCAACCCCCGCGAACATCGAATCGTCGAAACGAAACACGATACGTGAAACATAGGAGAGGAACATTCGTTTTGATCAGAAGAACCCCGTTACACGACTTTGCCCCCCGTCCTCTCGTCCCAGAGGGATGGCTGAGTGCCAGGAGACGGGCAAGCGTTATGCTATCAATAGTACGCGATACGAAATGAATGTGTTTCTGCCAAGAGGGGCGCAGTGCTATAATTACCGCAACCAACAAGGGGGGGCGCAGGGTTGTCGGTGTTGGAGAGCGCTCTCTTCATGGTCCATGGTGTCATTCAATCAGCTCTCTGTTGGCTCACAGCTCGGGCACAGGACATACATACCTGGCGTAAGGTACAAACGCGCTGTCGCTACCACTGGAACACTGAAGGATACCCCAGCTAGCACTCGATTGCGAATGACCACGACAATAATACGAAGTACCTGGTAGAGATTAATTGGCACACACGACATGTATACCTGGTATGTATGAAGGTACGTGGAAAAAAGTGTGGAGAGCTTTCAAGTTGTATTTTCCCCCATCCGCCAGAGGATAAAAAAAAAAAGAACAAAAAAAAAAGGGGGGGGGGGGGGTAAAAATCGCAGGTGATACGTATGGAACAATTCAGTCCACAGCAGTGAATCGATGCGGGAAGCCTGCCTTCGGATCATTCCCGTATACATCTCGACGGGCTACGAGTACGAACACTTCGCAGCATACACCGTACATGGGCCGACCAAGCCTGAGGAAGGGAGGTCACTTTCCGGGCCATTTTTTTTAGTGTTTCGGGGTCACCCGCGGCAGAGGCCCACACGTTCCTTGATTGCGGTCTTAATCGCTTCAGAAGCCCTCGAATCCCTCCCTACACTGATTTCAATTTAATTCGCAAAAAATGGGGTTTCCAGCTGTAAAAGCGTTAAGCTTCCGTGCGGTTCGAATCCGAAAGGGAATGAGCGGTAAGCTACGTACGCTGAGCCATGAAAAAAAAAAAAACGCCTCCTACTACGAAGTATTAATTTTGACAGTGAGGAACAGAGTCACTCGCGAATGGCTCAAATCCGGTAGGGTGAAAAAAAAACGGGTACAGTAGGTGGCCCTATACAGTGCGGGTATGTGTCACGAAATTTACCCGCACTATACCGGGCACCCGCACTAAATAAAAGCCGGCCACTGTAGAGGGGTCTATATTGTGCCAAACGATTTTACCTGCACAATATCGAACACCCGCACTATATGAACCGCACTATATAGGGCCACCTACTGTACTGGTATATCATAACATCCCCCCTAGCGAAGCAAAAAGTAGCCTTTGGTGGGCTTGACGTGACAACGGTGACATGAATCAGTGACGTGGTTCCACATCAAATCGATAGCCTTTCGTAGAACACGGATGAAAAGAACACCCTGGTGATAGTTCTTCGACGTTTTTTTTCAAGATATCATATTGGATAGATATCATCACCAGGGGTGCTTTTACAGGGGGGGGGGTGGCATCTAGCGTACCCCCGGTGATAAGCGTCATGCACGGGAGCCCCGCAGCTGGGGTGTGATAACGACGGGGTGTGATATCGGGACGTCGGATGCTAACGAGTGCGAACGGACTCGGCCAGATGACAGGAGGTGTAATAACGAGGGGGGTGGGCTAGCGGTATTTTTTATTGCTGTAGTGTGAACAGACCCCGGCAGACAGCAGGGGGTGTGAGTGGCTGGCAATTCTGGAGCTGCTGCCGGGGTCTCAGGCCCTGTGCCTGAAGTGTTGGGCGCTGCTGCCAGTTTCCCTTCACCGGTTCTGGCTGGTAGCCGTCGTCGGGTTTGAGTAACGGCGGGAGTGGCAAGACCAGAACCGGCACCTTGGTAGGCGGGGTCGACGCGACCCCTGCTCAAGGCACGGCAGCAGCAGGCGTACGTTCAGAGGGGGTGTGGTATTCAACGTACTCCCGGTGACAAAGTGACGGTCGAAAAGCAATCTAAAGAATCGTATACCCTCATGTGTTTTTGTCGGGAGTGTGCTATTCTGGGGGGGGGGTGCTATTATTCGTGGTACCTGGTACCAGATATACGGGTATGCAATCTACTATGTAGCCCACTCTACGGCGTTTCCACGTCGGGGGGGATGATGTGGTGTGCGGCGCTCTCGTCTCGCTGAAAAACAAATGGTTGCACTGGTCGATTTTGTTCTCATTTATTGATGCGCAGGCAGCACTTGGTTGTATCGCCTGCATTCTAATAGTTGTTGGGTCGATGGGATCAAATAGATATCTTGTAGGTAATATTGTACCTGGTACGAGCTCGCCTGGTAGCATATTATATCAACTTGCGCCGTTGTTATCATGTCACCACCTTACAAGTTACGTACTGACATACCGAACGAAGCGACCCGGGCGAAACGTGTGAAACGTAAAATATGAAAATATCAATCCGTGCACACCAGTAAGTGCAATGGATAATACTTGGATAATACCGCGTGGAAAACTCGTGCAAAGAAAACGCAAACAAATGTCGTGTGTCGTGCTCGAGGATTCGTTGGGGGGGAAAAACGGTTTGTTCTTTGCGCAAGAACCTAATGAAGCTACTGATGACGGTTGATCGCCGGTGGATACATACAAATTGATGTAACATGCACCCCGTGTATGATATTTCATGGTATGATGTGATACGATATGAGGTGGCATTGATAACTCATTGTCTATTACGGGATGCAACGACATAGCCTGACAGTATATGTATATGATACCAGGTACAAGTATACACCACAGGTATAGGTAATATATGATCGTTCGTATTATTATATGAATATGATGCCGGGTTGAAGCACCGCCCTACGTGACCCCACGTGTGTTAACGTTGCATGGCGTAGTACGTATTGCCGTAAACAACGAGCAATTGAGAATGAACAAACAACAAGCGGAATGCTAGCTACGTACGTATGTCCGGACGAGGGGGTTCGATAAGCGTTGCTTGCGTACGCACGTGCTCGTGTGGGCGTGTGAGCTGGCAGCCGTCCGGAGAGTCTTTTTCGTCATTTTCAATCCCTCTGGAGTCCAGGGACACACTCTGCATACACGCCACACGCCACACATCACACGCTACGCGCGCACAAGAAATGGAGGAGATTAGCAACGGCGGGTCGTGCTCGTTCGAAACGCCCTTCATGAATACATAAATACTTCAGCCTGTGTGTCTTGTTCAACATTTAACTGACATTTCCACCCATCTACATCCATCTCAACTGGTCAGTGTCCGTGCCGATGCCTCCTCCTAGAGAGACGGACAGGATCCGCGGTCAAACTACGAGACAAGAGATACACATTGCCAATCCAGCATTATTCAGCATGCCGTCGGTTAGGCGTTTCCGCGAAAGTAAACGATATCGTATTTCCCGTGACAAATTCACCACGTACGACATGATGATGCCTCATTGATCGCTCGGTTTCTTCTCTACATGATGGCCCATCCGCCGTTGGGGCGGAGTACGCATAAAAACATCCAACCCTCGTCAAGGTCGTCTCTAAAACGGGGGGGGGGGGGGGGAGTGCGTACTTCACTGTTGTGGTACTACGGGGGGGGGAGGGGGGGGGGGGGGCGTACTTCACTGTTGTGGTAATGTGGTTGTATACTGATGTAGTAGTGCCGGCGTCCCTCGTGGCGGATCAGAGGCAAGCCGCTTGACCTCTTGTGAGGTCGATGTCGTGAGTTCGAATCCCACAAGAAGGAACGTTGTCTCACAAAAAAATTAACACGCCGAACGCGCGAGAAGGCGAGTTGACGAAACTCGTTGCAAATCGACCAGCATTGAGAATGCCGTGAACCCCACACGAGATAAAGACACGTGTTGAATCTGGGGGGGGGCAAAGGGAACCAACCACCTGCGTGTGGCCACGGGTTGTCCGGAAGGTCGCTGAGGGTAAACCCTCCTACGACTTTGAGTTGGAGAGTAAATGCGTTGATAAAACACGGGGAAAACTGATACCACCTGTTGCGAGGTCCTCTGTGAAAACAAAGACCCCTGAACATACCGTGCACCTGCTACATGTTTGTCTTCCTCGTTTTTATTTTATTTCATTTTTTTTTATCCTCCTCCGGCGGATGGGGAAAAAAAAAGCTTTACAAGTAGCTCACCACACTTCCACGAATTTTCATACGCGTCGCCTGTGTCGATTCAACTCTCCTCGTGTTAACAATGACGGTGTACCATCTACCGCAAGCACAATAGGGTGCCATCTATACCGTGTGGACAAATACCATCTTTGTATGCCAGGTATACCGTTGGGCTTTCCAGTGCCGTCCACCGTAAGAAGGCACAGAAGATCCCAGATTACGGTTCGGGGGGGGGGAGGGGGTATCATTCCCCTCGTTGTTCACTACCGGATTTGCGCCACTCGCACGAGTGACCCTGCACCTCGCTGACAAACATACTTTGGGCGATTTGTTCGGTGCAGCTCGTAGCTAACCATTCCAGATCGGGGAATCCATACTGAACTGTAAGATTCAAACAGCGCGAAAGCTGGAGGCCGCTGCAAAAGGGAACTGGGGGTTCACCCTCGGGACTGACTCGAGAACCCCTTCCAAGAATGGTCCCAAAAAAAGCCCCCCCCACCCCCCCCCCCCGCTGCCGCAGCCTTGGTCACACGTACCCAAGCAAGAAACGCTTAAAACCCATGTTACGATAGAGAGGTCTACCTAGCACTTTTTTCTGAAACGGTTTCTGAAGGGTGGCGCTCCCTTAGCCCAAAATCGTCGGGAGCAGGCAACGTTTCTTCATCGCTTTCGTTGTTGTGCCTAGGCGCCATCAGAGATTTCATCCCCGATATCCTTTTCTATTTTTCACCACACCAAATCAGTTTTTGGGGGGAGACGTCTGCAAAGTTCCCAAATCGAGGGGTAGTAGTAGTAGTAGTAGTAAAAAAGTGATGAAGCTCTATTGTAGCCCCCGCGTCTTTCTTCAAACCTCAACACACTCCCATGTATGTTCTCGTACTGAGGTGCCGCGTGTCAACTTGACGCATCAGTCTTCGAAATGTAGCGGTAGTTGATGGCGTGTCCTTTTCGGGGCAATGACAGCCCGAGCTGTCCCTAGCAACGGTCCTCGTTACTGCTGCAGCAGCGCGAGCTGTCGTCGAAATCCATGTACCCTAAGCACGGGCATCAACTACCGCAGGAACAAGCACCTCCCGCCGTAGGTGCGAAATAAGTGCAAGAAGTGGCAACGGCCTGCTCTTCGAAGCCAGAACGTGCGGAAAGCCTTGGTAAGACGGGCCGGGTGGGTCGTGTTGTACTTTTATTTTCGTTTTACCATCTACCGTAAGCGCAAGCGCTATAAAGGCGCAACGGTCAACCTTGCCAAAGTTCCAAAGTGCGGCAAGCTATATATATATACCAGAGGGTATATCTTAACCCCTTTAGAGCCCCAAAACCCTTCCCTACACTATTTACAAGTAGCTTTGTCCCCAAAAACGATTTTCCAGTTGCAAAGGCGTTAAGACCGTTCTACTCGTAGCAGTTCCTAAGTACGGTAAGCGGTAAGCTAGCGTGAGGCAAACAGCGAGGTCATAAAGCAGTCTTTTCTTTTCCCTTCATCTTTTTTGCTCGTCCCGTCAGTTGTCTTAGCAATCTTGTTTCTATTTCTCCCTCCCTACTCGTAAATCAGATCTTCGGGGTCACAAAGCAGGCTCTTCTCCCTCCTCCCCACCAAGGTACTCCTACTTGCCATGTTTGTATCGCTACATTAATCCAGCGTTTTCTTCCCGCGTCGACTGGCGTTGAATTTTACGTTCGCATGCAACACACAGGCGCTATATCTGCAGTCGATATTGTTTAACGTACTGCAATCAACTCATGCCAGGGCTCGAAACAATCACAACGACTTCGAGACCTTCTTATATACCAGGTGCTAATAATAATATCAATGCGCAGTAGTTTTCGACGCCAACCACTACCACGCGTATACCACAAGCAGTACCGGGGTGACCGGTCTACGTGAATCGTAAATCATACCTGGTACATATTACCATACAGCAGTGCCATCCCTCTGAAACAAGAAACCGTGATACTGGCCCAAGCTAGGTTTCTTATTTAATAACGGGTGTGTTCCACACCAACGTTAGTACAGCCGCTCCTGAATGTCTAGAGTTCCCGTAAATCTCAGGCCGATTTTCTGGCGGGGCTCTTCCTTATGATGAGGGGACCGAGAGAGTGTATCGCGTAACACTCAAAAGATGCCACACCGCCTTGAGACCAAACTTACGGGTTGCTTTCTCGAAAAACAAAGGTGGATGGAGTACTCACAAAACAATCGAAAAAATAGTGGCGGCTACGGAGAGAGATCTCGTCGATATACTTCCATAGTGGTGCTGTTGTAGGCGTATCGCTCGGCATTTACACAATCCCCCCCCCCCGTCTGGTCGAGAACGCCACGGTAGGGACCCGGGTAACTTTCGGGAGGACTTTTCTTCGGTAGCAGGGGGGGGTCACTCGCGCGAGTGACCCCTTCCCCCTGTTCCTTTGCGGTCTTACCTTTCGCTTACTCTTTTAATTTTTCGATACGAATCCGCCGCGGAACGGTTAGCTACGCTGCGCCAAGGAAATCGTCGAATGCTATTTTCGTATGTAATAGTCAAGAACAAAGGATTAACTGAGCTGAGAGCGCCTAGCAGCGTGGGTAGGTACAACAATTGGACGCGAGTCGACGAGGGAAGATCATGCTGAATTGTTCTCGCGATAAAACTGAAGGTGCGTATCGCCGTAGTGGGGAAGGAGAAGGGCTCGCTATGTGACCCCGGATCTGAGTTACTACTGGGAGGGAGCGCGAGGGTAATGCGAGGATGATAAATGGGATGAAGAAACAAAACAAAAAAAACCCCAGCAGTAACTCGCGCTGAGTGGCTCAAATCCAGTAGCAGTGAAAAAAGGAGGTATGCTGCTACACTACACCATGTGGTCTTGGTCTGATCGAGAAAGCATGGAAACCGGCTTGTTCGAAAATCGTCCGAGGGGGGTGTTATCTTTAGTGTTCTCCGGGCATGCCTCTCTGGTATCATATGTTCCAAAAAGTGTTGATACCAGGTATTGGTAGAAAGATGCGGTGCACCTGGCAGCGTAAGATTAACATTAGTATCGCATGGTACTAATACTATTAATATTAATATAAAACATGGTAGCATTAACATTGGGCGTCATGTAAGGGTGATGAATGTGTTACATGTGTCCCACTCTCACGTGAGAGGAATCTGCATAGCTGAGGATCTAACGAGGGCCGGGGGACGACTATTATATACCACGATCGCACGCGCATTAATGACAGGCGGGGCGATGCATTACCTCACAGCATACGTATCGTAGCAGCTGCTTGAGAATATCTTCTCCATCGCCCGTATGAAAACAAAACACATGAAGCACAAAGCCGAACCAAGATAAATAACACTCGTTGTGCGTGCGCGCGCTCGCTGGCTCGATCGCTCGGGCGTCAAAAAACACGGCCCGTTGATTCCACCATTATTAGAGAACAAGAAATACTTCCACCCTACCAATTGTTTTTCTTTTAACGTAATCCAAAGTAATAGTCTAAATACCTAGTATACAAGTGTAAGTAAAAAAGTTCCTATCTGGTACCAGGTACGTGACCTTATAAATATTCTCCGTCCTTTATTTGATATCTCAAATGCGAAAAGGAGCTACACTCAATACCTGGTATAATATCAGTGCTCTGTCACAGGTATCACAGAAGACGGCTGCACTTTAATCATGCCTGTGGTATTAGACTTCTTATCTCGTCGAATGTTTATATATTTATTTTCATCCAAGTGATTATCCTGGCATTTCTCTCGCCCTCCCTGCCAGTAGTAGCTCAGATCCGGGGTCACATAGCGGGCCCTTCTCCCCCCTCCCCACTTGTTGTTGTTGTTGTTGTTGTTGTTGTTGTTGTTGTTGTTGTTGTTTTCTCACAGCACTACGGCGATACGTGCCTCCATTTTTATCGCGAGAAGAGTTCAGCATGTTCTTCCCTCGCTGACTCTCGTCGAATTGTGCACATTAAATTCTTATCTTACCATATATACACATTCGCACAGACTGCCTAACATCACCCTGTTGACCCTGACAGCTACTCGTACACTGCTGTAGTTGCAAGGGGAGTCGCCGACCTATGGGACACACAACCCGTACGAAATACGCGCGATCGGAGTATCATACACAGTTTGCAAAGATGAGTTTCGACGAAATCTTCCGATCTCACAGCTGGAGTGCATTTTGATTTTTACAACATGCACATAAAATTCTACGAGTACACATGTTGTATGATAAGAAAATTACCAAAAAAATAGACTCACTCTGATACTTGAGAAGAAAAAAAAAGAACAGCCCCTGTGGCGTCCAAAATACGAAGTGTTGCCGTTTGTTTGTTTGTTTGTTGTTGTTGTTGTTGTTGTTGTTGTTGTTGTTGTTGTTGTTGTTGTTGTTGTTGTTGTTGTTGTTGTTGTTGTTGTTGTTGTTGTTGTTGTTGTTGTTGTTGTTGTTGTTGTTGTTGTTGTTGTTGTTGTTGTTGTTGTTGCTGTTGTTTTTCAAACCACGCATTCATTACACGTAGCATGTCATATCTCGTGCTGCCTTTGTTTGTGTTTTGGATGGTTCTAAGGGCGGGAGGTGAAACAAAATAGGATTCCAGGAAAGGATAAGAGCCTCAAATAAGGCAAATGAGGGGTGTTGGTGACAAATAGTAAATATATGGCACTACCCACTGAGGTACTGAGCCACGTGACTGAGTTGCTCAGCCGGTAGTCCCTATGCACCTGTTAAAAAATTAACCAACAGGAGAGGGAGGGTGCTACCTGTTCTGTTTACAAGACATAATTTACTACAGAGTATATTATTATAAAAATTGAAATACACTCCAGCTGTGAGATCGAATATTTTGCCGAAACTCATCTTTGCAAGCTGTGTGTGATACTCCGATCGCGCGTATTACGGGTTGTTTGTGTGTCCTCATTAAGGATATAGGTCGGCGACTCCCCTTGCATTATGCAGTGTATATGCATTGCACATGTCAGTATAATCATCACGTGTCGGTACGATATGCACTCCCCCCGCCCCCCCTTAGTTTTTCATTTCATTTCTTACCAGGTACCACTTTTTACTTTCTAGCTCTACACTCGTGAGAGGTTTTACCTTCAGCGAGACCTTTAGGACAAAAAAAGCCGTGAGTCACCCAGGTAGGTGTCTTCCCTTCTTCCCCCCCCGTACGTGCGTCTTCGTTTTTCTCGCGCAAAGGGTTCAGCGTTTTCCCACTTTTTTCACCCTTTTTATCCTCGTCAATTTTCTTCATTTTTTCTTGCTAATTCTCGCTCTCGCGCTTGCTTTCCTTTCGCGGAAGAAAATGAAGGAAAAGAAAAAAAAAATCCCACATGTATGAGCACGAACGAGTATGACCTCTCGGGAGGTTCGAACCCGCTTCATTGATTTTTAATTAGCAGGATTTTAGTAGCGATGAGATTCACCTCTATAGATCTAGTACTATACATCAAGTACTGCACATGGGACGCCTGTCCGAGCACACGCGTGCACGTACGTATAATGTCGATATCATAGGTGTATGGGGTCAGAAACACGGGGTTGGGTCGGGGATGGGTGTCGCGCGTCCCTGCGCGTCGCACGGCCTTGCGGATATTGCGATATCATCGATCGGTGAACTAATAAAGCGCCAACTCTCCAACGATCAAAGAACCCCACCCTACCGTACCCGTCCAAGATGATGCCGTTCACGGTGGTTAAAGGAACTATATACACACGTAGTTTTGGTACACACCCACACACAAAGTCAAAAACAAAACAAAAAAACGTTTTTATCGTATGATAAATTGCTGGTAAGTATGTACCAGATATATACACACCGGATATCCCATTACTACCACCATGGCATATCAGCTGCTCGTGTTCGTACTGAAAAAAACAAAAAACACACAACGAAACAAAACAAAAAAGAAAACAAAAAGCAAAACCGACGACCACAAAACGGCTGATGATGAAATTCTGTACGAAAACCGTTAATACGGTTGCAATAACACAAGATAAACCACCTACCATACATACGAGAGAGCAGTACTTGTATAGTACAGCAGTAGTAATCAATAATATATAAAAATAGATATGAGATGTTAGATCTAGCTCAGAATTCCCCACCTACTAGTAAGCAAAAATACAAAAATACCAACAACACGAGAACCATTATAATAGACAAAAATAGACCCTTCCCAATAAAAAACTCACACCAGGTACTTGTAGTATATAGCAAGTACCAACAACGCATCTTGCAAAGATGAGTATTGACCCGAAATTCGTCGAACTCACGGCTGACGTCCTCGAAAAAAATTTATACAACGAGAGTGTGAGGACGGAGGAACAAGTTTTCGGTAGGTACCAGGAGTACCCGAGGGGGTAAGGTGTACAGCAGTCTGACTACAAAATGTTGACTTGAACTTAGAGTTTGATAAAACGATTTTTTTATCTACTCTTGGTATTCTATACTGATGTCGTCGGGTAGAAAGAACGGTGTAGACAACAAGTAGTAGTGATCGACTTTGATTTAGAGTCAGAAAACGATTTTATCGTTTTCGTGTGTGCTTATCTTTTTTATTCGTTTAATGTACGTCGGAATATTGGCAGGCGTAACCGCGTATATTGGCGCTCGAGGCATCATATATGATAGGAGGGTGACCTACACAGCAGCAGCTGCAGCAGCAAGTATATAATCACTTTGCCAGTTGTCTTTAACCTAGAGTCAAGGGTCACGGTAATGGCGGGAAGGGTGACAAGAAACAGGGAGCCGGGGTTCCTGCTACTGCTGCTGCTGCTGTTGCTGTTGCTGCGTGCGGCCCTGTGCGTCGGTACGGGAGTTTTACCTCGAGACGTACGGGAGTATCATAATTCGGAGAAGTGTGTCGCCAAAAAACTCTCCGCTTTCTGTCCTGTTGGCACCACAATTTCGTTTCGCAACGTGCAATAATAAACGTGCAATAATAATAGTCCCAGGAAATTGTCTCGTGCTTTTAGATAGCGGCGTGTAGATAGAGACTTGGAGCAGAGAGTGAGTTGCAGAGAGTAGCCGAGAGAGCTATTCAACAGGTACCTACTGGTGGGGGTGTTGAGTAACCGAGAGAGAGCTATACAACAGGTACCTACCTGGAGGAGGTGCGCTGATGCGCGTTCTTCACATACCGGTCCTGGTACTACACAATATAGTCTAGTCTAAACTAGAAAATAGAATAGAATCGAAAGTTTTTTTGTGTTGCAGCGCTTTCACTATTATTATAATCTATCGTTGAATCTGCACGTGCAACCACCACCGCTGCTGCTCTGGTACTCTGTACAAGTACCCTTCCGAAACGATTGCTGCTGCTGCTGTGGACGGGCAGCAAGCACCACCCAGCCGAGGCAAACCAGTGTTATGCCCGGGTATCATATGTAGTACGTGATGGCGACGAAAATTCGAGCCAGGCCAAGCCAGCATGTATTCGAAAGGACGTCGTATATACGCAAAGACACTGCAATCACAACGACAGCGCGGCAAACCTGTGCACACACACTCACCTCCCAAGTCAGGAAGTATCAAGTCTCGAAGCCTTTTTCCACCCTTCTTACGTACTCCAGCACGAATTCGATTCTCGATGGCTCTCTCCCCAATGAGAACAAACAAGCACCCGGTACTGGGCCAGCTGTTGCTCCAACCAAAACGCAGACACACGCGAGCTAAAATAAACTCCTTCCTGCTGCTTGCTGCTGCTGCTGCGGCGGCTCCTGCTGCTCCTGATGCTGCTTCTGATTCTAGCGCTCCAAGCCTCTAGCTAGACCTTACCGGCCCAGCGCATAGGTTTCCAGACACCTCTTGTGCTGGCGCCCTCTGCAGCGGGTATGGCTCATTACATACAGCAGTCAGTCAGGGTTCCGGAGCATTGCAAACCCAATGATCTAGGTCACGCACGTCTCAAAAAACTTTTTCCATGTTGTGTAGGTCCTTCTTTAGTGCGTTGTCTTGCCAGAGAGCAGTACACGCACATTAATGGGACCTCGTACTATTCCCGGAGGGAGAGTGTTATATTATATCTCACTCGTAGAGGAGTATCTCGTGGTCAGTGATTTTAACCGCACTGAAGGTGGAGCTACGTACTAAACTGTGCCGCACTAGCGCAGCACTAGCGCAGGAGAACGCCGAAAATCTTGTCCCGATTAAAGGATAGTGATTCGCTACAAATGACAGTCCCGGATGTTCCAAGGGTACCCGAAAAATCGAAACTTTCGGATTCGATTGTTCTTCCGAGACATTGAATGACACCAAGGCACCTGGTCCTCACACAAGATAACGAAAAACCAAAAAGGATTGTGGATTTTTGAAAACAGAAAAGGTTCCAGTTTTCGATCGTCGTTGTTGTTGTAGTTGTTGTTGTTCTCACGTTAAACTCGCATAATCAAGTCCGTGGTCACAGGACAGGGTTCCAGTCGTGCAACAAGTTGTCTGCTCGTATCGTATCTCGACGGAGCAAGCGCATCAGGGCGGACGCGAGCGTCCACACGCAACGCGTCGATCTCTTTGGCGTACCAAATACCAACACACTACAAGCATTAAACGCTGGGGCGGCATACATATGATATGATGCGAAATGAATGATGAATTCCTCCAAATGAAGCACGAAAGAAAGGAAATCATCATCATCGGGCGGCGCCAGTCATCGCACCCTTTTTTGTTATGTCTGAGTCTTTGCGCTTTGGAAAAAGTCAATTCGAAACTAATAAAACAAACAGCAGTTAACTGTTGGTCTAATAATAAAAATAATAGTGGAGCAATCATTGGATGGGGAGAGCTCTCTATAAAATGCTCGTGTTCAAACATAATTAATTATTGTGGATGGAGTGACTATTGCCTTTATAGTGCCGGTGAAATCGCATGCCACGTGCCACGACGGCTGGAAACTGGAACCCCTCCTTATTTATATTACAGAAGAAATAAATTTTGCAGAATACTACGAAGTTTTGCTATACCCACAGCAGCAGTACAGTAGCATGATAGTGCCGTTGCCCGCTATACTGCTGGCATCATCATTACTGTTATCACTCCCCTCCGACGTTTTACTTGTATAGAGAGTAGATAGATGCCGTTCGGATTTATATCGAAAATCCTTCCATACGAGTAAAACAGCAGTTTGTAGTTTACTACACTGCTGTACGTAGTGGTGGTATTCATGTTTATTGTTGTTTGTTTGTTGCTGTTCTCACATTAACTCGCATAATCAAGTCCGTGGTCACTTGGCTTAGTCTAGACTATTACCTGGTACACATATGCCGGCGCTGAAATATGTAGGGAGACCACCACTTCACTGCAATATGTCTTTGACATTTGGCCCGCACAAGATGAGAGCCGCGGAGCTGTGGAGCCGCGACCCGCGAGACCCGTGAGCCCGGGAATCCGAATCTTTGTGGTCTAGGACCCTTACTAGCCCCGAATCTTGACGATGACGCTTCTGCTGTTGTTGTTGTAGTTGCAGCAGTAGTAGTAGTTTGCAATTGGTAGTTTGTACTATATTGTGTGTGGTGTAATATATAGACTATAGTAGTAGTAGGTGTGCAGCCGTGCATATCACACGCATATGCTCCGCAGGTGGGTTGTGTGTCACGTATCTGATGACGATGTGTTACAGAGCAGCAGTCGAGCTGGGTGTTGTTGTTGTTGTTGTTATTCCATTCGGAAATTCGGTGGTTGCACGTAGAATAACATATGTATACGCATACATTTACATGCGCATATCGCGTGTTTGGACAAGTAATAATGCGTGTGTTTTTCAAATTAAACTACAGCAGCAGTGAGTGGGTATTCCAACGTAAAAGAGAGCGTGAAGGTAAGAGAACAGTACAGGTAAGAGAAGGCAAATTGGCTTGAACCAAAACATAGTAGTTACTTGGAATTAGTGTCGACAGTAGTGGTACACAGCGCTACGAGTTAGCCAAGAGATACTTTTATGTGGACCCGAACCATACCCTCTTCTCTGAAGTCGGGGCACCAACTGTAATCTTTCCACCGATCTACATCCAGCCAAGCAAGGTGATTTGGCCATGCAATGCTCACTGCAATACTGCAATGAGCACTCGGGCAATAAACGAACACACGTGCAGTCCAGAACACAAGACTATTCACTCGTTATATTTATTTGCAGTAAAAAACGGCAAACAACAAGAAAGACACGCGATGAAGAAGAACGAAACAAAAAGGAAAAGGCAATTGGAAAGAAAGAGGGGTTCAAGCAGGACGCCACGATCAAAAATAGGATTTAGTGGTCTACAATTATTAACATTATTATTAGATCGACATGTTCCCCCGTCACGTGTATGTACCAGTTAGTACCAGTATATACCTGGTACAAGTAGCCATAAGCTCACACTCCCGGGGGTACTGCGCAACAAAAAAATGTAAATACATACCTCCTGGTACCTGGTATTATTTTGCATCCATCCGGGAATCGGTAAAACGCTCTGAAAAGAAAAAACAGTAGTAGGTGTCCCCTTTTAAGGTACCCAGAGACAAGGTAAATCGGGATATACAATGGGACCTCAAATTTCGGCGCACCTTTGTTATCCACTTTAGGGGACCTGGTCCCTAATAAAGTGGATGAAAGGCCCAACAACAGGAACCGGCCAATGACCAGCAGTGCTGCGGTAGGGAGGTAGGTCCCTTTTAGGCACTTTTGTTTTCAGTGGCTCGGTGTCACTCGCAACGCGCGAGTGACCCCCCTGTTCCTCCTTGCGGTGACAAGTCTTTCTTTCTTTTTTACCTTTTTTCGTGAGCTGTTTAACATTCCCGATACTAATACGGAAATGGATGGTTATTTAGCCACGCTGCACCAAAAAAAATCGCCGAACGAACGTGTTTTTGTCTCTGTGAGGTACACAGTCACTCGCGCGAGTTGTTGTTGTTGTTGTTGTTGTTGTTCTCACATTAACTCGCATAATCAAGTCCGTGGTCACAGGACAAGCTCCAGTCACTCTGGAGCTGAGGAATACCCTAGGGAAAAACACAAAAACGAGTATGACATGGTATGACATGGTATGACATGGTATGACATGGTGTGATTGCTCAGGTCCGGTAAGTGAAAATTGGGGGTACCCCCCCCCTGCCGTAGTCTTGATCCAATACACCGTTGTCTCCCGCTACACAAACGCCATCACAGTATAATGGGTGCAAGCGCCGTGCGTGGGGTCTGTGGCAGACACTAGGGGACCTGGTCGCCAAATAAAGTAGATGAAACGCTAAGTAAGGAAATCCAGGTCGCTTAAAAACGGCCAAGATACTGCCGTCTCTCGCTATACGAACGACTATCAATATATGTGCAAGGCGCGTGTGGGTTCTGTGACAGGCACTTACTTGGAGAATGCCCAACCAGAGGTTTACTTTTGGGTGGCTGACTCGTCCATGGGAGATGCGTCATAGAAAGCGCAGCGGGAGCACACGACAGGGGGGGGCATCGGTTTGGGGTGATTGCCAGAGGAGACAAGAGTACCACGCCGGAGAACTTTCCGACCACGGTAACAGTGCCCAGGATCCATTTAAGGTACGACCGCACTACCCTGCCAGGGGGCTCACCAACAGCGGCAGTTAGAGACACTGTGGAGATCGCTGACTTCGGGTGTCGAGGAGGTCGCGAGCCGAGGTTGGCGTGATCAAGACGTGGAAGGGGAAATGGAAGGCGTCCGAGGTTTTCCGGTGCACGTGTTGCGGTTGGCCTCTCGATGATTCTGTTGGAGAGTCGGAGGACAACAACGCTCAACTACCCGTTCGGGCGCCCATGGAGGCTCTGTGCACGCCCGCTGCATGCTAGACGGCGCGGAACACGTCGCGAGGGCGTGCATATCTTAGGCCCTGCGTCGCGCGTCGCTCGGCGTGGTTGGGAGGAAGCCGACCTCCCCACCCGGCGGAGCTGGCTAAAGGGCTGTCCATGAACGTGCGTGAGGGACGATCAGCGGCGGTGAAGGGTTTCATGCAGTTCTCCGCTCGCGTTCAGCGAAGCATCCCCGGACCGGAGCCAGCCAGCTACGTGACGACTAGCGTTTACATAAGTTGGAGCTCATGTTACATGCCCATGGAGGGAGCCCGACCTCCTCGTTCCTTCTGTGTTCCCTGTTTTGCGATGCGCTGGACCTGCCTCAAGGGGCATGCCACGATTTTCCCCGACCGAGGGAAGGGGAAGCAGCGGCCGATCGCGACCGTACGTTTGTTCCCTGCACACGCTATCCAACCGCAGAATTTCTTGCTTCGACTTCCGAACCAAAGACTCTAGTCTAATACATCGGATCTAACGCCCAAGAGTATAGCTGGTAGTCCTCGACGACGAGTGTGAAGAACAACTAACTAGGTGGAACCTCGAGGTCCAAAGCGCGGTGGAGGCAAGTGAGACGCACTTCCTCCGTTTTCAACGGTGGTGGCAGCCCCCACCTGACAGAACGATGATTTACATGCGGGACCGACGGAAGAGTGGTTCTACGGTAGCCCCCCCAACTTTTCTTTAACGAAATCGCCGGTTTTGAAATCAGCTGTCTCCTTAAACACGGTGCCCCTTGCCACCCCGGCGTCATCGTTCGATAGCCCTCCGCAAACAAGAAAATACATGGAAACATGTTGTTCATAGCATCCTTCCTCGTGTCGAGCAGGCATGAAACGCAAACCGCTGGGTCTGGGGGGGGCTATCGTAGAATTTGCTGGAACAGGGAGGCGCCGCTAGGAAAGTGCAGCAGAGAGGCATCAGATCGCGCAGGTGAACATCTTGGGCGTGCGTGCAGAGCCATCCCACGGCAGAGGGGCGCAGCAGATTCTAAGAACTTTCTGCGCTCCTAACAAGAGGCAGAGGATCTCTTAATATCTCACCCGAAAAATGACTTCGAAAAGGCGTTCGTTTGCGCAACCCGACCGAGAATCTCCGCCTTGTAGTTGTAGTCCCAAAATAAATCATACTAGAAAAATTACGTGACTAACGAACTGACGGGTAGTTCCTCCCTTGAAGTGCTCAATCGGACAGAAACACCATATGGCCCAAAACGTATAACCCCTATCGGGGGATAACTCTGCACCTCCCTGCAATCAATGCTGGTGGGCCCTACTAGAGGAATCTGCTGGGAGTTCGGCGGTAGACTCTTAAGGGGCAACTTTTGCTGTGCCCCCCACGGAGAGCAAGTGCATGCCCGCTGCATGCTGGGCCGTGCGGATTGCCTTGCGAGTGGCCCTGCAGACCCAAAACCGTGCGTCACGTGTCGCTCTGAATCGCGGGCGAGAAACCGGCCGCTCCATTCGGCGGTGCTGGCTGAGGAACTTTCAAGGCCATGGTCGGAGGGAAGGTGGTCGGCAGTAGCGGGAGCCCTGCAGTTCGGCGAACTCTTGGAGGAGGAGGGCCCCGGCTGGAGCAGGCCAGTTACGTCACGACTGACCCCCACGATACATTTGAGGAGATAGTGAGGACCCCTGAGAGCAGCCCTACCTCCTCGTTCCTGTTGTGCCCCCTATCCGGCGATGCTCTTGGCCTGCCCCAAGGGCTACCTCAACTTTCTCAACCGAGGGAACAGCGAGCGGCAGCCGGGTCAGTACCGACAGATAATCGCCGCGTACGCCATCCGCCCGCCGGACGTTGTGCTCCGACTCTCTATTCTCCCGAATCAAAGGACCTACACCCTACCTTATGCTCAAGAGAGTTTTTGCGGGCCTCGACTCCAAGTGCGAGAACAATGGGAGGACCGCCTGACGAGGTGGACCGTCGGGGTTCAAAATGGGGTTCAAAATGCGCTGGGAGGAGGTGAGGCGCTACCTCGTTTTCCGACGGCGGCATCTGGACCCTCGGATCCCAAACCGTGTTTGAGGTGCAGGGAACGCGCTGCGTTTTTCTCCGACGGCGGCGGGGGGTGATATAGGAACAGGCCCGGCGCTGGAGAGTTGGAGAGTGACGCGTTAGCAGCGAGAGAAACACCACCGGTAGGAGCAGCTCAGTCGTCTAAACGTGACTCGCGGGTACCTAAGGGTCAGGCGAAGCAGGAGACGCTGCTTATGTAACCGGGGCGAACATTCTCACGGCCGGAGACGGGGATGTCACAGCGCATGGGATGGTTCCGCCCCCCCCCTGAGTCAGTCCAGCGCCAACCCAGCGGTGGCGAGGTCACGGCGGAGGGAGTGGGCCCGCGCGGGAGAGCGACCCTGTAGCATCGGGAGTGACACCACCGGAAGGTTCAGCTCCAGCGTTAGAAGGAAACCCGGGGGTGAGGGGGCGGGCGGAGCCAAAAGATTTTTCTTCTATAGCCACGTGGAACTCCCATACCGCCGGAAACAGGGAGGCGGCGGCGCCGGGACACTCGCCCCCGCCCTTAACACAGTTCAGCGTCACCCCAGCAACATCTGAAACGATCGCTCCTATGCCCATTGGTGCAGTAGATGGTGAAGGGAGCACAAGAGGCAGACGAGATCGACCGCGCGGATCTGGAAGGAGATCACGAGCGACGAGAATTGGGAAAGAGGCCGCCATGAACAGGGGACAAATCTCGCCCCCAGCCCCTGTCGAGGGAAGGGGTGGCGGTGGAGACAGTGAACTTCGCAGGGAAGGAGGGGCGGCTTGGGAGGTGAGTAATTACGTGGGGGAGTAGTTCAACTTCGAATTTTCATTGCAGATGATCAGAGCGGTACCGCCTGCGGGGGTTGTGTAGAGCAAAGATTTCTCGGGGACACCGAGTGGTGGGGGTACGCTGTGGACGTCAGGGAGTACCCTGTGGACGTCAACATGCACTGCATGCGCGGTGCGTGGTGAATGCAGACAGGTGAGGCGGGGCGCGCAGGCGCCGCTTCTCTGCGGCGCAAGGGGGTGCATAGCCCACCATGGAAGACGGCAAGCGTTAGAAGCGGCAGCTCAGGCCAACCCTGGACAGCGCGTTACGGCAGCGGGCCAGTGGAGGTCCAGCCCAGACCTGATGCTCGGGTTGTTAGTGCTGTCGAGTCATTATGGAACTTGCGGTGGACGTCGATCGCTACTGTTCCGAATTGATCTATTTTCTGCTCTTGATGCAATGCAAAGGCACACTTACACGCCTCTGTATTGATCGAATGAAAACCGACGAGTGAGATCTGGCGTTCTGCATCCGGCGTCGGGCGGTGCACACTTGATCCTAGAGCCCTTCGGACACCCATCTCACACACCACCAGAGGGAATACACAAACTAGAGCGTGGATCCAAAACGCCAGGCCCCTGCATTCCCTGCAGATGGAAGCCCTTGCGCTAAAACATGTTAATCAAAGGTGCGTGTCGCCGTAAGTATAGCCGATTGTTTTTGCTATTCCAGACATACATATTATATGATTGCTAGTTACTGCTGTACCACGCACCAATGAGCCATTCATAGTCGTATGCCTTCACTCTCCTTCACTTGTACACCGTAATATTTAATACGAGAGAACCTCACTCTCAATTTACAGGACGCCGCCTTCCATTTAGTTGGTGCAAAAAATGTCTCTTCTATTCTGTCGTACTTGCAGGTTACTTGTGGGTTTGTAGATTGCGTGTTGTGTGGGAACTTTTGTAGTGTTAGCGTCCCCCCCCCCCTTTCCTCCATCCGCCCCCCCAATATCGCCCTATCCCCCCCGCCCGGTCCTCCCCCCTCCTCCCTCCTCCCCTTTCCCCCGCCTTGCCCCCCCCCTCCTCATTCTCCCCCCCTTTCACTCCTCCCCGCCCTCTCCCCCCGTCCCCCTCCCCCCCCTCTTCCCCCACCCCTTCCCTCTCCCCTCCCCCCAACCCCCCTTCCGCCGCTCTGCTCTCCCTTACTCCCCCGCTGCCCCCCCCCCCCCCCTTCCCCCTCCCTCGCCCCCTGCCCCCCTCCCCTTCATTATATATAGGTTGGTTTGACGTCGGAGGCAACGACACTGTAAAACATGACTCTCACTATATGAACTAGACCACCAGGGTACCGTTTTTTTGTTTTTTTTGTTTTTGACGGTCCATCACAGCTGGCGGTCGAGTTAGATCATTTGTGCGGGGTGGAGAACTTTTATTCCCCGCACAAGGGGGATGATGTGGTATAACGTAGTATGAACATGGTAAGGCACCCAAGAGGCAGTTACACGGTACTCCCTGTCATCAATAGTTTGGATCGTCACAGCACGACGGTTACAAAAGTTGTAGAGGGTTGCGTATATAGATTATTCGTAGGCTTTTTTTAGCTCAATTTTTCCCTTGGGAGGAGAGCTTTAGCACTCCATTCTCTGCTCCTTCTCTCCTCTCTGTTCTCTGATACACCGAAGGTATGAAAACTCGTCAGACCGCATATGGCGGTTAGGGTATCCGGGCTCGGACTCTACGAACATACTATAGTCGAGTCTCTTCTTGAAAGTAGTAGGAGTTCTGGTATCAGGAGCCTCGAAGGATGTCTTCACAGGAGCAAGACCCCGAAATTGAGCTTTCGTCGCTGGGGAATGAGCTTAGCTTATGAAGGATGAGCAAGCATCGATAATACAAGACTTGAGAGAGATGATGGCCGAGCTCGTGAGGAACAACGGCCCGTCGGAGTCCAGCAACGCTGAGGACCGCTCCCTGCTCCTTTTCTCCTCTCTGTCCTCTAATACAACGGAGATAAGAAAACTCGTCAAACCGCATGGCGGTCAGGGCAGTCGAGCTCGGAGGCTACGAACACACGAGTGTCTTCTTGAAAGTAGGAGTTCTGGTACCAGGAGCCTCGAAGGATGTCTTCACAGGAGCAAGACCCCAAAAATGAGTTTCAGCAGCTGAGGAAGTAGCTGATGATGGAGGAGAAGCAAGCATCGATTATGCAAGACATGAGAAAGATGATGGCCGAGTTCGTGAGGAACAACGACCCGTCGGAGTCCAGCAGCGCTGAGGGCAGCGCTGCTGTAAGGGGGAACAGCGCTGATTACAGCGAAGCTGTAAGGGGGAGCCCGCGAGGGGCTGAACCCACTGCTGCAGAACAAATCTCCTGCTGCTGCTGCTGCTGGATGCGGAGCGCGAGGAGATACGACAGCAGCAAGAAAGACGACTTTTCGTGAGGATGTCTCGCGTAATGTTGGGGCGCCGGGACGCATAGGACCTGCTGTTCCTGTCGAGGTTGGCCCAGCCAGGGGTCAGTCAGATCAGCAATTGGGGGCTAGAGAATGGGGTGCATATCCCGGCGGTGAGTTGGGGACTGGATATAGTATGCCTCTATCTAGACTTGCTCTCAAACACACCTGTAGATTGCATGCTTGGACATGATACGGATATGATGATGACGGTTGAGTATAGTAGGGGTTTCCACTGGGAGGTTGGCTACATGATAGCGGGGTATCGGGATGGTGGAACTATTGTGGCTACATTTTTTCGCCGTCACTCCTCGTCGTTCTTCTTCTTCTACCGAGTGAGTCTTCTCTCCACGAAGTGCCTTGGCTAGGAGCAACGTAATATATGTTTATACGAAAAAAGATCAAGGACGTCAGCCGTGTATTAGTACGTCTTTTACTTGTCTTCATACCGATACCCCACTACTGTTCGCTCCACGGGTAAGCCCTCTACACTTCGTAGAGATCAACAGACACTATAATTATCACGTACCGTACGCTGTATGTACTATCCCGGTTCGAAGAAAAGGGTGTTGAGTGACGTGGGCTATTCTGCGGAAGAGAGCTATTAATAGCGATATTTCAAAAACAGCCCTCCCTATGAAAGGGAGCTGGCTGGGTGCCTTATTTGAACCATGCCTGAGGGTGAGGTAACAATGGGCGTTGTGGCAGAGAGAGCGGGGAGCTCTCAAAGGGCCACGATGCGGGAGCTGGACGAGCTGCTCGCAAAAAGAGACCAACTCGAGAAATAAATTGAGGATGGTTCCTATTACGGTTTTCGGACCATCGATCAGATTTCTGCCAGATGGGATGCGTTCTACCGAGTCGAAGGTCGAAGTGAGGAAACCGAACTCATCATTCGCGAGTACTCGCAACTTCTCTGCTGTCCCATCATTAAGTGGGAACAAGACCCGACTTCACTGCCTGGACGAGAGACGCCAGGTGCTACGCGAAATTAGTTCGTTTCCTATCTGCTCTTGTGTCGGATCCACCGCAGTACATTCCCGTAGGGAACTGGATACCAAAAACTCAGTACTCGTCGACAGGGGGTACAACCGCAAAAGTGTACACATGCATGCACTGGCGTGGATTTTCCTGTCCACAGCTCTCGAAAGCAAGAGTGACAAGAGCATCTTGCACCTGTGTACCTCGCCGAGGGAAGCGTGGGACGCTCTCCATGCATGGTACGGCCCTCAAACAACGGGGGCCGAATCCGACCACTCCCTACACCTTAATATTTTTTATGCAGCGCCAGGGAGCAATCCTCTTGAAGAGATGGGCGGGATCGAAGATCTCGCCGCAGAAACGCGTACAGCAGGACTGGCCCTCGACGGCTACATGCTGTACACAATTTCATTGACGCTCTGCTGCCAAATACTAGGTGCAGGCTAGGAACCTTGCATCTCGTGACAAAATCGGCGGCGATAACATCATCAAGGCTGTACGAGAGCGGCACCACCGACTTTCTGGAAACAGAAAGAAGGGATCCAACGCTGGCCATGCAGGCCAAGCAATGTTCGCCGGCGGCGGCGGTGGTGGCCGCAGAAAAGGCGGCGGCGTCGGTGCCCACGGGAAAGGTGGAGGCCGCGGCAAAGGAAAATGTGGACGTCGGGGACAGCAAGGATGAGGCGGTAAAGGCACCAACGAGGACGGTGGTGGCTCGGCCGCGGTTGCCGGCGGCGATGGCAACAGCGCCAAAGCCGCCGAGGGTGGTACCTCCGAGGTGAGATGCTACAGGTGTGGCAAGAAGGGCCATTGGAGGGTCGACTGCACGGAGGAGCTATGCAGCCAATGCCACGGACGTGGGCACGCTGCTGATGTCCGTCCCTCGTCGAAAAAAGAAGCTGTGCTGGCGGCGTCGAACGATGATGATGATGATGATGGTGATGATGATGATGATACGGTCAAGGCTTCAGCTTTCACGGCCGGAGAGGCAGGCGAGTGCAGTGATGTTTGGGCATAAGGGGGGAAGGGGAGTCGGCTTGGCAGGTAGAGGATGAGGCCTGGCTTTGCGATACCAGAGCGTCTACTCACTTGACGCCTTCTGCAAATGGCGTGATCAACTACAGAAAATGCAATTTGAAACTACGCATGGCTGACGGCTCAACCCGCACGATCGATGGCAATATTAACTTTGTTTTTCGCTCCAGAGACGGTCTCGTGCGAAAAATGCTGACGAATGTTGCGCACGATTCAGACGTCCGGGGTACCATCTATTTTCCCTGCCAGCGGTCGCAATTTCGAAGGGCATCCCACGGAGATTGCAGTCAAGCTCAAGTCTGAGCGTTTGATCGTGTTTCCGTTGACCGTTAACCTGTACAGCCTTTGCGGCTACCGGGTCGACTGCAGCACTAACGAAGATGCCTGTGCTGTACTCACCCCAGGAAAACTGCCCAACAAACCTGTGGTTAACATAAACGACTACCACCGCGCGGCTGGACACTCCCATGAGGCACCACTCCGCAAGACCGCGGAGCAGCAAGGGGTCGTCCTCAAGGGAAAGCTGCTGGCGTGCAAAGGATGCTCCATAGCGAAGGATCTCCACCGAGTTATCAAGCAGTCCATACACACACTAGTAGATAAGAAGATTGTTTTTTGGGGATTTGAGTGGGCCTAAGGTGATAGAGTCTCACGGGGGGAAGCGGGATACTCTCAACGTGCGCGACGATTTTTCACGTTATACGTGAGTGTACTTTATGCGCCACAAATCAGACGCCGCGCAAATGTTCAAGCAGTTCCTCGTGGATACTCCTGTGCAGACGGTGTCCTTTCACAAGTGGTGATCGTCCGATCCGATGGGGGCGGTGAATTTCGCGGGGGAAGTTTGGCAATCCATGTAGATCGCGATGCATCAAGCAGGAATTTACCACGGCCGACAGTCCTCAATTCAATGGGGTAGCCGAGCGCGCGCTAGGTTTGATTGAGACGGCCGCAATGGCGGATCGAATCCAGGCTCGTGAGCTTTATCCCGGAGCGCTATTGCCGGCAACGGAATCGTTGTGGGCTGAAGCGTCGCACTGGGCGTGCGATGCTTTGAACCGCACAGCATCGTCCGCTAACCCAGCACACAAGTCGCCGTACGATATGTGGTCCGGTAAAAGCCCCCCGGTAGTGCTTCTACCTTTCCTCACGCCTGGCTACTGCAAGGTGAAGAGGGAAAGCAAGTCTCAGGCGAAATCACGGGAGTGTTTTCACCTAGGCCCTGCGTCTAACCACCCCCGAAACGCCGTACGAGTGCTGACCAAACACCGTACTCTGCTTATGACGCGTCATGTCACCTGGCAACGCATGTCGCCTGCACCACCTGTACCTGGCCAGATGCATGACTCCCTGTCTCAGCAAGAGGGGAGGTCCGAGGCCGACGACGAGAGCACGTCAGATCGAGGTGAGGGGGGGGTGATAGACGAGCAGGACGAAGGTCTGGATCGCCTGACCGACCTCGACGTGACGTGGGGGTTTGATTTGCACGCGTTTTTGCAGGAGCGCTCACAGGAGGCACCTGCCACCGGCGATGCTGGCGACGGTACTGTCGAGCCGATGGGTTCGTCTCAAGGGGGCAGGGTGGACGCCTCCTCGGTCCCGGCAGGGAGGGCCGAAAGCGACTCGGGCGCATCAGTACGGAGTAGCCTCCAGCCTTCGGCAACGACCAAGGGAACGGCCATGAGCACCCCACGGCGCTGTCGGGTAGGGCAGCTCACAAGCTTAGCAGCTGGGGACGGCTCCCCACGACAGCAAGGAGCCGGACTCGGGGTCAGACCCAACGCCTGCAGGGTGAATCCGCTCAACGCCAGCTAGGGATACAGAGTGGGGTCGAGGATGCACCGTCTTCGGCAGTGCAAAAAGTGGACGGAGGTTGGGAGCATACTGGAGAGTACATCCTGGGCGCCGGAGAACGCAATGGCCATGATGGCTGGAGGACCAGCTGTGAAAGAAAACAAAGGGGGGTTGAGCGTGTGCATGTCGAATGGTTTCCCGGAAGATGTAGGACCGCCCCCGCAGTCCGTGGCAGATGTAGAGCGTTCCCAATACAAAGCGTCGTGGCATGAGGCCATGAAGAGTGAGTTGGACGGTCACAAAACGACCGGTACATACGAAGCCGCGACGCCGCCGCGAGGGCGGCAACCTGTAGGTGCGCAGTGGGTATTTTCCTACAAAACAGAAAAAGATGGCCTGATAATTAAGACAAGCCAGACTTGTGGTTAAGGGTTTTAGCCAATTGTAAGATGTAGATTACTTCCAAACGTTTGCGCCAACTCCATCGTCAGCGCCAGTTCGAATTCTGGCGGCTGTTGCAACTAAATACGGTCTGAAGCTTATTATTTTAGACGTGGCACAAGCTTTTGTTCGCGCGAACTCGACGCCGAGATATACGTGAAACTAACCGATGGATATGGGGGCATTTCAGGAAAGATTGTTCGCCTTAACACATCACTATATGGTCTAAAACAGAGAAGACGGCAGTGGGCCGGGTTACTGGTAGAGACCGTGGTAGAATACGGTATGGAGCAATGTAGGGCTGATCCTTGCGTTTTTCACATGGTTGTGGATGGCAAGGTAGACCTGATTTTGGCCGTTCATGCAGATGACATTGTGATTGCAGGATCGAACGAGGCATGCAGAGAAACCATGCGACGTTAAATACGAAATTCCCCACGAATAACCTCGGCGAACTGAATTGGTACCCCGGTTGTGCTTTCAAGCGCAACTGGGAATTGGGCACGCTAGAGATCACGCAGAAGGATTTTGGTGAAAGCATGCTGAATTGTTTCGGTGTGAACTCGTCCTTTGACATCCCCACGACCCCTGGCGTTGAACTAGGTCCAAGAGAGGAGGGTGAACCAAAGGGAGATTGGCCGTACAGGGAGGCCGTGGGCAGTCTGATGTGGCTGTCGACCATGACGGGGCCTGACATCTCGAACGCGGTGCGTGCTGTGGCGCGCCTTCTCACAACCGCACCGACATGCACTGGAAAGCAGTTCTGAACATCATGGCATACCTCCATGTGACAAGGGGTATGGCTTTGACTTTTCTAAGGGGTTCGGGATTGGATCTGACTGCGCCTAGTGATTCCGACTACGCCGACAAATCTATCGACAAGCGTTCGGTGTCGGGGACGGTAATCACCTTGGGGGGTGCTGCCGTCAGTTGGGCAAGTAGCACGCAGAGGTACGTTACGTTGCCTACGGCAGAAGCAGAGTATGAAGCCCTGGGTGAAGGGGTGAAGGAGGCTTTGTTTACGGGCGCAGTTTTGTCGTATATTTGTCCGGACCTAAGCGGATCGTGCGTCCAGGTTTTTGAAGATAATCAGGGGGGCATAGCGTTGGCTGAGAACCCTCTTAGTTCTACGCGGAGCGGGCACATAGACGTGCGTTTCCATTTCGTCCGAGAGCTACTTCGTTCCAAGAAGTTTAAATTCAATTTGTAGCGTCGGAAGAGCAGTACGTGGGTGTTTTGACGAAATCCCTTACTGCGACCCCTTTCAAATATTATCATATGTGTTTTTGTTGAACCTACCGTTGGAGGATGAGTAACGGTTGTGAGTATTGTTCGATGAGTACCATGTTTGAGTCGTGCGAGGAATAATTTGTCAGGCCGCCACCCCACGCTACTTTTGAGGATCATGGGTGAGTAGGGTGCTACTTGGCTTTATAATTTCTGGTCATGGTCATCGTTTTGAATGCGGCCGTTGTTACAGTCGCAGTTATTTGGATGATGTAAGTTATACTGGGAGTTTTGACCCAGTGGCCGAGTTTCCTCCTGCGGAACTATCGCTGGATGTTCTTGGGTCCTGGCTTGTTGTCTTGGATGCCCGTTCGGTCTCGTCACTGCCGTGAAGAGCCAGGGAGGGTGTTAGTTTGGATCGTCATAGCACGACGGTTACAAAAGTTGTAGAGGGTTGCGTATATATTTGTAGGCGTTTTTATGCAATTTTTCCGTTGGGAGGAGAGCTTCAGCACTCCGCTCTCTGCTCCTTCTCTCCTCGCTGTCCTCTAATACAACGAAGATAAGAACACTCGTCAGACTGCGAGGCGGTCAGGGCATCAAGGCTTGGACTCTACGAACACTCCCATTGCTGTCTCTGGAAGTAGCCACACCAGAAGTTAAAATAGCTCACATTGAAGCGGTCATCCACATGTAAGTTCGCCTCACAAGCGGTTCTTACTAGGATGCAGTTCACCCTTCATGCGACTCGCCGATCACCTCACGGTGCCTCGCGCTTGGTGTAAGCAATTTCTGCCTGGTCGGTGAAAAGCCCGACATGCTCCGTCCCGGCACTTTAGGGATGCGGCGGTCTATACCATATGGTCATACGACTACGGCCATGCACAAACTAAGTTAACCCCCCCCTGCTCTCCCCCGCCCCCCTCCGCCCCCTCCTTCCCCTTTTCCCCCCACTCGCCCCCCCCCCCCCCCCCCCCCCCTTGATGTTGGCGTCGTTTGGCAACGACGCTGTCAAACACGCCTCCCACTTCGTGAGCTAGACCGCCAGGGTACCGTCCAGTTTTTCTAGTGTTAGTGCTTAGGCCATAACCGAGGTGGTGGTCGAGTTAGATCGTGTTGTGCGGAGTGGAGAGCCTTAACTTTGCACAAGGGGGGTGATATCACTTACCAGTAGTGTTTATGTGGTAAGGTACCCGCGAGGCAGTTATATAGTATCCGCACAACCAGTTTCCTTGAATGGTGTCGACATATAACACAGTTTGCGCACATGGACAAAATGGTTCGAGGTCTTGTTAGTAAGACGAGTGTCCCTGTTTGGGACATTACACTTACAAGTGCTCGTCATGTAGCAGTTAGTTACACGCTCCACGGCATTCGCGTTACCATGGCTGCGTGGAAAATCCTGTGGGCTAGTTTGAGGTCGAAGGCCGACAAAACTCATATAACCCGGTATAAGCGCCCGACTGACGTTTGTGGACAGCTCGAGTCCCGCCATGTGCCTAAAACGATGGGCGAGACGTCCATGCTACTATAGAAGTATGAGCAAGGCAGAATCGCCTCGACGAACGACCCCAGGCTAGAAATCTCAGCGTTATCTGATATCAGGGCGCAATTGTCAGCATGGGAATTCGCAAATCACGGATCAAACGTGTCGTGTCCGTGTGTTGGACTCTCTACCCCGCAAGCACGAGTATGAGGCTCGACACTTTAAATCCGCGCTGACTCGCACCACCCTCGACCCCTTTGAGCAAGGTGTGAGAGGGAACGGTTTATTTCCCTTCAATCGAAGAATGCCAACCAGAAGCATAGTCTCCTGGTCACGCGCGATATGCGAAGGACACCGGGAGCAGTGGCCGTGGTGGTTCTGGTCGCCGCGGCAACAGCGGTCGTGGCCATGGAGGTCGTGGCGGAGGCAATCCAAGCGGCAGCCGAGGTGGATCAAACACTGTAGGGGGTGGCGGAAGCGGCATCCTAACAGCAGCAAATTGCAAGCAACGGCCGAGCAGCAGCGACGAAATCCGATGGGAATACGTCCAAGAAGTATTGTACGTTTTGCCGAAAAAAGCACGGGGAGCTGGAAGTCTCGATGCCCAGGCCAGGTCTGCACCACCTGCAAGCGGAACGGGCACTCGACGAATGTTTTTGTCCATCAGGAAAATAATATGTTGTTTTCGCTGACATCCAAACCGATCTCGACCCGGAAGAGCTTCAGGAGTTCGAGGCTCTCGTGGCGGAAACAGGCGAAGCTAGCCAGATACCTGGTAAGTGCTACAGTAGGAAAACAGGCCGCTTCGTTCTTCGCTGACAGCGGAGTAAATATGCATGCTTTCCCGTCGTCCTCATACATGTTCACTACGTCGAATGTTATAGGACCGTCTTGACTGCACCAGGGAACTCGTTCCCGATAAAAGACTACGACAATATTCGCGTAAAACTCATGTCGGCGGCTCGGCGGGCAGTACGTGTAGTGCTGGAACACGTCGCTCGCGTATCTATCTTCAAGCACAATCTGTTTTCGGTAGGAGCGGCAGCCGGCCAGGGGCACTCCGCTCTATTCGACAAGGATGCATGCACCCTTCAGCTGAAACAGGAACATCGGTATGCTTCCCAAAATTCGGAAGCCTGTTCTTGTTCCAAGCTTTCCCGTTGCCGCCGCCCGAACATGCGTTTGTTGTCATCGCTCCGGGGCTCACGCCTACCAGGTCGCCCGCTGTCGTTAAAACCTACCGTTGTGCGTATGGCCAGGTGCACGAGGCACTGCTCAGGAAGACAGACAAGCAAACTGGCTTTATTCTGAGAAGAACACTTCGCGAATGCAAAGGGTGTTCGAAGGCAAAGGGGCTCCGATAGCTTATCTCAAGATCGATCCATGTCCGAGCAGATAAGAATTCCAGAACAGGATGCTTGTCGACCTGAGCGGGCCGAAACAAGTTGAGTCAAAGGTCGGAAATGTATACGATATGATCGTGAGAGTCGATTTTTCAAGGTTCGTGTGGATGTACGTCATGCGCCACAGGTCAGACGCGGCTGGGACGTTCAGATGATTTTTACCCGACAGTCGTGCAACTAGATTTCCATCCGATGTGGTAATCGTGAAGTCAGACAATGGCAGTGAATTCCTCGAAGTAACGAAGGAACTTTTGGCGTGCACGTTGTAGGAAGTACAGTTTTCCCCAGGAACTCGCCTCTGCAAGCAGTCCACAGTTTAAAGGCCTAGCCGGGCGTACGTCAGGTCTGATTGAAGCTAGAGGTTTGGCTACAAGAATCTAAGCTCCGATACTATTTCCGAACGCCGCAGGTTTGGCTGCAAGAATTCAAGCTCCGATACTATTTCCGAACGTCGAGCTTCCTTCTTACGATTATTTATGGACGGAGGCTATATCGTGGGCGTACCATACTTTAAACTGTTCTGCAACGACCTCGAACCCAGACAGCGAATCGCCGCACGAGACGTGGCATGGTAAGTAGCCCATCTAAGTAAATTGCTGCCGTTCAAGCCTGGCTATCACCAGGTTAAGCGAACGAACAAGTCGCAGCCCAAATCGCAAGAGTGCTTCTCTCTTGGTCCAAGACGAAACCACCCCCGGGATTCCGTGCGAGTATTGACCGAGAACAACTCGTTTATCACGACTCGTAACGTTTCCTGGCAATGTCTACCCCTCGGATCTCACGCTAATCTACCTGAAGAAGGGGAATGCCGTTCTAGCATCGGCGAGATCGAGTCGAGGATTGTGCCAAGTCTGCCGAGAGCGTAGGGAGGGGGCAACGACGAAGACGACGGCGATGAGTCCGCGTTGATCGAACTATCCGGGTAGCGGAGACAATACTCTGCAAGTGCACCAGCAATGGCGGACGTGAATCTCGTTCCAACGGCAGTGTCACACGGGACAGGCATTCAGTTTTTAGCTCCAACCGCAGCGGCGTGAGCCGGGGTCATACCCCTGCCCGTGCCGAAAGCGTGCCCACGCTCTCCGGACCAAAGAGAGCTCATCGTGTTCGTCATCCGCAGAGGGCGTAGTCCGCGCTCCAGAGGCTGGCCCATCGGGGAGGGAAGCCCATGAAATGCGTAGTTTCCTGCCTGGTCAGGAATCCTCTCGACTCAGGGAGGGACGCACGAGAGGGCGAGATGCGACGTCTACAGGAAACGACCATGCTGGTCTTCGATGAAGCTGTGTGCATCCGCAGCCAGCAAGAACGTGAGGTCCAGGATGATGCTTGGGCGATTCTGGCGGCGGCGAGGTTCGACAAGATTCAGGGGGTGTGCTGTTTCTGTGCCGCTAGGGACTTTAATGCGTGAAGTAGAGAAAGCCCTCGAATCAAATGCAACCGTTGAGAAGCCCGAGTACCGGGGGTTGCGGCTAGAGTCTGACCGAACAGAGCTCCATAAACAGTGAGACGCCGGCACATTTAAACCTGTTGATGAAGTGCCCGCGGGGCACATGATGAAGTGCCCGCGGGGCACATGATGAAGTGCCCGCGGGGCATAAGGTAATCGGATGTAAGTTTGTCCGTACGTGGAAATGTAACGAGCTCGGGCGAAGTCCTGAAGCCGAAGTCGAGGCTGATAGCGTCAGACTACAGTCAAACCGATGACGTCAACTACTTTGTTTTGTTTTGCAGCACCTCCCTCCCCCTTGTCTATCCAGCTATGGACCAAGGTCGCGGTAGAGTATAATCTGTCTATGCAGCATCATTTAGACATGGGAGCAGCTTTTGTTCATGCAGACCTCGGCTGCGATATTTACATGAGGCTCCCATCTGCTTTTAGCGAGAATTCTGAGCAGGCCGTTCATTTGAATAAAAGTTTGTACGGGTTGAAGAAAGCTGGGCGCATGTTCAGCGCAAGTATCGTAGACACGGTCGTGGGTTGCGGACCTGAGCACCGCAAGACCGATCCATGCGCGTTCCGCCTCACGAACGATGAAACCGTGATACTGGTGGTTGCGGTCCACGTGGACGGCATATTGGTGGTAGCGGGGGCGAAAGAGGCTGAGTTCCACGAAGTTCCACGAAGTTCCACGACGCCTTGAACAAAACATTATCGACTAACATGGTTGGGGAACGGTCGTGGTATACAGGCTGCGCATTCAAACAATTTTCAAGGACGGGACCATGAAAATGTCGCAACATTGCTTTCGTCGCGGAATTACTGGAGCGTTTCGAAAACCACTGTGCCACGAAAACAAGCGCTATCCTCGAAAATCCGTTAAGTGAGCTAGACCCAAAGACGGAGGACAATCCCAGGGAGAAATTGCCTTATCGGGAGGCGGTTGGAAGCCTACTGTAGCTTGCCAACATGACGCGGCCGGACATCGCGAAGGCTATCCAAACGGTATGTGCGTGGTACGAAAGGACACGGTCCAACGTTTACGCGGAGCCACAGACTAGGAGTTTCTGTGTGCGTACGTAGACGTTGACTGTGCCAAAGGGCCAACGACAAACGGTAGGTGTCCGGGGCGGCGGTTATGTGTCGTGGTATATGGGTATGTTGGAAGTGAACGACGCAAAGGTGTTGCTACGTCGTCTACCACAGAATCCGATTATACGTAGCTTGCGGGGATGGAGTAAAAAGCGCTGTTTGCATGTGTGTTTGCGTGCGCGGTTTTGGGGTTCTTGCAGCCGTGCCTGCGAGGCAAGCCAATCGTCGTATTTGAAGGCAACGAGGGGGCTAGAGCTTTTGCCGAAAACACCCTTAGCTCGGCCCGCAGCAAGCGCATTGACGTGCGGCATCACTTCATCAGGTGTCTGAAGGTGTGATAATAATATCTAAATGAAATTTGTCAGTTCAGAGCTCCAACGCGTGGACATCCTCACAGAGGATTTACCGGTTGCACATTTCCTCGCGCATGGCGAGTTTCTAATGCATTCGACGGCGTGTACATTTGTGATGAAAATTCGTTGGACTTGGTTAAATGACGATAAAGACCTTGCCTAATCATGCAGGCGCAAAACATTTGCTGAGTAGCCACCGCAGGGTACTTTGTCGGCCGTGAGAGTCGGGCATATACTTGGCAATTATTTGCGTTCGCCTTTGGGAAACTATCTTTATGTATCAACTGCTTAGGGGTTTTCCTGGAGGCCAGGTTTGTTTCTCTTCTCAGTTACTCGTTGTTGTCATTACGAAATTCATGTTCTGTTCTCCTTCAAACATTTGCAGATGTAACGGAGGTGTTCGTTAGTCTCTGATATAGATTCCAGATGGTGCTGATATCGCGACAGCAAATCAGAAACGGCGAGATTGACCGTTACAAAATATTTTGTTTATTTCAAGGTATTTTGTCGGTGATCGACGCTTCTGCGTAAGTCGTGTGATCTGATTCTCCTCTATCGGGGGCACGCCATGTTGTGAACCAACTAATGCAAGACTATCGTCTACATACATCATCTTCAAGCCTCTCGACCTCATGGTCAGTAGAGCTACCTTCGGGAGGATTCTGCAAATAAAAAGAAGGGAGGAAGTGGGGCCACAGCTTAAGAACGCACCCAAGGATCGCTTCGCCAAACGAAAAGCATGAGCGAGGTCATCGCCATCCTGTATATGACTATCACCCGCGACCACAGCCAACCAGGAAATGCTGATCGTCACTCAGTAGATCGACGCCAAGAACATCGAGAGAGACTCGAAGGGCTGGACTCTAAAGCCAAACGCACGCATGGTTATATTGCCGAATCTATCCATCGAACAGCCCGAAGATAAGTTACTATAGACACGTCACACAGGCTACGAATCGTCCAAGGAGAAGCCTTGGGACAAGCTACGAATGATAGGCGCATATCAAGCTCTATCAGGCCATTGTTGGAGCGGTTCTCTATTGGCTCAGTGCACCATTTTCGACATCTATCCGCTTACTCAGTCAATCAGCCCACGAGGGCGTGCTACAGGCACGGGGGAATGCACATGACCATGGGCAGGACCAAACTTTTTCTGCTTCGCTGGTTGAAGGGTCATCCGTCCGGACTTTACCTACTACTACTGTTGATTGTGCTCGGAGAGGGAAGCAAATCAATCCTAATCGTATGAATACGATACTATATGGTTTTGTTAATCAAATTGAAAAAATTGAGCAGCCCCCTCAGTCAGAAACGTGTTGTCCGAAAACTGTTACCCGGATCGTACCAGGCGCCGAGAATAGACTACAATTGGCCCATTGAGCTAGCCCCTTGGATAATCAGATTTCTAGTTCCTGATTCCCCAGGCGTTGCAACGGGTAACTCAGTTGGTTAACACGGAGCCGGGCGCATTCACGTCCGATGTTCACACACAGCAATGAGACACGTGGTCGGTGGTACACATCGGTTGACGCTGGACGTGGTGGGTTGGAATTTATACTTCTTTGGGGGGGCTCTTAGTACGAGCTAGGTGGTGCCTTGCAGTTGTCGGGATTTCCGCAACCACATGAAGCGTTCCAAGTTCGGGAACCTATTCGCTAACATCTCGAGTGCTATGACAGATAACTCTCCGACAGCTCAATATCTGCACACACAATGGCCCCGCCGCGGGGTACTAGCTCGATCGTTTCCCACGCAACGGTGCAATACATCCTGGCGCATCCTGCTAAAATATCCACCCTGCCCGATGCATAAATATCGTTGGCGAGAACCGGGCTTCCCGGTCACGGCCTGGTAGCAGCATTCGCCTTCCATCCAACCGATCCTCCATTTTTCTTCGGCTCCCCGTCCCTGCAACATCTGCCCCGGCCCGACGCATATGAGCGTTGGTGACGGCATCCCAGTCACGGTCCGGGAGCAAAGTGCGCCTTCCATCCAACAGACCTTCCGTTCTTCCTCGCCTCCTCGTCGAGGAAACACCGCCCCAGCCCGGCGCATGTTGAGTATCGGTGCCAAGGGGCCGTCTAGGCGATGAGCTGGTTCTTCGCTCTTCCTCGACTCCCCGTCGCTGCAACGCCGTCCCAGCCCGACGCATGTGCACGTCGGTGCCAAGCAGGCGTTCCGGCAATCGGCCGATTCTCCGAGGGTCCTAGGCGCCCCGTCGCTGCAACAATTTCTCAGCCCGATGCATGCGAGGGTCGGTGACAGGCATCCCGGTCAAAGCCCGGTAACGACGTGCGTCTTCCATTCAGCAGAAAGTCCGCTTTCTCGGCTCCCCGTCGTGGCGCCACCCACCCAGTCCCGCGCATGTGCATGTCGCTGCTAAGGGGAACTTGCGGTGATCAACCTAGCCTTCGCTTTTCCTCGGGCTCGCAGTCGCTGCAACTCCTCCCCAACCCGACGCAATGTGAGCCTCTGTGCCAAGCAGGCATTCCAGTGGATTAGCCGATTCTTCGTTTGTCCTCGGTGCCCCGTCGCTGCAACAACCACCTCCTATGCGAGCGTCGGTGACGGGCATCCCGGCCACAGCCCAATAACAGTGTGCCCGTTCCATCCAACCGATGTTCCAATCGTCCTCGGCTCCGTCGCTGCAACGCGCCCGCAGCCAGGTGTACGTGAGCATCGGTACCAAGCGGGTTTTCGGCGAATAGGGTCGATCCTCCGTAGTTCGGCGCCGCCTTGCAGTCCCTTGGGCGGTGCTTAGAAGGAGGCTGTCCTGAGCCATGTACGTTCCCCGAAGAGAAGAATCCAACCCGCCTACGCTTTGTACTCCTCGCACGCGCTCGTCACAACTCGCAGATTCCCACATTCCAGACGCAGAAACAGGTAACGCGATGATTAGCAAGGCATCAAGCGCGTTGCCCGGCAGCACGTATGTACGACAGTGGACACGTAGCTGGGGGGACATATCGTTTGACGCGGGAGGTTATGATGGTTAAACTGGTGTTAGTGTTGTTTCTTCTTGGGGTGGTTTCGGCCGAAAAACAGGTATGTGCCCTTTGCGGATTATTAGGGTTTTCCGCAGCATAGAAAGGCGTCCCCATCTCGGGAGCCAGTCCTCTATCCCGCTAACGTAACGATAGCGAGCCGTCGACCATAGCTACGGCAGGAGGGGTGCCCCTTTTTCGCGACTGGGCTTGAGCCACTCGCCCGAGTGGTTCTATGATACCTCAATGAGAAAAGACTTCAGGCGATTTTTTTCTCGCAGCTTAGCAAAAACCGTTCATAGCCGTTTCTTACGCCAAAAAAAAAATATCGCAAAAGTTTAAGACCGAATAGGGTGGTCATTCGCGCGAGTGGCCCCAAGCTACTGACTGCACGGAGAGATCCCCACAAATGACTCCCGTACTGTAGCCACGGTCCTTCTGACAGCTCGATATTTGCATACGCAATGCCCTCCACCACATGGTGATCCAGATAGTCAACAAGCATCACCGTATTGCGCCCTGGCGTACGTGCTGCAACAAACAACCTATCCTGCTGATAAGGGTCCACACACGTCGACGCCGGACTCTCAGGTGTGCATCAACCAATCAATGTTACTGTGATTACCGGGTTCTGCCCCCGCCCTCGCCCCCATTGCATCGGCCGGCACTTATTCCCTCGATGCCCCCCCAACGCCCACAGACGGAATGTCAGATAAAAGGACAACCAAGGAACTATGGGACCTGCAACACAAGGCAATCGGGTCAATATCCCTCTCACGTCGCGCGATACAGCTGGCTCGATACTTCTTCGATGTTGCGTGCTTGTTTACTGATGACGATATTATGGTAAGCACGTACAGCGCATACATGGTTACATTGCACACACATTTTACAGCACTTGCTATATGTCTTGTGTAGCATGTGGCTTGTGTGAGCACAAGATATTTCATGTGTTGCATATTTGTGTATGACACGGTATGTAGAATGTGCGCTGAATGAGCGTTCAAGATAAAGTTCACTTGTGGTGTCGCGTGAGCGAGCAAGAAAATGTACGAGGTACGAAATTTATGCGCGTGTTCGAGAAAATGCGTGTGCTATGTGCCTGCAAGACAGTGCAGTGTGTTATGCACCTGCAAGAGGGTGCGTGTTGTATGCACCTGCAAGAGAATGGACGTGTTGTACATGAGTGCTAGAAAATAGATTTGCTGTATGTACGTGCGAGAAAATGCATGTGTGAAGAATGACGCGTGTCGAAGCTCTTGTCTCCATGAGAAGAGAGGCAGAGGCGGCACCTAGTGACTGCGCAGATCACTTGTGCGAACGGAGAAAATAAATTGACAGCGAAGGCGAATAGTGTTTTGCAACGGGTGGCGACGAAGAAGGAAGCGGCGTAATCAGGGTGGAGCTAAAAAACGGATGATGTATGTCAAGGTTCATAACCTTAATCATTGTGTCACCTCCTCTCTGTACCTCTTCTTGTCGAGACACAGAGCCTCGGCAAGCATTATTATTTCAATGTGCTGCATGTGTGTGCGAGAAGTGCGTGTACCGCGTGTTCGTGTATGAAAAGGTATGTGCTGTAGATCTATGTGCGTGCAAGACAATTGATGTGTTTTCTCCCACGCACATAAAACACATGCATTGTCTTGCAGGCGCATACAACACGTGCATTTTTCTGTGGTTGTTATCGAACACAATGCATGCAAGGTGCTAATGATACCCCAATCAATCCCCGCGAAATATATATCGGGCGTTGTCGATACCACATAGAACCCTTCGTCAACTACACTATTGCTGCTGCAGCAGTACTACTGCCACAACAATGCGTACAAGGTGACTGTTGACACCATGGATCCCTCCACATTTTTTCGCACCAGTAGACACACATCGTGGGTAAAGCGCTGCTGATACCATAACGACCACCATGCATGCAATGCGTTGGACCACACATGCAGAGCGCTGACAATAGCGCAACAAGCAAAAGCCCGCACATTGTGTGCAAGACGCTGTCGACACCATGAAACCCTCTTAGCAGCTTTTGCGTAGCAGCTGCGCAACATTTGCAGTAGCACCGAAAGGAACAGCGGCAGTAAAGCAGCAGCAGCAGCAGTAGTCCGCAGTAGTGCACGGTCGGCAACAGGACAATCACCGGAAGGGTTCTCAACAACTCTCCCCGGCCTTCTACACAAGAAAGTACGCTCGCCTTTCTGTTTTCGTTGGCGTCAGTTCCCAACGCGACTCGTACAGAGCGCAAAACCCGGTAAAACAGTGCACGATGGCTTATTGGGAGTCACAAACTTGCAATATTGGCTGCACTTCTGCACGAAAAACAATTTCAAGCGTACTGCAGTTACCCACGGTGTAGGACACACTCTGCTTAACCTAAGAATTTAATTCTGGTAAAAACAAGAGTGTTATTTTTAGTGGTGCACCGCGTACTGAATGTACCACCATCCCCTCATCCCCCCCCCCGTCTACTTGAAGAACAATACCGCAAGCTAGGAACGCCCACAGACCACAGCCAACGAAACATTCAACGCCGAATTCGAGAAGGGAATCAACGGATGGGCATAGATAGGCGAACGTAGGTACGTCAAAAAGGGAAGACCACGGTTCAAACGGGCTTCAGAGAGAGTTTCACACAAGAAAAGAAGTAAAAATAAGTGTGTAGCTAAACTTAAGAATAGAAAGGCAGCAGGGGCAGATAAAATAGTGAACATTTCCTGAAGTACGGGAGAGAAGATATGCTTACAACCATTCATTATGGTTACGAATGTTGCATAATTGGATATGGAAGAAGAACGAGTACGCGCCTAAGAAAGAGTGGAGAGAAGGAGTAGTAGTAAACTTATTCAAGAAAAGAGATCAGATACGTCGTAGGTAAGGCTGGCCCGGGGAACTACCGAGGAATAACGCCATTAAGCACCGTAGGCAAAACATTCTGTAAGATTTTGAACGATAGAAATGGGAACAATATTATTGGAGAGAAGGACGGAAAAAACAAGCGAAGGGCAAGCAGAGTTTAGGCCAAACCGTAGTTGCGTAGATCACATGTGTACACATTTATTTAATTTAGGGCAAGATAACTCAAGGTAGGAAAGACGCCGGACTAACGACGTACTGTTCTTTTCTATCCTAGATGTACAGAAGGCCTATGACACAGTATGTATGGAGGAATGGGTTGTGGGAAAATATGTGGGAAATTGGGGTCAGAGGAAATATGTGGAGAAGGATGAAAAGTATGGCGGAAATTGCGAGCAGTGCTGTGATGCTGGACGGGGAAATATCCAAATATATATGTTGATATTTTACAAGGAGTTGCACAGGATGTACACTATCACCCAATCTGTTCAAGGTATAGATATATAGACATGATAGTAGCAGTCCAAGCAGCAAAGCAAAGAGTCACGATGGGGGAAGATGCTGTGTCGGGGTTGATGTTTGCGGATGATTTCGTGGGGAAATCAGAAACACCCGAAGGATTGCAGAAACAGATAGAGGAAGCACCGGAGTACACTAGGAAGTAAGTGGAGAGGTAAGAAAAATATGGAGAGTGACAGCGAACGTAAAAAAATGCGCAATAGTTTTATGTATTGAACATAACGTGAATCCGTAAAGTTTTAAATGGAAGTGGGGAGAAGATGACCTACCCATCGTAGACCAATATACGTACCTTGGCGTAGAGATCTCAAAGGGACTGCTCTTGAAATGCACACGTATCGAAAGTAATAAGACAGGGTAAATCGCACGTAGACAAGATGGGTGCGATCCTAAGAGACCAGCACCTTGACACTAAGATTAAACGATGTATTCTGATTAATAATGTGATTGTACCAAAGTTAGGGTGTGTAGGAGAAGTATGTGGGAAGGGAACGCGAAGTTCGTAAAACAACTGGAAACAGTGCAGATGACAGCAACTAAAAAAATACTAGGATGCTCAGGTACGACGAGTAATACACTATTATTAAGAGTATGGAGAGTTCATAACTAGGAACGTACCCACTTGAAACAAATAGAGACGACGTGAGAAAGTTGAAAAATGGCAATATGAAGTAAAGAATATGCCACAAAAGAGGTTGCCAGCAGCCATAGTTGATAGGGCTGTATGCGAGAAAATAACAAGGGCGAGCTGGGAATAATATTGGATAACGTAGTGTTCGAGAAAATATGGAAGGATTTAGGGGGAGACCAAGAAGAGGTACTGTTTATAGATAAGTTTGGCGGGTACAAGGCACAAAAGTAAGAGAAGGGAAATGCAAGCGCAACGAAATAAGATCAAAGAGGAGAAACACTAAGAAAAGTACGTGGGGTTGAGTGAAGATATTGGAATGAAAACGTATCTGCGCGGCCCAATGGACTACGCGAAAAAGCTAAAACTGCGATTTCGTGAAGGGGACCCGGACCTGCCAGGAAGAAGAAAGAGATATACCAGTAGTTGGGGGAGGAGAACGTGCCTACAAATATGTGCCCGTGTGGCACAATAATAGAGAGTAGGGCTCACATCGTAATATAGGGGAATGTGGAGTATACAAGGAGGAACGGGATGCGTTAGAAGAGGAGATGAGGAAATTAAACGCATGCGACATGGAAGAGTTTAGTAGACCAGAGAGTGACGAGAAAACGATCGCTGTCCTAGGAAATAGATGGTGGCCGCAGACGGCGAACAGGACAGGGATGGGATAAACAAACAGATTATATATGTAGTACATGAAAGAAGCGTGATGAGGGCCCAAATGTTGTGGAGGTGTCTCTATTAGGAGTAGGAACGGTGCTCCGTCTCGAAAGGGATGCGTGGGCAATGGCCAAGTGACTATGGGCAAGCAACAAACGAGTACGCCTCCCCCCAGTCTCTGCCAGTGGCCATACCAGAAATTAAATTAACTCACATTGAAGCTGCCATCCGTGTGCAGGTCCGCCTTACTTACACAAAAAGCGGTTCTTAGTAGGATGCAGCTCACCCTTCATGCGACTCGCCGAACACCTGACGGCGCTTCGCGCTTGGTGCAAGCAATGTCTGCCGGTGAAAACCCGACGTGTTCCGTCCCGGCAATGTAGGGATGCGAGGGTCTAATAGCTATGGTCATACGACTACGGCCATGCATGAACATGGAGTGCACCTCCCTCCCCATCACAGAAGTCCCGGCACGGTTGGGGTGCGAGGGTCCATGTGGTTCTACGGACTATGGCCATGCATGCATGATGCACCATGCGATGATGCGATGGCTGCACCCCCAATCGTATGGCCGCCAAAACAACGGTTGGTTGGGATTGCCTTCATTACTCCACATATTATAAAAATAAAATACACTCCAGCTATGAGATCGAAGATTTTGTCGAAACTCATCTTTGCAAGCTGTGTGTGATACTCCGATCGCGCGTATTACAGGTTGTGCGTCCTCATTAAGGATATAGGTCGGCGACTCCCCTTGAAACTGCACACCAAATCCCTATATTCATTATCTAGACAGATACCCCAGACACCACGATCTGCATGACCTGTAGTTCAGCCATGCTGCCGAGGCAGACCCGGATGATCTGAATATGATCTAGCACATGTTTCCTGGTGAGGATCTGTCCTCCAGGGCAGATCCTGATCCTGCACAGTATATGTATACCATCACGACAGATACAGAATCTACATGATTTAGATCGTGATCCTGTCAGATGTGTGCTTTCTTCCAAGACCTTACATTTCCATCACTGCCCAACAATTGCAATTGGCTGTTAATGTTCACCCCTGACACCATTATCCGCAGGACAAACGAATGGCAGGTGTATCACGCAGCTTGCAAAATATGAGGACCGACCCTAACTTCATCGAACTCACAGCTGACTTGTGTAGAAGTTTTTTTCCTAATCCTTGCTACCGTAGATCTCTTCCACACGTACACGCTCAAAAAATATACCGCCGTCTGCTGTTAAAAAAATCGAGTTACCTTGGTGATTTTCTACTGTGTACACATAGGTAGCATTGTCGTGTTGTCCCCGCCGCCGTCGTGTTTCCACCTGCCACTACACCGCGGGTCTCCACACACAATGCCGGTTGAATACAGTGCATATGGCCTGTATAGTGCACGTTCTGTCGGTATAGTGCCGGTTGAATAGGAGGCATGTTTTTGGATATTAATAATTGTCGGGGTATTGTGTATTTTTAATAATGCCTACTGCCGGTACAGGGCCGGTGAAATCCCTTGGCACGACTGGAGCCCGCTATAATACTACTACAGTAGTAGTACCAATATCGGTACTATGCCCAGTAGTGCCGGGGTGTCCCTGCATACTGCCGGCATCGTTTGCTGGCACATGAACACTGTTGGGAGACCACTGATACAGTCAGTACTACAACATTCACAGTACGAGATATAGTCTATAGCACTCAAGAAAATGGCTGTGGGTGTTCAGAAAAAAAAACGGCTCGACTTGCTACGCACATTCAACATGATAACCGAACACAGCGTGCAATAAAACCTTCCCCATCACTTACATGTCTATCCCGAATGCAGCGTACAATAAAAAACCTACCCCACTTAAGAACGCGAGCCCGCCAGGCCCAATACAACCCTATCGTTGTTGTCCCAATTCACCTCACGCCCCGCGTTTTTAGCCTCAAAGTACTCGGAATTAGAGTTGACTAATTTTGCAGGCGTGATAGAAGGGGGGAAAAGCAATTCAGATCCCCACCCACTTTCATGGGGTGTACCAAATTAAAAACACTACACTGCGGTCAATATTGCGTGCTGAACGCGGCCTGCTTGTGGTCGGCCCTGGAAGCACTTCAAAACAATACCGGTGGCAAAAAGCTGAATATATAGAAGACTGATTCTACGATAGCCCCCGCCAAAACCAGCAATAATTTTCTTTAACGAACGTTTCATCATGCGGCTGCTCGACACTGGGAAAGATACGATTGAAAACAAAGTATCCATGTATTTTCTTGTGCGCGAACGGCCTATCGATCGATGGCGTCGGGGTGTCGAGGGACACCGTATTTCAGGAGGTACGACGGGAGCTGGTTTTGAAACCGGCGATTCCGTCAAGGAAAAGTTGGGGGGGCTACCGTAGAACGACTCAAAACATGATCACATATTAATAGTAAGTAAGTGTTGACCGGCACTACAGGGCGCCGAACGAAAAAAAACAAAAAGGGTAAAAGAGCTGTAACACAAGAGTATACATCATTCCTGGCAACGCGTAAGAACACAAGAGCTTTCCACGGGTCGGGCCGGGTCGGGTCGGGTCGGGGCAGGGTCAACCTGGATCAAACCCGAACCGTGAGATTGCAACACCTCCCGACCCGATCCGACCCGCGACCGGGATCGACCCGCGAGACTCTGAAAACATCCTATCCCGACCCGCGGTTCGGGTATAGACTAATGCCTTGTGACAAAACGGTCTGTAGAAACCAACCTGAAAAAACTGACAAGAGAAAGTAAAGAACAGGCACCACCGTCGCGAGGTACTCGGCCGAAAGAAAAAAAAAAGGCAGCAGTTTCCACAAACGAAACATGTACGAGTAAATACAACGCATCTACAACTATATACGCAATATGAGCACACGGCGCAGTGGACCAAGAAAAACGATGACTCCGCTGCTGGAAAACAAAAACTATACGTAATAAAATATGAGCACGCACAGCAGCAGTAGACCACAACAAAAACGTCCCTGCTATATGTACATACACGCATTATGAGTACAGACACATTAAACACGGCACCAAACGCACGTACTTCTGTTTTCGAACCAAGCCGCCGCAAAAGAAATAAAAAAAAGGCAGAAAACACCTGGTAACTCGACGCCATTAAACATCTGGGGAAAAGCAGACATCAGTGACACAAGACAAATTCCCTTGCCATGTATTTTTTCGTCTACGTATTTCCTCCGCACGAACCGTAAACATAAAATCAAGTATAAAAGTATCTAACATAGGCATATATAATACATGTAGTGCTCTCTAGGCCGCGTCTACCAGGTATCATTACATGCAATCGGTATTTTATAGTGGAATACGCCCCACAAGGCACCGCAAAACAAAACCTGCTCAAAAATTTGCAAGAACCCAAAACAACTAATAATTGTGTCAAAACTTAGAACCCAAAATGGCTGCCTAAGTTCAACATCTTGTTGCCGTTTGCGCGCGTCGTATTGGTACAGTACAGTATACAAACCTGAGCGAGAAGCAGCGAAAGGAAACACACTGTCCGGGTCCCCCCCCCCCCCCCCCCCCCCGCTTTTCCTTCCCCCCCGCTCCCAAAAAAGCACCCCGGTCCTTCCCCCCCCCCCGGCCTCCTTCTCCTCCCTCACACAAAATAAACCTAGTTAGTCCTAGGCCGGTACCCCCCTTGCCACATCCCCCTCCCACCCCGCAAAAAGTAAACGTTGTCTGGTTCTAGCCGTGCTCTTTCCGTCCGCTTCGATCAGAGGAGTGGCTACACCGACATACGAATACCGACCGATCGACCGACCGACCGACCGACTGACCCTCCCACACTAGCCAGGGTGGGCGCACCCGGTACATATACGAGGACCTTTCACAACTGCATCAAGCTATCTACTCTAAATCCAAGTAGTTATTGCCGTCGAAAACAAAGGTGCACTTCTGAGGGGGATAACCAAGAAACCTATAAAATCATGCCACGTCACGTCATTTCACAGCACGTCACGGTACGGCACGGCGGATTTCCTTCCAAAGGGGCGAGAGCTCGCACTAAACACACGAAAAAAAATGGAGTCATGGGGTGAGTGCGCGCACAAAACACGAAAAAAAATAAAGCCTGCCTCTTACCCTATTACAGGAAAGCAAAATGCGAAGCCAAGGCCGAGCACCCCACCCGTTCGTTCACATTCACGGAACCGCCCCCCACCCCCCCCAACCCCTCCCACCACACCCCTTACGACCATCCCACTACACCGTTTACAGGTACCTTCCGGGGGTCTCGCCGCCCCCCTCCCCCCGTCAATCACGCCTCATGGACGACCTGATCACTTCTCCCCTGCCCCCGCTAGCTGACACTGGGGGACGCCCCGAAACACACGCTCTAGGGAGAAGATAATGGCTGCAAGGGTAGCAGATCAGAGCTGCAAGCACAACATATCGGAGCTGCAAGGGTGGGTGGGTGGGTGGGTGGGTAGGTGCGCTATCTGATAGGGTCTAGATGCGTCGGTGAGTCGCCGCTCGAAAGACGCCCAATCGTGTCACCCCTGGATAAGCGCATACGGTCCAGAAGAATCACTAATTCGGGTCGTTTATGTTCGTCCCGACCGCCACCGTTGCCATCGCCGTTACCGCCACTGCCCCCCCGGCCGCCACCACCACCACCACCACCACCGCCGCCACCGCCTCCCATGGTCCTGCCCCGACCCCCGCCGTCGCTGCTACTGCTGCTGCTTCTGCTGCTGCTGCTGCAGCTGTCACCGTCAGCTTTGCTGCTGAATTCGCTGCCAAAGCTCCCGCTGACAAAGCTCCCACTAACAAAGCTCCTCCTCCCAGTACTCCCTCCACCACAGCTTCCCATACCGGTACTGCCGCTCCCAAAGCTTCCCGTACCAACACCCCCGCTGCAGACGCCCACGCTACAGCAGCCCCCGATGCCAGCCCCCAATCGTGCCTCGATCCTCTTCTTCCGTGCTGCCACGACAGAAACGGCGTCTATATCCCTGTCGCCTGGGCCGGGGGGGTTATCAGCGCCGCAACTGCGTAGACCTTGGCTTCTCGGTTCAGAGCCAGGGGAGAATTCTTCCCGTGCAAGTTCGGGTACAGCCGCGAGCATGTCTGTGTCTAAATTTCGAGGCCTTGCTGAGGTTGTGTTTGATGATGGAGAGAAGCGGGCGGAGGAGGAAAATGTGAGGGGTCCGGCGCCGGAGGTGAGTTTGCCGTCACCGAAATCATCGTTGGCTTTACCGTGACTGATGGTATCGTTGGCATTACCGCTGGCGTTAATACCGTTGGTAATACCGTTGGTATTACCGGTGACGTTTCCGTCGGTACTACCGTTGACAGTGCCGCTGGTATTACTGTAGGTATTACGGTTGGTACTACGTTTGGTATTCCCGTTCACGTCGCCGTCGATATTGCCGCTGATAGTACCGGTGGTACGAGTACCATTGGTATTACCGTTGATATTACCGTTCCCACCGCCGAGCACACCACCACCCCCAACCCTCCCACTCCCTCTCCCGTTAACAATCCCACTAAGACTGCCACCACTGCCACCAGCGTTCAGGTACGCCATAACTTCCACAATGCTGGGCCGTGCGGCGGGGTCATCGGCCCAACAAGCCTGCACCACAGCCGCAAGATCAGGCGGAGCATCCTCGGGCATAATGGGGCGGTCCCCTCTTGACACCGCCAGCGATAACTCGTCCAAACCCGCGACTTCACTCCACGGGACTTTTCGGGTTAGGCACTCCCACACCACCACGCCGAAGCTGTAGACATCGCTCTTCGAGCTGACGCCTTCTCTGCTCAAGACCTGGATGTTGGGTGGGGTGGGGTGGAGTGGCGTTGTGTCGTGTTGAGACGGAAAGAGGTGGTTCGAGTTGGAGAGGGGATGGCGAGGGGTGGGGACGAAGTTGATGTGGCGTGCGACGAGGGTGGGTTGAGGTGAAGCAAAAGGTCGAACCAAATCGGGCGCATGACGAGGCGACGAGCATCGTCCGTCGTGTATATACCGCAGAATCGGAGAGCAAACGAAATGACGAAAGCTCCCAGCCAATCACGAGCAAGCTTAATAAAATACTTCCACGTCATATATGATACCAACTCCTCCAATTAACAACACCAATCTTGGCTAGTTGCGCTCGTTGCGTTTTGGTCGTCGAGTCCGTTGCTCACTACCGTGTCGACGTGTGGCACAGAAGTACGGGAAACACCTATTGCTGAGAATACACCTAGCGTATTTATCGCTGGTTATTACACCACGAGTATGTTGTAGCGTGAGTGCATCCATATCGACGCTGTTTAAACACAAGCCCATGAATACGTTGTTTCATTTACATTTTAATTATCTGGGCGACATGACCACATCAATGTTGCCGCCGTTCATACACAGGCCTGAATGTGTTGTTCCGTCCGTATTTTGATCATCTGAGCATCAGCACATCAGGTTCCTGTAGCTACTGAGTTCTCGCCAAGGAGGCGTGTTGGAGTATGGAGTTTTGAAATCCACACGTATCTAGCTGATGTGCAGCCAATACGCACGAATACACTGGATAGCTTAGTTTCGATATTGGACAAACGCAATACGCGGCGCGATTACGATGTTGCAACTCCTCGTCATCCGACACGCCGTGCACTCATCAATCTTCCTCTATCGGGATCATGTTGCAGGGCATCTAGCTTGATACCACAAGCATCAGGTAATACTGCTTCAGGACAGACTGTCAGCCATTACAACCGCACGCAGAGTACGTCTGCCCGTGGCGTGGACATTGTTCCGTGATGATCAGGCAACAGGCACACCCACATCGATCACACCTTCGTCTTCTATCATTCACTTTCCTTTCTCTCTTTCATATCCACATTTGGTCACTTAAAACCTGTTTACAACTCTGCCCACGTTGCGGGGACAAATTAATTGAAGTTGCCGCAGTGTGGGAAGCTTTTTGCAGCGGGAAAAGGGTTAATCGCGTTTCCAAACAACGTTTTTCTCGGCCATTACAAGCGTCTTTCACAGACACTCGGTGCCACCTCTGCACCTTGAATCACAAGAAAAAGAACCTCTGACACGCCTCGCTATTCCGCCCGTATTTTCTGAAGCGCCTCACGTTGTCGCTTGAGCTGAATACACCCAATAACCAAATTATGGAAAAAATGCAACCTGAGCCCGACACACAAACCGTGGGAATAGTTACCGAGTATTGATGATAACCTAACATCGGGCCCAAAGATATTGAGTAAAAGAATTGTACAGCTAAGGAGGCCTGTCAGCGAAGAAGTGCTTGTGTTCAAAACACATACCTGGTACCAGGTGCACTTGACGAGGACAGCACACTTTCTCAAAAGAGCACGCGCGATCCGAGTGTCGTACACGCAGCTTGCAAAAATAGGTCTCCACCGCGAAAATTTCGATCGTGCGGCTGACGTGACCAAAAGTGATTTCTAGACAAACTGCACAGATCGGACAGATTACATGCTTATTTATAACCTAAGATAAGGTGTGTCTTACGAGGGAGACAGGTTCCTGACCTCTATGAGCCGCATGCCCTATATATCTAGCAAACCTAACAATGTGGCCGTGCGGGTCTTAAAGGGTAATTTTTACGCTTCCATTGGCCGAGGGCTATGTAGTGGTCCGCGAGTCGGAATAATAAAGTAATATCGAAGAGCCGCGCGCGCAGCCGCGTTTCTCGCCCGTTTTGGGTCCGGGTTTCTGGGGCCCGGGATGCGGTTAGAGGTTGGGTTAGGTTTACGTCCGTATCTTGATCCCACCAGGAAGTGCTTCTTAGCTCGGAAACGCGAACAGTCTGAAGCCCGAAAGATCCGCGTGACTAGATCATTAGGCGAGCTCTATGTACCATGTTGCCGGGCGAGAACCGGGTGCTCTAAAAATGATCTGAGTTATCTAGCACATGTTTCCTGGTTTGGATCTGTACCACACAGAGCTTTCGCAACGTACGATATCAAAACGACTAGGTTCTAGATTGTCTACGTCGTGGGCTGTCCGATGTGCGAAAAAGTGCAATCCGTGCGGCAGCATAACTCTGTCCCGGCAAGCTTCACTCTCTCCTGTTCTGCCTCGCATACATACCTCGGGTGCGGCCCAGGGAAGTCCGGCGTCAAGCATTCCCCCCAAGCCGGACGAGTGGTAGGAGAGGCAAGGGGTGTGGTGGGTCCACAGCAAGGTCCCGAAATCCGCGATCTGCCGTGTTTTCGTGCACGCGCACGAGAATGTGGACAAAGATATAACATATCAACCAAACGACAGCAGGGAGTAGGCAGACAGACAGGCAGGCAGGCAGGCAGGCAGGCAGGCAGGCAGGCAGGCAGGAAGACAGACACAGCATGCTGGTGAGAAAGGTTGGCGTTAGAATTAATTGGCTGGCGCAGGCGGGGCCAACGAATACAGCACGTTGTATTGTTACAATTGCGAGAGGGAGGGAAGAGGAGAGGCAACGCCTGCAGCAAACCCGAGGCTCTATCGTCGCCGCCGCTCATAGAGAACAGAGAGCGAGCGCTTGCTCCTTTTCATGCGTGCGGAGAATCAACGGTTTTGCCCCAAGGCTAAGGGTACGGTTAATAAGGCTAAGGCACAAGCACGTACACACACCGAAATAAAACCCAAACCAAAACATGCAAAACAAATCGGCTCGAGTCAAACAAACTATACTTGCTACGGTAGGGATACCACTTTTTTAGCCCCAAATAGTTTTTGCCTTGAAGGGACTCCTCAAATGGGGACCTCTACCCAACATCACGGTGTTTCGCGAACTACCAAATTACATCACGGTAGGGGCTGGGTAGGAAAATGAATCAAGAATAGTAATGAAACCGTCAAACGTCACAAATCCAAGGACAACCCAATCCACGAAACATCAGCGCAAACAATTGCTTGGAAATATGTTTTCCTACCTTATTGTTTTGAATCTCGGAACCGAACTCTATCGTGGGTTGGTTGGTTGGCGTTGGGGGTATATGACATGTGTCGGCTTCAAACCCATCTTTAATTATTTTTTTTCCAACCAAACAATATTATAAAAAATGAAAATACACTCCAGCTGTGAGATCGAAGATTTCGTCGAAACTCATATTTGCAAGCTGTGTGTGATACTCCGATCGCGCGTATTACGAGTTGTGTGTCCTCATTAAGGATATAGGTCGGCGACTCCCCTTACAACTACAGTGTAGCTATCAGGGTCAATAGGGTGATGTTAGTCACTCTGTGCGCGGAAACTATAAAACCCGTTTCTGAGGGGGACCAAATCAGACAGCTGTGGAGGGAAATGTACCCGTTTATCAAGTGAATCCTGTAAGTCGAATAACCGGTGAGGGAGGGGCGGAGTTTTGAAGGACGTGGGGCCTGGTTTTGATCAAAAGCGAGCGGGGTTGGAGGGGGGGGGGAAGGGGGAGGGGGGGGGCGGACGGGCGGGCAATTTTTGCGTGGAAGCTATGAATCCTTTTAAGGGGATAAATGTGACGGTTTGGGAAAAGAAAAAAAATAAATAAAAAAAAAATAAAAATGCACCAGTTTATCATAGGGGGGGGTGGGGTTGGGGGGGGGGTGGGGCGTGTGGAGCAGCTCAATCTGTGCGTGGAAACTATACATTATTTTGAGGGGATAAATGTGACGGTTTTGGAAAGAATGCATCAGTTCATCATGCATATCCTGGGGTAAGTCGTACAATCAGTGAGTAGAGAAAGAGCGGAGTGTTCGAGGGGGTGGGGGTGATATATCGTGAAATCGCACACACCCTTTCGTTGGAAGACAATGTTTGGTTTACAAAATAATTCGTCGCAATACCTAGGCAATGGGATACATCCAGTTTCAATTTCATTTTCCCCCTCAAAATCAAGTTTCGGGTAGAGGCTACAGACGCCCCCCAGCAAAGTAGGTGCCTCAGGAACTGTAGGGGCGGTCTTATCCTAGCATGCGTCCCACACACACACCTTGGCCCTTCCGTTTGCGTCGAACAACACATTGGCCGACTTCAAGCCCCCGTGCACAAACGTGCAAGCGTGCAAAACCGCCATCCCACAGCACACATCCGCCACAATCCCCCTCAGCGTTCTCTCCTCCAGGGGCCTCCTGGCCCTCTGCAAACGGTGCCTCAAATCCCCCCCAGGGAGGAGTTCCATCACCAGCACTAGGCGGTCTTGCAAGGAGGTAACTGCCCCGTAGACCCTCACAATGTGGGGATCCGCCATCCGCTTCATCGTCTCCACCTCGCGCAGGAACGCCCGGTGCTGCCGAGTTTCCGCAACCCCCCCGGTGAAGGCGTTTTGCGGCGTGTGGCGTTGGTGTTGGTCGCGGTGCTGGTCTGTCGCTGACTTCCCATCCCCCACACCCCTCAGCTCTCTGTCGTCATCCCTTCTCCAACTCCCGTCTCCCTTCAAATTTCTACCGCCTCCCCCCCCTCCGCTACTGCTGTGGGTGCTGACGTCCTCAGGCTTGATGCTGACCACTTTTGCGGCGGCATTAAAGCCGTTGAAATCGGCGAGGTAGACGGTGCCGAATCCACCCCGACCGAGGACTTCTCCGGTAAGGTCGACGTTGTCGGCGGGGATTTCGAGCTGGTCCTGCCGCCGCCGCCGCATTTTGCGTTTGGAACCGGCTAGGATTTCCTGTGGGTGGTGATGGGGGTGGGGGGATGGGGGTGGGAGTGCGGGTGGTTTCGGTTGTGGTGTTGGTGGCGGTGGTGATGGTAGCTGTGGTCGTGATGGCGGTAGTGGTGGCGGTGGTTGTAGTTGTGGCGGTTATCACGGTGGCGACATCGTTCATGGTGTTGGTGGTGTTGTTGGTGCTAATGTTGGTATACAGTAGGTGGTGGGACACGAGGAACGCGGTTCAGGCAGCAGATATAGACGGGGCACTACAGATGCAACTGTTTGTTGGAATCATTTTGCGGGCCCAGGATACAATTGAACAGAAAGCGATGACGACCTCATCATCAATCATCCATCATCAATCACCAACATCAATAGCTCATACTCCGCATGTATCACACTCGTTTACACAAATTATGTGTGTGTGTGTGTTCTTCACATTAAACCGTTCTTCTACTCGTCGACATCCAGCACACCCAGTGTCCGTACTGATTGTGAATATCATGGTGAAGACAGCGGGTATCGTCACATACGCCAATAGACCACACATGCTCATCTCCAAGGTACGCATTCACTTTTTTTTCACGGCACATAATTCAGACCCCACATCTAAGTTATGACATGCGAGAAACAGCAAGCGAGCACTTAGACAACCCTTTTGCTATCGCGCAAAGTATCTCGCACATAAAATTAAGTGTTTTTTCCCTATGATAACCCGTGAATTTTCATTTGCAAATTTTTGCTACTTACCGTGAAAATTACCCCCACAAGTCCCAAGTACATTTTCACCGAAAACGTTGCAAAACCACATTTCCACGGGTCGGATCACTTTTCCGCGGTCGGATCGGAACAGTGACCTGACCCGACCTGACCCGCGAGAAACTCTAAAACCATCTGGCCCGACCCGAGCTGACCCATACCGTTCCGATCACCTCCTGATCCGACCAGCGGGCCGGATCATTCAAGTCCCGTAAAATACACTGGAATTTAGCTACTTCGTAAATATTCCACATTAAATCCCAAGCAGTTTCTTGCATGACAATAGCTTCAAGCGAAATGCGCGCGCAGCTAGCTGCAAAAGGGATACATCGTAAAGCTCAGGGTTCGTAAAAGCGTTGTCAATGACAGGGAAACCGATATAGAAACCACACCTTGACGGTCTTCGCGTGCTGGCTCTCCTCGGTCACCGGGACGCTGAGTCCCGCCCGAACTTGCATGATCATCTGCGAGGCAAGTCGGCGAGAGCGTTAATGACACGACGGAAGCCTTTAATCTTGTTGTACGAAGCCGTTAAAATATACGGTGCGATCGATTGCGTCTAATTTTGAGTCAGATGAACGTTTACGCGTTCCGTGGGTTCGAATCCGACGGTACCAGATTGAAGAACCCTTGGAGCAAGTATACTACTTTATGAAGTTACTCTAAATACGTCAGCTGTGAGTTCGATAAACTTAGGGTCGATACTCATCTTTGCAAGCTGCCTGATACCCTATTTGCATACCAATAATATAGTCGCCCAACTCACAGCCCTAACCGAAAGGATACGAACGCCTACTTGAAAACTGTAACACCCAGCCAACCGACAAGTGGTCGGCGACTTACTATTAGTGTATAGTCCACCACTAACGACTAGTCGAAGAATTTCAGTCAGCCAACGAAAACAACTGGTCGGTGATCCACCCACCACCCAACCACCCACCAACCTGCAGTCTCTGCACCGCCGACATGATTGCCTCCTCGGCCTCCCGCAGGCGCCGCTTGCACAGAGGGGACGCAAACGCCCTGGATACCATGTTCCTGTTCTTGTAAGATTGGATTATCTCGACTGTCTCGGCGATGCACTCCTGAACGTCCTCCAACAGGACCCGTTCCGCCTCCCCATCGTGTGCTGTCGCCTGACAAGGCAAAGGTCATCCGGAAAATAATCTACGGTTTTGACTTTTTTTCACCCAAGCCATTTGCATTGATATTTTCTCTCTAAAGAGCCTTTGCGAAATTCGCATGAATTACTGCAAAAGGGTCCAGACATAATCCGGTCGATGCTTCAAATTCACATTCGAATGACGTATGTGCGGGAAAATCCAAAAAATATCATCTGCTCAGGCGAAAACGGTTGCGAGCTTGTTGGATCAAAGCGTGCTACTGTAGCCGCAACGGTGGCAGTGGTGGTGGTGGTGGTGGCGGTAGCGGCGGTGGCGGTGGCGGTAGAGGCGGGGGCGGTGGCTGAGGCAATCCGGTGCGTGCCATGAGAGATACGGGTTTCTCTGGTTGACAGAAACAAAAGTGGCGACGGTCTCGATGGCCACTACGCTTAAGGACACATACTACAATGCCAGACAAACCACTAGCTGGTAGCATCTGCACTACTGTATCGCCCGTGCGCAAAAACAAACCCGAACCGAACAAAAAAAAAACAAAAAAAACAGCCAAGAGGAACAAAAAACGAGCATATGGACAACGATGGTGGGGCGCAGGGATGAGGGCACAGGCGGAAGCCGGGAACAGGGGGAGGAAGCCAGGGGGGCGGCAGCGCAAGAACACCTCTGTCTCACCTTGCTAAGCACGTGACCAGCCTGCTCCAGCGTCACCACGACCACGCGACACCACTCCACCTGCAGCTCAGCGTCCCTCGTCCCGCCCCTATGGTTCGCCGCCAGCCTCGCCAGTACCGATACAACTCCCGCCGTCTCCCTCACTCCCGGGACAAACGAGCCCACCGCTAACGCCTCCGCCCGCTCCGCGATACCTTCTGCCGCGCCCAAAACGACCCCCCCCCCCGCTCCGCGATACCCTTCGCCCTCGCCTCGACGCCCCCCGCCCACTCCGCCGGCTCCATGATAACCTCCGCCCTCTCCGTGATACCCCTCGGCTCCTGCGGCGCCTCCGCCTCCCGCCAGCCCACCCCACCCCACCCCAAGCCGACGCCGCCTCCGCGGCAAGGAGTGGGGTGACGTCCTATCTCGCTGCGCGGCGGGACTCTCCATCTCCATGTTTCTACTGCGGGAAAGGTAACCCCCCCGGCTAACGTCGCCCTCAAAGTTGAACAGGTCCGCGCGGAGGCGTGCCCGGTACGTGGCGGTAACGTCCGGAGAATGACAATTTTTATTTTGGCCGTAGTTATGCTGTCGCCTCCTACGAACGGCGGATAAGTCTTCGCGATGAGCGGCGTCGGCGTCAGCGGCAGCGGCAGCAGCAGCGGCAGCGGTAGCAATGCCGGAGGCCGACACGGCGGAGGTGGCGGCGCCAGAGGAGGGAAGCCGCCGGCCGTGACTGCTCGCAGTGCTGCTGCTGTTGCTGCTGCTATCGTAAGCGCGGGGTGAGGACGCCAGGGCAGGTCTCGACGGGAGCGCCGCCCCCCACTGGGTGCGTTTGGAGGGTGACGCCCCGAATCTCAGCGAAGAAGGCGTTAAAAGCACGGGGGATTTCTTCCCCCCTCCCTCCCCCGTGGCCGCGACGCCTGCGGCTGCAACAGCGGCCGCAGAGGGAGACGGAAGAGAGTACGTCTTGGGCCTCGTCGAGGGTCCACCTCTACCTCCGCTCCCACCCGCGCTGCCGCTTCCGCTGCTAGCTCTGCCGCCGTTGCCGTCGGATTGGTCGAAGGAGAGGCTTCTCGAGACGGCCGCGGTTAGGAACGCTGGGCCGACATTGTCGAGCATGTCCGTCGTGGGTTTTTTTGCCTTCTTGCCGCTGTCCGCTGTCATGGTGGCTGTCGCGATGGTAGCGGCAAGCGCGGCCCTCCTGCCCCTCTTGCTGCTGCTGCTTCCGCTGCAGCTGCCACTGCTACGGGTGCTGCTGCTGCGGCTGGTGTTGCGGGTGGTTTTTTCACCGGTTGCTCTGTTGATGCTTTCCGTATTTTTTGAATCGTTGTTGTTGTTGTCGTCGTTGATGCGGTTGTCGTCGATGTAGTTGGTGGGGCTGCTGTTGGTGACGGTGGTGGCGTTGCCGTCGTCGATGTTGGTAGCGGTGCTGTTGGCGATGGTGGTGTCCTTGTTGTTGTCGTCGTTGCTAGTTTTGATGCTACTGGTCTTCTCGACGCTTGTAGCGTTGTTCTTAGCTCCACTGCCGCTGTCGCTGCCTCTCCTGCCCCTTTCAACGCTTGACGCGTTGTTGTTGCTACTGCTGCTGCTGCCTCTGCTAGCCCTTTCTACGTTTGCCGCGACATGGTTGTTACGGCTCATGCTTCCGCTGTTGCTGCTGCCTCGTTCGGTGTTTGCAACAATCTTGATGCTGCCGCTGCCGCTGCCGCTGCTGCTGCTAACACTCCCGCCGACCTTACCGCTGCTTACCCGGCTCCAACTCCGGCTTCTACTCCAGCTCCTGGTCCTGCTGCTCCTATTACTGTTCCTCCAATCACTGCTGCTACAGCTGCTGCCGCCGCCACCGCCACCGCCACCGCCACCGCCACCGCCACCGCCACCGCTAACATCGCTACTATCGCTGGCGCTTGTGAGACCGTCTGCTTTAATACTGTCAGAGCTCAGAGTCGCCGCCACCTCCGACACCGCGACCACTTTACCCGTCACCGCCGCATCCGTCACCAACTTATCTGCCACCACCTTGTCTGCCACCGCCTTATCTGCCACCGCGTTATCCGTCGCCGCCTTTTCCGTTACCACCCTATCCGTCACCGCCTTATCCGCCACCACCTCCGCCGCCACCCGCAAGGGCAACAACAACGTTGGGGGGGACACAGGGGTACCGCTATTTTTATCTACTCCCTCCCCCCCTTTGTCAGCACCGGGGCGTATCGAAACCCTCCCCTTCCACGAGGGGTTCCTAAGCTCCTCCCCGAACGGATCATACAAAGGGTTCGTCGAAGTGCGCTCCCCCTCTTCTTCTACGGCCAAATACGCGGAAGATTCCGCCATGGGCGCGACAGAAGCCGACGAGAACTTTGAGTACGGCCTCTGCCACCCTTCCCGCTCCTCCCCCCCCGCTTCCCCTCCCCCGTCCCCCTCCCCTATACCGCCTCCTTCACCACCTCCACTACCCTTCTTGCCGTTTTTTCGGCGGCGAAAAAAGCGGCGGCGATCCATCTGTCTCCGACACAAACAGCATGCCGCGGCTACGATGACCGTAAAAGCTGCCGCCAGGCCGCTCACGATCGCGGTCAGGGTTGGGAAATCGGAAGCCCCGCTCGTACCCTCGCCCGCCGCCTCCGTGGCATCGCCGGCGCCGCTCTCGTCGGGTGGGATGGTAGAGTTGTCGGAAAACGTAGCCTCGCCGACGTCCTCGCCAGCAGCCTCGCTCGCCGTCTTCCTCGCTATCGCGCTCGCTGCCGCACTAGCTTTCTTACTTACGGCTTTGCTGGCGGCATCGTTAGTTGTACCACTGGCTACCTTGCTGCCAGTCTCGCTTCCTGTCTTGCTTGGCGTTTCGATTGCTGTGTTGCTCGCCATCGAAGTTGATGTCGAGCTAGCTAACTTGATAGCTGCGTTGCGCGTTTGCTCGCCGGCTGCCTCGCTAGCTGTCTCGCTCGCTGCGTCGCTCGTTATCTTGCCCGCTGCTCTGCTCACTGACACGCTGTCGACCGCACTCGATGTGCTGCTGCCTGTTTCGCTCCCTTCTTCGCTCACTACCTTGCTCGCTATCGAGCTCGTCCCTGTCATGCTCGTCAATACTCTCGCGCTCGCTGTGGTGCTCGCTTCCTTGCTCGCCGCCTCACTCGCTGTCTTTGCTCCCTTGCTATCTAGCTTGCTCGCTACCTCGCTCGCCTTCTCGATCGTTAGCACTCTAGCTAACTTGCTTGCTGTGCTGCTCGCCGTCGGCTTAGACGAACGGGTAAAGGCGCGCCGAAGAAAATTCCGGGGCGCAGGCGACGCCGCGACACTCGCTGTTGAGGAAGCGACACCGGAGAGGCGGGAGGAGGGGAGGGCAGGGGGGGGGGGGGGGGGGGGGGAGTAGGTAGGAGGGGGGGAAGGGGGTAAGGTAAGACTTTCCGACCGCAATCGATCGATCATCACAGACCGTCCTTTATAGAATCCACGGGCTGCAGCTGCTGCTGGTGTTGTGCTCAAGTAATATTAGCTGTTACTACTTCTGCTTTTCCTGCTCATTACAGTTTCAGATTAGCGTTGGCTCATGTTGCCACTGCTGCTGCTGCTGCGGCCGGTATGCTGTTGTCGTGTGTTGACACACGCTGGTACTGATACGGTTACCTGGTGCCGACAAGCTCTTGAAAGGGGAAGGTGCGCCGCAAAATGATTCCGCCCGCTGTTGCGGAGTCATCCGAGCATTGAGGATAAAGGAATGTGGGTGCAACAGCGGTTATCCAATGCAAATGAGCCGGTTCACTTGAAAAAAATATATATATACTTGTACGAAAGAAAGGAGGAAGGGGGGAGTCGTCACTCCTAGCGCTCAACGGGTAATTCATGTTCAAGTCGAATGTTTGTTTCTGCGAGCTGGTTTCTGCAGCGTATCCAAAGAAGCAGCAGCGGCACGAGGCAGCACCAGTACCGGTAGTAGTAGCACCAGTAAGAGAAAGACTCGGCAACTCTCGCACAGCACGGAACTCTCGTTTTCACGGATAAACTACTTGGAATTAGACGGGGTTCATTCTGAGCTGTAGGTACCGTCAAACTACCGTTAGTCGAAAATCGAAGGGCTAACGAACCCAACCAACGGATACCTACGCAGTATGTACCTGGTATTCAATTGTTAAGATGAATAGTAGTACCGAGGACGGCGTTCGAACAACATTGTAACCTTTGTAAAATATGTACCTCGAATGATATTTATATATATATACTCGTACATATACCATGTACGTATTTAGCTGCTGTACGATCATACTCATATTAAAGTAGTGTTGGATATCTACATCCACGGCCAATTCATACCTGGCACCTGGTACACTACACCTGTACACCATACCTGTACACCGGGTATATGGAAAGACACAACACGCATAGAATATTCTCGTTGAAAAACAAATATATATATATATACCAGGTATAACATGAAAATGAAAACAAACTGCAGCTGTGAGATCGAAGATATATATTAAAAATAAAATATGTACGTATTGTTGTGCCATAATACCAGGTACCAGGTATATTATAAAAATTAAAATACACTCCAGCTGTGAGATCGAAGATTTCGTCGAAACTCATCTTTGCAAGCTGTGTGTGATACTCCGATCGCGCGCGTATATATATTTTTTTTCGCCGTCATCCCATTTTTATCTTGGCACTTTTTCTTTCTCCTTCTCCCTCCCGTCGTAGACGTACCTCGTAACTCGTATCCAGGGCCACTAAGCAGGCTCTTCTCCCCCCTGCCCACTACCTACCTGCTACGGCAGCACGTGCCTTCATTATTATCCCAACAAGACTTCCAACCCTTTCTTCCCTCGTCGACTCAAATCGAATGGCGCCGATATGACGAGAGTCTGAACTGATAAAGGAGCGAATTAAAGACGCAAAAATTGAAATTGAATGTCGAACGAAACAACTTGTGAGTATAACAGCACAGCAGTTTGATGAGCATCGTAGCTCTGTTGACCCTCGTACAAGCTACACTATCTGTAGTTCTGAAAATCCTTAACGAGGACACACACCCAGTACTGCGCGCGATCGGAGTGTCACACACAGCTTGCAAAGATGAGTGTCGATTAAATGTTCGATCTCACAGCTGCAGCGTATTTTACAAGGTAAATTTTATTACAACCATGAATGCTAACAACTTTCGAGCCTTGACGTCTTCGCCACTGGAAAACCTTTCTTTTTTTAAAAATTACTTGAAGTTAGAATAGGGGGGATTTTGGGGCTCTCTCTAAACGCGAAGACGCCAAAAAACGACGGGGGAAAAAACTGCCGATTACGGCATCGGCCGCATGAAGCAACCCGACACCCCGCTGGTGTAGATGTGTTCGAACTGCAACCCAGGAAGCTGCAAGGCAACAAGCGCGAGGCATGACGACACTCGAATTACCTTCAGCTTTTCCTGGCCGCTTGATTAGATCGTGCTCGTCGCTTTTGGGTCTGCCTCAAACAACAAAAAGTCCCAAAAAGAGTTATTATTAGTATACTCCGATGTGATGCTATAGTATCATCAGCGCTAACAACCCGAGCATCAAGCCTCGACTGGACTTCCGCTGGCCTGCCACATACATTTTCGGTACTCTAAATATAGAGGGAGGGCACAGAGTAAGTATCATTTGCGTACAAACCCGGTACACCCAAGTAGCCCACTCAACAAATTAACTCACGCTATAACTTCTTGTTTTATGGTACTGAATTCCAAGGTTGTCTGGTTTTGTCCCTCTCAACGCGGGCTATACATGCTTCCGTGCGCAGAACAAGGCTGAACGCGTTAATCCCGCTGACCCTGGCCTTAGCAGCAGGGGAGTCACCGACCTGTATCCTTCGCGAGGGCATACACACCCCGTCACACGCGCGATCGAAGAATCGCACGCAGCTTGCAAAGATGAGTTTTGACCAAAAAATCATTTTTGGTCCATCTCGCAACTCAAGTGTATCTTACGTTATTTTTCAATATCATCTATCACAAGAAAAGGGGTCTCTTGTCAAGAAGTAGGTGAACATCGTCTCTGATAAAATCCATGGTGCTGGTTGGAATCCTCCCCGGGAGCAACTGCTGTAATGCTCGCAAGAATTTTTTCTTGCGAAAAAAACGACTAGGCTAGCGGAAAGCGCGAGAGCGTTAGCACAATTCCATGAAAATCGACGAGGAGCATACATCTGGGAGTTTAGCTTGTTCTGCGTCCGCCCACCTAAGAAAGCTGAGAAGTGGGAATGCTGGACCCTATCCGCGATAAAAATGAAACTAAATACCGGGGAGGGCGAAGGGTAGACACCTGTCTGTGACCACCCTGTTGAGAGTGTGAACCTAAGATTCAACGTAAGATTCAACTGCATATCTTATTCGTGCGAATACACTGCTCGAATAGACTGCGCATACAGCATCAGCGATCAGCATCAGCTACAGCATCAGCTACAGCATCAGCATCAGCGATCAGCACACCCACTGCTTGTCCAGAAGGTAGCCGATGTTAAAACCTCTGCTCTTGCGCGTTGGGCTGGAAAGTAGAAAAGTGGTGATTCAAGAACAAAACAATTTGCAAACTGCGGTTGTACCGCTCATGTCGCAAGTCGCAACCCTTGCTCTGCGGAGAGACGGACGGACCAAGCGCGGGTAAAAGAAACGCCTGCTTGTACATAAAAGCAGTAATAACCCGTCGTAGAAAAGAACCTGTCATGTCCGACCGCCGAGGGCTTCAATTGCCGCAGCATGTTTAGATACGAAGTATCTACATATTTAGCCCCTTAATTTTTTTTCCGTACCATGTATATAGGAAGTAAGGAAGAGGATCTTCCTTGCTGCATACCTGGTAGAGCACATAGATAGGTTCTTCCTCTGGTGTGTGTTGTCTTAATATTACATAGTTATTTCCTTGTTCTTGTACCCAGGGACATCATCCGCATGAAAAAAATATTTATACGTACCTTGGGGTGCATGTAGGCGGTGTATATAGGCCATAGATCATACAATTCGACGCGAGTCGACGAGGGAAGAACATGCTGAAGTCTTCTCGCGAAAAAAATTGAACGCACGTACAGCAGTACAGCCGTAGTGGGGAGGGGGGAGACGAGGGAAGAACATGCTCAAGTCTTCTCGCGATAAAAATTGAACGCACGTACAGCAGTACCGCCGTAGTGGGGAGGGGGGAGGAGGGGGGGGGGCGCTATGTGACCCCGGATCTGAGTTATACTACTGCTGAGAGGGAGCGCGAGAGAAATGCGAGGATACTAAATAATACCTGGTATATGGGATGAAGAAAATAGTAAAAAAATAAATAAACACCCCTTTCTTGCCGAAATGATGGCATTTTACATGCACACCTTGATCCCACCCCCTGCGATTTTCGGGTTAGGTTACGACGGCTCAAGCTTACGGCCGGGTTGAACCTTGGTACCAGGCATACCGATACACTACTGCTCTTAATAGTAGCATACGACTAAGTGGGGGTGCATGTGGCTTATACACTCTCCTAGGAGTGCATACAAATTAGTTGCCATCCCCACAACCGGTACGTACCCGTCCTGATTCTTTATTCCGTGATACAGAGATATACCACAGGTACAAATTCCGTCTTCACAGATCATAGACAAAGTGTGTGTGTGCTCTTCACTTTGAACTTGGACATTTACACCCGTTTACAAACCACAGACTGCTGTGTGTCCGTCATCTACGACCAACGCAACCCGTAGTGTCGTGGAGAGACAAGCTCCGTGGTCACAAACTACCCACACAGAAAGATAGATGTACGCATTTGTAAATACAGCAGGGTGAATCGGCCATGCAATGCCAACCTCAATCAATGAGCACGCGGGCAATTGGGAGACAGATAAACTACCACTACTGGCATATCAATGAGCACGCGGGCAATTGGGAGACAGATAAACCACCACTGGCATACCGTATACCGCTATGTGTGTGATATTACACCTGGCAACAAGCAAGATAACACACACCCTCAGGGCCGTTCCTGCAACAACAAACGCAAGATAACGCGAATCCTGACAAGATGTCATTTAAACGATTCCTGACATTTTGAAAATTCTGAAATGTCACATTTTCAACAACAACAAAAACAAACGATTTCTTGTCGGGAAACCCTGACATCGAGTTTTCAAGGAAAATGTCAAAATTCTCCAAAAGTCCGGAATTCCTGACGAAATCTCACGATTCGCGTAAAAGTCACGCTTTTTTCGTCACGACCTCTTGCTGCATTTTTTTGGGGGGGTTGTTAGAGGAACAGCCCTCAAGAGACGATTTTCCCACTCGGTTTTCGCGAGAACTTTTGATGCTAATGGGGGCGCATATATACACAACCAATACAACGGCATTGGAAAGTTATCGACGAGATCTTTCCACAAGATCTTTCAACCAGATCTTTCCAAAATGTCACGTTTTTTTCGTCGCGACTCCTGACATTTTTGGAGGTTCGTTAGGAACGGCCCTCGAGTTCCCACTCGTGTCTCGACGACTGTTAATACTCATATAATAGGAGGGCGTACAAACGCAACCAGTATCAAGGCGTTGGAATGTTATCGACGAGATCTCTCCACGAAGTCTTTCCTACGATATATTTGCATACAGGCGCATCACTCGGCGGTTGAATCTCTCCCCGTTGTCTACAGCAGGTAACTGTTAACAGTTAACCCATTTCCAACTCAAAAAAACTTTTCTAGTCTACCTCCAAATGTTGTATCCCAATATCGGGATTGCGATGCTAAAAGGTGCTACAAAGGTGACTTTCAAATAAAATGACTATTTCAGCATCGGCAACATGTACATGGATGGAGAGATCAGCTTAATGTGAACAACAAACGCACGATGCAGCCCTGGCCGCTGGTGCTGTCGGTGGACGAGTCCGAACTGCATTATTGTAAGCGGTTATGCAACACGCGCGTACCGTAGGTAGCACGGTGATCCTCTTTTGGCTGCGCGCTCACGCCAGACGGTTTGTAACGCCGTACATATTCGATTTTTAACGCGCTTTCTGGGGGGGGCTCAGAACGGTAACATGGCTTGGGTTTTGTTTCTAGATGATGGGGTGTGCTACCTTGCGTATTACACGATAGCATAAACTTCCAAGCATTTATACTTCGTGTGGGCCGAAACTAACATTGGCATCACCTTTCTCCCACCACCGATACTGCCAACCCTTCCGTACCAGTTGCAAAGTTCCTGTAACTAGGACATTATACAGCAGCAGCACAGGAAATATCGAAATAAATATCAGTTTAGTGCAAAGAACACACACATACGAAGCGAGAGGCTCCCAATAGAGCCGGTATTATGCCGATCCAATATACCGGCATTATTCAGGACAACGGTACTATTGTGAATAGGGTTACAATATAAAGAGCTACTACAGAGAGGTGAGGTAGTCCCAAGCGATTCACCGGCACTACAGAGAACAGGGGCACTATTCAACCGGCATTACGGGGAGCACCCCACTCTTACACACTCACAGCAGCGTACGCGCGGTCGACCCATCGTCGCGCGCTACCGTAGAGGGTGCACACCACTTTTTTGTTTCTGAGGTTCCTCAAATTGGGAGCTCAAGACCTCTCCTAGAAACAAATTTAGACGGAAAAACTAAAATATACCTGCTTTCTCGCGGATGACAAATCCCATGGCCTAGGTACACAACGAGAATCACGCAAAAAATAAAAATGGCCTATTATTTATTAATTTTCCGTCCTTTTTGGGTTGAGGAGCCCCGTCATTCAGAAAAAAAATAGACAAAAAAAGGTATACCTCTATCGCACGCACTCGTCCATCCCCCCCACTCATACGCCGCATGTGAGCGCCCCCCCCCCCCCCCCCCCTCCCCCCGCCTCCTCCATTGTGTCTATCCACCAATCCGAGCTTCCTCACCTTGCGGTATCGCCATCACCACAACAGCACACCACAGCACCACGAGCCCCAGCAAATGAGGGCCTCCGCCTACCAATCTCCGACGATTCCGATCGAAGCCGTCCTGCGGCGTCCGGGGCGAAGGGGAGGGCGGGGGGGGGAGGAGGTACTCATTTCATGCATAACCGTAGTCTTGACCCTTTTACAGCCCCAAAACCCCTCCCCATCTATACAAATTCCAAGTGTTTTTCCCCAAAAACGGATTTCCAGTTATCGAGGGGTTAACAGGGCGGTGGGGGGGCGGGGAGGGGGGGGCGGAATGCAGAGAGAGCGAGAAAATCATATTCAACATTGCAAGGGTGTGTTTAGTGGTAGGGTATACTCTGGGGTAACCCAGGTATCAAACCTATTACTTTTTCGTCACACTCGGGTAAGTGTCCGGCAGCCTCCGGAGTATCTGCCTTCACATCGTTTTCGCTGATGCACGACTTGCTTCATCTATGATGTACGGCACTTCGCTTAGTATACGTGATGCGTGAACAATACGACCACTTTTTAGTTTGTTTGTTGTTCCTTGGGTTTTCCTCGACTCCACAGCACAGCAGCAGTGACTGGAGCCTGCCTGTCTTGTGACCACGGACTTCAATAAGACGATGATGAGTTGACTCTTAAGGGACCTATTTATATCTTGATTATAGTATAATATCTTGATTGTAGTATTCACACCAAAAAGCAAAGAGCGCGATCCAATCAGGAGTCCAGGAAAAGCTTGAGGCAATCCCATCATTGTCACGCCCCACGCTTGCCTAACAGCTCCGAGCGTTGCACTTCGAACTTCGAAGACATCTCCTACACCAGCAGCTCGGATTGCTTCGTGGCCAACGATGCTGTAAGCACCTGTTTTTTTCGTCAATTTTTGCGTCTCAAGTCCCAGCGGCATTGACGCGATCACAACAACCATCCCGCCGTACCACACCCTTGAACAATGGTAACCGCACCATATACAACCACCTATTGCTACTACGAGCACTACACAGTTACAGTAGTAAGAGTAGGTTCAATACTATGTTGCGATAGTCACGAGTATACTTTAGCTTTTACCTGACCGGCCGAGAGGTGAGAGGGGTCAGGGTGTCGGGGGGGGGGCGCTGCAGAGTGTGGAGTGCGGAGGGGGCGGAGAGTTCAGCGGCAACAAAGATTGAAGATTGATCTCATGGACCAACGTGCCATATGTAGTACTATTCGTACTATGACTAATAATGCTATTGCGGGTGACTCTAGTAACCAGCACCCGAGAGAGACACAACCGACCGCATGCATTCCCCTACTTTAACTAACCGTGTTTGGTTTTCATTACAGTAATATGTCTCCCCGTATAGATCACTGCTATTAATATACTGCTGTGTCGGTCGCCCCGCTGGCCTAGTGGCTACCTTCGGATGCTATCTACTAGAGTTGGTTCTGGACGCGAGTCCCACATGGGTCAGACTCTTGAGTTCATTTGGAAACATAGAAAGCCAGAGGAACCAAGTGCTGAGAGCGCCTGGCAGCGTCAACTGCTAAGAACGCCTAGTGATAGCAGCCTGGGTAGGCGCAACTCGATGCGAGTCGATGAGGGAAGAAAGGGCTGGAGTCTTCTCGCGATAAACATGAAGGCGCGTACCGTAGCAGTGGACAGGGGGGAGAAGAGTCTGCCTAGTGACCCCGGATCGGAGTTACATCTAGGAAGTTTCAAAGACGAGAAAAACGAGCAAAAAAATAAACCGCTTCTTTCCAGTTTTCCTTGCGGTCTCCCCCTGCCTATTGTCTGGCTTGCATGCGTTTCTCCCTCGTGATTATTGCGATTGGCATTGCATGGCCTAGTCTCACCATGTTGTATTCGTAACGTGTATCTCTGCAACAGCAATATTTCTGTCTTGGGAGTTTGTCACCACAGAGCTCGTCTCATTCTGTAGGAGCTAGCAGGCATCGTCACAAACACTGGTTGTGACGGATGGATGCACAATACCAGGTGGTTGGTTGGAAAGATCAGTTCAACGCGAAGAACACACACCCCACGAGTACTCTACAGCCGTTCGTACCGCTATATCCTGATGTTAATGTCTCTTTCGGGGTTCTTGTGTACAAAAAGGGGTACAAGCGCGGTCTGGTCATGGACGGAGCGAGGGCACAGCACACGGCGGTGCACACTATGCGCATGTCTTGCAGGCATTTAATTTTCATTGGAGTTCGACGGTAAAATCGCCGTCAGCTAATAACCCGGGCTGCTTCGAGTCAAGGGTGCTGCAATCGTCAGCTTTACTCGTCATTTTTTTCCCTCTGATGCCCCCCACATGAAAAGGGCTAATAGATCGGAGTATCACACACGTCTTGCAAAGATGAGTTTCGACGTGTCGACGACATTTTCTTCGATCTCACAGCTGGATTTGTATTTTTATTTTCATCATAATAGAACATTCCGTACTACGCCAGAATGAAAACCATAATTTAGCTTTATGATACTAGCCCTAACGTTTTTGGTTTACCATTTTCCGTCTACTACCATTTTTTTTCTCCGGCTCCACTAAGGCGGCCTGGGTATGAGGCGGTAACCCGACATAAGGCCGTCAAAAAAACGCTTTGAGCGACTGCGGAATTGCGCTCACAACCAGGAATGAATACGGCGGCTTCCCTCAAGAAGGCGGTCATATTACTCTCGGCACACCACCGCCTTCGTGGGAGACCCCTCTATAGTGCTGCTGCCTTGAGCATAATCTTAGTCTTGCGTTTTATGCGGTACATGGGTCCAAAAAATCGTTTGTTTTGCTCACCTTCTTGGTATCTGGGACGAGGGGTACTGTGATATATGTCTCGTTGGGTACCAGGCAGGTAGAAAAGGGTTACTGCTGCAATCAAGGTCAATTCTTCAACCCCAGGTCATGAACCAAAACGCCTACAATATAAACGCAATTATCCGTGCAATAACACCAGCAGGTATTTCGCAAAACTAAAAGATATCACACTATTCTTGGTTCGGCTCCCCAACTCTACCAATATATTCTCGTTTGACTCGCTTTTGCGCATCTTCCTCGTATCTGAGGTGAGGGGTAGTATGTATTATATGACCCGTCTCGCTGGGCAGGTATAAACAATTTACTCCTTGTTGAACTTCTCCATATCTGTGATGAGGGATGTATTTTCTGTCTGTTTGGGTACACAGGACAGGTGTGTTTTCCATATCAAGCTGATATTCCCATCTACAGCCAACACAATCAGTGTCCGTGCTCACGCCTCATACATGAGAGACACAGCAGAAGGAGCTCTGTGGTCACAAACTACGAGACACAGATACACATCTCGCAAATACAGGAAGGTAATTTGGCCACATGTGCATTGCCAACCGAAAAATGAGCACGTGGACAAGAAACAAAAAAACGCAAAGCCAGCACACCAGACGAGTTGCAGTAAAAAACAAAAGAAAAAGAAAACGAGTGAACAGAACAACGCATTAACAACAACAATCACACTATTTACGCGATCTTCTTGCTCAAGTCGTGCCCTACGAATGTGTGCGCGTTCTTCACATTGCACTGATACCTCCACACATCTAACATAAATCCAGCACCTACCGGTGTCCGTGCCGATTGCCTCCTCCTGACCGGAGAGACGCGCTCTGCGGCCACAAGGTACAAAACAGATATACAGATACCAGGTAGCAAATACGGGTGATTTGGCCGTGCCATGCCTACCTCTGTCACCCGTTCTCGTCGAGCTTTTGGCCTGAAGCGCGAGTTTTCCAAACCAACTTCCTGCTTCTTGTCACTGCACGCGATCTTCAAAGACAGTCGATGCCAACCTCTGCATGCAGCTCTCTGATCACAAGAGACAAGAGTCACGACACGCATCATCGTGTGTATAACAGGCAATCCAAAAACAAAACCAAACAAAGATCACAAGCGACAGGGTCTCAACCAAGGCCAAAAAAACCTAAATTCGAGGTAGCCCCAGACGTTTGAAGTTACGTAGACAAGTCCTACCAACTACTGCTTCAAGTCAGCCTGGTATCATACCTCGCTACTCTGTCTGCAGTCTCCATGCTTTCTTCAACAGCAGTCGTAAATGACGTGTACAAAGTCATTTTCTGTTCAATACTTAGACCACACGCAGAAAAATCCTGCAAAATATCCCGGTATCTCACGATCACAATCGCCTTGAAGCTTCCCTCAGTATATATAGTATATATATAAGATATATTTTACGGGGTATGTCGTATACACGGAATATTTTACGGAGTATGTCGTTGGGCAATAAATAGCAAGGGTTGGGGGGCGTAAATTGTTTTACCCATAGAAATCGGATTTACCATGTATGTGTGTGTTGTTCACATTAAGCCGATTTCTTCACCCATCTGCATACAGCACAACCAGTGTCTGTGCTGATGCCTTATACCAGGTAGCAGATAGAGCGAGACTTGTTCTGAGGTCACAAATCACGACACAGCAGATAAACACGGATTGTTGAGTTAAAACGACGGAATTGCTATATTGCCCGGCGAAGGTCCACGCCGTTTTTTCGCTTCGGACCGTGAAATTTTAGCACACGTCTTTTAACCCCTTTAGAGCCCCCGAACCCCTCCATATACTAAATCCAAGTAATTTTGTCCCCAAAAACGGGTTTCCAGTTGTAAAAGGGTTAAGTGCCGTTGCGAATACCTCTCTTGTCGTTTTTTTCTTGTTTTGCCTATTTTCGTCAGTTAAGATCCTTTGGAAAAATTAGACCACCGTACGTAGACCAAACAACTTCGGCCAAAAAGTAAAAGAAAAAAAACGCAGGTCAGGCCTCGAGATGGGCAAAGAGAACACGTGTGCAAATTGTCAGGGTCTATCTCTCATCAACAGCGTGGACATTTGGACTATTAATAGCTGTTGTGCGCAAAAACGAGTAGGATACGGTATTTCCGTAAAAAATACTTGGTTCAGTTCTGGATCCAGTTTTTTGCTATATTCTGCTGAATACTGCAAAATACGGAGGTCCAGACCTTCAACTTTTGGCGCAAATAATTCTGCAGGCATGCATTGGAGTACCTCCAACCGGTTCGTGCAAAATGCGGCGCATTCGTTGCGTTCGCCTCCGTTTGGAAACAAGCCTGAATAATATGGAAACACTTCCAAAGCCTGTCATTAGTCGATACGATGGTCGATACGAGTTTCACTCCTAGAGACAGCCCGAGGTCGTTAAAAAAAAAAATGGCCATGCCACCTTTTTCCACTTGTCATGGGGGTCGGGGAGATACCAAATATTTACCATTTTGACTAAATATTGCGAGTGGCATTCGTGGGGGAGACAATTTCCGCCGTCCAACTTGAACCAGCTCGTACAGCAAGGTTGGTTTGGCCATGCAATGCCAACCGCAATGAGCACGCTGGCAAAGAACAAAAATGTACAAGCAAGCACAGCAGACGATATGCAGTAAACAAGAGAGAGGGAAAAAAAAAACATGTCAATAAGGAACAACAAAAAACAAAGAACTAAAAAAATATTGGAGAGAACAAGGGAAACAGGGCGGCACGAAAAAGAAACTCACAACAGCCAGCCAGCAACTATTTATTAATATTAGTGAATACGCGCTGGTTCCAGGAAAAAGCATATAATTCCAAAAAAAAAACACCTTCGGGCAAATCAGAACGGAATACGTTGATTATGTCAAAACTAAAGATACAGTAATCGAAATGGCCGCATGGACAAGGGGGGGGTCACATCGGTGAAGAGATTTTAAGCGCGCGAGTTGCAGTTCGCGGGATATGGGCATTGTTCGTACTGCATGGGGAGGCGTTATTTCGTAGGGGGTTAATATTTCTATAGTAAAGTTTAAATAAATTGAATTCAGCTCATGTATCGGTCAATACGCCGAGTATTTTGACACTAGACATGTTGTCATACTCTCTTCAGAAACGGGCAGACGCCCATGGATTCGGCGAGCCGTACGAGGCTGCTGAACGAAACGTCTCCCAAAATTCTAGAACATAGTATTGGGCTCTTTGAGAACCCGACGTACATTTTTCGTTTTCACGGAGATCGCTTTAGCGCACCGATCCAACAGTTGGAAAAACGAAAATTTGGCAGGGTTGTTCTTGACGAGCATACGAAGCATCGTGAGAACGGCCTTTTTTTTTTTGTTCGTCTGTAAGTTTGGATCAAAAGTTGCCAAAAAAAAATCATTAAAAAAAAACGTTGAAACGTGTGCGTATCTTCTTCAAAATAATCATTTAAAAAAAAAAACGGTCCAAAAAGGCCAATAACACAACGTTTTTTCGGAAGGTCATGAAGAACAACCCTGCCAAAATTTCTTTTCCAACTCGTTTTCCACTAGGGCGCATAACTCTGAAGCCGAAACGTTCCTGCTCTCGCTGGAAGCAGCTCTTAGCAACACAGCGGATAACGCCATCCAAACCGACGTCGGGGGAAGCAACACCATACGTATTGGGTTTCGAATGACCCTACCGTGTGTTGTCGTGGGAGTATGAGCACTGCCGGATGGCCGATCACCTGCGCACGGTTTCTTACGGCGGTGGTTCCTATCCCGCCATCGTCGACGCCGTACCGAATACAAACACGGATTCAAGTAATTAAGCAAAGAAGCAACAACAAAGCATGTGAGATGCACATGGGTAAAAAAAACAGTTCACCACAAGAAGAACACACACACCACCCAGCCGGCGTCGCAGCAGCGCTTAAAGAAAAAAAAAAAACTGGGAACCGAACGCAACTACAAGAGGGTCGTAGAAACATTGCTGCCTGGTCTGTTCTCTTTGTAATGGCTGCCCTCGACGTTGGCCGGATGGCTTAATCTGCTTCGTTGCTATCAAGAGTTGCTGGCTGGCTGTTGTGTTTTCTTTAATTTTTCTCGAGCCATCCTGTTTTCCTCTTTCTTTTTTTCACCTCTTTTTTTTTTATACTTTTTTTTCTTCGTTTTTTTCTTGGGAAGAGTTGCTGGCTGGCTGTTGTGCTTTCTTTCGTTTTTCTCGTGCCGTCCTGTTTTCCTCTTTTGTTTTTCACTTTTCTTTTCTTTCACTGTTTTTTCCTTTCGTTTTTCTTCTTCTTTCTTGTTGATTCGTTTTCCTGTTTTCCTCTTTTTACCTTTTACGTTAAAAATAGTCTGGTGTGCTGGCTTGCACCGTTTTTAGCCCGGCGTGTTCATTGCGGTTCATTGCATATGATAGCCAAACCACCTCGCTCCAGATTTGCAATATACCAGGTATGTTCCTTTCTTGTAGTTCATGACCACAGAGCTCGTCTCTCTCTGCGGGGCATCGGCACGGACTCTGACTGCTTGAGATGGGTATAGATGGGTGGAAAAATCAGTCTAGTGCGAAGAACACACACGCTGTATCTTCGACGGCAGTGTCCATGCCGACATCATCGCCTCAATAGCCCCCAAGGCCACCCAAAAGGAAAGCAGAAGGGCGAAGCAAAAGGGGAAAAATCTATGAACGGATAAAGGGGAAAAAAAAGGGATGAGCACGTGAGCAAAACAGTCCTGGTGGTGTCGTTGTCGGCTGCTGTTGCTGTTGCCCTTCCATGTTTCAGGTTGACCAAAAAAGATAATGGCAGGTTCAACTTCAACTTTGGGACAGCCATAAGCCACAACGACGGCAGTAACCACGCACCTGATACTATAGGAACCACGCACCAGTATACAGCATTGCAGCGTTGGTCAATATCAGATGATGACAATCATGAAAATAAATAAACAAACAACTGTACAAGTGAAATTATCATATATTTAATATTATAAAAATTAAAATACACTCCAGCTGTGAGATATATTTAATATATCATATATTCGATACCATATTATACTTTTTTTCCATCTCCTTCATTATCCTCGAACTACTCTCGCGCTCCCTCTCAGTACTAACTCAGACCCGGGGTCACACACGCAGCGGGCCCTTCTCCCCCCTCCCCACTACGGTACGTGCCGTCATTTTTATCGCGAGAAAAAATCAGCATGTTCTTCCCTCGTCAACTCGCGTCCAATCGTGCCGACGTACCCACCCCGCTAGGCGCTCTCGACAAACAGTTGGTCCTTTTTTCGCATTTTTACAAATAAAGTCAAAATCTCATCACGGTGGGAATCGAACTCAGGGACCAACGCAAGTAGTATTCGAGGGTAACCACTAGACCACCGGGGCGACCCGATTAGTATACTATTAATATTAATGCCAGCTAAACGCAAGACATTGTTACCATTTACAAGTAAAACCATGTCAGAAGTGCGCGCACGTAACTCATGTATTATTTCCTACAACGCATATTAGTGGGTTTTAGACGAGGTTATCCTATCCACTGCCGTGCGTCCTTCCAAAGCACAGCATCCACGACGACCAAAAAAACACAGTATCCAGAACGGCCGCACCTCACAAGCCAAAGCATCCAACCACGGGTCACCCCATAACATCATAATATCATAACATTACGGTTACGGTTACCGTTACGGTTGCGGTTACGTTTACAGTTGCGTTTACGGTTACGGTTACGGTAAGGGTTGCGGTTGCGGTTACGGTTGACTTTACGGTTGCGTTTACGGTTGCGGTTACGGTTACGTTTACGGTTGCGTTTACGGTTACGGTTCTCCTTCTGGTCGGGGTTAGCGTTGCCTGCCCCCCCCCCCGACCACCCACCACCCTGCATATTTTAGGCTAATTAGAGTACAGTACGGAACCAAAACAAATTTCCTGAGAATGGATCGATCGGACCAAGCCCTGCGGAAGAGGCCGTTTTCTCATGGCCGAGAGGGTTTGTTAGTGGGTGAGCTTGCGTGAGTACCACACTACACGGAGGGATGGCTTTCCGGGTGGCTATCTCCACCGCACCTGATCCCCACGGATCAAGTCGAGTCGACACACTCAAGCATCCGTACACAGCGGCGGCCTGCGCTGCTGCAGAAGCAACGGCGATCGCCGGTAGAGACCGCTCGCGCTATCGCTACCATGGGAACCGAAGGACACACGCCACCAAGCGCTGGATTGCGAATACAATCGAGTTACTGCAAGTTGACGCACATGTACAAAAATACGTGCAAGTGTGGTAAGCTCGAGATTTTTTTTCCTCCTCCGCCAGAGGACAAAACAAAAACTAGAAAAAAGCAGGTAGGTTATAGGGTTACGTCAAGGGTCGGGTTGCTCTGGGCCAACGTGCAAGGTTGAAATTGACCTCACGCGACCTGCACAGTTTCCGTGAAGGCCGCTCCTGCACATTTGTATATACAGGGCGGGCCAGCGTTCAGTCGGGGTACTCCATATATTTCACCCCGCTGCCGCCTCACAAGCCCCGGTTTGCTTGGCGTGACCGAGCCGGCTGTCATAGGCGCTTTTGATCGACGTATATCCCCCTCTCAAGCTATAAAGGGATTATCCTCGTGAGAACTACGCCCACTTCGAAAACATGCCGCAACCACACGCCTTTCAGCTTCTCCCGCCAACACCCTGGGACCAGGCGTCGAACCAACCCCATATACATTATTCCCGAAAACTGATTTCGAGCGGTAGCGAGCCACCAACACACATCGCATACAAATCGGGGGGGGTGGGGGGGGGGGGGTGGGGGTGGGGGGGGCAGGTGACATGTCAAACTTCCTCCTAACGCTATGGTACGGCCTTGAAAGGCCGGTAATTACTCCAAAAATTGGTACGTTTTTATACTGTTAGGATGACGTTTTGTATTCACATCGCACACTAATCGAGGGCTTTCCTTGGTGGGGGGTAGGTGGGGCAGGGGACATACCGAATTTCCTCCTATTATTATGGTACGACGGCCTTGAGAGGCCGGTAATTATTGAAAAAAATAGGGTAATTGTTCCGTTTTCGAACTGTTAGGATGGCGTTTTGTATTCGGGAAAATCATGAGATGGGACGGGCGAGAGCCCCTCCTGTTCAGATGCTTCTCTCCTGCTTCTGAGCTTGAGAAAGTGAGCAACACCAAGGACAGGCCCAAAGGCAAACCTGCAGGGACACTCTGCGTCCCACCTATGAACAGTCTCTCCTCGCAAATGGCATCCAGGGGGGCATCTACGGCGTTCGTACCGTACAGTGACCCAACCCATAGTGTAGAATATCACCAGCAAGTGTAAAGGCGAGGCAGCAACTGGTAACGTACCCTCGGTAGGGACATGTAGTGAGACTTTTTTTGTTTTCATTTCCCGGCGGACGGGGAAAAACGAAGCTTAAACTCACCACACTGCCTGTATTTTTTTTCCAACACATGTCGTGTGCCAATTTACCTCAATTGCATTCGCAATCCAGAGCTAAGCTGGCGTACCCTTCAGTTCGCGTGGTAGCAACAGCGCGAGCTGTCCCTACCTGCGGTCACCGATACTACTCCACAGCACAAGCTGTCGTTGTACACGGATGCGTGAGTATGTCGACCCGACGTGATCCTGCCCTAACCCCCACCCTAACCCCAACCCTTTGGGCGGCTCGAGGTTGGCAAGGGCAGTCAGTCGCTTCCGCCGTGCGTTTTTGGAGGCGTTTCGAACAAAAAAAGCTGGCAGTCGAAGGACCGGCCTTGACCAATAAGACCAGCGAAAAGCACCGCCAGAGTGATGGTTGCAGGCCGCTCCTGCGCATAGGGTGAGCTCTGCACGCTAGGAATGGCACGAGACGCGCGCTGCATTATTCTACCAACATTCACAGGGGGCGCTCAAACCACAGCCTAAGGACTACATTCGTCATTGGTTTCGCCGCAATAGCTGAATCTCCAAAGAGTTTTAAGAACTGCACAGCATCGATGTCCATGGCGCGAAGAGGGCGGTGGTTGCACCCAATCCTGGGCGGGGGGGGGAGGGAGTGCCCGGGGGACACATTCCCCAACTACATTCGTCATTGGTTCCGCCACAATAGCTGAATCTCCAAAGAGTTTCAAGAAGTGCACAGCATCGATGTCCATGGCGCGAAGAGGGCGGTGGTTGAACCCAATCCTGGGAGGGGGGGAGAGGGAGGTGCCCGGGGGACTCATTTCCCAGCTTCGAATATACTGCGTCCCTCCTATGCAAAGCTTAGCAACTACAACCAACCCCCCCACATATTTATCCAACAATTTAAGGCAGGCGTCCCCGATGGTCCAATAGTAAGCCGTGTAATTTTTGAGTAGATTCGAAACTCTCAAGGGATTATTTCCTAATAAATCTATAGGCCGAAAGCGCGAGAGCGTGACGTGGCGAACTTCGACGCAAATCGACGCGCACAAAAAAGCTGGAAAGGGGAAACGCCAAAGTGAACCGCATGCGAGATAAAAGGGAGAAGGAAAGACACCTGTGACCACGTGACCACGGCATGGCTTTTGTCCAGAAGGTTGCCGAGGGTAAATGCCGTTGCGAGATGAGCTGGAGAGTACAAGTGGTTTAAAAAAAAAAAAAAAATGTAACCATAACCTCAAACCGTGACCCCAGCTACAGGACATAGAGTTAGATACCAGGTGCCTGGCAAACCAATAGCTCATGTATAACGTCATACCAGCCACCTGCCTGGTGCCATGAAGACAATCAGAGCAATATCACAAAAACTAAAAATACACTCCAGCTGTGAGATCGAAGATTTCGTCGAAACTCATCTTTGCAAGCTGTGTGTGATGCTCCGATCGCGCGCAATATGTCACATATACACAACACATATGTTTCTAGTACGCCGCATTTGGTAGCAGAAACAGGTGCATACACCGGTACATTGCGGCTACGTATCATAGCCCCCTTTAGCCCTGCCTGAGTGCGTGCACACAGAGTTCATATTTCCAGCACTTAGTCGCCACATATAAGTTCTTGAGCGATTATTAGTAGCTGGACTTCTACCACTCAGGCTAGTCTGAGATTCCGTCAGGCCAGCCCCGAGGAAAAGGGGGTCACTATGAATACTACAATATAGGCCCAGACAGGGGACGGAATAGGTATAACCCCGGGTTTCCAGAGTTTTATTACGTCGTCTGAGGCAAAAAGTAGGGCTGAGAGGGCTGTAAGCCGGAGCGAAAGTTCGATTGAACATAAATCGTTTCGGGCGAAGCCGATTTATCGGACAAAATTAGAAAAAAGGGCATAGGATGGTTTCGAGTGAAATCCAAATACCGGAGCGAGCCGGGCCGGCTTACCGAGCCCAAATTATCCCCCCCCGTGGCTGGTGGAGAAGGGAGTGCGAGACGAGAGCCAGTGTATCATACAACCGAGAAAACCCGTTGAACGACAGCTGCCGTGTTACACTCTTGACTATCAACAAATAAACATCGCTAAACAATCTCAAAACCATTTTTATTTTCCGATATCGATTTGAACCGTACATCTGAATAAGAGGGGGTTTACTATTAATCTGAACAAAATTGGGTGGTCAACAAACATACTGTAGCAGAGAAGGGGTTAGGCATACTCCCCTAACGAGACAGGTACACCGCTGGAGGTTACGACAAAACGGACCAGGCGTTTAATTGCACGCACGTGCAAACTTTTCAGACTTGCACGTGAACTCAATACTGCCCCTGCCGACCTCGAGAGCAGACCTCGAGCCCCCCCAAAGGGTTAGGTTGGGGTTGGGGTCAGGTCTGGGGTCGGGTTGGTCTGGGGTAGCGCAACCGTCGTTCTGTGCGGGCTTGCACACAGGGAGCCGCCGTACATGAATCGCTATTTAATTAACGTGCGAATAAAAAGAAGCCTTGCACGTACGCGCAACTTCGCGGGGGCTGAACAAAATGGCGTGGTCTGTCGAGAGGACTTTTTGAGCGCCCATGTTCACCCTGTTTAAGGGTGTCGAACTTTGGACTTTTTGAGCGCCCATGTTTACCCTGTGTTTGGGTGTCTAAGGATGAAAATAATATTTGGCGTGCTGCCCACACACTGTGCGCGTGGGGTGGATGCTAGGCGCCACAACGCGAATTGGAGGCGTTTTAGCCGGCGTACGCTGACGCGCCCCGCTACGACAATTCGAGTACCTCATTTGTTCAAATGCACCCGGGGTATACATACCCCATTTCGTCAATTCACCTTATTTTAACACATTGCATCCAAAACCAATTGACCATCCCAGTATGTAACTTGATGTAATAAAGTGGTGTTTGTGGAGGCGTAGATGGGATTCTGATGGATGAATTCCGCCGATAGTTGCGAGAGACAAAAGACAAAACGATAGCCAGGGAGCAGAGACAGAAGAGCTGCCGCGCTTGCCAAAGACGGTCGCCAGTGGCACAGGGGAGCGAGAGCGCGTAGCACAGTAGTGTTGAAAGGAGTCAAGTAGCGTGCCCATTAGAATTGATCGACTTTCGGACTATCCCAATGACATGGCCCTCTCGTAAGTCAATCATCTGGACAATTTCAGTCAACAGAAAAGCGATCCCAATCAATTGCCCGGACAAACCCAATCAAATGGTAGGGGCGTGAATCGATCTCTTGGACAACTCCAATTCATACAAACGTACACACTTCATAGATCAATTGATGCAACAGTACTTAAATCCATATTATCCAAACAAAAAGAACTATCCGGACAATCATGTTTAATTGACAGCCTTCTAAATGATTTGTCCCGTGGCCATTCCAACTTAATTCACAGATTCCATAAGCGATCGATTGATTGTAGACACGATTGCCCATCAGCATTGGAATTGTCCAGAAGGTGTGCATGACATGAAGCAGCGGTGGTGGTGATCATGTTCTTTCTAGTGACCAAACAAGAGACAGCAGTTCTGTCTGCTTCGTGCAAACACATCTCTATTCTTGTTTTGAGCCGCATTTTCGTTTTCCAGGAGCGCAAAGCATACACCTATGACTATGACTATGACTAACCCCCATGGTCCGAAGGAAAACTAACGGGAGCGCTGTGATCGCAGGACGATTTACGATGTAGAGGAGAACAAGTTTTGATGAGTGGTGTCGAAAAAAGACTGTCCGGGCGCTTCGAGGAGCGCGTCAACCTCCTAGTCCACCCCATATCCCTTTTGCACTACAGAGTAGATCCCTTTTTCTAACGTCGATGGCGAGTGCATGGGTTTCCTGGGTGGCATGAGGTGTGGTCAGTTTTCAGACGCGAGTCTTGAGACGTACGCACCAGTATGGGCCTACCACGTACGTAGGCTGACTTCCGAATCCATTGGTTAACCTGGTCATTTTTTTGGCGGATACATGGAATGCTCCAGCTATGACTTATGCGTGTACCACGTTTGGTTTGCGTGTGATTTTCCTTGGGGTATTCTTCTACTCCAGAGTGACTGGAGCCTGTCGTGTGACCACGGACTTGATTATGCGAGTTAATGTAAAAACAACATCAACATCAACAAAAACAACAACAACAACAACAACAACAACAACAACCACAACAACAGCAACAACAACAACAACAACAACAACAACAACCACAACCACAACCACAACCACAACCACAACCACAACCACAACCACAACCACAACAACAACAACAACAACAACAACAACAACAACGACAACAACAACAACCACAACAACAACAACCACAACCACAACAACAACAACAACAACAACAACAACAACAACAACAACATTGTGCCGGAGTTACTATCGACATAATGACAGCAGTTACCTTACAACATCCTGCGGATGGTCTATTGACTCACTACCGCCGCCGCCGTATGCTGGTCGCAATATACTCAGTGATGTGTGTGTACCGTCTTTGCTGTGGAGTCGATGGCACGATCGTCACACACTGTGGAGAGTTTCCCGTCCTCGTATGTGTATTACTAGTAATACTAGTACCATTGCTAGTACTATTAATACTATCAATAGTACTGTTATTAGTATTTATAGTATTAGCTCAGCGTATATCATAGTCGAGCATCATCATACGAGGATACAATGTAGTCTAGGTATATGCATAATTTTTTCTTCGATTTCCCCTTCGTTTTGTTTGTTTCATTTTTTGTTTTATTTTTATCTTTGTTTTTATTTGTTTTCTTATTTTGTTTTTGCTTTTTGTTTTTGTTTTTGTTTTTGTTTATTTCGTATTTCTCTCTTCCAATGTATTTCTGTTGCTAACGTATGTATGTTGTGCCTGTCGTACCCAGTACTAGGGCATGACATTGCGTTGTCGAATGCATTACGATGCATTATCTCTGTGTCGTGGCTTGTGACCACAGAGCTGATCTTTCTAGGGTGAAGAATCAGTACGGACACTGGGTGTGCTGGATGTCGACGAGTAGAAGAACGGTTTAATGTGAAGAACACACACACATAGTACTACTAGCCCTAGTACTATTAGTACTAGGACTACGACTCAGCGTATATCGTATATCGTAGTCGAGCATTATACCAGGATACAGGGTAGGTATATAGACAGCAACAGCAACAGCAACAGCAACAGCAGCGATACCACCGGTGGAAGTCAGGCTCTCGAAAAAAAACGAAAAAAAACCGAAATACGCTGCCGTGTAACAACACCGCCACCACCACCACCACCACTAACATCACCAAACCACCAAACCACGACCATCTACGAGTGCATAAAAAAACAAACCACCGCCACCAAGAAGAACAACACCGTTGCCACCACCACCACCACCACAAACAACACCACACCAGATAAGAAGCATTTCCAGGTCTAAAGCGCAGAACGCCACACCAACCTTACCCATGTACCAAGAACAGATCGCATCGATGCAATCCCAATCCTCAATCACAACAGACCACACCGACACAATCCTTCTCTCAAAGAGATCACAGGAACACCATCCCAATCTCTAGCCAACGACTACAAGGAAAGGTGGAGGGGGAAAACACCAACCGCAACAACGGAAATAGGCCTTGATGCCCGAAGCATGGAGCTGGGTGCCCATCACTCATCCATACCTGGTGTACAGCAGTAGCGCGCAGGCAGCATGTGCTCCACCAGGCACTTGAAGGGTGAAGAGTGGTGGCTAAGAACTTCCTTTCGCCAACACGCGGAATAACAATGAAATTTCTACTCGTTTACTTCGAAAAAATCCCCATGCCAGGTATTTTACTTCGAGTACTGCTGCTGCACCTGGTAAATGACTAGTTTGTCACCTAAAATGTGGACACAGCCGTATGCTACCAAGATGATACCATACGCAGTGGAAAAAATAGTGGATAAAAACGAAAATGTCAAATTATCATCTCGGATCTCACTGACAGAGAGCTGAAAAGATGTCCTTTGGAATATGTACCAGGTACAGTATGCAGAGAAAAAAAAAATACGAAAAGACATTTATTTTTCAATCGAGTTGAAGTAGCAGCTGCATCACCAGCAGTGGTAGAAACAGAAGCAGCAGCATCAGCAGTGAGTGGTAAAAACAGAAGCAGCAGCATCAGTAGAAACAGAAGACTGCGAACACATTTTAAGGAACAAAGGCCCGCCTCTGCACTGCTGCTGCTGCAGCACGCAGCACTCGATTATTATCTGCGCGAAGATAGTTCACTCACAGTTTTTCAATAATTTCGGGCATATCATAGCCCGACGATTCTTTCACGTCGGGGGCGGGAAGCGGCAACAAAATATATGTCCCCCTCAGAAACGGGTTTTATAGTTTCCGCGCACAGACTGACCAACATCACCCTGTTGACCCTGATAGCTACACTGCTGCAGTTGCAAGGGGAGTCGCCGACCTATGTCCTTAATGAGGACACACAACCCGTAATACGCGCGATCGGATTATCACACACAGCTTGCAAAGATGAGTTTCGACAAAATATTATATCTTACAGCTGGAGTGTATTTCCACTTTTTATAATATACTCATACACACCAAACACCCCTATTAATAGACGTGTACAAGACTCCCTATTGCCCTTGTCATATTTTTCTGGCGGAGGCATGAATTGCGGGGTGTCGTACATTACAAAATCATGTACGATATCCCTGGATTTGCGTCAGCTATGATATATGCGTGTACCACCTGTAGTTTGTGATTTTTCCCTGGGGTGTTCCTCCCCTCCAGAGTGACTGAAGCCTGTCCTGGGACCACCGGCGTGATTATGCGAGTTAATGTGATGACAACATAAGCCATGCACTCGTATGTAATACGTTTATGTATCCGGTCGCCCCGGTGGTCTAGTGGTTACCCTCGAATACTACTAGCGTTGGTCCTTGAGTTCGATTCCCGCCGTGGGTGAGATTTTGAATATATATGTAGAAATAGAAAACAAAAGGATCAGCTGTTGAGAGCGCCTAGCAGCGCGGGTATCCACAATTCGACGCGAGTCGACGAGGGAAGAAAACGCTGAATTACTCTCGCGATCAAAAGGAAGGCACGTATCGCCGTAGTGGGGAGGGGGGAGAAGGGCCCGCTATGTGACCCCGGATCTGAGTTACTACTGACTGGCAGGGAGGGCGAGAGTAATGCCAGGACAATAAATGGGATGACAAAAAAAAAAAAAGAAGAAAAAATAACGACCACGGGTGTACATGATATTTTCAAAGAAGAGAGGATGAAGAAACAAAACGACAGGCAGGCAGGCAGGCTTCATGTGGCTTCACTCGCGTCGAAGACAAATCGTCGCCAGATCGTGGACGAATATGAACATTCATATTCTATCGATGAAATGCGACTGTTTGGTTTGCTCTGTTTCACAAGCAGTATCAATAGTAGTCTGTGACCACACAATTCGTATCAGCCTGGGATGAAGAATCGGCACGGAAGTGTACTGATGTTGTTGGGTAGAAAAGAACGGTTCGATGTGAGGACAAACAACACATTTCTCTTTGTCTTTCGCCGTCAAAGGAACCCTTCAGCTCGCTGCTGTTGACCTTTCAATCGCATCTCATCAAGAGTCGGACCGTTGAGTTTATTTGCAAAAAAACAAGAAAAAAAAAAGGGATCAACTAACTGCTGATGAGAGCACCCTAAAAGCGTGGGATGCGAGTCGGCGAGGGAAGAAATAGCTGGAACCTCCCCGCGATAAAAACGAAGGCACGTACGCCACGAGTGGGAAGGGGAAGAAGAGCCTGCTTCGTGACCCCTGATCTATGTTACGCCCAGGGAGAAGGGGAAAGGAAAAGTGCTGAGTGCTAAGATAAGTGAAGGGATAAGCAAATAAAATAAGCAAAAAAAACAAAGAGAAAACGTACCGGGATGGGGAGGAGGGACTGCTGTGACCACGGCGTTCCCAGAAGTTCGTTGAGGGTAAAAACTAGTGCGGGTTGAGCTGGAGAGCAGTAATACATAGAGGTGATGACAAAACAAAATAAAGACAGAAACCGACCGCATTTACCTGTTGTGGTGCCAAAAAAACAAGAAAACCAAGAAACCGACGGCACTTGGCGCATTTGGCAAAGATGTCCGGGTTGACGGCACTCTTAACCCGTGACGGACAGCCGTCAAGACCTCCAGAGACTAAATATGGTATGATACTTCCAAGAACACCTTGACAGCTCAAGTTAACAGGTTAACAGGTCTACCGACATCTTCGTTTGGTTCGTGCTGCTTGTCTGCTACTCGTCGAGGCTCCAGGACTGACGACTAAAAAAAGAAGACCAAACACCAAACACCAAAAACGAAAACACGGGGTCCGGGTTGCAACGTTGCAACCACTTTTGAACTCATGTTCTCGCAGTTTAGCATCTCTACAGCTATCCTCCTGTCTTGTTACTTATTGTTGCATCGGGAAACTGACGAATAAAGGAACTCATCCCTGCCGATGCTGCCGATGGGTGTACGGCTCGGGGTCTCAGGAACCCGTCTTGGACTTTAGCCATTAGCCGTGCTAAGAAAAATGCAAAAACACACCGCTTGCTCAATATATAAACATATGTTATCGGAACATCATGTGGTGAACCACTGGTTGGTGGCGAAATTATTGCTTCTATCATACCAGGTACTGCTGTTGCTTGCGGTCGTTGTTGTTCTTGTTTCGCAACGTACATCGGAAGACCATTTTTAGGAGAGTCAAATCAGCATGAGAGAGTGACAGCATGGCCAAGCTCATTCGTGCTCACAACACCACAAGGACAGCAACCCTATGGACCAACGACACTCGAGGCAGCAAGAAAAACGCTGAAAATCGACGATCGATCATACATAGCTGATATAAACAGTGGGAATGCCGAACCCTAAGCGCGGTAAAGATGAAAGCTCGTATCATACATACCGGGGGGGGGGAAGGGAAGCCACCTGTGATCACGGCTCGTTCGAGACAAAGAAGTTCGCTGATGGCAAAACTCCTCACGTACGAGTCCAGCGGAAAAGTGATAGTAGTGATAGATGCTGCCAGCTGGATACTACTGCGTAGCTACCTGGAAGAAAATAAAAGAAGAGTCTTCGTACGAAGAGTCTGGAGGATATGAAAAAAAAAAAAAAAGGCTCTGCAGTATAATACGGGTGATGCGTTGAGCTCGTCTTTTCAGAGAGTCAGCCGAAATATACTCGTACCATGTATGGCTTTTGTAGGAGCTGGAAAGTATCAACAGTTAGTAGTGGGTTGAAGGAGAGTGCCCAATCGTTGAAGGAGGGTGGAGGGTCCTCAAAACCTCCCCCAAAAACCGTCTATTTATGCACGACTCTAGCCGTCATATGGATACCAGGTACAGGAGTAGCATGCGTCAGATCGGTGGAGATCACATGCCCGTTACTTACGAAGGAGATACAGTATAGCTAAAGAAGAAAAGATGAACAATGGGTTGGATATTCTCTTGGAAAATCGGGATATCCTGAAGGTAGGATACTCGCTGTATCATATTTGTACTATTTCTTGTGCACAAATTGGCTTGCGGAAAGCGCGAGAGCGTGAGTTAGCAACATTCAACGAAAAATCGACGAGCAGTGGGATTGCTGAACCCTATGCGCGATTAAGATTGAAGGCAATAACCGGGGGGGGGGAAAAGGGACGACACCTGTGACCACGGCTTGTCCCGAAGCTGGAAAGTAAAAGTGTGTGTGAAAAAAAAAAAGATACATATATATAGTCTAGACTACAGGTTATTCAGTTTCCGTGCGCAGAACAAGACTGAACGTCGTAGTCATGTTGAACCTCTGGCACTATTAGCAGGGGAGTCACCGACCTGTATCCTTCACGAGGGTATACACACCCCGTAACACTTGCGATCGAAGTATCACATGCAGCCTGCAAAGCTGAGTTTTGATCAAAAAAACATTTTTGGTCGATCTCACAGCTGGTGAAGTGTATTTTTCATTTTTTCTAATATATATTTTGTCCCCGAGTTACGCGCCAGGAGGTAGACTTATCACGACATCTCCACTATCAACGCTGTCGTACCTCGTATTATTTTGGTATCACATTATTTATCACTACGTACGAAGAAGGAATAGGCCTTGAGCAGTAGTTACAAGAGCAATATTCACAATGCTTGACGATTTAGACAGCTGCAGACGGCTATTTCCGTTCATTCCTTGTTGGTGTACGGAATGAAAAGTTCAGGCCTCAGGCCACGTATAGAAGAAGCGAAGTTCTGGAGGCCACAAACATCCATTTCGCCTCGTGATCGGAATATTTGTTTCTCCCCTCTTCGAATCGTTCTCCGCGCATTTAACTCCTTTAGAGCCCCCGAACCCCTCCCTATACGAAATCCAAGTAATTTTGTCCACAACAACGGGTTTCCAGTTGTAAAGGGGTTAATATCTCCTGCAATTCGTCTGGCTTGCGGCTAGCAGTGTGCCTGACTCCTGCTGTGCATCTCTATTCTGCCTCGTATTTTTTGCCACGGAGCCAAAGGAGACAGCGTCCCCGGTTGTTCAATAGAAAGCCGCCGAACTATTCAGGTCGAGGTTGCAGGTTCTAATCAAGCAAAATGGGTTATTTCCTATAAATAGATGGCAGGCCGAAAGTGCGAGAGCGTGAGTTCGCGAAATTCGATGCAAATCCACGAACAGAAAACGCTGAAAAGCTGAAAAGTGGGAATGCTGAACCCTAAGCGCTGTAGGAACGAAAGGGACGTAGCGGGGGGGAAGGGGGAAAGGAAGACACCTACCCGCAGCGTTGCGCCCCAGATTTTCGGTTTTTTCACCGGAAAGCGAGACTCGGTTTGTGCAACCGAAAACCGGCCATTTCCAAACAAGTGGGAATGCTGAACCCTATGCGCGACAAAAATTAAGGTACTGTACGTACCGCGGGGGGGGAAGGGGAGACACCTACTACCTGCCGTGTTGGGCACCAAAACCGATCTTCGTTTTTCTAACCGAAAACCGATACATGCTTAATCTGCCATATCCAAAAGCCGTTGTTCGGTTTATCGTTCATTCAAAGCAACCGACCGGAAGTAACCGGTTCGGTTGTTTCAGGTCGGTTATTGCGTCCCCTATCCCCTACCACCATACAATGGCCCTGCATCTGAATGAAAATCTCTATTTGTAAGAGCAGAGTCGGCAGGATTTCAAGACAAATAACTAAGGCAAATAACTAACGGGTGCCGTTAGCTAACTAAGTAACTTTAGTCGGGAAGTCGGCTGGTGAAACCAGCTGATGGCCAGCCGACTGCCCGACTTGAGTCAGGCGAGCGAAGCCAAGCGAGCTAAATCAACCTCTCCGCGCCCGAGGAAAATGCGCCCGAGGAAACCGCGCCCAAAGAAGGGAACATGTATCCCGTATTTAACGTTCCTACAAGTATGGAAACCCAATAAGTCGGATAGTCGGTACCTCCGGGAAACGACTATTACTCCGACTAATAACTTCTTGGCGACTTTAGTCGTGCCGACTCGCAGTCCTACTATTTGCAGATCGGTGTAAAAAGAAATGGCTGCCACTGGCTCAAGTCAATTTCTATCTTGCGCGTCTGCCCAAACCCAACCCTATCCCAACCATAATCATAACCCTAACCCTAACCCCGACCCTTTGGGGGACTCGAGGACCGCCCCCCTGGCTCCGCCACGCGTGTGCCGTAAGCGTTTTCCCAAAATAACCAGCGGGCCGAAAGGCAGGCATCAACCAATCAGACACGTGGTGTGCAGTCATTTTTTGTCACACCGATAACGCAAATAGGTGCCGTCTACTTCTCATCACACCAGCACCAACACATAGCACAGCAGCACAGCGCACAGCAGTAGCCATCGCAGCACAGATCACAGCAGCACAGCAGAGCCGTGACCCTCGTCGAAGGACAACAATGGCCAGCAGCGCCGAACCCGTTCAGATAGATAGTGCCAATGGCGGGAATGTTGGCGGGATTGGCAGCGATGAACGGCCAATAGGGCCCTTAGATGCTGAGGTGCTTGTGGTCGGGGAGTCTCGTCCCGGCGATCCTACCCTACCCGTGCTCAACGATGGTATCGTCAAGAGAAGTCACTTGGTACGCGTCCTGTACAACGAATTCGGGTGGCTCCGTCATTCGAGCAAGCAGAAAGCTCGTTGCCCCAGCTGCACAGCCACCGTCATACGCAAAATTTGCGGGAACACAAGCAATCTGTGACGACATTTCAAGACTTGTGGGTGGTTTTGGAAGCCCTCGTCCATTTCGTAGTGGAAAATTCCAAGAAGCAGGCTCCGCTCGCCTGCGTGCTGCCTGCTACATGCGTTTTGTCGCGGTTCATGCTCCGCCTGCACGCTGTGCGCCAAAAGACTCATGCGGTACGGCACAACAACAAATACCGTTTTCTTACGTGATGCGCGTTGTATGCCTTGCAACTTGCAATGTTTGTGATAGAACCACTTGCTACTTAGATGTCGGACACTCCGGGGGTAGCTCTACGCATATTCTCCCACCTCTCAGCCATCCTCACCTCTTCATTGCCGACGGGAAAATATTTTTTCAGGACCGATCCATGGAGGTTTTTTTTTTCCCTTTCGACCTTTTTTTAAAAACCTGTGCTTTTGCGCAGATCACCAAGGCACAGACCAAGCTCCGACAGCCACCACCATGCAGCAGCGGTCTGCGTACCGCAAGCACAACAAAACGGCCTGAAATCGGCCTTGCAAAAATAAAAAATAAAAAGTATACAGCCCTCGTGCCGACAACAGCAGTGCAACAATGCAAGCAAGCAGACAAGAGCGAGAGTGTTGCCGAGAGCCTCTAATTTGGATCGTGTCGTAAGATACTTTTAATTTACCTCTTTGGAACATTGCGTTATAAAGCCACCAACTAATCTTGATATTTTGCAGTACCGCTGAGCCCTGTGATGGTTGTTGTTGTTGCTCATTTGTTGCATTATAAATGCCACCAACTAATTTCGATACTTTGCAAGTACCGCTGGCAGCCTTGCGACGGCCCGCCGTCTAATAATAGACGCATTAAACTTTACTGTTTAACGCCTTAACAGCTGGAAACCCGTTTTGGGGACAAAATTACTTGGACTCAGTATGGGGAGGGGTTTTGGGGCTCTAACGTGGAACATCTTAAGGTGTGAATGGCGTGACCATAATCTCCGCGCTGCCACTTCAACCACACATGTTCCACGCTGACTACTACTAGTATACTTCGCATTGTGTGTGCTTTTTGTAAACCGTTCTTTCCACCTCCATCAACCTCTGGAGACCAGCACAACCAGTTAGCGTCCATGCCGATTCGGCACTCTAGCGACAAAAGCTCTACATTAAACAATATCCACATCATTCGAGACGGAGACATGCATCGCAATTACGGCAGCAGACCACGTATATATCATACCTTTGGTTTGTGCTTTTTCCCTGGGTTATTCCTCAGCTCCAGAGTGACTGGAGCCTGTCCTTTGACCACGGACTTGATTATGCGAGGTAATGTGAGAACAACAACAACAACAACAACAACAACAACAACAACAACAACATCATACGGTATACCACTGATACATGTGGCGTCAGGGTTGTTTTCCTAGATGGAGGCGGGACTCTTGGCATTATTAAATCGCCTTTGCACCTACAATCAATCATGGGCCTTGGATCTCTGTCTGCTTCACATAGTTTCTACTGCTATTTATCCTTCCTGAGCAAGCGTAGCGGGCGGCGACGAATTCCGCCCAAAGCGAATCGCCTTGTGTGTGATGTGTATCGTACTTGGTTACCTGTAAGATTGAACTTACTACTGTACTGCAGCACAGAGTAGTGGGTACTCGTAATCTCGACTTGTGGAGCAGGAATGGATCTTAGTATATTTGGAAGGCAAATTTAATTAGGGGATAACTATGTGCGAGTACAATGTATGAGAGAATAAGTTCGGTCGAGACATGAACTGTCATTCAGAGGAGAGACAAGGGAACGGCGGGAAGTAGACAAGCAAATATGCAATGGGTACCCCGGTATAAGAGCGACCGGTGACATGCCGAAAGCATGCGCTCGCTCCCTTTTAGCACCGCACTCCCGAAACGGGGATCAAACACTTGGAGTTAGAGTTGGGATAAATTTAGGAGTTGGACATGGGTTAACTACAAAACGCTCTTATCTGCGGCGGGCAATATCTAGCCTTTACTGGGGCGGGACATGCCGAGTTGACCGAATGCTCTGAATTTGCTCTTGAAAGTTAAAGCAGGGTACCGACTGCTGTACCGCAGAATAAGGAAATTGGTATCTCTGTATCTGATCAGCAACCTCTACGAAATACGTAGTGCTGCTGTCGGGAGGGTGGAGGCTGGAAGAGAAAAAATATTTGAAGAGCTATGAAGAGTAAACAAGACGCGCCAAAACGGTTATATGTTGATGTGCCGATTAGCGCACTCCAAAACAAGAGCTTGATCCATCAGGCACCGCATGCATAAATACAGGTAATTCTGTCAGCAGGCATTCTATGTCAGTACAACACATTTTTATTGGATACTGCACTACTACTGCTGTGGATTTGCTGGATGTCGATGCATGGGCTTTTGTAACACGCTACGTACGGATTGTCGTAGCTAATATAATAGACAGGATCGGAGTATCACACACAGCTTGCAAAGATGAGTTTCGACGAAATCTTCGATCTCACAGCTGGAGTGTATTTTCATTTTTCATAATAGTCTATGGACATTTAGTCTATTCTCATAGAAAAACAACACGCCAAGAAAAAGAGGAAACTGATCGAGAAACGCGAGTGTTGCGATGTGGCAAACTTTGCATACGCGACGAATGTGCATTATTGCATCGCCGACCATGGTGGTTGCAATGCACTGCACTTCAGATTTCGTGTAGTGTCTCCTGACACATACGAGAACAACGACAACCATTGGCGAAAGCTAATAATCGCGTACCAGGTATGCAGGGAACACACCAGTGCTCTGTTAGTAGCTCTTCTTCTGTAGCTTCGTTTGAGCAATACTTTTTGCTGTGTTCACAGGTTGTCAGGTGTCAGGTATGCCTTGTAATACATACGTACGTACGATCCACGTTTCATCGATGATAGCTGACCACACGACGAAAAGCTCAGGAAAAACAACACGGAAAACAAAGCAACGGCAACCGCTGTACAAAACGTGAAAGTAACACGTAAATAACATATGGTAAATGAAGTTTATAGGAAAAGCATAATCGTACCCAACAAAGAATCGCCGCAGGTAGAACAACACCGCCGGCTATGTTATGCCGAGCCCATACCGAAGTGCACCCGGTGGGTCACCCTCCTGGCTAGCGCCCAACACTCGGCACCATGATGGTTGGATGATGGTATCAGACCCATGACCTATCGTAGGACACACATTATGGTGCACAATCACAACTGCAGCAACGCTTTCGGGGTGTTTCACTTGGACTTTGTGGGAGTATTTTTTAGGTGGGAAAACCACCATCCACATTACATGGCAGTTAATAACTTGTCGTGGGCGTAGAGCTCTGACCTCGTGGGCCCAACGAAACGTACGTACCAAAAGGTGCAACATTACTACGAAACACTCGCTCGCACGCGCGCAGGCAACAGCTACTACCACTACTACTGTTGTACGGTATGCGCTCACCACATGGGGAAGCTGATCTTGCAAGCGGAGTCCGCTTGAAGCAATCCAGGCACGTCTCGGGGTTCCTGCTGTGTCACCGCAACTGCTGTTGTAGCTGCCGTGCATGTTTTCCCCTATTATCATTACTGAGTAATTTTATAGGACAAGCAGCAGCAGCACTAGCAACAGCAACCGTTGGGAACAAGCGACAAGCGCTATGGCCGCCACCCTTTGCAGTGCAGTTGCCGTGTAGTACCAGAGGCAGCGCGGTCACCGCCCACCTCGCACACCAACCACGCCAGCCTGCAGCTTGCTTGGCGTTCTCCCTCGGTGGCCCAATTACATGCACCGCCAGACAGGGTCTTCGTAGAGACCCTGCGGTCCAGCAGAAAAACGAAGAAAAACTTGAGCAAGAACTCACAGAAGAAGCTTCCACTTGGCCCTGGCTGGATGGATGAGGCTCCAAGTCGGCAACGCAGGTTCTTTCCGAGGACGGAGCGACCCCTCCGGTCCGACCTCTGCGAGAATGCAATAACCAAAGCAGGCTGAAAAAAGCTGCTGCCTAGCTGCCCCACGCAAGCGAGAGCGGGGTTGCTCCGTAGACCGACAAATAATAAAATATAGATGTTTTTTTTTCCCTGCTAAAATTACGTAGAATTTCGGCACCCAGGGCAAGTATGCTGCAAATATACACGGGGCACTGCGAAAAACAATATGTCGATTTTTTACTATGTACGATTCGTAGGGGCGCTAAAAAGTGTATGTCAATTTTACTTTTTCATTTCGTATTGAATATAATATGTCGATAATAATATAGTGTCTATCTTATCGATTGTCGATTTGTAATTCTTCCGGATTTTTAATTGTCCGTTGCCATTCCACCGCGTAAATCAAGGGTCGATTTTATAGCGGATGTGTCGATTATCGATAATCGATTTTCGACTTGGCGGTTTGTTCCGTTTCGCACATCGAACTTAAACTAGTCTGTATCACACCTTGGACCTGTAAGCTCTGACTCTGCTCCCCTACGCGCTCCGCGTGCAGGCCGTCGCCTACACAGCTGGGCTAGGTGTGCCCAATGCTATCGCTCATATACGACTATGAATTACCGCATTGACCTGATTGGTCAAACTTCTTACGTACGTACAAAACCCATAATATTCTGCTTCTCATACGTACCATATATATCTTTGCTCTCTCCGTATCATACAAGTATCGCGGGCCGATATCTTTTGGTTCACCTGCTACATGTCATCATGCACCTACGAGTATATGCGCGCTTTGCCGTGCCTCTGCCCGCTGTTGTTGTTCTACGAGTACACGGCACGTCGGCGCATATGATCAGAAGATCGACCTGCAACTAACTCTCTCACAGCTAGTAGCACTCGTACACCATCGAGTAGACGGCAGGCAGGCAGATGATGATACGAACGTACTAATTGTGCTTGAGTCGAGCAATCAACCAATACATGTAATAATAATGACGAAGGCTGCTTGTTATTATTGTCTAACCGCCATATCGCAGTATTCTCCATACTCATCAACACGTCCTGTGTGTACAGCAGCAGTATGATAAGATACCATAAAAATGATGGCAAGATGGTAAACACACGGGCGAGAATGGCGTGATGGCGACTATTGTCACCGTGGTTTTGTTGTTGTTGATGTTGTAACAAGTTGTTGTTGCTGTTCTTCTTGTTCTCGTTCTCGTTCTTGTTGTTCTTGTTCTTGTTTTTGCTTTAGTTGTTGATACTGCTGCTGTTGCTGTTGTTGTGGTCGTTGTCGTTGTCGTTTTGGTCGGATTACACTACTACTACGGTACTACTGCTGCATAGCACCAGCAGCAGTATACAAGCGAGTTCAGAGCAGCAGCAGCAGCAGCAGCAGCGGAAGCTGGCTGGACCTACAAAACGACAAACGAGACCGTTGAGCGAGGAGGTCTAAGCCTCAGTGTGAGACGAGTGTGTATCCTACATCTCCATGCATTACACTTCGGATATGCATCCCCCGCAGCACAGCTCCCTGGACTGTCCTCGGAATCATATATATTGCAAAACGCAAAGGACATGCACACCCAAGATCAATAATAATAGTACAGTCGGTTTTGGTATTCGCGTCACGATTTTTTGCGTGCATTTTGTTGAAACGTCTGTCCCGGGGAGGGGAAGGGGAGGGGGGCCCCCTCCGCTGCATTCTCCCCCCCCACCCCTTCCCCTACATTCCAGAGTACACTAGAAAAGTCCTGAGGAATCAGATCCCACCCGCTCGTTTTCCCCGATGCTTCTGGCGACCGCTTCTTTGGCGCGAATTTCAGGCACTAGGTAAAGTGCCCCCTTGTCCACGCCCTCCTTCTCTCGCTACCGCTTCTTCAGATGGCATCCGCCGCGCTCATCCCGGTATCTCCCCTCTGTGAACACCCCGAACAAGCTCACCCAGCAACTCCCCCGCCGCCCCCTCTTCCTGACCCTCCCCCCTCCCATCTCCCATCTGCCGTCGCCGCTGCCACCCCGTGTTGGTATCGCACCACGTTTTCCGCCTTATTCTCGCTCTTCGACTTCCTAGACTACACCCGAGTTGAATCCGATCCAACTGTGCTTACTTCCTTCTCCCCAGCTGCTGCGCCCCCCCCCGCCCCTTCCCTGCACCGTCCCTCTCTACATCCTTCACTTTCCCCTGTCCCCCTCCTCCTCCCTCCCTCCCCCCACCCTGTCCTCTCCCCAATTCCCTCTCTCTCCTCCTCCACCCTCTGCCTCCCCCGTCACCCCCACCCCCCCCTCTGCCCTCGCCCCCCCAATCCCTAGGAACTCGGAACTCGGGGGGATCCTACAAGTACGTATAAAAGGCAGAGGGGGGGGCGATCCTCTTTGGTCGCGTCAAGGAATATATTCGGTCTTATTATGCTGGGTTTAGTGTAACGGGCGGCCAGACAGGCGGTCAAACCTCGATCTACTATAAATGCACAGTATATTTGGGGAGGGCGGGGGCCGAACTCGTTTGTTGCAACTTGCCTTCGTAGTCATTTGGCCATTGACACCACGCATCCCTTTCGAGACGGAGCACCGTTCCCACTCCCAATAGACACACCTCCGACATTTGGGCTCTCATTACGTTTCTTCCTTTCGTGGTACATATTACATTGAAACTTTGTTGCTGGTGTTATCTCTCCTTCCTCTTTGGCCGTCTGCGGCCACCGTCTATCTTTTAGGATCGCGAGCGGGAGCACTACCGCGGTGTGATCTCGGGCCCCCTTGTTTTAAGGAAATGCACATATTACACGGCGTAGGATTATAACCCTTCCGTGATTGGTTGTATAGGTTTACGGAACCACCTATCCCCCCCGCTGCTTCCTGGTACACGCATGGATGCCTCCAAGATAGACGAGCTCTGTGGTCACAAACTACGAAACAGAGAGTACGCATCGCACACACAGCAAGGTGATTTGTCCACGCAATGCTTTTGTAGGTGAACACAAATTTGGTGACTAGTCGATGATGCTGGATGCTTGCTAAACCTCTGTACCATGTATAGTCGCAAACAAGATTTCGGCCAAAAAGTACTTGGACTTCTTGCAGCGTGTGGCGACAGTGTTTGCATTTAGCTCGGTAAGGTTTAATGTTTCGTCCTACTGCATATTATCGGATGTCGAACAAATACTACTAATATCTGGTATGACATACTAGACTATATTGTCGGAGGGCAAAAATAATAATAATAATAATAATAATAATAACAACAACAACAACAACAACAACAACAACAACAACAACAACAACAACAACAACAACAACAACAACAACAACAACAACAACAACAACAACAACAACAACAACAACAACAACAACAACAACAACAACAACAACAACAACAACAACAACAACAACAACAACAATAATAATAATAATAATAATAATAATAATAATAATAATAATAATAATACCTGGTACATAGTCTACATACCTGGTATATCTATTTATAGATAGCTTCCTTTTTTCTTTCCTTTTGGGTGTTCTTCCTACCTGATACGGTGGGCACCCCGGTTTAAGAGCACCCTGCACCCCGATTTAAGAGCACCCTGCGACAAGCCGAAAACAGGGGCGCTCTTAACTGTGTATTGCTCTTATCAGTAGTGGGCATGGCTTTTAGTATAGCGGGACATTCCCATTTGACCACTCTTAGGTCCCGAATGCTCTCATCTCGGGTGCTCTTAAACCGTCGTACCCACCGCGTTGTGAGACGGGTCGACATTTATTGGAGTTGGACATTGCCGGAGAGAAAAACAAAAATCGTGCCAGGGACAAGTGAAAGTGCTGTAATTGCACGCGATTTAAAATCGACGCTGGTAGCAAGCAGCTGTGACTGACATCACAAGGTGGACAAACGCGAGAAGGAGAGCTGCATCACTGCCGCGGCAACGTTTTATTTGTGCATGGCATAATATTGTTGGAACAACTCATGATTCAAAATTTCCTTTCGCTTCTTGCATTGCAGCTGTGAGTTCAGCCAAAACTGGCTGTTTGTTCCCGTCATGCGTGTTCTGTGGCCTGTGAGCATCTCGGCGTAATATACGATCCATATTATTATGATCTACTACTTGTATAATCCCTTTTGCTTCCCAGCTCAACTCGTAAGAGGTTTTGGCCCTCACTGCCCTCCTAGACAAGCAGTGGTCACGGGTGTCTGCCTTTCCCCCCCGCCGTTGCGTGCCTTCATTTCTACCGCGCATAGCCTCCAACATTATTCTCACTGGTCGTCCATTCGCATCGAATTCCGCCAACTCGTGCTCTATCACACTTTTGACCCGAGTTTTTTCGTAAGAAACAGTCCCTTTGAGATTCGAATTAACGAGATCGATCTCAATAGTTGCGCGGCTCGATAGTTAAACCACCATTGACGCCGGTATATCAAGTGATGTGAAGGTGACCAAAAAGACCCTTTTTTTACGCTGTTATCGTCGTCCATAGTCTCGGCGTTTCTGCCCAGCCAAAACGCTCCGACCGATATTTGCCGATAAACCACCGCGGGGCTTTTTTTTCATCTCTTAATACTAATACTTGAAGGACATCCTCGTCCAAGCATGCAAGGGTTTCTGCCGGAGAAATACAAAAGTATAGAGTTAAATGGACGTATCGTGATCCGACCTTTGACCTTGCTCAAATCCATACGACAATGCGCCACCTGTGTCCGGATAACCTGTCCCGCAGCAATGAAGCGGCGGGAAATATCGCTGGACGTGGTATGGCCATGTCAGCGCGGAGTGAGTTGTTTGTTATAACTGTGACAAGGCGGGGCACATATCGCGCGGCCACCCTTCATCCGCCAAGAGCAACACCGGAAGATAATCCATGCAGGGCAAAAAGTACGGCAAGAAGAAACCTTCCAGAACCAAGGGTGGATCATGGGACGGACGCGGCACTGAGGGAAAATGGAGCTCGGTTCACAAGTTCGCGACTCACAGCGACCCGGAGTGCTGGCAGCAGGGATCGCCACGCCCACAGGGTGACGCTTTCACCGCTGCTGTGCTCGATGCCCGCACCCCTCTTCTTGCAGATGACAACGAGAAGCCGACCTTCAAGTCCAACGATGATTTTCGACGGTGGTTTCTTGTGAATGGCGTCTACTAAAAAGGACGCACATCGCCCAACAGCTGCGGAGTCACGACGCTGGTGGACAGCGGCGCAGTATAAGACCTTCTGGATGACGAGCTAGTCCCCGGATTGAAGGACCGGGTGACGGGGTACGCGCCGCTGGACGCGCCGAAGACGATCGTGACTGATGGGAACGACGAGCCACGGGGAAACACCGGTACCCCCTGCGGCACCATCGTCGACCAGACCGGCAAGAAGGACCGAGTGCGGTTTATCGGCTTGATCGTTTCACGATTGGGACGCAACGTCTTCTCTCCCCCCGTGGCTCTGAAGAAGAGGATCACCTACACCTTCGAAAGCGGTAACCAGCAGAAGGAAGGGTGGGGTCGTGGTGTCATTACAGCAACGGAGATAGGACTTGGATCCCTGACCTCATTCAAACTTGAGATCGATGCAGGCATCGCACCTTCGTCGCCTGGGGTCGCCAACGCACGAAAGCCTGGGGGCGCCACCGAAGCGTCTCGCCCCTACGGTCGCCGGAGCAGCATCGCCTGCGATCGACGCAGCGGCACGTGCTACGATATAGTACGTAGCACTATATATCGCCATTATTTTTTTTTTTGTCGGTAATGACGAGGAACTTTCACCCAAAATCGTCGGGATGACACATCATTGTTGTCTTCAACCACTTTGTTTTTTTTTGTGTGTGTTCCGAAGAGTCGCCCCACGCTAGGCGGTGCAAGCAGATTCTGAGAAATTTCTGAGCTTTCCTAACACGAGGAGCTCAAAACGTCTCACACCCCCGAAACATTCCTTCGAAAGCATTCGCTCGCGCAACCCCACCCCCACCTTTCCTATATGCGTTAGTCCTAAAACAAGTATTAGTAGCTGGTATATATCTCGAAAACGTTACCGTACCTTTGATGACCGATAGCGCCAAACTTGAGGAATCTAAAAGACCGGTCGGAAACGTTTTCGGCCAAAAACGCGCAACCCCTGCCCTAGGGCGACGCCTCCCACGGTAAGGGTGCAGCAGATTTTCTAAGAATATTCTGAGCTCTCCTCACGCGAGGAGCTCTTAATACCTCACCCGAAAACCGACTTCGAAGGCGTTCGCTCGCACAACCCGACCAACAAGCTCTTACATGCATCACGGTAGTTCTAAAATATACACTTATTAGAGGTGTTATAAAAACTGAAAAATACACTTCAGCTGTGAGATCGAACAAAAATGTGTTCTTGATCAAAACTCGGCTTTGCAAGCTGTGTGTGATACTTCGATCGCGCGTATTACGGGGTGTGTATACCCTCGTGAAGGATACAGGTCGGTGACTCCCCTGCTAATGCCAGGGTCAACAGGACTAAGAAGTTCAGCTTTGTTCTGCGTACGGAAACTGGATAACCCGCGTGAGGGGGACATAGAAATATATATATATATAATATATACTCGTGAAATTACTTGACTTATGACTAAGCGGTTCTTCACTTGAGGAGGTCAGTTGGACAGAAACGTTACCAGGAACATTACCAGGAACGTCAATTAACCCCAAAAGGTGCAGCCCCTTACCGTGGGATGACTCGGTTTGTATTTGTTTTCAGTTTACGATGTACACACAATCAGTATTTGCCTTAAAAGGCAAAAAGATATCACCTCAAGCGAGGAGTAGTATCAGAAAATGGTTGGTGCACCTCTCTCTACGTAGGATGCGTCAGGCGTCTTTTCGCCCCGAGATCATGGGATCAGATTATCATCTGGGACCATCGGAGCATCGGCATCTTCTGGGGTCTCTGGAGCTCTATCACTTGAGGTCAAGGGAGCATCACCAGAGGCAGGAGGAACGTCATCAACTGTGGAGCTGGAGTATCACGACAGCTGGAGCATTCTCATCATCAGGAGCTAGGGCGTCAGGGGCCACAGCTGCGATTTCTCGCGGGGTCACGCGTGGTGTTTTGCCCTGGGTCGCACCGCCTACTTCGACCGGGGTCGCACCGGATGCACAGCATCATGTGGTTGCCAGCGCAAAATCTGGTCCAACCGGCACCTTCACCGAGGGCACCTTCGAGATAGCGTACGACGAGCTCATCCCTGTCCCGTTGCTCAATCTCACGCAGAGAGCACCGCGGGCAAATCCCCTTGATCGGGAAAATTCTCGGATAAGTGCATGTATTTCGTCCACATCTAGGCCCAGTCCAGGTCTCGGAGGTGGAAAACATGGTGATTAAACGCTAAAATCCCCTCCGTGGAACGACATCGCCCGGGACCTTCGGAGGACAAGCGTTTGAGGTCACCAGAGCATCAGCGCTGGGCATCACTGGACCACCATCGCACGTCGGATCAGCGTCTGGGGCTACTGGGTCTCAATCGCCTGAGCTTGCCGGAGAAACTGTATCTGGAATCGGTGGATCAACATAATTTTTAAACGCCGGAGCGCCAGTTGGAACAGGATCGTATGGAGTCGCTGGATCATCGTCATCTGGGACCACCGGAGCATCAGATAGGTTATAATCACCAGGGGTCGACGGATCGACACCGCCTGCTTCCCCCTGGATCCACCGGCTGCTCTTGAGCTACGCCTCGAGCTAAGCTCAACACCGAGGACGGCTGTGAGCAGAAGGAGATTCACAAGGCAGCGGAAGGACAACCACGGGCAAACCCCATGGTAGAACCTCTGGAGTGCGCACACGATGGCGAAGAACCAGTGCTGACATCCACAGCCTTCGTGTACACCTGCAAGACAACCTCGAGCATCCTCTTCTTCTTGGACGAGAGGCTTGTCAGCATCGGAGCCAATGCGAAGAGACCAACTGCACAACCAACAGCAGTGGAAGCAGAGCGGCTTCAGAGCGGCATGGCAGGAGGATCCGCCATGTGGGCAAGTAAAACCAAGAGATCGATGCATACGAGGGGTAATTTCTCTCTTGAAAATAAAGCATTCGTAGTCTTTAGCAGCTGGTGCTCCTTCGTGTGTGAGCGGCAGGGGCATTAAGAGACCGTTCGGTCCTATGCTGCCTCGGATTGACGGGGTTTTTTACATATAAAAACGTGTGATATGCTTGTTCAATTAACTGACCGGAATAGGGTTCGCGTTAGATTCATTATTATAGTCTTGTGTCTACAGGGTAGTAGGTTAGCCTGAACCTCACATGGAGAATGTACGAGGCGAGTGAAGATGTGGCCAACTGATATGTAGTAGCTTTTTTTTTCAGTTGCAGGTTAACTACCAACTGACCACTAGGGTATTTTTTTCGCGTCTTAGGTGGTGGCGTGCGTAGGCCACATGTATCTATTGTGACAAGATTACACCCATATTTCCGCCGTTCATGCACGGGCCTGAATATTGTTATATTGTTGTCTACACGGTAGAAAATATTTCCGGCAGCAAACAAATTGTTGCGCAGGTCGTTTAAATTGCAAAGAGTTGTAGTCAGTATCGAGTTACGAGTTGGCCAAAGTAATTTAAGGAATATTGTTGCATTTCGATGTCGAATGGCAATTATTGACGATGTTACCTCCATCTAAGAGTCGCGTCAGTGACTAGTACTTGGGTAGAGCAATACGTAGCTTGTACCCTATCGAGTCGCTGTCAGTAAATTACTGGTAGTTCTCTATAACCAATGCTCCCTAGAACATACTGATTCTCAAGCGTAGGCATAGGCATGGTAATGAGGCCCACCTAGACAGCAGCACCCAGAAATGCGGCAGAATTACCACTAGGAACATTCTCAGAGAGATCGGGACGTCCAGGGAACGGAAGAAAGTCTCGAGCGACAACTACGTCGAGAACGGTACGTACGACGCCGAGGCAACGCTGCAGGGAAATATACTGTAGGTCGGCCAGTCGGTCAGTACCAAATCCTATAGAGGACATCTGCCCGTAGCTTGGGCATTGTTCCGTGATGATCAGGTGACGGTCAGCCCTCCCTCGATCACTGCCACCACTCCCACCTCTTCATCCGACCATGGAGCCATCTAATAATCAACATATTATTTCTTCTTTTTTTCTGAGATCTGAAGCGTGCAACCGGGCTCTTGCATAACAGCAATCCAAGCGCCTACCACGTTGACTGTCATCATGGTCGGCCGTATCATAGCAGCCAACAAGTTAACATTTCCCCCCGCACAACCGCGCAACGTGTACCAGGTGGTGATTAGTAGACGCTTGCTACGATAGGGGTACAGCATAGTTACTAATTTTGTTGTACGAAAACGATTCTGACTGACGAATCTTCACAATTAGAATAAACAAGTCACCCTTAACTCCTTAAGAGTAACGAACTACCCGATCTCGTCGCTTTTGGAGAAAACAATTTGTCCTACACCCAAGCCATGGGATTATTCATCGATGTGATACTTTCTGATTTCGTCACAATCAATTCTTGGGTTCGCTCGGGCTTTCCTATATGAGGAATGGAAGAAAGTTAGGGTGCACCCCTGTCGCACTACTATGGATACTACCACACGCCACCGTGCATAGTACTTATTGTAGTAGTAGTAGTAGTAGTAGTAGTATTAGCAGTAGCAGTAGTAGTAGTAGTAGTAGTAGTAGTAGTAGTAGTAGTAGTAGTAGTAGTAGTAGTAGTAGTAGTAGTAGTAGTAGTAGTAGTAGTAGTAGTAGTAGTAGTAGTAGTAGTAGTAGTAGTAGTAGTAGTAGTAGTAGTAGTAGTAGTAGTAGTAGTAGTAGTAGTAGTAGTAGTAGTAGTAGTAGTAGTAGTAGTAGTAGTAGTAGTAGTAGTAGTAGTAGTAGTAGTAGTAGTAGTAGTAGTATTAGTCGTAGTCGTAGTAGTCGTAGTCGTAAGTAGTAGTAGTAGTAGTAGTAGTAGTAGTAGTAGTAGTAGTAGTAGTAGTAGTAGTAGTAGTATTAGTCGTAGTCGTAGTAGTCGTAGTCGTAGTAGTAGCAGTAGTCGTAGTCGTAGTAGTCGTAGTAATAGTAGTAGTAGTAGTAGTCGTAGTAGTAGTAGTAGTAGTAGTAGTAGTAGTAGTAGTAGTAGTAGTAGTAGTAGTAGTAGTAGTAGTAGTAGTATTAGTAGTAGTAGTAGTAGTAGTAGTCGTAGTCGTAGTCGTCGTCGTTGTAGTAGTAGTAGTAGTAGTAGAGACAGTCTACGAGACTCGGCTTTAGCCGATCTCCTTGCTACCATGATTCACAGATAGATGTCTCCGACCCTCTTTGTTTGCTTCACGGAAAACACACGGGAAAAATAATCCGGTTTCGCCGTACTCATTGCTAATGTTTCTCCGATTTAACCGCCGGATGCTACAGGTAGTGCTGGTGATGGTGATCGTGGTGGTGGTGGTGGTGGTGGTGGTGGTGGTGGTGGTGGTGGTGGTGGTGGTGGTGGTGGTGGTGGTGGTAGTGGTGACGGCAGTGGTGATGGTGGTGGTGGTGGTGGTGATGTGGTGGTGGTGGTGGTGATATTGGTTATGGTTGATTGGCTCGTCCGGTGTAAGTGGACGGCTAGTCATACCCCGGCCATTCATCCATCCACCCGCCCGTCCATTCATCCGCCCATCCATCCATCCGTTCATCCATCCATCCGTTCATCCATCCATCCATCCATCCATCCATCCATCCATCCATCCATGCATCCATCCATCCATCCATCCACCCATCCGTTCATCCATCTATCCATCCACCCATCCATCCATCCATCCATCCATCCATCCATCCATCCATCCACCCATCCATCCATCCACCCATCCATCCATCCATCCATCCATCCATCCATCCATCCATCCATCCATCCATCCATCCATCCATCCATCCATCCATCCATCTATCCATCCATCCATCTAAGCAAATTATTAAAGTCGCACCTCCGTTGCATATAGCATATCGCAGGAGGCGTCACGGGGAAGGGCGGGGGGGCGGGGGGCGGGGGGGTTGTATTCATACCCATGGCCGTAGCCCTCGGTGGGGGGGGGCGGGGGGGGTACTCGTTTCAGGCATAGCCGTAGTCATATGCCCATAGACCCTTGCATCCCTTCAATGCTGGGACGGAGCACGTCGAGTTTTCACCGACTAGGCAGGCGGGAGGGTGAGGAGGAGGGGCGTACTCATTTGTTGCGTGCTCTAGACATTGACCATTGACCAGGCGTTCCTGTTGCGTCGGAGCACCGTTCCTACTTCTAATAGAGACATCTCCATTTTTTTGGCGCTCACTACTGCGTCTTTTCCGTAGCTTTCATGAACCCTCTTCGTTACCTTATCTTCTTCTTGTTCGGTCGTCTGTGGCCACCATCTGTCTCCTAGAACAGCAATCTTGGAGGGGGGGGTCAGGTCGGGGGGGGGGAAGGGGGGGGGCGGGTATACTCAGTTTGTGCATGGCCGTAGTTGTGTGGCCATAGACCCTTTCGCATCTCTACTATGCCGGGACGGAGCACGTCGGGTTTTCACCAACCAGGCAGGCATTGCTTGCACCTCAAGCACGAAGTGCCGTGGGGTGTTCGGCGAGTCGCATGAAGGACGCCTGCTACGAAAGAGGTATACCTTTTATTGACGAAAAATGTTTTCTGAATGACGGGGGCTCCTTGACCCAAAATCGTCGGGAAAAACGCCACTTTTGCTCATGATTCTCGTTGTGTACCTAGGCCATATGGAAGTTTTCATCACATCCTGTACTCGTAGCAGATTTTAGACTTGTCCATGAATCAGTTTTTCGGAGGGGTATTTTTAAGCTCGTAAAGCCAAGAACGTCAGAAAAAAACGTGGTGCACCTCTGTCGTAGCCCTCGTCGAAGGGTCAACTGCATCCTTCCAAGAACCGCTCGTAAGTGCGGGGGGGTCACTCGTTGGGGTCTTTGTGTGCAGTGGCTCGGAGTCACGCGCGCGGGTGCCCCCCCCGCCCCCCGCCCCCCGCCCCCCCCCCACCCCCCCACCCCCCTCGCCCTGTTCCTTTGCGATATTGAGTCTATCGCGCCGTTAAAATTTGGCGATATTAATGAATCCGCAATCGAGTGGGTCGCAGATACTCTGCGCCAAAAAAAAGATCCGCCAATGAAACAAACAAATATTTTATGTCACTGTGCGAGGTCGGTACAGAGCTACAGAACGGCGGGAGTGGTGGTTTTCGAACCGTGGCAGTGAGGGCGCGGGGGGTACCCCCCCGCCCCCCCCAACCGCACCCTTGGTGTTTTAGCAATCTGTTTCTTTTTGTGAACGACGCATGCTACGGTAGGGGTAGTGCTTAGCTGCTTTTTGGTTTTCTGGACGACGGAGCTCGGTATAAACCCAAAAATCGTCGGAAAATACGCCATTTTTTTCATTTTGCATGATTCTGGTTGCGTATTGTACTGTAGCACTTTTCTGCTTGTTGGTTTTCTGGACGACGGAGCTCGTTATAAACCAAAACATCGTCGGAAAATACGCCATTTTTTCTTTCGCGATGGTTCTGGTTGCGTACAGTACGCTGTAAGGCCATATTGTGTATGAGGGTTTTCATCCGCGAAAAAGCAGGTTATATATTTTTTTCAAAACAGTTCTTTTGGGTTAGGAAGGACGTGTCTTAAGCTCTCAAAATCGAGGAAGAACCTAAGAAAAAAAAATGTGGCGCACACCTCTCTATCATCGTAGAACGTGACGTTACTTGTGTGCCGTGGGATTTTTTTATTCGTCGGGTCGCCCCTTTCAGTTTCCGCAAAACATCAAAACACACAGCAGTTTTGGGGGGGCGAGGTGTATGCATGGAGGTGCTCAAGGCCCAGGCTACGGTAGGGAGAGAGGGGGGGTCTCTTTCGGGTCCGTTTGTTTGCATTGGCTCGGGGTCACTCGCGCGAGTAACCCCTTTTTGTTCCTCTGCGGTGTTGGGTTTTCTCGATGATGTAACTTGACGAAAATCAGTCCGCAATATATGGAATGGTTATCTTGGAACGCTGCCCCCCGAAAAAATCGCCTAAAGCATTCTTGTCCACCGTGAGGTACTGAGTCATTCGCGCGAGTGGCTCAATTCCGGTGCTGAAAATTTGGGGGGTCCCCCACCTACCGTAGCCTTGGTCTCAAGCCAAGAGCCTTGCAAGGAAAAATTGGCGCGCCTCTATCGTGGCGTGTGTCCGCAGTACCAAAAAACAGGGATAACCTGGAGATACTGTTTCACCGGGGGGTATTATTATGTTCTGTTGGTTTTGTCTTCCGACAATAATAATGGAAAGTGACTGATCCAGGTGTGTTTGAGCTGGTCAATGTCGGAGATAGCACACACACAAAAAAAAGAAAAGAAAAACAGTCGCAATGCGCAAACAACTTACACACAGCCCAGCCGATCTGCTAATAATACCTATCGATAGTTCGGTACTTGATACAAATACATGTACTCGTATATATACCACCGTGGTTGAAAAAAGATGCGGTGTTGATCTGGTAGCGGGTGTACTTATCCCCGGCCGATCCACATTATTCTACATTGACCCAGGCAAGGGGTCAGCAGAGCAGATAAAAAGAACCATACTATAATAGAGAAGAGTACGCGTACAACAGCACTATCCGCGGAGGTATTAATATTGCGACGTATAACGATTTTTCCGGCTTGATTGTTACTTTGCGTGTCTTTCAGATGGAGGGAACGGTCCAAATATTCAAAGGAGGGTTTTCAAAGGGGGATGAAACGAAACTTTGACGGTTCGTTGGCACCCCCCTCCTCCCCCCCATCCCCACCCACCCACCCACCCACTCACCCACCCACCCCAGACATTCATACACCCGCGCATCCTACTATAATGTTAAGTACCTCTAGATTGTGTGAAAATTATTGCAGGACGATACGCAAAGCTTACTGTGCGGTACGAAGTATTCGTGATTCTGCTGCGCACAGCCTTCCAACCACGATCTTCAGCGTGACCATGCAATACCGCCATTGAACTGCTCGAGTTCGATCGCACTCTCGCGCGCATTCCCAGCAGAAAGCATTTGCGGAGAGCAGGACCATAGTAATCAGAACCCACGATACAGATAAGACAAGAACTCTACATGTTCCTCCTTGTTGTGCTATAGAACGGAGATCCGCGCTGCTCTAGCCGGACGAAGAATCAGACAAAAAAAAAATGGGACTCAACAAAAACAAAGCATCCGCGCCCCTGTCTAACAGCGCGCTCTTGAGACTGAAGCTTGTTGTGTTGGCTGGTTTTACCAGGGTGTAGAGAGCCTCAATCGAACACGGTCGTTGCGTAGGAGGGCTCGCTTGAAAGGTGGTCATGCCTTTTCCTTTTGTTGTGTGTTGTGTCGTAGTTTCATCCTGTTGACACAGCGGATCTCCGCAATAACCATGCTTTTGGTCCTGATTGCTGTGGTCTCCCGTATTAGAACAATGCCAGCGGCGGAAACCCGCCCAAACAAGGCAACCTCCTACGACTGCAGCATGCAATAATAATACCACCAGGTGTGCACTGACATTACTCTACGCGATAGAGGGGGATCACTTTTTTTTTCCCCCAGAAGGTTCCTTGTGAGACCCTCCATCTGGGAGCTTAAGAAGACCCCCCTCCCAAAAAAAAATCGAATCGGAGAAGAAAAAAAAAAGCTTACCGCGGATGAAAAAATCCCATCGCCTTATTATTATAGGGTACACAACGAGAATCATCACGCAACAAGACAAAAAAAATGGGCCTATGTATTTCCGACGATTTCGGGTTAAGGGAGCCCCGTCATTCAGAAACAATTTTCGCCAAAAAACGGTATACCTCCCCCAAAAAACGGTATACCTCTATCGTAGCACGCGTCTATTAAGAGCGAAAAAAAGGAGTATCTCCCATGGCAGAGGTGCACGTAGCCCTTTTTATTTTTCGGGGGGTTTCCTCATATGAGGAGGGGAGCGTTATACCCCACCCCACCCCCTCCCCCCCCCCCCAAAAAAAAAAGAAAAGAAAAGAAGAGTTCTGAGATGAATAAACGTTCACCCTCCAAAATGAACGATTATTGCAAAAGACAAAGCCCCTCCCAAGAGACGAAGGCAACTTTTCTTTTGCGGGTGTCTCTCCGCTAGGTAGGTTCCGTGCTTTCGGTCACTCACTTGTATCAGGAGAAGCTCTCGTATTCTATACCACTAATAGCCACCGGATAGAACTGAGCGCTGTAAGCGCGCCGCAGAATACGTGAAGTAATTGCATCATCCCCCTTTTCCACACGCCTTCAAAGGCATATGTGAAACCCTTATTACTATGCCGTGTCCACACCCTAGACCCGGCGTTCTGTCAGTCTCCCAGGGAAAATACCGTAACACAATCCCGTCCATGCACTATGTAGTAGATACCGCACAACAAAAAACGATGTCATTGCGAAAAAAAGACGAAGAAAAATGATAAAACTCGGACACCAACAACGAGGGCCCGAAAACCCCTTCCCTGCACTAATTCCAAGTACTTTTTTCCCCCAAAAAAATGGGTTTCGGTTGCAAAGGCGCTAAAGGACGGAGCACCACATCGTTCAAGTAAAAGTATTTTTATTACTGTAAAGTGGTTCTACGGTAGCCCCCCCTGACTTTTCTTCAACGAAATCGCCGGGTTTTTTTAAAACCAGCTCCCGGCCGTATCTCCTAAAATACCGTGCCCCTTGTTCCCCCGACGTCATCGTTCGGCAGCCCTTTTGCAAAGAAAGAAAACACATGAAGATGTTTTTTCATCGCACCCCTCACCTTGTATCGAGAGCAGCCATGAAACGCTCTCGTTAAAGAAAATCACTGTTTTTTTGGGGGGGGGCTATCGTAGAGTCAGTCTATATGTAGCAAAAAAGCGCTCGTACTTTGTGCACCTCTGTCGTAGTACGCGCGTCCTAGCCTACACAAGAGAACCGCGTGAGCTATATTGTAAGATAGAGGTGCACCGGGCTTTTTCTGGGGTTTCCTCAATTTTTTTCGGGAGCTTAACTCTTTTAGAGCTCCAAAACCCCTCCCGCCTATACTGGCTCCAAGCAACTTTGTCCCCCGAAAAAAGGGTTTTCGGTCGTAAAGGCGTTAATACCTTTCCGACAACCAAAAACTGATTTTGGATGAAAAAAAAACTAACTGGTGTAAAATACTGGATGAAAAAACCCCTGGCCTACTAGGTACACAACGAAAACTCCACGCAAAAAAAATGTGTGTGTGTGTGTGTTTTTTTCGGCGATTGTTGGGTTAAGAATCCCCGTCATTCAGAAGAGGATTTCCGCCAAAAAACGGTATACCTTTAAACGTCTATCGTATTAGTGTGCGTCAAGGGAACCCCTCCCTGTACTAGCTCCAAGAAAAATTGTCCAAGAAAAGGGTTTCCGGTTGTAAAGGCGTTAAGACCTCTCCGACCAAAAACAACTGACTTGGAATGAAAAATCCCCTGGCCTCTACTAGGTACACAACGAAAACACCACGCAAGAAAAAAAAATGTGTGTGTGTTTTTTTCCGATGATTTTTGGGTCAAGAATCCCCGTCATTCGAAAAACCATTTCCGCCAAAAAACGGTATACCTTAATACCTCTATCGTGTAGCACGCGTTGACCAGGAGTTCGTAAAATACGCCGAATGCTTTTTACGGGAGGGGTACATATATGTATAGAGAGAGCACGCTTTTCGGGCCAAGAATGTTTTTTCTGAGAAAAGGGCTGAGCACTTGACTGACGACGAGCTACACAGTTTTAGTTAGCAGTAGTTTTAGGTTCCATGTTTTTCGAATTTATTTTGGCTTCCGTTTGGGATATTTTTTTTTTGGACAGAACGTATTTTGTTGCACACCTACCTAAAGCGCGCATTGGAGAACGTTTCTTTCATCAGATTTGACTCGAGCTTCACGACGTTTCTCGAGCATGTCTATGCCGCTCTGTCGGTAAACGTGAGTAACCTCTTTTCTTTCAACATCAATGAGGGAATGGTTATGCTTGAGAAAAATTCCATCAGATTTGACTCGAGCTTCACGACGTTTCTCGAGCAAGTCTATACCGCTCTGCCCGTAAACATAAGCAACCTTTTTTTTTCAATATTAATACAGCTTGCGCTGCCGGGGTTGTAACGAAGACCACTGATAGGGACAGCTCACGCTATACCTACAATGGGACTCGAAGGGTGCGCCAGCTAGCGTTGGGCTGCGAAAGCAACTGAGTTAAATCGACACACGACGCGTATGAAAATACGCGGAAGTGTGGTGAGCTAAAGCTTTACTTTTCCCCATCCGCCGGAGGATAAAAAAACATAAAATAAAAAAAAAATAATGAGAGAAAGGTTCTTCCATCAGATTTGACTCGAGCTTCACGACGTTTCTCGAGCAAGTCTATACCGGCACTTACTTGTGGGTGAGGGGTCGTCGCTCAGAAAAAGCGAGTTTAGGTGCGTAGAATAGGTGCGGCACTTTTTCCGCAAAAATTATTTTCCGAAAGACGGGCGGGGGGGGCGCTCCTTAACCCCTTTAGAGCCCCCGAAATCCCTCTTTATATTAACTTCAAGTGATTTTGTCCCCCCCCCCCAAAAAAAACGTGTTTCCACTAAAAAACGCGTTAATCCCGAAATCGTCGGAACGAGTGTCATTGTCTTGTTTTTGTTTTCTCTTGTTCAGTTTGATTGTTTTTGACTCACGGGTTTGTTCACCTGGTTGCACATTATACTTTCACTCTTAACGCCTTTTTATTAACTGGAAACCCTTTTTTTTTGGGGGGGGGGGGATATATTACTTGGAATTAGTATAGGGTGGGGTTTGGGGGCTCTGAAAACAAGGAAGAAAATGTTTTTTTTTTCAGGGTGAGAAGTTCGCATAAGAGCTCAGAACACAAAAAAAAAGGGGTCCGTCCACCTTTATGTAGACCAGATGAAACTATAACACGGCTCATCGGGCAGGCTGCAAGTACTATTTACGGGGGAACATAGTAAATGGGACCTACGGTACTCACAAAAACGTATATATTTAACTATTTTTACTAGGAATATTTGGTTCTATTTACTATGGTCTTCCGCAATAGATCTTATAACATACACTGTTGGTAGCATGTATGTGGTGACTGTATGCCCATCGTGGCACTCACCGAGCCCCGTCAAAATACTAAAAAAACTAGACAGTAGTAGATAGATATAATGGCAATAAGGTTCGACGCGTGCCACGATAGATGTACTAAGGTATACCGTCTTTTGGCGTAAATGGTTTTCTGAATGGCGGGCGGCTCCTCAACCCCCAAAAATCGTCGGAAAAAAAATCGCCATTTATTTTGTTTTGCAATGATGATTATCGTTCGGGGTGTAAAATACCTAAGTTGGCCATGGGATTTTTCATGCTCCCGGTGTATCATCCTCTAGCAGTTTCATTTTCTCTCCAAAATAAAAACAGTTGTTGAGGGGTCGGAGAGGTGGCCATTAAGCTCTCTCAAGTTGAGAAACACCTCAGAAAAAAAAAGTGAGTGTACACCTCACTGACGTAGCACGCGTCGCGTCGGTCGGCGCGACGTAAGTCAGCGCGCTCCTAGGAGTCATCCACCCATCCAACCGTAAGAGGTTGCAGTTTTCGGCCATTTTTTGGGGGGGGGCAAATGTTTTCTTCTGGTGGTGAGGAGGAACTACCACCGTTTTTTTTCAGTCTAATGCTTTGACGAGTGCAGCGCAGCGTTAGAAGTAGTAGTTTTTAGGTGAGTAGCGCATGTCGTCGGAGGAAGCCTTGGTCTCGAGTTAAGTAGTTGCTTTGCAGGATTAGGTCGTTCTACGGTAGCTCCCCCAACTTTTCTTTGACGAAATCGCCGGTTTTGAAACCAGCTCCCGGCCGAATCTGCTGAGATACGGTGCCCCCTGGCGACCCGATAGTCCTTTGCAAATCAGAAAATAAATGAAGAGGCCCAGTTTTCATAGCGTTCCTTCCTCGTGTCGAGCGGAGCCATGGCACGTTCTTTTAAGAAAAACTCTGGTTTTGAGGTCGGGAGGGGGCTATCGTAGAATCCGTCGGGTAGTAGCGCATGGATTCGTTGGTCGGCGCGGGTGGGCTAATGTTACGGTATTCCCCCTGGGAGCCTCTAACAAGGCGTAAGATATGGGATACGTACGGCTGGATATACAAAAAGGGTTTTCTCATACACATGCCTTTTGAAAGGCATGTGCGTACATGGGAAACAGGGGATGAGTGACGCTCGCGACGATAGAGGCGCGCGCGACCTTGTTTTTTTTTCCGAGAAAGTTCCACACAAATTCGGAGAGCTTTCAAGAGACCTCTGGAGCCCAAAAAGAGTGACATTTGGTTGGAGTAAAAAATAATAAGATTTGGTGCACCGCGCGGATGATGAGTAACCCGCGACCCGGCCGGGGTACACGACGAGAATGATCCGTGGGCAAAAAAAAAAATGGCGAAATTTCCGACGATTCTTGGGTTGAGAATCCCCGTCATTCAGAAAATATGTTTCCGCCAAATATCGGTATACCTTAACACCTCTATCGTAATAGTGTGCGTCAAGAGAACCCTCCCTATACATACTAGCTTCAAGGAATTTTGTCCAAGAAAAGGGTTTCCGGTTGTAAAGGCGTTAAGACCTCTCCGACCAAAAACAACCGACGTGTAATGAAAAATCCCTTGGCCTCTACTAGGTACACAACGAAAACACCACACGCAAGAAAAAAAATGTGTTTTTTTTTCCCGGACGATTCTTGGGTGTAAGAATCCCCGTCATTCAGAAAACCATTTCCGCCAAAAATCGGTATGCCTTAATACCTCTATATCGTGGCACGTACGTGTCGAGTGACCAACGCGGAACCTGCCTAGCAGAGAAGCCTGCAAAGGGTAGCCTGTGTCTGTAACAGCCCCCTACTCTTACTTTTAATAATGGATGTGCCTTGGAACGAATGCCTTCGGAGTCATGTTTCGGGGGCGTGAAGAAAAATGTTGAGATTATTCACGTTAGGATCGAGAGCCGTTCTACGGTAGTAGCCTCCCCCCTCCCGGCTTTTCTTTGACGAGATCGCCGGTTTCATAACCAGCTCCCGGCCGTGTTCTCCCTTGCCGTCGTTTTTGCAAAAAAACAAGAAAAATGTTCGAGAGGATGCTTTTTTTCATGGCATCCTTCTCGTGTCGAGCAGCCATGAAACGTTCGTTAAAAGAAAATCGCCCGTTTGGGGGCGGGGGCGGGGGGGGGGGGGTGTCGTAGAATCAGTCGAAATAATGTACTTCTCTTGGTCGCGAGAACATTCCAGCTGCGACTTCTTCCCTCGTCGACTCGAATCGAAACGTGCAACCAATAATGCCCTATTATCATTATCATCATTATTATTATTATTATTATTATTATTATTATTGTTATTATTATTATTATTATTATTATTATTATTATTATTATTATTATTATTATTATTATTATTATTATTATTATTATTATTATTATTATTATTATTATTATTATTATTATTATTATTATTATTATTATTATTATTATTATTATTATTATTATTATTATTATTATTATTATTATTATTATTATTATTATTATTATTATTATTATTATTATTATTATTATTATCATTATTATTTCTACCCACAAAAAGGGTCACTATTGTATTTATTTATATGTTTATTTCAGGGGGGGGTTCGCAGTAGCTCAGGATCGCTCGCGCGAGTGTAACCCCCCTTCATGTACATTCTTTTCTTTGCCGCCTCTAAACCCCTTTTGTAATTGCACCTCTTTTTTTGGGGGGGGGGCGTTCATACAGCTGACGTTTTTCAATAATTATAAAAAAATAAAAAAAAAGCGATCAGATGCGAATCCGCGCAATGGAAACGGTTTAAGTAAGCTGCTCTGGACCTGCGCCGTGAAGTTTGTTTTGTCCGTGAGGCACTACATCAGAGTCACTCGTGCGAACGAGCGAGCGAACGAGTGGTGAAAACCCGGAAGTGAACACAAGGCGCACCCATGGGGTCAAGATTGGCCGTCGGATTGCACCCGTACCATTTTTCCAGTTTTTTTCGATGGTCGTGACCAACCCGACCCGCGGATCATGTCAGCAGGAGGAGGAGGGTATCAAAACCTCGCGGGTCGAGTGGGGTCGGGTCAAGCAAGAGTTGTGTTTGAAAATATAACGGGAAGGGCCGGGCCCTGCCGGGCCCGGCAGGGCCGGGTCGGGTCGGGTCAGAAGGGTCAGAAGGGTCAGAAGGGTCAGAAGGGTCAGAAGGGTTGAAAAAATCTCGCGGGGTTGGAACGGGTTGTGAATGCCCTGGCTCGACCTGAGCCGTGAAAAAAAACCCTGAAAAAAAATCACAAAAGAACAGTTTTACTGAGGTTAAGACAACTGCAGAGCCCCCTCATGTTACGAAACTCTACCAAACATGGGCGCCCCCTCCTCCACAATGTGGCACGGAACGACCATTAAGGAGATCCACCGTTAGTAGGACGAATCAGCAAACAACAAGACAGGAGAGCCAAAAAGGCACCCGGCGCTTGCGTTTAAATGACGTTCGAGTTCCAAGTTTATTTTTGCTGGCTCTGGTCTTTTACAAGGTATACAGAGTCTCAACCGAGCACAGTCGTATCGAAGGAGAGCTCGCCTGAAAGGTGGCGATGATGCTTTCCTTTCGTGCGTGTGTGATTTCATCCTGTTGACAATAGATCACCCCACGTCACCCACGGGGGCCAGTGTAAGGTTATAGGTGGGGACACAGAGTGCCCCCTGCAGGTTTGCCAATTGAGCAGGTCCTCGGAGAGTACTCACTTTCTTTGTCTTCGTAGAGACGTAGCTTTATTCGATTCCACCAGAGCCACGGGTACCTTCTGAGATCAGAGGCACGTGCCTCCGAACTATTTCCTAAATTTACCGAATATAAAACGCCAACCTTATCATACGAAACCCGTCCAAATTATCTCAAATTCGGATAATTACAGGCCTTTCGAGGCCGTATCTTAACACTAGCCCACCCTGATGAGTCGCATATGCAGAAATATGGGAGATTCGGCGAAACTCCGGTTCTACGAACTAGACCATGAGTCGAAGATGCGGCTTCTCAAAACCCACTCCCACACCTCTAACGGTCTGGCTATGGAGCCAGGAACACGCGAAGAAAAGCAGTTGAAATAAACGCAGACCCTACAACAAGGCAAAAGTCACCCATCAACAACCTGCCGCGTGCCGCCGGTGTGGCGGGGGGGGACAGAAAAGGCTCTACGGCAAACCAATCACAAAAAAGGTAATATGGCGAGGCGAGCCGTCGTCGACATGGAGGGGAACACAGGCGCTAACACAAGGGAGAAGTCATGCGAAAAACCTCCCGCGGGCCATCGGCATGGCGGGGGGTTAGACGAAGAAACGACAAATACCCGGGATGAAAGGTGGCGACACCTACAGCCCAGCTAGGGGGGAAAGTGTTTCGTCGAAAAAAACAAAGTAGAACAAATACAATCACACAAAGTATAAAAGATGACACACAGACCCGTACATAGCCCTGTACCACGTGACGCGGGAACAGGGTACCCTGGTCGCCCCCCGGCTCTGGGCTGAGGAGGACGTCGGCAGGGCGAAATTGAACAATGACGAAAAAGCGACAGACGAAAAAGCGACAGCCCTGCGCCTCAGATAGCGGCGTTTTACCCGAACCCTGGCCCGGCACTGAGCAGGGGGTTCGGCAGGACAAGAAAAAGAAAAAAATGGAAAGAACCGCCCCAAAACCCGACGAAGACCCTCAGGACACTAAGAACAACCCAAAGACAAAGACGCAAACCTCATAACTCCCAAAAATGAATCACTATCGAGGAGCGGTGGCGGCTTGAAAGTCAACTGGCCGCGGCCGCGCCTCGAGATTCGCCTACGTTACGTTGAAATTCCCCGAGGAAACGCACTGGCAATGTGAACTTGCAGGCACCAAGAGCCTCGTACGGCTCCCGCCGAAGTCGTGTAGCGCGCCGGGGGAAGAGGAAGTTTAATCGGTCCCGGGTCGTCCAGAAAGCGGACCTGGTATACCTTGTCCTCGGTGGTGCTCGCGCTGATTTTTCAAAGCCACCATAACCCATCGTCTCCCTTGTACCAAAAGTGGGCTTCCTTAAGGAGTACCGTGTCGTGGTATCGACGGAGCCAATCGGCGCGGGGAACACAGGCGTAGCCCGGCGCTAGGAGACGTTCCCCGTTGTTGCGGGAGAGCTCGCGCTGTGCCGCCCCGATCCGCATTCGGCGGTAAAGGCGGTTGGTTTCTCGGTACTGGTCCGGGGTTCCGGCTCAACAACGCAGGATGTGGGAGCGGGAGAGGTGGAGGTCCATTTCCCGCTCCCAGGAAGGTTCGGGGAGTCCCGCCCAATGCGTCTTGTATATCACCGCGATGACGCCACCTCGCCCCCGTACCGACTGATGACCAGTGATCTGTTCCACCTCCAGCCGTTGGAGGGGAGTCGAAACGTTGTCTTGAGTGACGTGGTACGGCAGGGACTTCTTGGAAAAATTGTTGAGCACGTACTGCGTCAGCCCCGCCAGTAGGTATTTAGGCATGTCCCCGCTGTCGTGGGGGTTGGCGCAGGGTTTACAGTGTTCGATGGCCACACGCCGACAAACGTCCGAACCGGGCAGGTCGGAAGGGAGATCCAAATAGAGGAGGTTTCTCCCGAGCGGCGAACCGTCCGGGGTCTCGGCGGCGGAGCAGGGACCGACGGCCAGGACCTTGTACGAGCCCGTCCAGTTAAGCGCGAGTTTGGCCTTGAGTACCTTGGCGTCGGTGTTCGCCTTTACACCCTGGCGGATGGTAGAGGCAGAATTGTACACCCATGCCCAACCACCCACAACGAAGTTAGGTGCTGGACGCAGCGCGTCGGTGAGGGCGGAGTTTCTACGGTCAACACGGGAAACGGTGAGGGCGTGGTGTGCGCGGACAATGTCGTTCACGCGCTTTTGTCGGTCGGTGGCCAAGTCGCAATAGGCCAGGTGGTCACGGGCCAGACTCTGGTGTCCCACGACACCAGTGCGGTCGAAAACCGTCAGGGGGAGCCGTGGGAGTCTGCCGATGTTGACCTCGTTGGGCGCCAGACTCGTCGCCGCGCTGAAGGAGTTGTTGTAAGTGAATTCTACGTGGGGCAGATGCAAGTGCCATCCGTCTTGTCGCTCGTTGACGGCCATAGCCAGCATTTGGGCCATAGTGTGGTTCACCCGCTCAACGCCCCCGTTACAGTTGGGATGATAGGAGCTTGTAGCAAGCTTGTGCACACCCAACAGCTGATGTACAGTTTGTGAAAGCTTGGAGCAGAACTGCAGCCCGTTGTCCGAGAGTATGGTGCGCGGGCACCCCCACAAGGGGATGAATTGGTTCATCAAGATATTAGCTGTACCCTCCGCGGTGAACTCAGCGGCAGTGACGGGGAACATGTCGGCCCGACGACTGAATCGATCGGTGAACAGCAGGGTGTAGGTGTTGCCTCGTGATGTGACTGGAAGGGGGCCGAGGTAGTCAACACTGACGGCGACACCTGGACCTTCCGGCAGAGGCATTGTGATGATGGGCCAGCGGACAGTCAGCCGTGAGGTTTTCCGCGCTTGGCACTTCAAGCAGTGGCGAAGCCACCACCGGGTGCACACATTCTTGCCAATCCACCAATAAAACCGCTCCAGCATGCGCAACGTGGGCGTGGTGCCAAGGTGACAAGAGCCCGTCGAGCGACTGGATTCCATTATCCAAGGGCGCATGAGCAGGGGAACGTAGATGCGAACTGGCTTGTCGTTTAGCTCAAGCAAGCAGCTCGCCCCACAGAGGTGGGTTTGTCAGGCCTTGTTGGCGGCAGTGTTGGGTTACGGACGAGTAGGACTGTCGTCATCGGTTGTATGTAGTCGACCCTTACACGCCAGCTCCTTGATGTCTGAAAGGGATGGACGCTTGTGCGAGGGGTAGCACGCCAAGAAGTCGGACGGCAGGACCGATGGCCGGCCGATAGAGACGCAACGCGTCATGGCGTGGCACGTCGGCTCAGCGTGCTTCTCTCGCTTCCAATCGACATGTGGATAACGCGCGACGGAATCAGCGAACCGCAATTCAGCAGCGTCGCCGAGGGCGTCCGACCGTGTATGTGCAGTCGGCGTGTCACCAGGAGAAGGCGTGAGCCGTAAAAGAGGAGTTCCCATGTAGGCTCTGCGTGGTCACGGTCGGACGGTAGTGGCACCGTGCGGATCGGCGAGTCGGCAAGAGCAGGGGTCGCGGCGGCGGGCGGAGCCGGCCGCGGCCGTGGGACTCGCGGCGGGGCTGTACCTCGTCTGGAAGATGGCCTAGGGGCCCCGCCGGGCTCGAATCCATAATCTACAGCGGGGGTGCATTACCTGTTGTTGTCGCTGTCCGTTGGTGCGTCGTCGACGACGGAGGGGCTGGAGTGCCAAGCAAGACGGAGACGGACACTGTAGTCGAACCGGTGGTCGCGGCGGGGACCGACTCCTGTGTAGAACTCCGGGATAGATAAGTCAGCTGTGCGATGGGCGTCGCTGCAGCCACGGCTTCCGCGGAGCCCGTGCCGCCCTCGATGGGTATGGCTAAAACAGAAGCGAAAACGGTGTCATCGGCAGGCGAAATCGACCCGCGACCGGTGCAGTCTTCCGTAGTGGCGACGGGGGCAGAAACACGAGCGATGAATCTCCCCGGGGAAGCAGAAAGGCCGTCAATCCTTATACGTGGCTCGTGTGTGCGAAAGTCGTGAAATGCAGTAGAGGTGAGAGGGAGCCCACCCAAGACAGCATGTTCAGTGCGGGGCACGAGCCCACCCAAGACAGTGATTTCGGCGAGGGGATCGAGTCCAACCAAGGCAGTGCTTTCGGTGCGGGGCACGAGCCCACCCGAGACGGTGCTTTCGGCGAGGGGCGCGAGTCCACCCGAATCGACCCCTGGGATCGGCGAAGAGGGAGCGCGCAGCCCGCCGGTCCGTAGGAGGTAGATACCGCTATCTCCAACGGGGTTGGGGTTTGTCAACCCCCCACGGGGTTGAAGTTTGTCAAGCCACTGCGGTCGTACTCCGTAGCAGGCTCTGGAAAACGGGTCGGAAAAATCGGCGATGCCGTTGCGCTGCCTTTGCGGTACTCGAGTGTGCAATCGAACGCGGTGACGAACTCAAGCTACCGTTGGACTCGTGCATTGAGGGTCCCCACTTTGCCAATTTCAATGCTCTCCTGTGTCTTGTGGCCGGAGGATATGTGGAATATTGTTCCCCACAGTACCCTCGGAGGCGTTTGGGAGCCCAAACAATGCTGCCGGTCCCCAACTCTAGAGGAGTCCAGTGCCTCTCCGAGTCGAGCGTTGCTCGACTGATATACGCGATTTTCACAGTGAACGAAACGTCGTCCAGGGTCACAGTACCCCCGACGAAACAGGGGCCGTGTTCTGACAGCGCAAGGTCAGGGCCGGCGCCAGAAGCAATCTCCAAAACTCCACGGATTCTTATTGGCCAACGCGCCCGAGAAATAGTTGGAAACGCCAAAGGGGAAGCTTTGCGAGCGCTGGCCGCTGTTAACGGCCCGGCCGCGGCGCGGACGAGATTTCTTGGTTCTTGCATTCGCAGTGCAGGTGCGGAACCGACTAGGGGAGGCCGGATGCGCCGACCCGGTCTCATTGTCGCCAATACCTTCGCGAACGGCAGAAAGTGCCTCACTGAGGAAGTTTTTCCTCTCCTCTGGCATGGGTTGTTGGCCCTGGGACCATGCGCCCGGAGACTAATGCCCCACACTAGGTCCAGAGGGCTGGATTCAGCCAGAAGCTTGTTGTCAGAGCTCAAAAGGTGATTTTTTTATGGCTGGATTCTGCGTGAATTTGGCGTAGGTGCTTGATAACACGACGTTTTGCTTCTCCCTGTCCCCACCACCAGAGTCAAAGTTGCGAACGTCCCGACCAATGCGTTTGTGTGTGCTTGGGTCAGGCGAAGACATGATGAGCTCCACTGCTCGATGGTCTTGAAAAAGACTGGCCTTTTCGGCCATCATATACTGCTGCGCGCAAGAATATGGCACGTCGTCCACGACAAACGACGAAGGGGACCACGGTGGAAAATAGGATGGGGGCTGTCAGAATAACACCACTTTGTCTGTAGAGTATTCGAGAGAAGGATCAAAAGCCGTGTTGAAATTTGGGCCTCCAATGTCCCCGTCCAGAAACACCAGGCCGCGGGAGCACGACGCGAATCCGAACCCGCGGTATCTCGCCTCGGGTCTTTCTTCGCTCGTTGGCGGAAAAGCGCGAGAATTCGCTCTAACTGCGCCCGAAAAATGGTAAAAACCGACGGTGCCAACCCGTCGGTAGCCTCGTTGGACATTTGTGGGTCTGCAATGTTCCCTTCTGGGAACACCAGTCCTCGGCTCTTTGGGCCTGTAATGTCCCCTTGCGGGAGCACCAGGCCTCGGGAGCAAGATGCGAGTCCGAACCTGGGGTTTCTCGCCTCGGGTCCTCCTCACTCGCTGGCGGGAACTCGTAAGAAGCCGCCCTCGATGCACCCGAAAAAGACTCCAACACTGACGGTGCCAACCCGTCGGTAGCCTCGTTGGACATTTGGGTCTGCAATGTCTCCATCTGGGAACACCAGTCCTCGGCTCTTTGGGCCTGTAGTGTCCCCCTCAGGAACACCAGACCTCGGGAGCACGACGCGAGTCCGAACCCACGGTTTCTCGCGTCGTGGCCTCTTCGCTCGTTAGCGTATAATGCAAGAAACTGCTCTAACTGCGCCCGCAGGGGCAGGGGCTCTGAGCTGTTTCTGATTGACGAGAGGCGCGATTATTCCGTAAATTTACGGGAATAGCGTCCAGCTGATCAGGCTGGAGGTCGTGGTGTCACCACTGGCCCGTCGCGCAGTGTCGGATCTTCTTCCTGTGCCACTGGGGCAGACGTAGCCTGAAACACGTGGGTTAGCGTGTTAAAAGACGAAGCAGGGTCCGTAGACCCTGTGGGCGTCTTCTGGAGCGGGGCTCGGGCAAGTGGCAACAATGTTTTTACCCAAGGAGGCTCTTGTGCGTCATGCCTCTTGGAGAAGGGAGACGAGGTAGCTGAATTTGTCGACTACTCCTTGATGGAAAAAAAAAAGGACTGAGCGCCCGCTGCTATCGCAAGCAAACACCGGATCGAGCCTCACAAAAGATCTCGGTGTTTTAGTGTTGGCCTTCCCTCACCTCAAATCGACCGCCACCTCGTGGTCAGAAAAAGTGTTCGAGGGTCGACCGCCCCACACCTCAAACCGACCGCCACCGCCTGGTCAGGGAGAGGGGGGGATGAACACGTACGCGTAAAAAGGCGACGTGCCGTCACCGCAGCTATATTGTTGCGCGACGCATGCCTGGGAGGGGGGCGCGCAAAGCGCAGGCTCCCGTGCCATGGTCGATGGGGGCGGCGTTTGAAGCGCGTACCCCCGTCGCTGAGTTTATGCCACGGCTGAGGGAAACGGCGCTGGAAGCGCGGTTCCCGTCGCCGAACTCAGACCATGACCGAGGGGAACGTCGCTGGAAGCGCGCGTTCTCGCCGTCGAAAAAAAGAGAAAGAAAAAATTACCTGGCCTGCCGACGACGCCATTTGTAAGGTTATAGGTGGGGACACAGAGTGCCCCCTGCAGGTCTGCCAATTGAGCAGGTCCTCGGAGAGTACTCACCTTTTTTTCCCTTCGTAGAGACGTAGCTTTATTCGATTCCACCAGAGCCCCGGATAGCTTTTGAGATCGGAGGCACGTGCCTCCGATCTATTTCCTGACTTTCCCGAATATATAACGCCAACCTTATCATACGAAACCCATCCAAATGATCTCAAATTCGGATAATTACAGGCCTTTCGAGGCCGTATCTTAACACAGACTTGCCAAATTCCGAAAACGGTTTTGGCCCCGACAAAGTGCTATTATACCTCCAGATGCCGTAGAGCTCTCGCGCCTCCAAGTCAGGAGACCCAGAAAAAAATAGTGGACACATGCGACACGGTAGAAGACGCGTACACCGTTTCATAACCTCACTTGATACTAAAGTACTTGATATTTGAAAGTACTATCTACCTCACCCCCACAAACGTGTGTTTTTTTTTTGGAGTATTGTAGATAGACTGAACATGCAAAAACCGATCAATAAACCCATGACCCACACTGGCATACACAAAATATCATGTTGCGAAATATGAATGTCATCCCGACGATTTTGGAGGTTAACCCCTTTAGCACCCCAAAATCCCACCCTATTCTAAGTTCAATTATATACTTGTGTGTTATATGGTTTGGTTTGGGTAAGCGGTGGGTCAACCTTTTCCAAGTGGTCAAATAGACTCCAATCCTCCACTACTAATTCCTTAACAAATGGCGTCGTCGGCATGACCATGGGTGTTGGGGATCGTGGGTTCAAATCCCACCATCCACCGATTGACACTAAACTTTTACGACTTTCCCCATCCATGTCGAACTTGAATATCACTCTCCGGTATCCCCAGGAAATGAAACCGCTTCTTGGATATTGAAACACGTCCGCCCGTGTATCCGGCCGATATGGAAGTGTCGTGGTGCCGGAAGGTGTGAGAGAAGGGACGCAGGGGTATCAGCTGCGCTTGGAGACAGCACCGGTTCTTCATTGCAGATTTCTTGTTATTGGCGTTGAGCTATGAGAAGCTCGAGGAGACAGCAAAGGAGAAGGAGTGAGAGCATGGGGGTGGGGCGAGGCTAACAGAGTTCGCTTCACCCCAGCATTGCTGCTGTGCTCTCTTTTGGACCTTTACCTATGGAACGTACAAAGAACGCTCTCCTAGATGTTCTATATTCCCATGAGCGCTTAACGCGCTTACTTCTATCTATCTTGTCCAGAGGAGCACCGTTCCATTACCGAGAACGCTCTTGTTTCATAAGCTAGCTAGATTCTACGGGTTATCCGCTCCACTCACAATATCCCGTTTAAGATAATCTTCTTATGGCCAATAGACCATAGCTCTGCGGGCTATCTTATCGAATCTATTGCCAGCTATAATGACATTCTACTACACCGACCTGCTGTCCCGCCGCTTCGGCGGGGGGGAGGGAGTGTTAATACGGCTTTTAGTTTGGGTAGTTAAACCTACTGGTTAACCTTTTTTGCAAGTGGTCAAACGGACTAATGCCCCACTTATTCCTAAACATATAGTCTACCCGATGGACAATGCCACGGCCTAGGTACGAGTCGTTCCACGGTAGCCCCCTCAAACTTTTCTTCAATGGTCCCTGATCGCTAGTTTTGAAACCAGCTCCCGGGCCGTATCCCCCTGAAATACACAGCAGCAGCAGCGCCCCTTGCCACCCCGACGTCATCGTTCGATGTAGCCCCCTTTGCGAACAACGAAATATATGGATAGTAGGTGTGCATGTTTTTTAAAGCATTCTTCCTCACGAGTGTCGACCAGCCCTGAAACGTTCGTTTTGAAGAAAATCGCGTTGTTTAAATTAATGGGGGGGGGGGGGGCTAGATATCGTAGAATCAGTCGTTATACATCTCTACACCACATGTGTGTACTGCTGTAGTACACGAAAAGTATTGCGAAAAAAAAACAAGAAATATTTTTTTTTGGGACAAATTTTGTGGGTTAACGCCCCTTCGCAACTGGAAACCCGTTTTTCGGGGGACAAAATCACTTGTAATTAGTGTGTGAAGGTGTTTTGGGGGCTCTAAATAAAGGGGTTAAAGAACCCCGTCACTCACAAAAAAAAAGCCCAGAGTAGTACGCGTGCTATATACGATAGTCTGTAGAGGTGCGCACCACTTTTTTTTTGAGGTTTATTCCTCGATTTTTGAGAGCTTAACCCCTTTACAACTGGAAACCCGTTTTTGGGGACAAATAAAAATTACTTGGAATTAGTATAGGGAGGGGTTCGGGGGCTCTAAAGAGGTTAAGAAAGACCTCTCCCCAAAAAAACTGTTTTCTTGGGGGGGAGGGAGAAAAAAAACACTTCTTGTGACCGGATAAAAAAACACACACATCTGTGTTAAGGTATTAGTCTAGTGGGGTATTAGTCCGTTTGACCACTTGCAACTGGTTTACCAATAGCTTACCCAAACTAAGCCTTATAACACTCTTCCCCCCCTGAAACAGCGGGATAGCAGGTCGGCCGGATATACGGGCGGACCTGTCATTTTTATCCAAGCCGTTTCATTCCCTGAGGTACCAGGGAGAGTGTTTTTCAAGTTCGACCATGGGGAAAATCTGAAAAGTTTATTATTGTGGATGGTGGGGATCGAACCCACGACCCAAAAAACCCATGGTCTGTCGACGACGCCATTTGAAAAGTTTATTATTGTGGATGGTAGGGATCGAACCCACGACCCAAAAAACCCATGGTCCTGCCGACGACGCCATTTGTTAAGGTATCAGTGGGGTATTATTTCGTTTGACCACTTGCAACTGGTTAACCAATAGCTTACCCAAACTAAGCCTTATAACATCTGGCCTCGAGGTAGGTACACATCGATCGAATCACATTGCAAAAAAAAAAAGTGTGCGCGTGTGAATTTTTTTCCCGACGATTTCTGTGTCAACCCCTTTAGAGCCTCCGAACCCCTCCCTATACTAAATCCAAAAAATTTTGTCCCCAAAAACGGGTTTCTAGTTGTAAAGGGGTTAGGGAGCACCCCCCGTCATTCAGAAACCATTTCCGCCAAAAAGCGGTATACCTCTTATCATCGTAGCACGCGTCCACACAACACACAGCCAAAAAGTGCTATAAAATTGACGACTGGTTCTACGTTATATATACTTCGTATATTATATAAAATGAAAATACACTCCAGCTGTGAGATCGAAGATTTTGTCGAAACTCATCTTTGCAAGCTAGCTGTGTGTGATACTTCGATCGCGCGTATTACTGTTAAGATACGGCCTCGAAAGGCCTGTAGGTATCCGAATTTGAGATCATTTGGATGGGTTTCGTATGATAAGGTTGGCGGTTTATGTTCGGGGAAGTTAGGAATTAGATCGGAGGCACGCGCCTCCGATCTCAGAAGCTATCCCGGGCTCTGTTGGAAACGAATAAAGCTACATCTCTACGAAGGAACGAAAGTGAGTACTCTCCGAGGACCTGACGTAACGTAGACGAATCTCGAGGCGCGGCCGTGGCCAGTTGACTTCCAAGCCACCACCGCTTCTCGATAGTTCTTCATTTTTTTGAGGTATGAGTTTTGCGTCTTTGCCTTTGGGTCGTTCGTAGTGTCCTGAGGGTCTTCATCGAGTTTTGGGGCGGTTCTTTCAAAAAAAAAATTATTTTCTGTCCTGCCGAACCCCCTGCTCAGTGCCGGGTCAGGGTTCGGGTAAAACGCCGCTATCTGAGGCGCAGGGCTGTCGCCTTTTTGTCATTGTTCAAATTCGCCCTGCCGACGCCCTCCTCAGCCCAGAGCCGGGGGGCGACCAGTGTACGGGTCTGTGTGTCTTCTTTTATGTTTTGTGTGTTGTATTTGTTCTGCTTTGTTTTTTTTTGTCGTCTAAATACTTCCTCCCCCAGCGGGGCAGTATGTGTTGACAACTTCCATCCCGGGTATTCGTCGTTTCCTCGTCTAACCCCCCGCCTTGCCGATGGCCCGCGGGAGGTTTTTCGCATTACTTCTCCCTTGTGTTAGCGCCTGTGTTCCCCTCCATATCGACGAGGGCTCGCCTCGCCATAGTACTTTTTCTGTGGTTGGTTTACCGCAGAGCCTTTCCTGCCCCCCCCGCCACACCGGCGGCATGCGGCAGGTTCTAGAGCCTTTTCTGCCCCCCCCGCCACCCCGGCGGCATACGGCAGGTTTTTGATGGGTGACTATTGCCTTGCTGTAGGGTCTGCTTTTCTTTCTACTGCTTTTCTTCGCGTGTTCCTGGCTCCATAGCCAGACGGTTAGAGGTGTGGGAGTGGGGTTTGAGGAGCCGCATCTTCGACTCATGGTCTAGTTCGTAGAACCGGAGTTTCCCCGAATCTCCCATATTTCTGCATATGCGACTCATCAGGGTGGGCTAGTGTTAAGATACGGCCTCGAAAGGCCTGTAGGTATCCGAATTTGAGATCATTTGGATGGGTTTCGTATGATAAGGTTGGCGGTTTATGTTCGGGGAAGTTAGGAATTAGATCGGAGGCACGCGCCTCCGATCTCAGAAGCTATCCCGGGCTCTGGTGGAAACGAATAAAGCTACATCTCTACGAAGGAACGAAAGTGAGTACTCTCCGAAGACCTGCTCAATTGGCAGACCTGCAGGGGGCACTCTGTGTCCCCACCTATTATTTTCACATTACGGGTTGTGTGTCCTCATAATATTATATATGACGATTCGCATCCCTCCCGATAATAATGCTCAATGGCGGAGACAGTACATGGCCACATACATCACCTCGCATGCTGTATTTGGCAATACGTATCTCTTTCGTATAGTTAGCGATGTCAGAAAATAATGGTAACTGTATGATGGTGGTGACAAACAGTGCATGACCACATCACCTCGCCTGTTGTATTTGACAATACGTATCTCTTTCTTATAATTAGCGATGTCAGAAAATAATGGTAACTACAAATATTCTATAAAATATTCTAGCTTTCGATCCATGTATCATACAACAACGACTTATGAAGATTTAACACGTTATTTACTACACGTAAACACTGGGTTGCATGCTGCATCGAACATCAAACCTTCTAGAATAGTAAACATTACAAGCCAGATGATATAAAGGGATGTCTTATTGCTTCAATCGTCAGGTTTGTCCCATTTGAGGATTTACAGTTTCCGCGCACATATTGAAATGTCCCGCCCCCCGCCCCCCCCCCCTCCCCTCCCCTGACCCTGACCCCTCTTGTTCATGAAAAACCCCAAGCCTTCCCCCCCCCCCCCCCGTCCCCCGATCCCCCCCCCCCCCCGCCTAGTTTGTCCAAACGCCCCACTCACAATCGAAATCGGCCAGAGTAATAAACACCTATACGCAGTTGATATCACGTCATTATCTTTCTGACCATCCATGACGTAGTTTTCAAATCTTTTTCCCCCCCACCCCCCCCCTTCAACGCCCCCTCTTTTCCAACCACCCGCACGATCGCCTAGACCTAGCACCACGCGTACAACAAGCCCCTACATATCTTCGATCTCACAGCCGAAGTGTATTTGAATATTATTTGTGACCTAAACCTGCTAAAAAATTCCCCCCCCCCCCCCCCCCCCCTCTCGCTCTCCCTTACTCAAACGCCCCACCAAATATCGAAATCCGCCAGATTAATAAACACTTTACGCACAGGGTATCACCTCATTATCTTTCGAGAGCCATCCATGCCGCTTCTTTCCCCCCCCCCCCGCCCCGAACGCCCCCTTCTTCCCCATCACCCACACCATCGCCTAGACCTAGCACCACACGTATAACAAACCCCTCACCTAAAACCCTTCCTTCCCCCCCCCCCCCCCCCCCCCGCCCCCCCCCGCCCCCTCCCCCGCCCCCCCCCCCGCCCCCACCCCCCACATTCCCCCCCCCCAACCCATCCCAACCCCACCCCCTCGAACACTTCACCCTCTCTCTACTCACTGATTGTACGACTTACCCCAGGATATACATGATAAACTGATGCATTACAAAACCGTCACATTTATCCCCTCAAAATAATGTATAGTTTCCACGCACATATTGAGCTGCCCCACACGCCCCACCCCCGCCCCAACCCCCCCCCCCCCCCCCCCCCAATAATAAACTGGTGCCAAAACCGTCAGATTTATCCCCTTGAAAGGACTATAACTTACATGCACAAATTGCCGCCCCCTTCCCCCCCCCCCCCCCCCCCCCCCCCCCCCTCCAAACCCGCTCGCTTTTGATCAAAACCAGGCCCCCACGTCCTTCAAAACTCCGCCCCGCCACCGGTTATTCGACTTACAAGATTCACTTGATAAAAGGATACATTTCCCTCCACAGCTGTCAGATTTTGTCCCCCTCAGAAACGGGTTTTATAGTTTCAGCGCACAGACTGACTAAAATCACCCTTTTGACCCTGATAGCTACACTGTAGTTGTAAGGGGAGTCGCCGACCTATATCCTTAATGAGGACACACAACTCGTAATGCGCGCGATCGGAGTATCACACACAGCTTGCAAAGATGAGTTTCGACGAAATCTTCGATCTCACAGCTGGAGTGTATTTTCATTTTTCATAATATATATAATATATATTATATATTATATATACTCCGTATATGTCTAGCTAGCTAGCCCCCTCTCAATACAGCATTTTTTTGTTTGTTTATAACTTCTTGAAACAAACGCGTCAGCTAGGTTAGTTCGATACATTTAGGGTCGATTTTGGACGCATGCCGCGATCGTCGAAGTAGCAATTTTTGTCTGAAATGTTGTCTGAATGACGGGGCTGTGTTAAGGTATTAGACTAGTGGGGTATTAGTCCGTTCGACCACTTGCAAAAGGTTAACCAATAGCTTACCCAAACTAAGACTTACAACACTCGCCCCCCCTGAAACGGCGGGATAGCAGGTCGGCCGGATATGCGGGCGGACCTTTCAATATCCAAGCCGTTTCATTTCCTGAAAAGGTTAACCAGAAGCTTACCCACACTAAGTTTTTTTTTTTTTTTTTTTTTTTTTATCCTCCGGCGGATGGGGAAAAATAAAGCTTTAGCTCACCACACTTCCGCGTATTTTCATACGCGTCGTGTGTCGATTTAACTCAGTAAGCCTTATAACAGCTGCTTAACCCGAAAAAATCGTCGGAAATTGACAAAAAAAGAAAAAAAAACGCATGATTCTCGCTGCTGCAGTACCTTGGCCACACGGGATATTTTATCCGGGGTGCACGCTGTATTATTTTCCTCTCAAACTAATCTGTTTTTGGGAGAGTGTCTTAAGCTCCCGAATCGAGAGGAACCTCAGAAAAAAAGAAAAAAAAAAGTGGTGCGCCTATATCTTTGCAAGGTGAGTGATATTTTTATATATTATTATATACCTGGTATATAATTTTCTGCGAATACAAATTGGAGGAGTTGAATTGACACACATAGAGCATGCATGGAAATATGTGGAGTAGAAATCTCCTCCAGATGAAAAAATAAATCGCGCATAGTACCGTAGTGGGGAGGGGGGAGAGGAGCCTGCTCATTTGACCCCGGACCTGAGAAACGTCTACAAGGGGGACAAGCGGAAAAAGGGAAAGTTCGAAGATAACAGAAAGTGATGAGCTAAAAAAAATGGAGCCTGGTCCTGTGACCACGGATTTGTGATTAAGCGAGCGAGTCGATGTGGCAACAACTCTTGACCTATCTATGGCGACCCATGTCTGGCGAACCGACGAGAGCGAGCGAGTGCCGTTTCGTCAAAAAAACCGTGAATATGACAAAAGAGCGTGCAATCGCCACGCTACAAGCGTGTGTCGCCGAGCGCTCCGTACACTGCACAGTTCGGAGAGATACATCCTTCCGTCCACCCCGTAAGCATGAGACGTTATTTCGTGTGCCCGATGCCGTGACCCCGTCACATAACTTAGACGAGACAAGGTTTCTCAATTAAGACAAATAATTCTTCCCAATTAAGACAAGTTTTTCTTCTTTCCCAAAGGTGTGAATAGTACGTGATGCGCGCTGTTTTGTGTCCTCTGGGCAGTCAGTGAGTGCGCCATTTTGCAAAAACCGCGATGACGATGGTCCCCGACCAAGACGAATGCTTGCCAGCTTGCTACCCGAAGGTAACCCAAGAGTTAGGATCACCGTGAATTAGATCGATCATACCGTGTTTAAAAAAAATATCTACTGGTGACGGTATGTATCAACCAGCATCCTATAATTAATAAATACTAACACAATCGGTGTCAGAACTATAATATTACTACAACGGTGTGTTTAGTCGGGTACTTACACTTGAAGCGTACTGAGATACATGCCCGAGGATTACCCGGGTACATACCCGAGGATTACCCGGGTACATACCCGATGATTACCCGGGTACATACGCGATGGAGCTACCCGGGTACATACCCGAGGATTACCCGGATACATACCCGAGGGGTGCCCGGGTACATATCCGACGAGTACCCGAGTACATACCCGACGGGTACCCGAATACATACCAGAGTTTGACCCAAACAACTAGGTTCGGTACCCGGGTACCCCACAAGCAGCATATACCCTCTTCTAAACGCACCCTCGTACTATTAATACTAGTACCAATACAATCGGTGTCGGTACTACCACTGCCATGTATTCGGACCGTCAAAAGCTATACCGTCGAATCAGCACCACGTACCCCTCCCCCTCCATGCGCTACAGCAAGGCCTAACACACCAAAACACACCGAGGTTGACCGAGATCGACACTCCTTTCGCAACTGTGACCCAAAACCCGGAAAAAGCTCGTCACGCGACTCCCCCCCCCCCCTATGCCTGTCTCGGTACTCCCTAAAAGGCTTGCGATGGCAAACCCATACTAGTCGAGCGAAAAACTCAAACCAGGGAGGGCAGGGGGGGAGGGGGAGGGGCGTTAATCAACACTTGGTACATCCAAATTCGCTACAAGTTTAGAGCGAATCCCAACAAATAAGGAGGAAACCCCGCAATTTTCCTTTCCCGAATCCCCCCCCACCCGGGTGCAATTTTTTTCTGCGTGGTCGGCGAAAACCCAACATACTCCGTACGGCGTTTGTCTGGATGCGAGGGTCAACGGTCTGAAGACTATGGCCATGCATGATGATGCCCCCCCCCGCCCCCCCGCCCCCCCGCCCCCCCCGAATAATATATTTACCTTGCTTTGTTTACATTGCAGAACCTGTGTCCAGGACGGAAATACGACGATTATGACGCACTTCTAACCCAATCCTGCAGCACAATCGTAGAGCACACGCATTAGCACACACGTACGCAAACTCGTACGCACTCGGAACACGCGCGTAAGCACACTTCCAAGTACGTTCTTAAGCGTAAGCATACTCTTGACCACGCTCCTGAGCGTGATCGTAACCATATTCCTACGCACACTCCTAAGCACACTCCTAAGCACACTCCTAAGCACACTCCTAAGAGCACGTATAAGCACACTCCTACGCACACTCCTAAGCGCACGTATAAGCACACTTGAAAGCACACCCCTACGCACACTTCTAAGCAGACTTCTAAGCGCACTTATAAGCACACTCCCCAGCGCACTCAACAAAGCGACCAACGAACCGAGGCACAAAAAACAAACAAAACAAAACCGAAGCATACCAAAAACAACCAGGAAACGGGTGAGATATTTGCTCGCGCCAATACCTACCGCTGAAAGCACACGCACTCAAAAGCGATCGTAACGCCTGCATGTGCTAGCAACACCTCAATCAACAACCGTCACAAGCCAGCAAAAAACCCAACTCACAACCACCACAAGCCAACAAAAAAGCCGATGGGCAACAAGTCTAGGTTGGGTTTGGGTAGAAAGAGAGAAGATTAAGGAGGGGGGTGGCGGGGGGGGGGGGGATACGACATCGTGAAAAACAAAGTACGTCACGCACATATACACAACCCTCTCTCCCCCCCCGCGCCTTCATTTCGATTGGACATGGAGAAGAGAAAGCAGGTGGGAGGCGGGAGGCGGTGTGTGTGTGGGGGGGTACTCATTCCATCATTTCGTGCATACCCGTAGCCATACGACCATTTACCCACGTACTCCTGCAATTTCGGGACGGAGCACGTCGGGTTGTTCACCGACCGCTCAGACATCACGTGCACCAGGCGCGAAGCGCCGTGAGGTGGTCAGCGAGTCGCATGAAGGGGGGGGGGGGGGGTGCGGGTGTAGTTCATCACGGAAATTGAGCCACGGCACGCCCGGTACACACCAGCACCGGGACGACAACAGACTAACTAAAAAGAAACATGGCTGGCGTTCAAATTCTCGTGATATCCTATATATCCCCCCTCTCCTTCTCGCGAGGTGGCAGCAGGTGTTGGCCACGGCTATCCGGAGAAAAAGCGCACTGCCTGATCGATCGGCTTTCGGCACAAGGGACACGGCAAGCCAATCTGGTCCTCGCCGCAATCCTGGCAGCACATCTGATGTCCGCACGGAACAAAGGTCACCTGTAGAGTCAAAAGGCGTTTTCAAGACGGAGGGGGGGGGGTAGAGGGCCATTGCGCCGGAGGACATTCTGTCAAATTTCGAAAGAGTTGGGAGGGAGGGCATATGGCAAGAGTAGTGCTCACCGATATATCGAATGGAGATACGGTAGTAGAGAGATACATGTATTAAGGCAGTACTTCTGATGTCCGCACGCAACAAGGATCACCTGTAGAGTGAAAAGGCTTTTCAATTACGGGGATGTTGCGCCGGCGGAACTTGTGTCAATTTCGAAAGCTTTCGAGAGATGGGCATAGAGTAGCGAACGACGTCAGAGTACCAGTACCAACCGGCACCAGTCATTTCGGGCTTGATACTCCAGGTACTGGCAGGTCTCAGCCATTTTCAGATTGAAGTACTCCAGGTAATCGCAGGTACCCAAGCCAGTTTCAGCTTCAAGCACTCCGAGTAAGTGGCAGATACCCACGTCATTTTTAACTTCGAAGTACTCCACGTACTGTCAGGTACTCGAGTCACTTCAGCTTGACGTGGAATGGCCGGGACTCAAGTCATTTTTAGCTTCAAATACTCCAGGTACTGCAAGGTTAAGTCGTTTTCAGTTTGAAGTACTGCAAGTACTGGCAGGTGTTCAGCCATTTTCAGCTGCATGTGAATGACGGGTACTGGAAGTTACTCAAGTCGTTTTCAGCAAGAAGTACCCCAGGCACTTGAGTCATTTAAAATAACGGGTACTCCCGGGTACTCAATCATGGGAGGTTTCGGTACACCAGTATCTCGGAAGTACTAAGGGTTTCACTTATATTATAATAACCCTAGAGAATCGCGAGAACATACTCGTCTTTATCCTCGCCGCTATCTGTTGGTGCTGCTGCCGTGCTATTAATAGATAGACTCGTCGCTCGTCCACGCTGCAGAAGGCGCCCGGCCCCCGTCACCACCAGCATCAATCATACTGCTGTGGGTCCGCAGTCGGCGGGGTTGGAGTTCCTCGCTGGTACGACTGGTGCTGATACTGGCGCCTCGCACCGCCTGATCCTCTGACTCCTTGGTTCAACAGCTGGCAGCCAGTACGCCTGACAGTACTCAACTGGTATGTGAGCCAGATATCTGCCTCCAGCACAGCCTGTCCGTGTCGATGCCTCCTATAGAGACGGGCTCTGGGGTCACAAACTGAAAGATGTGCAGTACGAACTGATATATACCTGGTGTTTATATGTATACTTCGAAGTACGTATAAAAAGCGTATAGTACTCCAGGTACTGGCATGTGCAGTCATTTCGGGTCTTGATATTCCAGATACTCGCAGATACCCAAGATACTTTCAGCTTCAAGTGCTCCAGGTACTGGCAGGTACTCAGGCATATTCAGCTTCAAGTCCTCCACGTACTGGCAGGTACTCAAGCCAAAATTTTCAGCTCCAAGTACTCCAGCTACTGGCAGGTACTCAAGTCATTTTCAGCTTGACATCCTCCAGGTACTGGCAAATCCTCAGTCATGTTCAGCTTTACATACACCAGGTACTGGCAGGTACCCAAGGCATTTCCGGTTTCAAGTGCTCGAGGTACTGTCAAGTACTCAGTCATTTTCAGGTCCAAGTACTCCAACTACTGGCAGGTACTCAGTTATTTTCAGCTCCAAGTACACCAGGTTCTGGCAAGTACTCAGTCAATTCCATCTTTAACCCCCGACAGTGGCAGGGACTCTGTCATTTTCAGCTTCAAGTACTCCAGGTGCTGGCAGGTACTTACGTCATTTTCAGCTTTACACACTCCAGTACTGGTAGGCACTCGGTCATTTTCAGCTGCAAGTATTCCAGGTTTGGGCATGTACTCCGTCATTTTCAGCTCCAAGTACTCCAGGTATTGGCAGGTTGTCAAGTCATTTTCAGTTCCAAGTACCCCAGGTACTGGTAAGCACTCATAGACATTTTCATTTTCAAGTGCTCCAGGTACTGGCAGGTAGTCATTTTCAGCTTCAAGTATTCCAGGTACTGGCAAGTAGTCAGCCATCTTCAGCTTCAAGTACTCTAGGTACTGGCAGCTACTCAAGTCATTTTCAGCTTCAAGTACCCCAGGTACTGGCGGGTACTTGGTAATTTCCAGCTCCAAGTACTCAGGTACTGGCAGGTACTCAAGTCGTTTTCAGCATTTGGTACTCCAGGAACTGAGTCATTTGAGTACCCATGACCGGTGCTGGTACTCTGACGACCTTCGCAGAGTAGTACTCATGCGGAGGTACAGTAGAGAGATAGAGAAATTGCGGCAGCACAACTGACGTCCGCATGCAACAAAGGTCACCTGTAGAGTGAAAAGGCGATTTTCAATAAGGGGATGCGGGGGAGGTTGTGTCGCATTTCGAACGACAGTAAATGTGGCGTCCACACGGAACACATTTCACCTACAGGCTGGTTCACGTAAAAAAAAACACAAATTCTCTCCCCGGCGAATGCCGTTCGCAATATCCAGTCAAAGGGTGAATATTCTATTTGGTATCATACTGACCCCCATGGCCATTTTTTTTTTTTTTTCGCACACTACTACTTTCCAGCTTCTGGACAAGCCGTGGTCACAGGTGTCGTCTCTTCTTCCCCCCGGTTCTTGCCTTTAATTTTTATCGCGCATAGGGTTGCACTCATGGAAGAGGGTGACATGGCCAGTTTCTTTTTTAACGGCCTCGGGCTGTCTCTAGGAGCAAAATCCTCATCCACCAATGACAGGCCTTCATATTCTTCAATAATATTCAGTTTTTTTTCCAAGCGGAGGCGAGAAAAAAAAAGGCGCCCTTGGAAAAAAAAATGCGCCGCACTTTGCACGAACCGGTTGGAGGTACTCCAAGGCATGTCTGTGGAAAAATTCGCGCAAAAAATCGAAGAACTGACCTGCCTGTATTCAACATTAAGCAGAATCAGGCGAAAAAACTGGATCCTACACTAAAACCAAGAAATTTGAAGAAAACAACGTATCTTACTCATTTTTACGCACAAAACTCCAAATGTCCACGCCGTTTTTGAGAGATAGACCCTGCATTTTTGCACACGTGTTCTACATGCCCATCCCGAGGCGAGACCTCCGTTTTTTTTTTGTCGACAATTTTGGTCTAAGGTGGGCCACATTTTCCAAAAACTCAAAACTAACAAAAAAACAGCAAAAAAAAACGACAGGTGACATCTTCGCAATGGCGCACACAGAAGACGTGTGCAAAAATTCACGGTCTGAATCGAGAAAACGGCGTGGACATTCGCCGGGGAATACATTTGGGGTTTTCGACGTGAATCAGCCTGCACAAGTATACGCCTAGCGACAAGGCGTTTTCAAGACGGGGGTGGGGGATACTGAGCGAAGGGGAAGTTGAGTCAACTTTCGAAACCTTAGGAGTCGGGAAGGCGTGTCATACAGCCCCACCATCTTTCTACAGCAAAAGCTCTCGCTCTCGCCTGGATAGGCTGCTCATAGCAGGCAGGCCATAAGAGCAGAGCAGCTATTAATAGGCAACACGCAGAGCACATATACGGCTACGCAACCTCCAACAACGAATACGCACAAGAACCCCCAAAGAATAACAAGAATGCACAAACTGCGCGCGAAAAACGCACACTCTTCGTACACAGACAGCCAGGTGGCGCACCCCCTGAGTTATATGTGCGCTGCGCCTTTCCTTGGGCATACGCGCCGCTACGAAAAAGTCCCTATAAGCTCGTCCGTATAAGCTCCCGTTGGTCAAGGCGCGGGGACATCCCAACTCCGTTCAACCCCTGTTTTGAAAACAATGCTGGGTTTTGGAGAACACCGTTCTGCATGCTTCGAAACGAGTCAAATTCGTCGGAACCGGAGCCCGTAAGAGTTTCCCGGTGACAAGTGATCGTGTGGACCAACAGCCAAGATGGCGCTGAGTGAGCAACTACGAGAGGCCGAAAGGAAAGCGCCGGCGGACATTCCATACGATCCGGCCATTGCAAAGCGCAAAACGAGAGATTTCGTCAGGCCTGTTCGTGTGTCCGTGGCTTCCCCGCGTGGCATGCCCCCAACCCCGCCGTCTCGTGCCACCTGACGAAAGCCGACAGTCCTAAGAGAGCTCCGTGACCACAGAAGGACATCCCAGATGACGGAGGAAAAACCCGCCGGTGAATCCACATGTTATGGGTGGAGGTACTCACTGAATCGTCCAGAAAACTTGTTATTTGGGGTAGGCGCGAACTAAAACCGCTTCGTTCTCCTTCTGCTGCATTCCCCACACCAGTTCAAGAGTAGTGTAACTTTTGCCGGTTTTAGATTGCTGAATGAAGGGACCCCCCCCCCCTACTTCTATACTATTTTTAGAGTAGCGTAACGTATTATGCAGGTGTCAGACTCTTGAATGGGGAACGCAAAAATCGATGTGGTTCGGGAGACTCCAGGCTGAAAAAAAGCCTCGAGAATATAGATGCAAGCTTCTACTTCGGCATGTGCTTGGCTTGAAATCTCGCGGGTGTCGCAAGTATATCGTAATACGGAAGCTTATCAAAACCAAGAAAAATATAATTAGCCGCCGCGCAAGCAACCGGGCACGTAACCCCTCCGACCAGCCCGAAACGAGCTTATACTTTAGTCTATGTAGCAGGTGGTACTGCACAAGCATCAACCTTTGTCTAGCAAAAAGCTCAAACTCGCCTGTATCGGCTTCTCGAAGCAGATGGCGCACGTCTTCTTCGAATCCCTGTCGCTCTCAGAAGAAACGGCCCTCAAGACCCCCCTCCCCCCACCGCCGCCCGTGCCCGCCGTCGCAGCAGCGGTTGGCGCGGAACCCAACCCGGCGGCACGGCAGGCTCGCTGAATCTTCAACTGCGGCCCCTTGGGAACCTGCCGACCGCGCGCAAAAGCAGGGGAAGAGGACAACAACAAGGTTTGATATGGTCCAGCATTAACGAATTACCACGGAAAAGTGTACCACCAACTACAGTTTATTAAACAGTAAGTTCCAAAGCCCGCCGCGGCAAAGAGAAACAGAAGAAAAAAGCAAACTAATCAGGCAAGAGCAAAACCCAAACGAAACAAAACCAATCCAAACCACAAACAAACCAAAAACATCTACTGACCCAACACGCCCCTCTCCCCTCCCCAAAGAAATAAACCAAACTCTGCATTTTCTCGTCCGAATCTCCTCCAAGTCTTGCCTCCTGCACCAGGGCATTGGCGTTCACATCAAACCCCTGCTCCAAAAAGCTCGTCAAGGTACTCCACCGAGGACAGCAGTCCCTCCACGCAATACAGCAGTAGTGGCCCCTTTACAGTGCTGATATGTGCACTATAGATAAATACCGGCACAACAGCGGCAACCGGCACTACGCTTACTGCTACTACTGGTTGTCCCCATCTGTGCCATGCCATTTCACACGCACTTCAGCGGGGCACCGGCACTACTCAACCGGCACTATAAAGGAACCCTAACCGTGTTGTTCGAGAAAACACAAAAAAACGAAACCCAAAGCCACCACACCACACCAAAAGCCAAAAACCGGAAAACACCGACCGCAATCCATCCCGCCGCACTTTAACCCCTACGCCCCCCAAAAAACAAAAAAAAACATCTCACCCGAGTCTTTTTTCCAAGTCTTTTATCCTTCATTAGGGCGATGGCTTTCACGTCAAACTCCTGCGCTCCATGAAGGGCGGCAGATTGAGGTACCCAATCGACGTTAGCAGGTCACCCACGCACTACAGTAGCTGTCCGTCTTTAGTGCCGGTGTGTGCGCCATAGGGGAAAATACCGGCAATATATCGGCAACCGGCACTACTCCGCATACTGCCATTACTGGTTGTTCCCATCTGTGCCATGCGATTTCACACGCACTACAGCGGAACACCGGCACTGCTCAACCGGCACTACAGCGGAACACCGGCACTGCTCAACCGGCACTGCAGCGGGATCACCTACTGCGCTATCGAAAAAGAACATAAAACCAAACCCGAAACCACACAAGCGAAAAACATCAATCGACTCAGCCCGCAAAACGTAAATGATCCCAATGGCTCACTCACCCGAATCTCCTCGAAATCTTTATCCTGCATGAGAGCGATGGCGTTCACATCAAACTCCTGCTCCAAAAAGTTGGGCAGCAGGTTGAGGTAACCCACCGAGGACAGCAGCTCCTCCACACTGGCAAACGGTGGGGGGGAAGCGGTCCTACTGGGAGAAGCAGTAGGCGCAGCAGTAGGCGCAGCAGTAGGTGCAGTAGGTGTAGCAGTAGGTGCAGCAGTAGGTGCAGTAAGAGGAGGGGGGGGGGGTTGGCTATATTCGCCACCCCCGCTCGCGCCGTTTGCCCCCAGACCTTTGTCGGTGGGTGGCCCTTCCCCCGGGGGGTGGGCCTGCGGGGGAGGGTACTGGGGAGGGGGAGGGGCTTGGGCTTGGTCTAGCTGTTGTTGTAGCTGGAAGTGTTGTTGTTGTTGTTGTTGTTGTCGTTGTTGTAGCTGGAAGTGTTGTTGTTGTTGTTGTTGTTGTTGTTGTTGTTGTTGATGTTGTTCTTGATGTTGCTGCTGCTGCAGCAGCAGCGGCTGGTGGTGGTGGTACAACTGCTGCTGCTCCTGCAGCGGCTGTTGGTGGTGGTACAACTGCTGCTGCTGCTGCTGCTGCGCCTCATGCTGCTGCTGCAAGTACTCCAGGTGCTGCTGGTGCTCGAGCTGCAGGTGCTGGTGCGTGTGCTGCTGCTGCTGTGGAGGTAGCTCGAACTGCTGCACCTGCTGCTGATGCCACTGCTGCTGCCACCGCTGCTGCTGCAACCTCAACGCTTCCTGCTGCGCCAGATACTCCTCATGGACTCCCATACCCGGCGGTGTGGCGGCCGCGGCAGCAGCCGCAGGCGCCGCGTGACGCTGGTGCAACTTCTCAATCGCGTTTTGAGTAGCCGCGTCGTCAGCATTAACTCCAAGGTGGTGGGCGTCGGGGTGGGGGGGGGGGAGGGGGGGGGGGAGGCGGAGCGACACCGTTCAGTCCGCCGTAGGGGTCTCCTCCTCTCCCCGCGATGGAAGCGGCGGCCCCGTTGCCCAGGCCCCCAAGGTCTCCGAAATCATGGGTGACATTGTCGAGAGAAGGTGCCGGCGAACCCTGTTGTATTCGCGTCAATGTATAAAGAGTGCGTATTTTAGCGGCGGGAGGGGATGGCGGAGGGTAAGGAAGGGGGAGGGAAGAGGTTCGACGGGTTGCAGGAGCACCGCGCGATGGGGGCCGGGCCGTTATGCCCTTGCACACAGGTCCCCCAATACGGACAGATATGACGCCGTTACACATACGTACACAAAGACATACGGACATTCCGGGTGACGGTTCCGGCATACGGACCGAACTGTTCCGTACAAAAACCCTAGCAGTCTCACGTCACGCCACGCCACGCCACGCTCTGCCCCGCCGAGAACAGCCTAGGCCAGTCCAGTCCTTCTCGGCTCAACCCGACCCCGCCCCCATCCCATCCTATTCTACCTGACTCCATCCCATCCGATCCCATCCGATCCCATCCGATCCCATCCCATCCCATCCCATCCCATCCCATCCCATCCCATCCCATCCCACCCCACCCCATCTCACCCCATCCGATCCGATCCGATCCGATCCCATCCCATCCCATCCCCTCCCACACTATATCCTACATCCCAGCCCATCCTACCCCATCTCACAACACTAGCCCACCCTTACCTGTGAGATGGAGGTGCTGAAGCCAAGAACAGGGCCACTTCCGGTGGACGGAGTGCTGCTCAGGGGGGGCATGTCACTTTGCTCCGTTCCGGGATTGTCCGCCGCTATCCCGGAGGCGATCACCTTCCAAACAATAAGCGGTAACGGCAAAGGGATACGGGTAATGACAAAATATAACGCTTAGAGTTGGCGGTAATGGTTGCAGCAACAGTAACAACGCAACAATACACAAGAGTAACATGTACAGCAAGAGTTGGGGTGAAAAAAAACGAGGGTAAACGTGTGATTTGGCGGAAATGTGGATACCAGGTCCCCTTCCCCTAGATAACACCGCCTCATTGCACACAAGTTCAAGGCCACCAAAAAAAGTCCCCCAGACTCCGTTCCGTGCTGACCCGAGGCACCAACCCACCTCGGGATGTCCTTCCTACACCCCACAACAACACAAGAGTCTGCCAGGGGCATCGTCCCACAGTAACACCAAAAATATTGCGGAAACCATACGCATGGACAGCTTTGTGTAGGTTAGGTGGTAACGGGAAAAGCTTGCGGCAACGACAAAGGAAAATATGTAGGTTTCGCGGCATCGTGCATCCAACAACGGTCAACGTGATAAAGTTATAATGTTCCCAAGTATCAACACCGAGGATATACCACGTATACAGGTATATACATAGTACTTGCGTTGTACATAGTACTTGTGCCCCAATCCGGTCGCCCCGGTGGTCTAATGGTTGCCCTCGAATACTACTCGCGTTGACCCTTGAGTTCGATTCCCACCGCGGTGAGAATTTGAATGTAGTCGTAGAGATGCAAAAAAGGATCAACTGTTGAGAGCGCCTAGCGGTGTGGGTACGTAGGCACAATTCGACGCGAGTCGACCAGGCGAGAAAATGCTGATTTCTTCTCCTGATAAAAACGAAGGCGCGTACCATGGTGGGAAGGGGAGAGGAGGGGGAGAGGAGGGCCCACTATGTGGCCCCGGATCTGAGTCACTACTGGGAGAGAGGGCGAGAGTAGTTCGAGGATATTAGATGGGACGAAGAAAAAAAGAAAAAAGAAAAGTGTCGACGGGCACCTCTTCCACCATGCAGGTAGCCAAGGTGACGCACTCCACCGAGCCCGAGATGTGAACCTGTCGCGGAACCCCATCGGGCAAGTTCTGGTATACCTCCACGTTAGCGTTGCTGTGACTCTGTAAAAACGCGGGGCAACAGGACGAAGAGGGAAATAGGAAACATGAAGGCAATCGTGTTAAATAGTCATTGAACACAAGGCAACATAACAAGGCCGCGGCCTGCGGCTAACAGACCTTGATACGCTTGATCATAACCTCCGATGAGGTACCCCACCCAAGCACCACCACTAACGCCACCACGAATACAACCACCTAGATAACAAGATGAGAACAAAAAACGGTAATGTTACTTGACCATGATGCGCTCGATCATGATCCTCCTTTCGCCGATGAGGCACCCCACCCCACCCCACCATCACCATCACCACCGCCACCACCACCAACAACAACAAGCCACCACGACTACAATCAGAAACAAACATAAAACACAATGTTGCAAATACGAAGGCGGCTTTGATGCGCTTGGTCATGACTCTCTTTCGCCGACGAGCTACTCCACCCTACCACCACTACCACCATCACCATCAACACCAACACCAACCACCACCATCACCACCATCACTACAATCACCACCTCCACCACCACCACCACCACCGCCAACACCACCACCACCACCGCCAACACCACCACCACTGACCTTGATGCGCTTAATCATGACCCCCTTTTTGCCGATGAGGTACCCCACCAAGGCATGGGGGCATTCCAGTGTCTTAGACGTATGGCCGTCGGCTTCCGAGGGAGGAGACTCCCCATACCCCGCAGTAGTCTCCTCCTGACAACAAATACCACCAACACGCACACACAAAATACGATAAAAAATATCGATACCTGCTAGACATTTACTTCGAGGTAGCACACAGGTTTACGAATACGGCAGTGGTCCCTGTATAGTGCCGGTATGTGCACTATAGAGGGAAATACTGGCACCATAGCGGCATCCGGCACTACTCCGCATACTGCCACTACTGGTTGTTCCCATATGTGCCAACCGATTTCACATGCACTATAGCGGGCAACCGGCACTATAGAGACCACTGCTGCATACATGCACATACCGCATCCTGCCAAAAAAAAAAAAACGCACACACAAGGACAGTTGTTACGCATGTAGTTCGAGAATACACGAACGTATGGCACATCTCGACAACAAAAAACGAACACGCAAACACAAAGACGGACACTTTGCACACATACGGTACGATACAGCACGAGTATCCATAAGATTCAAACTATAGTCGCCGGCGCATCCTATTAAAACGAATACGCACGCACAAAATATGGGCCCGTCCTGTCCACAGATAAGATGGATCACATGTACAACGTTGATGTCCTCTGCCATGAGCGCTCCTCAGTACACGGACCATTTTTTTAAGCTGTATTCGTGTTGCCTCATGAGGGCCACCTCTCTGTCCGCTGTTTCCTCGTCGCTCTCGCCTGGTCTCGCCGGCCCCGACCTTACTCATCTAACACCAACGCAAACACACACCCGAAAACGCAACAAAACACAACGAATGATACACATTAAATCATGGAACGCCCCCCCCCCCGCTCCGTCCCCTAACCCATTTCCCTCACCTCGTACGGCACCGTCTTCCCGGTGGGGGTGGGGTGCGGCCACCCAAATACCAACCCAAACACACCCTATAAAGGAGCAACACACACCGATCATGAACCTCCCCCGTTTTCCCGTGCCGTAATCCCTTACCTCTCCCCACTACTCCTCTCGCCTCGCTCGACATCATCTTCCCGGGGCGGGTGTGTGCTGCCACCCAACACCAAACAAAAATCCAAACACAAGAACGGAACAACGTATACAAACCATGGACCCCCCCCCCCCCCACCCTCCTTCCGTCCCCTGACCCCCCCCTTTCCTTCCGTCCCCTTGTCCCGTAAACCCTCACCAACACAAAACACCACCACATACCCAATAAAGGAGCATATACAAATCATGGATCCCCCCCCCCCCCCCCTCCTTCCGTCCCCTGTCCCTTTGCCCCGTTAGGCGCCATCTTTGCCGGGGGGTGGGACGGTGCCCACCTAAACACCACCTCAACCACACACGAAAAAAAGGACCAACACCCACAGCCGAATCATGGAAAACCCTCCCCCATTCAACACCCCCCCTAGCTTGTAGCAACAAAAACAGCTCGCGCTGTCGCTACGATGGTAAATGTGAAGGATACGCCAGCTAGCGCTGGATTGCGAATGTAATAAAGGAAAAATTGCCAAACGACATGTGTGGAAAAAATGTGGAAATGTGGTGAGCTCAAGCCTATTTTTTTTCCATTCAACAAACAAAATAAAAAAAACGAAAACACAAAACACAAACAAAAGGAGGAATCCCTCTCCCCCCCCCCCCCCTATCCGTCCCCTGTCCCCTATACCGCCCTTGTATCTGTTGGGGAGTCGGCAACATCAGCATAATTCGTGTTCTATGCTACCCTGCCCCAGTCACCTCGTGCGGCGACATCTTCCCAGCTCGAGGGGCGGCCGGAGGAGGGTGATTCCCGGGGGCTGATTGCAGGAGCCACTTGACCTCCTTCACGGCCGCGTCCACATGCAGCTTGCTCCCGTGGATAATAAGCTTGCGCATCTCTCCCGCAGGCATGTTCTGGTCAACCCACATCTAAGATGCGAGATTTAGCAACAAATGTTATTCAAAAAAACAAAAACAGATTGGCAACAAGATGTACATCAACATTTAGAACACGACTCAGAACAAGGTCAAGAGAAAGGGCAGGGCAAGGACAAGGACAAAAACAAGCACCAAAACAAAGTACAAGAACAACATCAATAACAACTGCAAAAACGTCGGCAACCACAAACACCAGCAACAACAATAGTAAAGGCAGCAGCAGTAGTAACAACAGCAACAGCAACAACAACAACAACAACAACAACAGCAAACAACAACACCCCACCCCCGACCTCCCCTCCCAAAAACGCCGCCAAACTTACCGCCGCATTGAAGGTGCGCTGCTTGCAACTCGCTGATGTGCACGCACGCCGTCCCGATAACCTACCCGAAAATGTGGAGACGAACTACTCGGAATCAAACCAAAAATAGGCTTCAAGTGGAAAAAGGGATAACCTCCCCCCCTTCCGCCGACAAAACAACACCTGATCCCCACCTACCCTATAAAAAACGCCGCTAGAGTCATCGACGCTCTCGTGCGCGCCTGCAACTTGTTGGTGCGAACGCCCGCCTCCCCGATGGTCCAGACGACAATGCAAGGGACAAACTACCTGGTACTTGGAACTTGGAACTAGACTAGAATTACGTTACAAAGTTACAAGCGGGAAAAGGGAATTAAGCCCTCCCCCGCCGCCCCTCCAGCCCGCCGTGAATGAACGTGGCCACACCACAAAATAGACCAATCCAATCAAAAGCTGTCATCCATGTGCAAGAAAGTACGCAAAAGGCACCGAAGTCCGCCTCACATATGGTTCTTCGCAGGATGCAGCCGACCCTTCATGCTACTCGCCGAACACCTCACCGCTCTTCGCGCTTGGTGAACGCTATGCCTGCCTGGTCGGTGAAACCCGACGTGATCCGTCCGGGCATTGTAGGAATTCGAGGGTCTACGGTCATGCAACTGCGGATATGCATGAAACGAGCCCCCCCCCCCCCCCCCCCCCGCCCCCCCGCCCCCCCCCCCCCCTCCCAACGCCCTCTAAACGACAAAATACCACCAGAGCCCCTCCTATCAAAACGCCGCCGATCCCCCCCCCCCAATAAAAAACGCCGCTAGACTCACCGTCGCTCCAGTGCGCGCCTGCAACTCGTTGATGCGAACGCCTGCCTTCCCGATGACCCACCCCACAATGTTGGGAGGGATGTTGATGACGGCGTCGGGTTCCTTGTCGTAAGCAATGTTGGGCGGCTGGAAGCTCGTGAACGCCGGCTCCTTGTTCTATTTTTTTTTGTTAGTGTGGTGGGGTGGAGTGGGGTGGTGGGGTGCGGTGCCGCGTTGTGCGTGTCGGGGGGGATGGGGGAGGCGGAGGGGGGGGGGGGGGGGGCGGGTGTGCGTCAAGGTAAGGGAAAAGAAAGGATGCGAACAGACAAAGTCAAAAGTGAAAGTGCAAGATTTTTCTCCGCGCGCACACACTAAAATTGTACAACCCCAAGAGAGCCGATGCCCTGAATAGTGCCGGCATATTGGACTGGCACAATACTGGCAGTACTAGGAACCTCCCACTGTACTGGTAACTGTTTCGTTGTTGTTTTTGTTTAATCATCACTTTTTACTTTGCAGCTCAACTCGTCAGAGACTTTATTTACCCTCTGCATGGACTTTCTGAACAGCAAGCCGTGGTCACAGGTGTCATCCCTTCTCGCGCCCGGTATATATGTGCCTTCATTTTTATCGCGCATAGGGTTCAGCACTCCCATTTTTCAGCTTTTCATGCTCGTCGATTTGCATAAAAAAATTAGCTAACTCACGCTCTCGTGCCTTCCGCTACGTAGTCAACTTTTTTACGCAAGAAAAAAAAAGTCCCTAAGAGACTCCAACCCGTGCCCGTCCACACTGATTCCGCACACACGTTCGCGATCCCGATCCCGATCCCGGTCCCGTCCCGTGAAGAAATTGAATTCCCGATCCCGTGCACACTCCAGTAACGGGCTCTTCCCCGTGGGTATATTGCCTGCACCTGCAACTATTTAGTCATCTTTTTCCAAAGGATAATACATCCGTACGAACCAACGGCTGGTGTATCACGCATCTTGCAAAGATGAGTATCGACCCTTAAAATTATCGAACTCACAGCTGACATGTTTAGAATAAAATATATATATACAAAAAACATTAAATCAATGCTATGGAGGCGTTACGCGAAAAGGGAAGCACGGCCGATCAAAGGGTGGGGGTAAACGAACTGAGTTGCACCGTGTGCCCGGTTTCTATACAACCGTACCACCCTATCCGTACATAAGGGATAAGGGCCGTTGGGGCATCATCACACTAAGGCAGGAACGGCTCTTCCATTTCCAAACAGAATGGTATAAGGTGGGTACCCCGATTTAAGAGCGCCCAGGATACGAACATTCGGGACTTAACGCCTTCACTACTGGAAACCCTTCTTGGAGACAAGTTTACTTGAAGTTAGTATAGGGAGGGATTTTGGGGCTCTAAAGGGGTTAAAAGTGGTCAAATCGGCGTGTCACGCCTATACATTAAAAGCCATATATATAACACTACATATTAGATTAACGTGTAGTTAAGAGCGCTTGTTTCGGCCTGTCACGGGGCGCTCTTAAAGCGGGGTACATACTGTACCAGGTATAATGGGAATGAGAGGTACTCACAGCGTAGGCAGCGGGAAGCTTCTGAGAAATTTCCCTCTTAGCCCCTTGGGCTTGCTCCTTCCGCAACAGTTTCTGCTCCTCCTGAAAAACAAGACAGCAAGATACAGCAACGAAAACAAAAACAAAAACGCACCAGAAAAAACGTTCAACAAAACAATTGCAGCAAACAACAAAAAGCAATCGACCGAACGAACAAAAACCAAAATACGAAAAAAAATCAGGTCATCAAACTAACAGACACACAACCAAAAAAAACTACAGCACGACATGAACAAAATAACAAAAAAGCGCAAAAGGTGGCGTGAGTGTCGATGGAAGAATGGACGGAGGAAGATCGAACACAGAAAAAGACAACAAAACAAAATTCCAAAGACGTAACCCTTTTAGCACCGCAGTCCCAGACATGGGTAAAAACATTTGGAATTAGAATAATACTTTAAGGAGTTGGAAATGGGTAAACCAAGTAACCGGGTGAGCGGCAACATAAATGAGGAGCAGCGCTACCACGGAAGCGCCCTACAAAAAAATTAACGGAACGGCATAGACAGAACAAAATAGCACAGGGGATAACAGCGAAAAAAATCGGAAGGCGGAAGAAACACGGCTTTATACAGGTCATGACCCGGCCCGCGGGTTGGGTCAAGAGGTTTTCAAAAACCCGCGGGTCGAGTCGGGTCGGGTCGGGTCGGGCCAGGAGATTTCCAAATGTCACCCTGACTCTTTCAGACCCCAGAGAAACTGCCCGAACCGTCAAAATCACTGGATACAACGATAACACCAAGACGAAACAACGAAAAAAAAAAAAAGTCAAGAATAAAAACAAAACAAAACGTAACACAAAACATAGGACGGCATAAAGGAGGGGCAGTGACACTTCCCCCATGGCCACACCGGTACCCACCCCAACCATCCACCCACTCTCTACCCCAAGCGCTCGTACCAAACTCGCTGGGAATCACATGACTCACCTGCACGGCCTTGATCCTCTTCACCATCTTGTTAAGCATCTTCCGCATCCCGGCGAGCCCCGGCTGCCCCTTCGCCTCGTCTAAAATCGCCTGCAGGACTTTTAAGTCCTGGGGTTTCCCGTGGAATCAAAAGCACAAACGGGCGTTTGCGACCGGGGAAACACGAACTAGTGATATTTTTTCTTCTATTTTTAATCCTCCGCGTATGGGGAAAAACAAATCTCAAGTTCACCACACTTCCACGTATTTCATACATGTCGTGCGCCAATTTCACCCAATTGTGACTTTTAAGAGAAAAGTGTGTACAAGGAAGAGGAAAAGGGCAACATCGAAACAGCAGCAAAAACAGCAAGAAAAAACAACAAAATAAAAAGCAGCAAAAGCGCGGCAAAGAACACATGTAGAATACGGAAAAAACAAAAAACAAAAGCAGACAACCAGGAAAAATCAAAAACGCAACAAAAACTACAAAACAAAAACCACAAAAAGGGTAACAAAAGACCAAGGAAAAAAAGCCAGTAAAACAAAAAATACATCTTCGCCACCTTGCAGTCGTTCTGCTTGGCTTCGTTGGCCCTCCTCTCCAGAGGGTGTTCCACGAAGTCGTAGTCCCCCTGCTTCACGCGCTCTCGCGCGGCGAACGCGCCCGCCACCAACTCATCATGCACCCCTTCCTCGCCCAGCGCCCGCGCCTCCCCCTCCTCTTGCTCCTCCTCCTCCTCGTGCTGATGCGCAAGTCCGTTCTCCTGCAAACAAGGACGAATATAGAAATGGCCGGAGGGAGGGGTGTTGTAAGGGGTATGGAGGGGGTACGAAGATCGAGATGGGTTTGTGATCGCCGATCGGAGGGAGGGATTTAGAGGAGGTGTTGAGGGGGTTCGAGGGGGGGGGAGGGCAAGGACTGAGATCGAAATGAGTTCGCACAGATCAGCGGGATGGAGGGGTTTGCAAGGGGTATGGAAGGGGCAAGGAGGGGGTAAGGAGGGCGCCTGGAGGGGGTAACGAGGGCGCCTGGAGGGGGTAACGAGGGCGCCTGGTGTGGGTATGGATGGGGGGCGGTTAACGCGGAGGGGTTATGGAGGGAAGGAAGGGGTCCTACAAACGCGATAGCGGTTCCAAAAAAATGATGGCGCTCTGCTTCGTCTTCCCCCCCCCCCTCCCTTCCTCTCCTCTGAGATGCCTCCATAAACGCGCTTCGCCTCCCATCGGTGAACGCGACAATACTCAGGAAATCAGCGGTTACAAAATACACATCGACGCTCACCCTACCAACCCCACACTATTTGTCATTCACGCACACCAGCGCGGGACATCGTACATACTCGGCGACAAAGGTACCCCACCCCCGCCCTAGCCCTAACCCCCACTTCCACAATATCCTTCCATACCCGTACCCCCTCTTACCGATGGGACAACGAAATGCAATGATCACCACAATCGTTCAGAAGTTAAGCAAGCACAACTTATATATCGACGCAATACCTACCATTCCTCATTCGTATGATACATGGACGATATCACGTCACACATAGTGCCACAAGATACCCCCCCCCCTCCCCCGGCCCCCGAACACCCCTCCATACGCGCGCCTCGTCTCACCGGTGGGACGACGATATTGAGGAATTCCGCGCATTGAATGACGGTGTCCCGGCAATTGTTGTTGAATACCTCCATGTACGAATCGACAACGTCTGCGGTCGTGAAAGGACCCAGCCGGCACGAAAGACAAAATACGCGGGGTGGAAAAGCGGCGTGATTAGCAACGGTTCGGAGGCTCGTTTATCACTTCTGCCTCTTCGGGGGGCTACTCGTACAACCATCAACCCAAACCATCGCTAGAACCGAACCAAAATAAAAACAAACAAACTCCAAACCCTCTTGCCATGACAGCATCGGGCAATCTCCGCCAATGTCGTCTCTCTCATCTTTGCCGCCACCTCCGCCACCCCAAACCAAACAAAATCAAACCAAAAACAAAACCATCACCAACACCCAGCCAAAAAAGCAATCGCCACAACCATAAACAAAACTCAAAATTCAAACCACCACTACGAAAAAAAAAAAAAAATGCACAGCACGACACACCACAGAAAAAAAAAAACCTGCGTCAACCCTGCCGTGAAAGTATCGGGCAATCTCCCCCGGCGTGGTCTTCCTCTTCTTCGCCGCTACCTCCAGCACCCATGCCTTGATAACAGAGTGGTCCACCACACGCCCATCCGCCCCGCCGTCCCCATCCCCTCCGCCCTCTGGCGGATCGTTATACAGCAAACCCGGCGGCACCTCCGCCCCCTCCTCGATAAAATCCCCCGTTGACAAGGCAATGCGGCCCGCCACCGCACCCCCGCCCCCTCCGTCCCCAGCTAAGTTGGCACCTGCCTCCCACCCCCCACCGCCACCGCCACCCCCCTTGCCCTTCTTCTTCCCCTTCTTCTTTTTGACTTTCTTCGGCATCATGTTCGTCCCACGCTCACGCTCAAGCCCCTAGTGGTGGAAGGGTGGGGGTGGGGTTCGGGGTTGGGGTTGGGTGGAGGTTGGGGGTTGGAGTAGGGTTGGGGTGTGTGGTGGGGTTGGGGGTTGGGGTGGGGGTAGGGTTGGGGGTTGGTGGTGAGGGTGGGTGAACCCAACCAATAACTAGCCGTCTAGTCTAGCCAACTCCTTTTTGGATTTTTTGGGCATCGTGTTCGTGCCACGTTCGCGCTTAGGTTTTTAGTGTAGGGGGTTGGGGGTGAGGTGTGGGGATAGTAGTGGGGTATTTAATATATATTAGGATTGGGAGTGGGGGCTGGAATGGGAGCAGGTTAGGCATCATGTTCGTCCCACGTTCAAGCTCAGGCCTGGAGGGTAGGGGTGGGGTTAGGGTAGGGAAGGGTTGGGGTTGGAGGATGGGGGGGGGGGGTAGGGGGGGGTTGGGTTGGGTTGGGGGGGGTGGGGTTGGTGTTGGGTTGGAGGTTGTGGCTGGGGGTGGGTGAACCCAACCGATGAAAATAACTACCGGTAGCAGTCTACTTCAGCCAATTCAAGGCACAGCGCTTATTACAACTGCTAATAGCTAGTTTTACGACAAAAAATAAATTCTTCACCTGCGCAGGCAACCAGCCAGCCCGCCGATACGCAACAACAGCTCACGTATCTGAACAAAAAGGGGACAACAAAAACACCCACCTTCTCTTCCTCCGCTGCAGCCATGAGCTCAACACCGACGCTCTCCTTTCCGCCTCAACCATGAAAGGCAAAAAAAAGGCAAAAAAAAAACGCAAAAAAGACAAGAAAAGACAACAAAACACTACCACCAAAATTGCACAAAAGGCAGCTCGTGCGCAGACAACCGGCCACCCCCCCCCCTCCTCACCCCTGTGCGCAAAGCGCCTACCTTCTCCGCAGTCCCAGCCAAATCAAACGTCGCGACCCTCCTCTCCGCCTCTTCTTTCTCCTTAGCGGCGGCTATCGCTTTCGCCTCCGCCCGCGCCTCCGCCCTCGCCTTCTCTTGCCGCTCTCGCTCTTGCTGTTCTTGAGCCTTCGCCGCTTGTAGTGTTGCCTTGGCCTTAGCCTCAACTTGTTGAGCCCGAGCGTGAGCCTGGGCCTGAGCCTTCGCTTCTTGTGCCTTCGCCTCAGCTTGAGCCTGAGCTTTAGCCTTGGTCTTTGCGTCAGTTCTTGCCTGCTGTTGAGGGGTAGGGGTAGCCTTTGGGGTCGAGGTTTCCGCTGCTGCCGCCGCCGCTGCCTTCTTTTCGGCTTTCTTTATTTTCTGTGTCGTTTTTTTGCGGCGGAGGCGGTTTTATATGTTGGGGGGGGGGGGGGGGGGGGGGGGGGGGGGGGGGGCGTACTCATTTGTTGCTTGCCTTAGTCATTTGACCATTGACCACGCATCCCTTTCGAGACGGAGCACGGAGGCGAGGGGGGGGGCAAAGGGGGCGTCGATGGATGGGTAAACCTGTCGAAGAAACCAAAAACAACAACCCGCAGCAACCCAGAAGGCTCGCAGCAGCACGACTCACATTCGACTCATCCAACGAAGTGGCATAGGCGGGCGCCGTGGCGGCTGCAACGGCAACGTCGGCAGCGGTACCGTCCTGTATACCCTTCTGGACTCTCTTTAGCTGAGCCGTGGCCTCCATAAGGCGGGGGCGGCTAGGCTTCCGACCGCACCCACCGCAGGTGGTCTTTCTCGCACAGCAGATTAGGCAGTACTCCATATCACAGAACTTTTGAGAAGGCGGAAAGAAGCGCGGCGGGGGGGGGGAGGGGGGGCGGGGGCGTAATTTTGTCATGCATGGCCGTAAAGGCGTCTGGGCTTCCTACCGCACCCTCCGCAGGTGGTCTATCTCGCGCGGCAGATTAGGCAGCATTCCATATAAGCAATTTTGAGGAGGCGGTAGGAGGCGGGCGGGGGAGGGGGGAGTGGGGGGGCTTAACCATTGTCACGCATGGCCGCAGGGGGCAGCCGGGCTTCCTACCGCACCCTCCGCAGGTGGCCTTTCTCGCGCAATAGGTGAGGCAGTACTCGCTATCACAGAACTCCTAAGGAGGCGGGAGGGGGGGGGGGGGGGGGGCGTACTCATTTGTTGCTTGCCTTAGTCATTTGACCATTGACCACGCATCCCTTTCGAGACGGAGCACCGTTCGTACTCCTAATAGAAACACCTCCAACATTTGGGCGCTCGTTACGCTCCTTCCATATACTACATAGAGACTGTGCGTTTATCCTATCCCCGTCCTGTTTCGCCGTCTGCGGATCCACCATCTATCTCCTAGGATAGCGATCGTTTTCTCGCTACTCCCTAGTCTACCAAACTCTTTCATGTGACATACGTCTAATTTCCTCATCTCCTCTAACGCTTCCCGTTCCTCCTTGTATATTTCACATTCTCCTACCATGTGAATCCTACCCTTCACGTATTGCTCTACCACACGGGCACATATTTGTAGCCACGTCCTCCTCCTCCCGACTACTGGTATATCTGTTTCTTCTTTCTGGTAGGTCCAGGTCCCCTACACGAAATCGCAATTTCGACTTTTTCGCGTGGTCCATTGGGCCGTGCAGGCACGATTTCATTCCAATATCTTTCCTCAAACCCCCGTACATCTCTAAGTGCTTATCCTCTTTCACCTTATTTCTTAAGCGCTTGCCTTTCCCTTCTATCCTTTCTTTTACTTCTGTCTTGTACCCGCCAAAGTTCTCTATAGACAGTACCTCTTCTTGGTTTCCCCCCCAAATCCTTCCATATTTCTCAACATTATCCCATCTTATGCCAGCTCACCCTTTTGTCATTTTCTCCCATAAATCCCTATCAACTATGGCTGGCAACCTCTTTTCTGGCATATTCTTTACTTTATATTGCCATTCAACTTTCTCTCGTCTCTATTGGTTTTAAGTGGGTACATTCCTAGTTCTGATTTAAATACTGTATTACCCGTCGTACTTGAGCATCCTAGTATATTTCTAGCTGTTGTCATCTGCACTGTTTCCAGTTGTTTCACGAACTTCGCGTTCCCATCCCATACTTCTCCAGCATATTCTAACTTTGGTACAATCACATGAATCAGAATACACCTTTTAATCCTAGTGTCAAGGTGCGGGTATGTTCGGATCGCATCCATCTTGCCTACATGTGAATTACCTTTTCCTATTACTTTCGCTGTGTGTGCATTCCAAGAGCAGCCCTGCGAGATCTCTACGCCAAGGTACGTATATTGGTCTGGGATCGGTAGTTCATCTTCTCCCCACTTGCATTTTAAATTTGCTGCATTTACCTTATCTTTGTTGCATACAAAAATACTGCGCGTTTTTTCACGTTCGCTGTCACTGTCCATTTCCTAGTGTACTCCAGTGCTTTCTCTATCTGTTTCTGAAATCCTTCGGGTGTTTCTGATATCCCCACGAAATCATCCGCAAACATCAACCCCTGGGGGGGGGGGAGGGGGCAGGAATGGAACAAACGCGCTTTTGCGAAGCAGACTAGGCAGTACTCCATATCACAGAACTTTTGAGGAGGCGGGAGGAAGCCGATGGGGGCGGCGGCGCAGACAGGAGTAAGGAGGTAAGATAAAGCCGTGCACAAAAACGCCTTCCAGGCCTAGTTTTTTTAGTCGTTATCACCTAACATGTCGCGACGAAAATATCGCAAGTCTTGCGCGTAAACGCCTTGCAATCCACTTAGAAAACGATCACCACGACACCTAATTGCAAACCGGGTGAGCAAACAAAACTTAGCACATCTCCACCCCGCTCCCGCTTGTAACCTTGATTCGACCCGGATCTGAGCCCTCCAAATTGATCCCGGTAATATAATTAGCTATCGGTAGAGCCAACCAACCACCCTGATCCCAGACCGACGTATTCCACCAAAATATAGGGTTTTCATCAAACCGCTACAGCAAAAAGCAAAGGCACCACAACCAGCGTATACGAAAAGGTGTGCAGAGTTTTATTTGCACGCCCCGTGTGCGATCAGCGGCAGTCTCCTCACCTCACAAGTAACGACGAAATTATCGCAAGCGTTGCAAAACGCATCTCCGCACTTCGCGCAGTCCCGCGTGCATTCCTCGCATAGCACCGCGCTGCAAAGATTACACGAATCACTGCAGTTGTTGCACATCGTCTGTGGTCGTAATCAAAGCCCCGCCCCAATAGCCATACCATTCCATCCCATGCCATGCCATTCCGTCCCATGTCATGCCATCCCATACCATGCAGGAAGAGTTGCGGGTGCGGGGGAAGAGGAAATACGAGAGACAAATGTGGGTGTGGAGGAAAGGTAGGTAGGAAACGGGGGGGGGGTACTTAGTCTGTGCATGGCCGTAGTCGTATGACCGTAGACCCTCGCATCCCTACTGTGCCGGGACAGAGCACGCCGGGTTTTCACCAACCAGGCAGACATTGCTTGCACCAAGCGCGAAGCGCCGTGAGGTATTCGGTGAGTCGCATGAAGGATGAACTGCATCCTTCCAAGAACCGCTCGTAAGACGGACTTCGGCACCTTGTGCCTACTTTCTTGCTTATGGATGACAGACAGCGTCAATGAGCTACACTTTGATTTCTGGTGTGGCCACTCCAGAGACAGCAATGGGTGTTACTATGTAACCGCCGCGTGGGTGCCTTGCAATATTCAAACTGGTGAGATCATTCCCTTTGTGCGGAGTTAGGGTTCTCCACCACGCACAATATGATCTACAGCAGTAACTCGATAATACTCATGGTGACAGCCAAAAAAAAAAAAACGGGGGGGGAGGGGGGGGGTATCATTGCCATGCATGACGTCAGACCATAGACCCTCGCATTTCTGCAATGCCGGGGCAGAGCATGCCGGGGTTTCACTGGGGGCGGGGGGGGGAGAGATACCCATCTACAAACCAACAGGAAAACCTATTAACAGCCGTCACCCCCATTTGGTTTCCTCGGTGGCATGCGGTGTAGTCGGTTTCAGCTTCGAGTCTTGAAACGTATGTGCCAGTATGGTTCTGTTACGTGTGCACGACTTGCTTTGGCTATGATGCATACACGCGTGTAGCACGTTTGGTTTGTTTTATTATTTCCCTGGGGTATTCTTCCACTCCAGGATGACTGGAGCCTGTCCTGTGACCACGGAAATTACACGAGTTCATGTGAGAACATCAACAACGACGACAACAGCCACAACAACACCACCAACACCAACACCAACACCAACAATACCAACACCAAAATCAACAACTACAGTACGTACGTAGAATGTTCAACTATTTGCCCAACCAACCGCAACTGGCTCAATAAAAAGACAACACGTTTCTACTTCACAACACACTTCTCAGAACGCAGCGAGAGCGCACGCTCTCAATCTCTTGGCATTGAGTCTGACCCTCATCGTTCTCTACATGTACACACATGGGTATCACGCGAGTCTGCGACCGGCGGCCGTCCAGGCCGCCAGCGAATCCCATATAATCAAACCTACAGACCAACCCTCCTACCAAACGACCGCACCGACCCACCACCGTCGCGGTTAGCTATTCGCTCAGCCCTCACCTTGTTGCAGCTACATCGCACGGCGCACTCGATCTCGTCCGCCCCCTTTACCTCCGTGCAGAACAGCTCGGTGCAATCTGCACAAGACGCCATGGTTGAGCACGCTTTACAATGGACGGCCTAACAGCGAGCGCGCAGAGGGTGGAGGAGGGGCGGTAGGAGAGTCAAACAGAACGTGAAACAAGCACATGCACGCATGAAAAAAAACATATACAAGAGCAAACAGCCTTGGGGGCGAGCGTGCAAGCGCAAGCAGATACAGGCGGTTGGAGAATGGTGGAGGAAAAGAGGGCGGCGGTGGTAAAATAAAACGCGAAACAAGCACGTGTCTGCCTGAAAAAAAAACACACAAACCACGAGTGTATGCAAAACACGAAGACGCAAATATGCAGGAAAATATCCGCACATCCATACGCACATACAAAGCACACGCACACACAACACAAACAATTCAAATGCGCATACAAACCGCACGCACATACCGCACATGCAACCCACACATACAAACTACACGCACATATCGCGCATACAAACCCACGCACATACCGCACATACAAACTACAAGCATACATACAAGACAAACAAAGCATGCGTGGGGCGCAAAAAAAAAAAGAAAAAAACTGACCGAAAGGCGCACCTGGCAGTCTACGTCGCGACACAAATCTCGACAATTGCCGCAACAATTTTTATGGCACGAGTCGCACTGCCGTATCTTATCATCTTCGTCGCCGGTATCCGAGGCGGTGCAAGGCCCGCACACATGGGACTGCGGGTAAAAAGAAGGAGGCACAACATGCAAACAAAAGGGAGGGAAAGGCACACAGACACGAAAATAAAATCAACCAATTAGCAGCAGGAACTTTAACCAATTAGCAGCAGGAATTTTAACCAATTAGCAACAGGAATTTTAACCAATTAGCAGCAGGAATTTTGACCAATTAGCAGCAGGAATTTCAACCAATTAGCAGCAGGAATTTTAACCAATTAGCAGCAGCAGCAACACATGGGGGGCAAAAAAAATGCTCCAGCTTTTTAAAGGGTGGGCGTTTTCTCATTTCTGGGCTCAGCAACAACAAGCTGACCTTCAAGAACATCCATAGCCAAATGAATCCTACCCATAGCCTGATCGCCCGGCGGGGCCTCGTGGTCCATGTCATTTATGGGAGATTGACCTCGTAGGGGCGGTACCGACCATTAAATTTATCGAACTTACAGCTGGCGTACTTACAAATAGTATTATGAAACTGACGTATGCTATAAAAAATATTTCAAATACGTTAGCTGTGAGTTCGATCTATACTTATGTTCAAGCATGCAACACGCAACACAGGGAACCCCCTCTGAAGGAAATGAAACAGCGTGTCTCGACGACCGAGACACTACAATACCCGCCGAGCGATGTGTCTACTAATATTATACCTGGTAAATAATACAATGAGCTTGTCCTACGTAAATATCTCGAGACAAAACGATGGGAACATCTACACAAGAGATCACAAACGACACCTTTCCGCAGCCAACATTGTTAATATGTTCGACATAATGAGCTTGTCCTATGAAATTATCTCGATGAGATATTCGGAGAGAAGATCTCGAGAAAGATCGCAACTAATTCTTTTCGCAGCCATCATCTTCGATATATTTGAGCCTCAATCTTGTACAAAAAACAGGCTCGAAAACTAACGCCCAGCGAAATTCATCACAGCGGGTGTGTCATCTTGCGCGTGGCAGACCAGTGTGGCTCGAGGCCAGCGCTGTGAATAAATAGCGCAGGCGAGAAACGCCGGTGAACAAGAGAAAAATCAGCCTTCTTCGCCTCGTACGCAGTGTGCGTCACCCATAGCGCCGAACAAGAGGTCAGGTGTGCTGGAGGTCTACCGCTGTAGAAAACGATTTCGAGGAAACGTATACGCCGTCAACAAGTCACAAAAGCTACTGGGGGCCGAGAAACGGAGAATCCCCTACAAGTACTGCTACTGTTGTTTGCGGTTTATGATAATTATTTCCACTGCTCTCGTGGTTTGTTTAATTAGTTCTTCTATCTTCTTCCCCCCGGTTTGTTGTAGTCCTCAATGCTCCATGCTAATTGAGGTTGTACTGCTGTATTGCGTTTGTCTTCAAATATGGGGCAAAGTTCTGGAAAAAATCCCGATGATTCGGGAATGGTTCTGAGACGCGGAACCAAAATCAGCCCCGTGGCAGTCGGCGATGATGTGTGGAAACGCAAATGATAACCACCTGGGTTGGCTCACGACAAGTCGACGCCTAGATAATAGGTGGTACATAGACTCGCTAACTGCTGCGATGTCAGTAGTCTGGCGTCGCAGACTGCTCTTAATTGCCGACGATAAATAGGGTATTACAGATATGATAGTTGCGTGCGGCAAATTGCGGAATTCCACGTCTTAGCGGCAAATTGCGGAGTTCCGCGTCTTTGCATCTGACCGGTGTATTTGTGGCTCGACTTCTGTTTTGTACATATGAAGTAAGCTGTTATTAAATACCTGGTAGTTGCCTTACTCTGCTAACAACTACTGTGCGCGTGACTTCCAACACACTCAGTCCTACACTCCATGGACACCGGTGGCCAAAGCAGCAGTGGGAAAATGTCTGGCGATAAAGCAGAGGGGGCGCACGCCTGTTATCCCCTGCCTACCAAAAACCGAACAAACTATTCCGGCTACTAGTTGGTGGGACTTGACGGCTACATGTTAGTTGGGTGGCCAAATAAGGGAATGGAGTGACTTACCCACAACTGGAACCCTGATGGGTTTTTGGGGACAAGTTACGTGGAATTAGTGTAAGGAGGCGTGTTAGGGCTCCAACGGGGCAACGACAACAAGAGGTCAAGCCGGAAACGCGCGGGTCAGCTGCAAAGACGCAGAACAGAACGTCTGCAAAATTCCTGTACGAGACCAAAAACGATTAATAACAGTCGTGACATGCAGCAAGCCAACTCACAGCCCTACGAGGAAAATACCTGCTGTGATCTGAGGGGGATCTCGCGTCCAGCAAACAAAAAATAACGACCGCTGATTTGCAAAAAATAACGACCGCTGCTTTGCAAAAAATAACGACCGCTGATTTGCAAAGTTCGAAGCTCAAGAACTGAGCAGCAGTACCGGCACAACGTTGTCTCGAACTCTTTGCTCTGCATCAGATACCGTGTAGTAGCACGCAAGATAGCATACCCCCGAGGGGGAAGTTTCAAAACCGATTCTCCCCAACCACAGGGGATTATGGCACACGAAGCGAACACGGTGGCTTTGAAAAGCCCACGTCGAGAAGTTTGCACATAAATATAGACTCATTGATCAGGGTATGCATTCTTCCCGCAGCCGAGAAAATTATAATAGCTCGAAAAAACATCCTATTAATAGGAGGTCTTTAGGGTGTGGTGTCATGTTGAGTATTCTAGGCCATCTTGCAGTCGACGGCACTCCTGTGCCTTCTTTCCCCTTTGAAGGGCCGCCGACAAGAAGCGGCCATCAAGAAGAGCTCGCTACTCCTCACCCACAGGGACAAGGAAGCGCCAAGAACGCCTTCGGGTGGTAACGTGATAACTGCTTCTCCTTCTTCTTGATGCATGTCCTCCGGCGGAAGGGGAAAAATAAAGCGAAACCATTTCGAGCCCCCAAAACCCCTTCCTATACAGAATCCAAGTAATTTCGTCCCCGAAAACAGGTTTCCACTTGTATAGAAGTTAAGCTCACCAGCCTTCCAGTGATAATTGCATGGACGTTGACATTACGAAGTCGCGTGTCATACATAGAGTACCAGGAATCACATGGTGTGATATGTAGCAGGGAGAGGGGGGGAGGGGAAGGGATGGGAAAGAACCCCCCATGCGGCGGTAGAAAACCCGGGATGACCGTATACAACGAGGGCCACCACCACCCCCACCCCCTCGAACGCTCCGCCCTCCCCTCACTGGTTGTAGGACTTACAGGATATACATGATAGACTGGTGCATTCTTTCCAAAACCGTCAGATTTATCCCCTTAAACGATTTATAGTTCCACGCACAGATTGAGCTGCCCCGCCCGTCCCGCCCCCCCCCCATGATAAACTGGTGCACTCTTTCCAAAACCGTCAGATTTATCCCCTTGAAGGATTTATAGTTTCCACGCACAAATTGAGCTGCCCCGCTCGTCCCGCCCCCCGCCCCCCCCCCCCGCTCCCTCTTGATCAAAACCAGGGCCCCACGTTCTCAAAAACTCCGCCCTTCCCTCACCGGTTATTCGACTCACAGCATTCACTTGATAAACTAATGCATTTCCTTCCGCAGCTGTCAGATTTTGTCCCCCTCGAAAAACGGGTTTTACAGTTTCCGCGCACAGACTGACCAACATCACCCTGTTGACCCTGATAGCTACACTGTAGTTGCAAGGGGAGTATATATCCTCAATGAGGACACACAACCCGTAATACGCGCGATCGGAGTATCACACACAGCTTGCAAATATAAGTTTCGACAAAATCTTCGATCTCACAGCTGGAAGTGTATTTTTATTTTCATCATACAACGAGGCGCGAGCCAGAAGGGTTCAAGACGGGCTTCATGACGGGACAAAAAAAAAAAATGACCACCGCGAAGCATTCCGTTTTTCGTTGGACCACGTCGACAAAAACGAGTACCAGGAAGTTGGACGCACGACACATGATAATCAGTTCGAGATACAAAAAAGCTCGTAACTGCTGTTAAATCGACACACGACGCGTATGAAAATACGTGGAAGTGTGGTGAGCTTAACGCCTTTACAACTGGAAACCCGTTTTGGGGACACATTTACTTCAAGTTAGTACAGGGAGGGATTTGGGGGCTCTAAAGGGGTTAAGCTTTATTTTCCCCCCTCCGCCGGAGGATAACGAAAAAAAAAACTAGCCGTACGTTATCTTCGAGGTAAGGGTGGGTGGCCGTGGTCGATGTTACCTGGCAAGAGTGGCAGACAGAATGAGGCGGAGAGCCCCCAGCATGGCAAGACAGGCATTTCTTCTTCTTCGACCCATTTCCAGCCATACGGTTCAGAAAGCCCCCCTGGAAACCCGCGGAAGTCATGTACTCGAGTCGTAGAGATCGCGGTAGCGGTCAGGGGAAGGGGACCCCGTAGCTCTCTACACCTGGGAATGAAATTCACACGAACGAGGAAACGTCGATAAAAACGTCACGCACTTAGTAAGAACAGGATGTTGGGCAACAACAGCACAAAAAAAAAAAAATCGAGCAGCACCAATACAAGCACAAGCGCTTGATAGAGCAGTAGGTTCTTGATAAGAGAAGGATGGGTCACCGTACGTGCAGGACCGGTCTGCACAAAACTATGTGCAGGTCGTGTGAGACGAATTTCACGTCGGCCCAGATCAATCCGACCCCTGACGTAACCCTATACCCTAACCCTATCTCTAACACCAACCCTGAGGGGGGCTCGAAGTCGGCACGGGCAGCCGTGCGGCTCCAACGCGTGTTTTTTTGTGGCGCTTTTCCAAAAACAAACGGGCGGCCGCACGACCGGCCGCACGACCGGCCGCGACCAACCAGAACAACGACCCGCACAAAGCTTTGTGCAGACCGGCCCTGCACGTTACGGGGCGAGTCTAGCAGTCTTGCAGTACTCATCATGAAAAATTAAAAGACACTACGACAGCTGTGAGATCGAAGATTCGTCGAAACTCATATTTTGCAAGCTGCGTGTGATACTCCGATCCGCGTGTTACTGGGTGCGCGTCCTCCTTTCGGATATAGGTCGGCGACTTCCTTTAGAGCTAGCTTGCATCAGGGCCAACAGGGTGATGATAATCACCACGTGCACGTAAAATATAAAACCCGCTTTTGAGGGGGGGGGGGGGGGGGGCATTGGTTTATTTTGTATTAACTCCCGTCGTATGACCGGTGAGGGGAGGGCGGGGTTTGAGGGGACGGGGGGTGAAGGGGGGGGGGACTTCTCAACAAGACTAGGTCTCACAAATGAACAGGAGTTTACTGCGCGCGTGGGCGATGGTGAGGACGACGGGGAAGGGGGAGGGGGGGAGGTGGAGCAATTCGAACTTGAAGACCACAATAATGCATTGAAGCTACTGCATGGCTCGAAAAGTGAAGAGATGATATCACCTGTTCGGTAGTGTTTATACCTTTGGCGGATTTCGATTTTTGGTGGGGCGGCGGGGGAGGGAGGAGGGGCGGGGCGGTTGGGGGGTTGCGGGGGTGGGGAGGGAAACGGACGAGGATGAGAGCAACATATTTTATCATATCATACCTGCAACCTTAATGCAGATGCGTAATATTCAAACATCAACTACGATGTGGATGGGAGCAAATGTACATGTTATTTGTTTTCTAACGTTCAAGTTTCGTAGTGTTTTTTATTTCCATATAACAATGATCGGAGTATCACACACAGCTCGCAAAGATGAATTTCGACGAAATCTTCGAGCTCACAGCTGGAGTGTATTTTCATTTTTTTAATATGAGTACGGGTACTAGGCATTGTACTCAAGATATGCTGCCGAGTTGGTGTTTCTGTACGTATCCATGTACCCTGATATGAACTAATTGAAGATCGTGTAGATTAATATGACAAAAAAAAAACACACTCCAGCTGTGAGATCGAAGATTTCCTCGAAACTCATCTTTGCAAGCTGTGTGCGATACTCCGATCGCGCGTATTACTGGGTGTGTGTCCTCAATAGAATATAGGTAGGCGGCGACTCCCCTTGGAACTACAGTGTAGCTTGTACCGGGGTCAACAGGGTGATGTTAATCAGTCTGTGCGCGGAAACAAATCAGTCTGTGCGCAGAAACTATAAAACCCGCTTTTGAGGGGGGCAAAATCTGACAGCTGTGGAAGGAAATGCATCAGTTCATCACGTGGGGGCCGGGGTTTAAACAAGAGGGAGCGGGGGGGGGGGGGGGGGGCAACTTAATTTGTGGGCGGAAACTACAAATCCTTGAAGGGGACAAATCTGACGGTTGTGGAAGGAATGCATCAGTTTATCATGTATATCCTGTAAGTCGTAAAACCGGTGAGGAGAGGAAAGGGCGGAGTGTTCGAAAGGGGTGGGGGGGAGGGGGGGATTTCTAACAGCTTTAGGTCGTATAAATGCATACTTAGTATTTGTTAGGAGCTTGCTATACGCGTGGTGCTAGGCGGTGATGCGGGTGGTGGGGAAGGAGGGGGCGTTGGGGGGGGGAGGCGGGGGGGTATGAGTTGGAGCTACGGCATGGATGGCTAGAAAGATAATGAGGTGATATCAACTGTCTGGTAGTGTTTATTACTCTGGCAGATTTTGATGATAGGCGTGGCGGCGGGAGAGAACAAAACAAGGGGGGGTGGGCGATGGGGGGGGGGGGGGAAGGATCATACCCCTTTAGGTCGCATGAATGTTTACCTGGGAGGAACTTTACTATGCGTGCTAGGTCTAGGCGATGGTGCGGGTGGTGGGGAAGGAGGGGGCGGGGGGGCGAAAATAAATGAATTGGAGCTACGGCATGGGTGGTTGGATAGGTAATTACGTGATATCACTTGCCTGGTAGTGTTTATTTTTCTAGCAGATTTGGTTTTAGGTGGGGCGGCGGGGGAGGGGGGGGGGGGGGGGGGCTGTTTTTTGCGTGTGTGTCAGGGGGGGGGGCGGGGGGACAACGGCCCTTTAGGAATCTCCCGTATATTCCAACAACCAGGCCTGGCTATTTATATGAATGACCTTTGGTTTGTGTTTTTTTGGGGGTATTTCTCAGCTCCAGTGTGACTGGAGCCTGTCCTGACCACGGACTTGATTACGCGAGTTGATGTGAGAACAACACCATGAACACGAGACAACAAATTTGGAACAATCATGTAGAACTGCTGTGGTACACAAAGTGTTATAGCTGGTGTGTTATTTTACATGGATCGCAAGATAAAACATTCCAATCCAATCGACAGGTGCAACCACGTAGTTACCATGATTTTTTACCGTGCCGATGTGGGGCTCTGAGATCGCCAATTATGAGACAAGAGACACGTTTGCAAATACAACAAGCGAGGTGATGTGGCCATGCAATGCCACCACCACCATTGAACACGAGGGGGAGAAGTGCAAATAATCGTCAGTGTTTTGAAAGGAACGCCTGATGTGCCCGCGCTCAATTACGTTACTTCGTTAGGCATAAGCTACTTCGTTTGGCAGAGGCTAGGAGGTGATCAGATTACTAATATACGATGGTGTCACCTGAGCTATAGACAACCATTGGGGACCTTAGCCTTTTGGGTACACCTGCCCTAAAATCGAGCAACCATGTCTGGTTATGTAATCGAACATCCATGTCTGGCTATCTACACCTCTATGTGGTAAGATGTGGGAAGATAACCATTGGGAGCGGTGGTATGTAGGTATACGGCGTATTACCATAATATGTTATATACTACAGGGATAGGGTAGTTGGAAAGCCGTACGATAGAACATTCGACACAGCACCAGCACCACTACCCCAACATTAGGCCTATTTTATCATGTAGTGACTGGTGCACCTACTACAAAAATGCCATTTAACCCCTTTACAACTGGAAACCCGTTTTGGGGACAAAATTACTTGGATTTAGTATAGGGAGGGGTTCGGGGGCTCCAAAGGGGTTAAGACTAATAAATATTGCGTGCCAAACAGGATACGAAGGTACTATTGATATCAGCTGGCTGGGACGTACGTTACGGCGTTACACGCAATTACGCGTGACAAAACAACCAGTGTCCGTGCCGATGGCTCCTAGAGCGGCGAGCTTCGAGGTCACACAACCACGAGACATGAGACAGTTAGTCAGAGATGCGCGTTGCAAATACGGCAAGGTGATGTGGTCATGCAGTGCCACCTGAAATGAACACGAGGGTAAAAATACGCAACAAATCAGCACACAGGCCTAATGTTATTGAAAAAGCTTGTTCATTATTATTGTTGTTGTTCTTGTCACATTAACTCGCATAACCAAGTCCGCGGCCACAGGACAGGCTCCAGTCGCTCTGGAGATGAGGAATACCCTAGGGGCAAACATAAACAACCCGAGGTGGTTCACGCATATATCACAGCTGACGCAATTCATGCCTCCACCAGAAGCATATAAAAGTGAAATCGGGAGTCAGTCTACGATGTGCCAGGTCTATACCTGGTGCACACGTCTCATTACTCGCGCCTGGAAAAACCGACTATACTGCTTGCCACCCAAGAAAGACTACCACGTAAATATTACACGTAGTATTTATCACTACGCATGCGCACGACAGACGCAAGTCAATTGGAAAGAAGAAACAAAGAACAAACAAGAAGAGAAAGGAAAGGAAAGAAAAGAGAAGAAAGCGACAAAAATTTATGCACCTTCAACTACGTTACTTCGTTCGGCATAAATCCGAAGGCAACCATGAAGACGGTACGCACGTAGAAAAAATACATTGGAAGGCTACCATGAAGAAGAGAAAGGAAAGGAAAGAAAAGAGAAGAAAGCGACAAAAAATTATGCACCTTCAACTACGTTACTTCGTTCGGCATAAATCGGAAGGCAACCATGAAGACGGTACGCACGTAGAAAAAATACATTGGAAGGCTACCATGAAGACGGTGCGTACGTAGTATCCTACCAGTAAGCACTATTAGTATTATAGGTTGGTGTGGTAAACGTTACTGCTGTTGCGTGTTTTCACTATTTGTGGACTAGATTTGGTTTTCGTCCGACAGCAGGACGGCGGTGCCTTATCCTGTTTTTACTTACAGCTTCCCGCGCCCATGTTTCGGGTAGGCTAAATCTTAATGGGATTTACCAGGTAGGAATTGGGTTGGGAAGTTTTTGACACCAAACAATCTTGAATTCAGAGTTGCTACTGGAGCCATATATATCAACTGATATATATATATATATACAACCGCTCCGCTCCGCGGGCGGCTGACGCCGCCCGCTGCGCTCGCGCAAGGAAGATTTCGACTAAATGTGAAGGGGGCAGAGAGAAGAGGCCCATTATTTAGTGCAACTAGCGATTGGATAATGCCAAGAGATACTTGTGCGGAGCTGATTGCCCTGTCTGTGCTGTGCTATTTGTTGGCGATGTCACGTTCTGATCGGCAGAAGCTCGGGTGTAATTTGCGAAGAAAAAATTGCAAAGAGAACCGAGATGGAGAACAAAATCAACGACGAAAGCAAAAAGACGAGTACACGCACGTACGACCGGTACCTGGTACCTGGTACTTCGCCTAATATCTGGTGGTACTCTGTGTGGTTCTAAAAAAGGCGCAGGACTCCGCTCCGCGGGCGGCTGACGTCGCCCGCTTCGCTCGCGCACGGAAGAATGCAACTGAAACATATGTCAAGGGGGCAGGAAGAAGAGGCCCGCGATTATTTGGTGCGAATATCGAATTGATAATAATGCCAAGAGTTGCTTGTGCAGAGTTAATCGCCCTGCGCTGTGCTGTGTGCTTGTTCATGTCACGTTCTGAACGGCAGTACGTATGCTATTTGCGGGGGAGGGGGGGGGGGGCATGGGGACCGAGGGAGGAAAATCAACTGAAGAAAGCAAAAAGACGAGTAAACAACGCGTACATAAACCTGGTACCTGTATCATACCTGGTACTACTACTGCTATATGTTCAAAAGAACGTACAGCGCCGCACAACACAGCACCGCAAAACGAAGGGCGGGGCACGGCACCGCACTGCGCTGCGCTGTGCTGCTGAGCTATATATAGTCGGGCTGACCTTAGCTGGGGGTGCATTGTATACGATCCAACAACGTAATATGTACAACCGAACCTGGTGCATGTAGCATTAATAGTACCGGTACGTGGTATGATACTTCGAATGTTACTGGCATGTATGTACGAACTAGTAAAAGTACAGCAAAACACGCAGCATGGCGAAGCACGGCAAAGCACGGCAAAGCACACGGCGCTGCGCTCTGCTGCGCTAGCGCTGTGGTGCGCGACAGAGCTCAGCTGCAGGGCACGGCAGGGCATCGCAGGGCACGGCACTGCACGGCGCTGCGCTGCTGAGCTATAGCGCTGCGGTGGGGTGCTGGGCGATATCTCAGCTGATGAAACTTCGCGCCAAGTACAAAACATATTATAAAAAATGAAAATACACTCCAGCTGTGAGATCGAAGATTTTGTCGAAACTCATCTTTGCAAGCTGTGTGTGATACTCCGATCGCGCGTATTACGGGTTGTGTGTCCTCATTAAGGATATAGCTCGGCGACTCCCCTTGCAACTACAGTGTAGCTATCAGGGTCAACAGGGTGATGTTAGTCTGTGCGCGGAAACTATGAAACCCGTTTTATGAGGGGGACAAAATCTGACAGCTGTGGAAGGAAATGCATCCGTTTATCAAGTGAATCCTGTAAGTCGTATAACCGGTGAGGGGAGGGCGGAGTTTTGAAGGGCGTGGGGGCCTGGGTTTGATCAAAAGGGAGCGGGGGTGGGGGGGGGGGGGGGGGACGGGCGGGGCAGCTCAATTTGTGCGTGGAAACTATAAATCCTTTAAGGGGATGAATCTGACGGTTTTGGAAAGCATGCATCAGTTTATCATGGGGGGGCGGGGGCGGGACGGGCGGGGCAGCTCAATCTGTGTAGAAACTATAAATTTTTTCAAGGGGATAAATCTGACGGTTTTGGAAAGAATGCACCAGTTTATCATGTATACGATCCTGTAAGCCGTACGTACAACCAGTGAGTAGAGGGCGGAGTGTTCGAGGGGGTGGGGGTGGGGTGGGGGGTGGGGAGGTGGGGGGTGGGGGAGGGGGGGAAGGTGGGGGGGGGGGGGGGGGGGGGAGGGCTTTAGGTGGCATAGATGAGATATTGTGTAAATTAAAGAAAAGCTAAAGAATGACCGTTCCGAAAGTAATGCAAAGGCGGCAAATTAGCGGCAATTGGTAGGAAGTTCAACTTTTACTATTAATAAACAAAAAGGAAGAAATAATCGCGAAAAGGTTCAAAATCGTGTTGGCAGAAAAACCAAATTTGCAGGAAGGAGCTGAAAGGTCAAGAAACAACTGGCAAAACGAGCAGAAACAAAAACAATAAAGGCCGAGCAAGAAACCAAAGAAAATCTGGACCGTTCCGCAAGTAGTCCGACCCCGGAAATGCCAGGGATGCACCAACCGAGCACTTTCAGCAGAAATAAGTTAGTAAGTATATTTATATATTTATATTTATTGTTGTTGCTACAATAGCAAGAGCAGTAACATGAGCACAATGGGTATTAATAGTTCAATTAGCTCATTAGACTGCTCAGAGTTGCTGCTGGAGCCATCCATATTATAAAGAATGAAAATACACTCCAGCTGTCAGATCGAAGATTTCGTCGAAACTCATCTTTGCAAGCTGTGTGTGATACTCCGATCGCGCGTATTACGAGTTCATCCATATATAACGTTTTGCTAAAAAGCAAGAGCAGAAAAAAGCTCCTGAATTCCTTACAATTCAGTTGGCTCATTACAATGCAAGGTACAGGCCTTCCTCTTGCTGCAAGCAGTTCAGTTGCTCAATTCAGTCAGTTTTCATACCGTAGGACGGTTCAGCAATAGGTTGCGCCAAAGAGATATCATGTTTGATTTTCGGATATCATGTTTGATTTTCGGATTTTCGTTTTTCATCATGTTTGATTTTCGGATTTTCGTTTTTCTCTTTGGCGCAAACTATTGCTGAACCGTCCTACGGTATGAATACTGACCGAATTGAGCAACTGAACTGCTTGGCAAGAGGAAGGCCTGTACCTTGCATTGTAATGAGCCAACTGAATTGTAAAGAATTATTGCTCCTTTTTTCTGCTCTTGCTTTTTAGCAAAACGAAAAACGAAAATCCGAAAATCAAACATGATATCCCAGGAACGAACTATCACACACCAGTACCTGGTACACAAAAAAAAAACAAAAAAATGAAATGTACTCCCCGGGAGGGGGGGCCGTCTCGAGCACTGCACACTACCACGCTGGCATATATGGCGCACGGCGAGCCGCCTCGCATTCCCAGTGCCAGAGAGGGGATATTTTCGTAATTTCCGGCAATTACCCGTGTTTTCGGGGGAAACGAACATCGGAATCAGCTCGCTTTGAATTTCGGCTAAAATGGGGAGATGTTCAACAATCAACAAATCATAATGTCAAAAAAACAAAATGGACATCATCATGTACGGTAATATAAGGACTATTTAAATATAAATACGGATAAAATCGATCATTATATTTACGAACATGGTGCTCGTAGATGTCTAGAAGCGCGGCATTAGCGTTTGAACATCATGACGAGGGGGGAGGGTCGGGCCGTGCGTCTGCGCAGACCCTCGACCTTGACAGCGGGACGCCCTGCAGTCCACCATTCCCACTCGGGAGCAAGGGTCCCGTCGACGGTCCACATCCATGATGCTAGGGGGGCTCCACGTAACATATAGGGCAAGCCGCGAAACCACAAAAGAAAACCAGGAGGTGGGAGATACGATTGTACCTCTCCTACGAAGAAATACCTAGCAAGCATGCAAGGGATAGTCTCAAACAGTATGGAACTTCGCCTTCAGCTAAACGCGTTCTGCAGAGCCGTTGTATGGATAGCGCGGGTATGTCACTTTGCTTTTTGCTCTCGGCGGCTCGTCTCACCTTGCGGAAAGTGTAAGATTCGACAACTATGCATGTGAGCATGTGGTCTTGGCTGATCGGGTGATCGAGACCTAAAAAAGGTCTGTGGAAATCAAGGAGGCCGAAGCAAACCGGGGATACATTACATACTCTAGAAAGGATAAACTGAAAACCCTGGAGGCCAAAGAGGAGAGGGGATAAATGGTGTTCTAGAGACCCCAAAATGCGGGATGAAGCCAGCGCAACCCCCCCTCTCATTCCGACCGCACAGCTCCAGCCACACGAGATAACACAACAGCAACCTCTCACCTCGAAGCAAGTGAGTACGGAGCTCTTCCGTTAATGCTGTGTAATGTTTTTGCACAGGATCTACGGGACGCTACCGGGATGTCCGTTCAGCTCTCTGTTTTGCGGAAATCACTACGACCTATGCACCAATATGTTCCTCTCTGCTTCGATTTAGCAGGAAGAACAGCAAGAAGCCACCACCTCCTCCATCATGTCCATCGTGCTTCCTGAACTCCCTTGGGCCAAGGACTCGCTCGCCCCTCACATCAGCTCTGAGGTGAGCGTGTGTGTATGGTGCCACTTTAGTGACAGTGCGCCCACCGAAACGACAGGCAAGGGCAGGAGATCGATCTGTGCGCGAATCCTGCGAATGCCCCAAATCATTTTTTTATAAAAACTACCTGGTAACACTAAAAGACGTCGGCTGTTTAAAAAACAAGATAAATGGTGTATCAAGAACAGCCACGTATTACCAATAACAATCAAGAACCAAGAGCGTGTGGCATGTGAGACCTTGTTGTTGGTGGTGGTGTTTTTTTGCGTCTTCTTCACGCACCTACATCCAGCACAAGAGCCCCCGTGCGGATGCCTCCTGTTAATAGAGAGACGAGCTCTGTGACCACAAACTGCCAGAAAGAGATACGCGTTATTGCAAATACTGAGCGAGGCGAAGTGATTTGGCCATGCAACAATTCGAGAGACGAGCTCTGTGATCACTAACTACCAGAAAGAGATACGCGTTATTGCAAATACTGAGCGAGGCGAAGCGATTTGGCCATATGCAATGATTCGATGCGAGTCGACGAGGGGAGAAATACCAACAACGCAGCTTGCAAAGATGACTGTTGACCTGAAATTCGTCAAACTCACGGCTGACGTCCTTGAAAATCAGTTATAAAATAGCAGGGATGTGTAAGAACCGCTCCGCGCGGAGCGGTTTTTTCATCTCATGTACCACGCAGCTTGCAAAGTTGAGTTTCAACCATGTCAACCGGCCGTACTCACAGCAGCTGACGTTTTTCAATTTTTCATAAAATCGCTGGGAGCGGATATCCGCCGCTAAAAAAATTCACAGATTACTATGGAGCGGATGGATATCCGCCGCTAAAAAAAATCACAGATTACTATGGAGCGGATGGATATCCGCGGCTACAGATTTCACGGATTGCTACGTACGGAGCGGATATCCACCCTTGAAAATGTCACGGAGTGGAGCGGACCGGATACCCGCTTGCGGGGAAGGTCGGAAAGTCACAGATTGTCACGGAGCGGATATCCGCGGCTATAAACGTCACGGATTATTGAGGAGCGGATATCCGTTACACGGTTTATTTCACGGGGCAGTTCATGTCAATCCGTCGAGTAAACCGCACAAAACCGCGGCGTTTCCCCACGGTGCACCGTAGCCATTAACCGTGAAAATGATACGGTTAACCGTGAAAACGATACAGATATCCGCGAGTGCATACCATTATGAAGTACGAAAGGACACGTTGTACTGGCGGATAAAATTGACTTTGTTGTTCGCACCTTGTGGCGCCCAACGCCCAGCACCGAAGGAGAATAAAGGTGAACATGTAAACGTTGCGCCCCTCGAGAAAACAAACGCAAACAAGAATATTGAATAATCACCACTTGAACATTTGCTGATCATACAGCAGTACAGAGTGACGGGCGTCGGGGCAGCAGACGCGCAACAGCAGCAGCGTCTGATCCAGGACCCCGGCTCTCCACCACGAAAAAAGTCAAAAGCAGTGAAAACGTGAAACCAACTAAATCAACAGTGAACGAACAAGAAAACGACCACCTGTTCATGTTACGTTATTTACGCGGGGCGGGGGATGGATGCCGTCGCTATGGGCGCCATGCAAGGAATGCACTGTTATCGTATGAAGTCGTTCTACGGTAGGTTATCGAGCATTTTGAACAATTTCGACCGTGGGGAAACCGTGACTTTCAGCGGTTTGATCCGTGAGATATGCTACGGAGAGGGTCGAACCGCTCGGTACAAAAACCGCTTTTCATGGTTTCAACCGCGCAGTTATAATAATACACACGGGGCGGAGCGTTTTTTTTTTCATTGTCACGGAGCGGAGCGGATATCCGCACGTAGAGGAATTCACGGGTTATTGCGGAGTGGATATCCGCCCTTGAAAATGTCACGGAGCGGAGCGGATTTTTCTAGTGTGTTACGGGGCGGAGCGAATACCCGCCGCTACAAATGTCACGGAGCGGTGCGGTTTGATCGAACCGCTCCGTATAAAACTGCACCGCGGATATATTCTCACTCTGTACAAATCCCTGAGGAATAGCTGGAATCTTGTCGCATTAAAAATGAAGGAATGTATCGTAGTGGGGAGGGGGGAGAAGAGCCTGATTAGTGACGCCGGATCTGAGTTACGTCTAGGGGGCTAGGGAGGGAGAACAAGAAAAGAAAAGCATAAGATGATATCGTAGAAGGGATGAGCAACAAAAAAAAAAAGAAGCCAATCGCAATTAAAGAGAGGGCAAAACATATGGAATGTTTTCCCCTACCCACCTACAAAGCTTCATTTGCTTGCGCTGAGATGCTCTGGTGCGGCGAACACGCACGAGTGCGTGCGTATCATAGTCGAGCGATCGCCGTTGTTGATTATTTTCACGATTACTGTCCAAAAAACGTGTAAAATCGCAAGGGTTGTCGGTCCGGTTCTGCCCGTCTGGTTCTGCGACCCGAGAATCCATTTCATTTTCGGATTCCGATACGCTATTGTACGAGATGGCGTAAGGCCAATTCTTACACTGTCGAATCCGTGAGTCGAAACGGGCCTTTTCCGACTAGACTTTTCGCCACGGGATAGATACTGCTGTACTGATCCTCCTTATCGTCAGTCGAGTCGATTTCATAGTTTGCGCACATCGGACTAGTCAAGTCAGGTTAACTCAGTTTACCTCATTTTGTCGTAACTCAGCAGTAAGCTGACGGACCCATAACTCAGTTGTGCACACTGAGGGCTTGTGAGTTAAACATTGTAACCCAGTTATGCACACTCCCGGAACGTGAGTTGAAAGACGATATCTCAGTTATGCACACTCCCGAAACGCGAGCTAAAGACTATATATAACTCAGTTCTGCCACACTTTCCTCATATTTTCGCAATGTGTGCCCAATAATCTCTGCTGTGTTCGCAATCGGGCGCTAGCTGGCGTATCCTTCGGCTCCCGCCCGTGGTGGCGATGGCGCGAGCTCTCCCTCCCTACCGGCGGTCACCGTGGCTACTCCAGCAGCACAAGCTGCTGTAGTATGCGGATGCGTGATTATGTCGAGTCAACTTTTTCCCTGGGATAAAGCGCGGTGTAGATAGCCTCCCGGGAAAAGTGAGACTTTCGCAAGCTCACCCACTGACAAACCCCGGGCCATGAGAAAGCAGCGTTCCGCTGGACTTGGTCCAGTTACCGTCCACGTTACCCGTTGGGGCCTTGGTCGTTGTGTGCTGTTTCTGATGACAGCAGTAGCGGTGCCCGTACCACCACCATCGCCCCGGTACCCAATACAGACACGAACATGACAGCAGTAGTGGTGCCCGTACCACCACCATCGCCCCGGTACCCAATACAGACACGAACATGACAGCAGTAGTGGTGCCCGTACCACCACCATCGCCCCGGTACCCAATACAGACACGAACCTAAGAAGAAAGCAGGCGGAAACAGCGACGAAACAGATGGCACCGATCTTTCTCGTGCCGCCCTGATTCCCTCTTTCTTTCCATTCCTTTCGTTTTCCTTCTTGTCTTTCCGTTTTTTCTTGTTCTTGATCCTTTTTCTCGTGCAAATAGCCTGGTGTTCCGGCGTGCATAGGTTGTGCCCTCGAGTTCAATGCGGCTGGCATTGCATGGCCGCATCACCTTGCTGTATTCGCAATGTGTATTTCTGTCTCGCAGTTTGCGACCGCAGAGCTCGTTGCTCTCAGCTCGAGGAGGAATCGGCACAGACTCTGGTTGTGCTGGATGTAGATGGGTGGAAACACCAGTTTCATGTGAAGAACACCCACGTGACCCAGGTGGCGGTGTGTGCAACCCCCGAACTGGGTTCCGAATGCAACTGCTAGAGGGATGGGAGCATTGCTGCCTGGTCTGTCCTCTACTTACCAACTGTATCAACGACGGCCGTGTCCATACCGACGTCATCGCGTCCATAACCCCCAAGGAAATCCAATAGAAACAAAAAGAAGGGCAAAGCAGAAGGAGAAGGGCAAAAGAAGAAACGAACAAGGAGACAAAAGAGATGAAAGGGGACACCGGTGATGCTTGAACCAGCATACATCATGCCGGCGGTGGTTGTACCGAGGTATCAGCCGACACTAGCTCCCCGAGGGGGACATCATCTCGCATAATCAAGTCCGTGGTCACTGGACAGGCTCCGGTCACTCTGGAATGGAAAAGGTGGTTGCCCTCTGATAATTGCATGCCGCGTTACAATAGCGGAATCAACGCGGGGGGTAGACAATGCGCTAAAAAATTACTCACCCTAGTATGCATGATCGAAGCAGGATACAGCTTGCAAAGATTAGCTTCGATTAAATCCGCGATCTTGCGGCTGAATTGTGTTTTTTTTTTCTATTGTAAGGCCCTTTCTTATACAGTCGGATTTGTCAGTCGAAAACGGCCGTTTTCGACTGAAGCCCAAGTCGGGGTTTCTTACACAGTCGAAAAGGGGCTTTTTCGACTCAACTTTTTTCGACTGAGTTTTCCGATTGGGGGATCCAGTGGAAAAACTTGACTTTTCGACTGGATCTGTCAGTCGAAAAATTCAGTCGAAAAAGTTTACACCTGTTTTTTTAACCCAACGCATCGCTCATCCCACCACAAAACACACCCACGCGCCCACACACCCATACGAGGTACCACACAGCAGTATGATACAACAGCGCCGACGCTGCCTTGGCTATCACTGCTGTTGCTCCTCGCCGCAAGTCAGCGTGGCGCACTCCTAGCTCCGCTCGCCAGCAGCGTGTATCACACGACAGCAATAGCGCGCGTTATCGATGCCATTTTGCCAACAATGGCTACGCCTGCTGTAGCTTTGGCGGCTTTCGGCTAAGCCCAACGCCACCTACCCGCTTGGGCAAAGGTTCGTCGCGTGTGAAGCACGCGTTGCTCGCGAAGAACGCGCGAAGCACAGAGCTGCCAACCGATTTTCGACTGCCATGCAGCAGTACTCCCTCACACCAACCGCCTCTAGGAAGAGCACTAAAAATATAAAATCGACTCGACTGGCGATAAGAAGAAGGACCAGAAGAATCCAGTCGAAAAGGGCCGTTTTCGACTGGCGGAATTCGACTGTATAAGAAATGGCCTGAAGTCGTCAACAACCTTTAGTAGTGTGCATCTCGATGAAACAGCTTTTTACGATGAAACAGCTTTTTGGCTTTCCAGGCTTGCCTGGTACTCTCTGCGCATACGTCTATACGGTATACTAGTCCCCTGCCCCTCGTTTCCGCCTTCTCTCATACCCCCCCCCCCCCCTCCTTCCTGCCTGCCCCCCCCCACCCCCCCCGTACGCTACATGTAGACGATCGACTACCACTACGGGAAACACCATGCCGCCTGTGAGTGATTGCTAACATTACGTACCAGGTACTGCACTAGTAGTAGTACTTCGAAGTGCACATATGTGTTTCAATTGTATGGCATAACTTTAGTTTTTGCCAAAGCATACTACACGGCAGATTGTACTTTTGCCGTGCGTGTGTTGGCGTCGTCGGCTTTTAGTTATTTTTTTATGTTTCGCCTTTTTTCTCGCTTGATGCTTTTCTCCATCTTGTTTGTTGTTGTCGTTGTACGTAGTAATAGATACCTTGTATAATACGCGTTTATGTTTTAGCTTTTAGAGAGCGTGCTCTTTGCGCTATGACCGTGCCCCGACCGGCCATCCGACGCGCGGATTTCCCACGATTTTTCTGTGTTTTTTTCTACGATTCTTAGCTTGATTCTCCCGTGCCCTTGCGCAATCCTTGCCCTCTGGCGCGTTGTCCTCGGCTTACGTTGATCGGTTGTTCGTTTTTTGTTTGTGTTCGCTCTTCCTGTTGGCTGTGTTAAAGACGTAACCAAGCTGAACGCGGCGATCTCTAGCAACTCCGAGCTTCAGGGCAAGTCTCTGGAGGAGATCATGGCCACTGCCACCGGCGGAGTCTTCAACAACGCCGCTCAGGTAAATTTCGGGGGGGGGGGGGGGGTCGGTTGTGCCCTCTTTACTCTTTTTTTTCTGTGCCTGTTCATTATTTTTTTCGTATTTGTTTTGCAAGAAGTCCCTCAGCCGCAGCAGCGACGGCGGCGAGCCGACGGGTGCCATCAAGGAGTCAGTTTTTCGGATATCAAAAACCCACAATTATTGTTTTTGTTTTTGCCCTCCGACGATATAGCGTAGATGCCGTTCCGATGTACTTCGGATATCCTTCCATAAAGCAGTAGCCATCTATGACCTTCTGCCAACCTTTTTCCCACTTTCTTTCCCCACATCTCCTCTCATTATCTACTGCTTCCTCTCCCTACGTGTCTTCATTCTAGCTTCGTATTGGCCTACCCTATTCCTAAATACTACGAAAACATGGCATGTGCGTCATTATTATTACTTTTTTTCGTACGATGCAATACGCGAAAATGATCGAAGGTGTGGAACCACACGTTCTACTGGAAGTCCCTAAGCCCCAATGGTGGCGGGGAGCCTACGGGCCCCATCAAGGAGGCGATCGAGAAGGAGTATGGCTGTTTCGAGGACTTCAAGAAAGCTTTCGGGGACACCGCCGCGGGACACTTCGGCTCCGGCTGGGCTTGGCTCGTCAAGACCGACGAAGGAGGCGTGAAGGTGTGGGAGGGGGTAGGGGAGGGTTTAGTGGGTGGAGGGGAGGGGGTTTTGTTTGGGAGAGGTAGGGCGTGTACCGCAGGAGCAGGAGCCTTGTACGGCAGGAGCAGTGGCCTGTTGTGGTTGCTGACAACGAAAGGTCGACGCCTCTCTCCCGGGGTTGAAACCCGGGGGGTGCTGATTATTCGATTACTGTACCGAAGGGGCAGGAACTTGTTGTGGTTTGCTGAACCCGAAAGGTCGAGGCCTCTCTCCCTATCCTTTTATTTTCTCCACGTATCTCGCTTTCTTCTCCCTCTCTCTTTTCTCTCCCTCCCTGTGTCTTTCTCTTTCGTTCTCTGTGCCTTGTCTCGGTCTCGGTCCGTCTCTTTTCTCTCGATCTCGACCTTGGATCTCTACCGCTCCCATTCAACTCTTTTGTGTGTTTTTTGTTTTGGTTTTGGTTGCCCGTTGTATCCAGGTGGTCGGGACCCACGATGCGTCCAACCCCATCAAGGAGGGCCTCGGCAAGCCCATCATCACCTGTGATGTAAGTTAAAAGTATTAAATATTAGTATGAGTATACACTCCTGTTCTGATAGAACTTCAGAGGGAAAAGCAACGACGAATAATCACAATTGTTAATAATACACACCTCGGACAGATCATGATCTATTACTAGAGATATAGATAATGTAGATCCTATATCTATCGTTATGTTATACGTATGTGCAGGATCTGTGCAGTACAGATCCAACACAGGAAACATGTGCTAGATTATATCAGGCCATACGGCTCTCACCCGGCAGCATGATCCATCTATAGGCCATCCAGATCATATATGCCAGGGATCTACTGTTATCTTCGTTGGAAGGCAAAGATCATCGATAAGGTTCTGATCTGTCAGATGTGTGAAAAATTATGGCATCGGCCACTCCTTGGCTGGCGGATGATGAATGCTAAGTTTGGTGACCGGACTACAACGGAAAGAGTCGCGCGACACAGACGCAAGATGATGCCGGTATGAATGTCTTTCTTTATTTTTTTTCTTGTCCCCGAAGTCGGAAAGTATTGACATGACTTCTGTTTATTAGTATGGAGCAGTGCGGCATCATGTAATTTTGGTGCGAATGTTTATACACACGTACGTGGTCGAAGGGGAAAAGGCCACATATTAGGCAGAATTTGAAACTTGTTCACCAAATGTTTCCCACGAGGCAAGGTTTTCCGGGTATATATGTACAAAAACAAATTATGAAGCTGTAACACGTTGTATACCACACCTAAAGATGGTGTTGTATACCACACCTAACATCCAATCTGCTAGAATAGTTAACAACACCAGGCAGATGATATAAAGGGATGTCTTCTTGCTACAACCGTCAGATTTTTTTTTGTCTCCTTCAAGGATTTATAGTTTCTGCGCTCATATTGAAGTGCCCCCCCCCCCCCCCCCCCCCACCATCCCTCTTGTTCAAACGCCCGACCTGAAATAAAAATCTGCCATAGTAAACACTACGAGCCAACTGATATCACCTCATTATCTTTCTAGCCATCCATGCCGTAGCTCCAATTCATCCCCCCCCCCGCCTCCCGCCTTCCTTTTCTTTCCCCCGTTCCTTCTTGTTCAAATGCCCCACCTAAAATCGAAATCTTCCAGAGTAATAAACGCTTGTACGCAATTGATATCACGTCATTATCTTTCTAGCCGTCATGACGTAGCTTTAATTCACCCCCCCCCCCCCAACGCCCCCTCCTTCCCCACCACCCGCACGATCGCCTAGACCTAGCACCACGCGTATAGCAAGCCCCTACATATATGCAACCTAAAGCTGTTAACCCCCCCCCCCCTTTTTCCCCGCTCCCTCTTGCTCAAACGGCCCACCTAACATCGTATCTGCCAAAGTAATAAACACTTCCACGCAGTTGATATCACCTCATTACCTTCATCTTTATCTTTCTAGAGTCATCCATGCCGCTGCTCCAATTCACCCCACCCCACCCCCCCAACGCCCCCTCCTTCCCCACCACCCGCACGATCGCCTAGATCTAGCACCACGCGTATAGCAAACCCCTACATACATGCGACCTAAAGATGTTAAAACTCCCTTTGCCCCAACCCCCCCCCACCCCCTCGAACACTCCGCCCTCTCCTCACTGGTTGTACGACTTACAGTATATACATTATAAACTGGTGCATTCCTTCCAAAACCGTCAGATTTATCCCCTTGAAGGGTTTATAGTTTCCACGCCCAGATTGAGTTGCCCCGCCCGCCCCCCCCCCCCCCCCCCCCCCCCAGCTCCCTTTTGTTCAAACCCAGGCCCCCGCGCCCTTAAAAACTCCGCCCTCCCCTCACCGATTATACGACTTACAGGATTCACTTGGTGAACTGATGCATTTCCTTCCACAGCTGTCAGATTTTGTCCCCCTCAAAAAACGGGTGTTATAGTTTCCGCGCACAGACTAACATCACCCTGTTGACCCTGATAGCTACACTGTAGTTCCAAGGGGAGTCGTCGACCTATATCCTTAATGAGGACACACAACCCGTAATACGCGCGATCGGAGTATCACACACAGCTTGCAAAGATGAGTTTCTTCGAGAAAATCTTCGATCTCACAGCGGGAGTGTATTTTTATTTGTATTAGACTAATGTGCATATAGATACCCTTAACCCATTTGTTAGAACTGCCCAAATCGTCCCACACTAATCCCAAGTCAATCGTCCCAAAACATGTGAGCTTTCCTATAATCTGTCGTACATGATTTGCTTGTGTACTGCCCGCCGTGTGCTTGTCTCGCTTGAATGACGGCTCATCTCCACCAAACTTGCTCTCTCATACTCGTATGCATCCCCTAATCAAACCTGCCTTCCACCTTCCACAAATATGTTAGGATGCGTGCCCGATCCACAAGCCCCAGATGTCCTCCGTTCAATCTTGCACGTGGCGAATCTAGAAGGGACTTCGAACTCTTTTAACACTGCGCTCACGTTTCGGGAACAAAAAAAAAAGAGGATGCTTCTAGGATTTGGAAGAGGGTTACAGGGGTTGCGGATAGTTGCTCACCCCCCTCCCTTTTGCTCTCATTGCTGGTTGCCGTTTTTCGTTTTTTTCTATATACTTTCGTTCATTGTTTGTTTTATGTTTTTGTTTTGTTCCAGGTGTGGGAGCACGCGTACTACATCGACTACCGCAACTCTCGCCCTGGGTACATCGGTGAGCGTGATTCTTGATTCTTAACTCCTTTTTTGGGAGGGCTTTTCGGATTCGCAGCATGCATGATTTGTCCTCGCCGAACACGGAAAACACACTAGATAAACCATCCCCAACAACAAACTAATGGTTGACCCGAATTGATGAACGTATGATTTCCTCTTATTAACATTTCGGTATATATCTTCGAAAGCGTTGTTTTGTCGTGTCGCGGCCTGCTATTTTGCGTGCGGCGACGCTGCTGCTGCTGCTGCTGGTGCTGCCGTTTTTTATTTCTCTCTCTTGGGTTTTTGTGTGTTGCAATGTCTATCCTGCCCCTACCCCCGCCATACCCTACCCTTCCCACTACCCGACCCTTCTTTACCCGCCGCCCCCCTCTCTCCTACCCCACCATCCGACCCTACCCACCCCGAATCTACCGCGCCCTCCACCTAACCCTCCCCTCCCCCACCCCCGCCCCCACCCCCACCCCCACCGCAGCGGCGTGGTGGAACCTGGTGAACTGGGACTTCGCCAACGAGAACTTTGCCCATTGCTGAAGTGCTAAAGAAAACCTCACCCATGTCGTGGGGGTCGGTCATGAAGGCGACTGTGAGGACAGCTTGGCCACGTCCGAATTTAGCCTTGTAGGTCCCCGATTCCCGCACACGACGGGGAGGGGTTTGCGCTAGAAAAAAGTGGCGGTTTGCACGCCGCAAGATCAAAGGGCCACGTTGAAGTCGGAAGCCATCACATAATCACAATCGTAGAAATATTTTGAATGTATCTTGACGTATCATATCTACCGACGAACGGGTGGACCTACGTGTGGACTATATACCGGGGCCGCCCGAGCGTTATCGTGTCTTGATTTTGGACGAATGGACGGACGGACGGGTGCGTGCATGATATCATAGAGGGGGCCCACCTCGCCTTGCCGTGTTGTCACTGGTGGTGGTTGGGGGGGGGGGGGGGCTAAGTTTTCCTCATGTCTTGCTGCCAAAACGGATCTGGTATAATGCCAAGTAGTTGGTCCAGAAAAAGGGGGTGTTGAAAAGCCTTTTCTTGCTGCTAAAACGGTTCTGGTGTAATTCCAAGTAGTTGGTCCAGAAAAAGGAGGTTGTAAGAAGCCTTTTCTTGCTGTAAAAGAGGTTCTAGTCTATTTGCAAGTAGTTTGCCCCGGAAAAAGGGCATGTTGGAAGCCTTATTATATATCTTGCTGCAAAAACGTGCCAGTCTTTTTCCAAGTAGTTCAGGCCGGAAAAAAGGAGGTAGGCGTTAAAAGCCTTTTCTTGCTGCGAAAAAGGTGCTAAGTCTGATTCCGAGTAGCCCCGCAGATGGGGATGCCGCTGTACGGGCGGACTATCACGAGAGCGACCAAATTAGGAGGAGAGCGTGAAGGTTATTGTCTGATACTGTTGGATACTGGCTTCTCTCGGGACGCTGAGCAAGCAGTACCACGACGGCGGTGCGGACGGTGCTTATGCTCGTCCCGCTATCACCCGATTTCGTGAGGACGGTGCCGACAGTGCTCATGTTGTGCCCGTTATGTTGCCGGGGTTTCCGCATCGAGAGTTGGCGCCGGCTGTTCGGGTGGACGTCCAAGGAAGGATAGTCGATGGAGAGGCTGGGGTTGGTGCGACCGACGTATGGCTGCTGCTCAAAGTTTGTACACATCACATCCGTGTCGCACAGAGGGGGGGGGCTGGTTGACTTGATGTGTGAACGGCCTGGCATCGCACTGCTCCTTATTTTGCAACCGGTTTATGCTTAGCTAATAATGCTGCTGCTGCTCACACCTGTGCGGCGTACGCTGCGGCGTGAGCTGAATCCTATCCTTTCTCCCCACCATTCTTGTTTCAAGACCCCGCCTTTTCTACGCGGTGGCGGGGTGGGAGGGAAGGAGGTGGGGGGGTGGGGGGCTTCGTGTGGTACATGGGTGCTGGTTGATGGTGCACTTGCTTCATCTGTTATAGGCTTGGGTTGTCTCTTTGTGTAGCCTGGGTCGACGCGTCATCATGATATCGTGGAGTGTTTATTATGGTGGTGATGGTGAATGATGAGCTGAGGGTGGAAGGAGGGGAAAAAATAGACGGAGTAAGAAAAAGAGTGGTGTGGGTTACCCGGACCACCGCGTCGGCAGAAGCGTGCCTTAGGATGCGAACACACATCAAGAAGGGAGCACTACGGTACGAAGCATTCTCGGCATTTCCATACGCTTAATCTCGCGGCCCTCCCACATGTTGGATGGGCCGGAAAACTACCCAAAGGGTAAAAAAGTGACTATAACAAAGCTGTTCGTGTCGCGATGTCGCGATCATGTTGAAATATTTTCGGACGCCTGTGGAGATCCCAAGACCCTTGTGGTCAAGGCTGACGTGCAGCTATTTTACTTGTTGTCGATAAGAAGACAACACAATGCGTCCTGAGCTGCATACTTCATGGCAGTAATACACGTCAAGATGCAACAGCACAAACCCGACAGCATCGCAATGCTTACTCGCCAACGTCGTTAAACAGACTAGGCAGCATTTCTAATCCGAGGATAGGTCCTTGCCCTCCCAAGGCGCAGCATGTCCCCGACTTTGCCCCGAGGGGCAACTCGCGCTGCGCGCTGGCTTCGGAGATCCCAGCCGATCAGCTATCAGTCAGTAGGGTCGGGGTTTCTACACCATGTGAGGTGGTATGGACATGATGGATCACCGTCTTCGTCCCCGCGGTGTTGGAGTTGTACATGGGTGGAAGGGTTTCTGATCCATGGGGGGAAACTCATCCTCCCCGGGTACGGTGTGATCTCAACGTTTTCCCGAGAGAGGCAACTCTCACGGCCCACTGGCTCCGTTAGGCCCAGCCGATGAGGGTATCCACACCGTGAGGGGCGGTATCGACCCGGGGGGTAATCGTTACGTCCCTATTGAGAGTTATATATTTATGCAAGAATCTCTGATCCGGGGATGAGACTCTATCCTCCCCAGGTGCGGAGGGATCTCGACTTTGTCCCGAGGGGCAACTCTCGCCCCGAGCTGGCTCCATGAGACCTAGACCTATCAGCAAATCAGCCGATGAGGGTGGGGTTTACACACCGTGCGGGTCGATATCGACCCCGGGCATCGCCGCCTTCGTTCCCGGGGTGCTGCAGTTGTAGATGTTTTGAAGGATTTCTGATCCGGGACGGGAACTCATCCTCTCCGGGTGCGTCGGGACCTCGACGTTGTCCCGAAAGGCAACTCTCGCCGTGCGCTGGCTCCATTGGACCCAGTCAATCAGCAGTTAGCCGATGAGGGTGGGGTTTCCACACCGTGCGAGGCGGTATCGACCCGAGGGATCACCGTTTTTGCCCCTAGAGTGTTGGATTTGTGCATGTATGGAACGATTTTTGATCCGGGGGTGGAAACCTGTCCTCCTCTGGTGCGGCGTGACCTCGAATTTGCCCCGACGGACCACTCTCACGCGCGCCGGCTTCACGAGCCCTAGCTGATCAACAATAAAACATCGTGTGGGGGGCTGTACCGACCCGAGGGATAATCGTTTTCGTCCCCGGGGTGTTGGAATTGCATATTTATGGAAGGATTTATGATCCGGGGATGGGCTCTTGTCGTCCCCGGATGAGGCGAGACCTCGACATTGTCCCGAGGGGCAACTACCACCGCGAGCTGGCTCCATGAACCCCAGACAATGAATAACCAACCGATGGGGGTAGGGTTCCCACACCGTGAGGGGCGGTATCGTCGGGAGGATCGCCGTTTTTGTCCCCGGCGGTGTTGGGATGGAGTTTTCTGGAATGATTTCTGATCCGGGGATGGGCTCTTGTCGTTCCCGAATGCGGCGTGACCTCGACGTTGTCCAGAGGGGCAACCCTCGCCCCATGCTGGTCTTGGAGTTATTGGGTGGGGACACAGAGTGTCCCCTGCAGGTCTGCCTATTGAGCAGGTCCTCGGTGAGTACTCACTTTCTTAGCTGTAGCAGAGAAGCAGCTTTATTATTTCCACAGAGCCCCGGACAGCAACTGAGAGCCGAGGCGCATGCCTCGGTTTCATTTCCTGACTACCCCGAATAGATAACGCCAACATATCATACGAGTACGGCCAATTACCTATCAAATTAGATCATTGGAGGCCTTTCAAGGCCGTACCTTAACACTAGCCCACCCTGATGAGCCGATATGCAGAAATATGGGAGATCCGGGAAAACTCTGGCCCTACGAACTAGACCATGTCGAAGATGCGGCTCCTAAAACCCACCCCCACACCTCTAACGGCCTGGCTATAGAGCCAGGAAAACGCGAAGAAAAGCAGTTGAAGGAAATGCAGACCCTACAACAAGGCAAACCATCCATCAAAAACCTGTCGCGCACCGCCGGTGTGGCGGGGGGGGGGGGGGAGAAAAGGCTTTACGGCAAACAAACCACAGAAAAAGCACTACGGCAAGGCAAACCTTTGTCGAAAGGAAGGGGAACACAGGCGCTAATACAAGAGAGAAGTCATGCCAAAAACCTCCCGCGGACCATTGTCATGGTGGGGGTTAGATGAGGAAACGACAAATACCCGGAATGGAAGGTGACACCACCTACAGCCCCGCGAGGGGGATGAGTGTTTAGCTGAAACACGTAGAACAAAAACAACACGTAAAGAAGCAAATATAATAAGTCAAATATATAGCCCTGTACCGCGTTATGCGCGAACAGGGTACCCTGGTCGCCCCCCGGCTCTGGGCTGAGGAGGGCGTCGGCAGGGCGAAATTGAACAAACACGAAAAACCGGTAGTCCTGCGCCTCAGATAGCGGCATGAACATCCGGACCCTGACCCGGCACAGGGCGGGGGGGGGGGGGGCAGGACGAAGAAAAAATGGCTAGAACCGCCCCACACCCAGTAAAAAAACGCTCGAAACCCCGCGAACAAACCAAAGACAAAAACTCCAAACCCCGTAGCCCAGAAAAAAATGGACAACTATTGAGGAGCGGCGGTGGCTTGAAAGTCAACTGGCCACGGTCGCGCCTCGACATTCATCTACGTCACGTTGGATCCCCCGAGGAAACGCGCTGGCGATGTGAACTTGCAGGCGCCAAGAGCCTCGTAAGGTTCCTGTCGAAGTCGTGTAGCGCACGCCGGGGGAAGAGGAAATTTAATCGGCCCCGGGTCGTCCAGAAAGCAGACCAGGTATACCTTGTCCTCGATTGTACTCGCGCTGATTTTTCCAAGCCACCATAACCCATCGTCTCCCTTGTACAAAAAGTGGGCTCCCTTAGGAAGCACCGTGTCGTGGTAGCGGCGGAGCCAATCGGCGCGGGTAACACAAGCGTAGCCCGGCGCTAGGAAACGCTCCCCGTTGTTGCGGGAGAGCTCGCGCTGTGCCGCCCCGATGCGCATTCGGTGGTAGAGGTGGTTGGTTTGGCGGTGCTGGTCAGGCGTGCCGGCTCAATATCGAAAAATGTGGGGGCGGGAGAGGTGGGGGTTAATTTCCCGCTCCAAGAAAGGTTCAGAGAATCCCAGCCAATGCGTCTTGTATATCACCGAGATGACGCCACCGCGGGTCACGGACGAGTGGTTGTTGCTTGTATGTGGGCGGCCTATATTTGTCAGCTCCTGGGTATCCGAAAGAAAGGAACGCTTGTGCGAAGGGTAGCACGACAAGAAGTCGAGTAACTGGGCCGGCGGCCGGCCGATAGTGGTGTGGCGCACCTCGGCATGGCACGTGGGCATAATCTAGTGTTCTCGCTCCCAGTCGGCATGCGAAAAACGCGCAACGGAACCCGCAAACTGCGGCTCATCAACGTCGTTGAGGGCGTCTAGCTTTGTAGGTGCGGTTGGCGTGTCGCCAGGAGTGGGCAGAGGTTGTAATATAGGAGTTCCAATAGGCTCTGCGCGGTCACGGTCAGACGAGATCGGTACCGTGGAGACCGGAGAGGCGGCAGGAGCAGGGGTCACGGCGGTCGACGAACTCGGCCTTGGCCGTGGGACTCGCGGCGGGGTGTTGACACACCGGGTCGATGGTCGAGGGGCCCCGCCGGACCCGAATCCATAATCTACAGCGGGGATGCATTACCGGTTGCTGTCGCTGTTCGTCGGCGCGTTGTCGACGACGGAGGGGCTGGAGTGCCAAGCAAGGCAGAGACGGACACAATCGAACCGGTGGTCGTGGCGGAGTCCGTCTCCTGCATAGAACGCCTTCATAGAGGAGTCGGCTGTGCGATGGGCGTCGCTTCAGCTAGGGCTTCGGCGGAGCCCGTGCCGCCCTCGATGGGTACGGCAAAACCCGAAGCGAAAACGGAGTCAGCGGCAGGCGCAATCGACCCGCGGCCGGTACGGCCTTCGGCAGTGGCGACGGAGGCAGAAACACGAGCGACGAATCCCCTCGGGGAGCAGAAAGGCCGTCAATCCTTAAACGTGGCCTTTGTGTGCGAAAATCGTGAAAATCGGTAGAGGTGAGTGGGAGTCCACCCAAGGCAGCATGTTCAGTGCGGGGCACAAGCCCACCCAAGGCAGTGCTTTCGGCGCGGGGCGCTGGGTACGAGCCCACCCAAGGCAATGTTTTCGGTGCGAGGCACGAGCCCAGCCAAAGCAATGCTTTTCGGTGCGGAACAGGAGCCCACCCAAACCGACCCCTGGGATCGGCGAGCAGGGAGCGCGCAGCCCGCCGGTCCGTAGGAGGTAGATACCGTTATATCCAACGGGGTTGGGGCTTGTCAACCAAACGTGGTTGACGCTTGTCAACCCACTGCGGTCGTACTCCGTAGGAGGCTCTAGCAAGAGAACCAGAAAATTCGGCGATACCGTTGGCGCTGCCTTTGCGATACTCGAGTGTGCAATCGAACGCAGTGACGAACTCAAGCTACCGCTGGACTCGTGCATTGAGGGTCCCCACTTTGCCAATGCTCTCCTGTGCCTTGTGGGCGGGGGGTATGCGGAACTTTGTTCCCAAATTACCCTCGGAGGCGTTTGGGGGCCCAACCAATGCTTCCAGTTCCCCAAATCTAGAGGAGTCCAGTGTCTCTCCGAGTCGAGCGTTGCTCGACTGATATACGCGATTTTCATAGTGAACGAAATGTCACGGTACCCCCGACGAATCAGAGGCCGTGTTCTGACACCGCAAGGTCAGTGCCGAAGCCAGAAGCTATCTCCAAAACCTCACGGCTTTTAGTCGGCCAACGCGTTCGGGAAATAGGTCGGAAACTCCGAAGCGGGACCTTTGCGAGCGCTGGCCGCTGTTAACGGCCCGACCGCGGCGCGGACGAGATTTCTTGGTTCCTGCATTCGCATTGCAGGTGCGGAACCGACTAGGGGAGGCCGGATGCGCCGATCCGGTCTCACTGTCGCGAATAGCTTCGCGAACGGCAGAAAGTGCCTCACCGAGGAAGTTTTTCCTCTCCCATGGCATGGATTGTTGGCCCTGGGATCATCACCCGGAGACCAATGCCCCACGCTGGGTCCAAGAGGGCTGGCTTCAGCCAGTAGCTTGTTGTCAGAGCTCAAAAGGTGGCTTTTCATGGCTGAGTTCTGCGTGAATTTGGTGTAGGTGCCAGATAACACGGCGTTTTGCTTCTCCATGTCCCCAAGTGCGGAGTCAAAGTTGCGCACGCCTCGACCAATGCGTTTGTGTGTGCTTGGGTCAGGCGAAGGCATGATGAGCTACACTGCTCGATGGTCTTGAAAAAGACTGGCCTTTTCGGCCATCATATACTGCTCCGCGCAAGATTATGACACGTCGTCCACGACAAACGACGAAGGGAACCACGGTGAAAAATAGGATGGGGGCTGCCAGAACAACAGCACTTTGCATGTGGAGAATTCGAGAAAAGGATCAAAAGCCGTGTCGGAATGTGGGCCTGCAATGTCCCCGTCCGGGAACACCACGCCTCGGCGCGTTGGGCCTGTGGTGTCCTCTTGCGAAAACACCAGGCCTCGGGAGCACGACGCGGATCCAAACCCGCGGTTTCTCACTTGGGGTCCTCTTCGCTCGTTGGCGGAAAACGCAAGAATCCACTCTAACTGCGGCCGAAAAATGTTGAAAAACCGACGGTGCCAACCCGTCGGTAGCCTCGCTAGACATTTGGGTCTACAATGTCCCCTTCTGGGAACACCGGTCCTCGGCTCTTCGGGCCTGTAGTGTCCCCTTGCGGGAACACCAGGCCTCGGGAGCATGATGCGAGTCCGAACCCGCGGTTTCTCGCCTCGGGTCCTCCTCACTTGCTGGCCGAAACTCGTAAGAAGCCGCCCTCACTGCACCTGAAAAAAGTCCAACACCGATGGTGCCAACCCGTCGGTAACCTAGTTGGGCATTTGGGTCTGCAATGTCCCCGTCTGAGAACACCAGTCCTCGGCACTTTGGGCCTGTAGTGTCCCCCTCAGGAACACCAGGTCTCGGGAGCGCGACCCGAGTCCGAACCCATGGTTTCTCGCGTCGTGGCCTCTTCGCTATTTGGCGTAAAATCGCAAGAAACTGCTCTAACTGTGCCCGCAGGGGCAGGGGCTCTGAGCTGTTTCTGATTGACAAGAAGCGCGATTATTCCGTAAAATTACGGGAATAGCGTCCAGCTGATCAGGCTGGAGGCCGTGGCGTCACCACTGGCCCGTCGTGCAGTGTCGGATCTTTTTCCTGTACCACTGGGGCAGACGTAGCCTGAAGCAAGTGGGTTAGCGTGATAAAAGACGAAGCAGGGCCCGTAGACCCTGTGAGCGTCTTTTGGAGCGGGGCTCGGGCAGGTGGCAATAATATGTTTTACCCGAGGAGGATCGTTTCCGTTAGGCCTCTTGGAGAAGGATACGAGGTAGCTAATCTTGCCGATTACTCCTTGATGGAGGAAAATACAGAGTGCCCGCCGCTATCGCGAGCAAACACCGGATCGAGCCTCGCAAAAGACCTCGGTGTTTTAGTGTTGGCCTTCCCACACCTCAAACCGACCGCCACCTCGCGGTCAGGGGAAAGTGTTTGAGGGTGGGCCGTTCCACACCTCAAACCGACCGCCACCGCATGGTCAGGGAGAGGGGGGGATGAACACGTTCGCCTAAAAAGGCGACGCGCCGTCACCGCAGCTATGTTGCTGCGCGACGCATGCCTGGGGGGTAGCACGCAAAGAGCAGGCTCCCGTGCCATGGTTGATGGGGGCGGCGTTTGGAGCTCGTACCCCCATTGCCGAGTATATGCCACGGCTGAGGGGAACGGCGCTGGAAGCGCGGGTTCCCGTCGCCGAACTCAGACCATGACCGAGGGGAGCGTCGCTGGGAACGCGCGTTCTCGCCGTCGAAAAAAATACTTGGTTGGGGGTAACCACGCTCGAAGCGCTAGTCCCGCCGCCTGTACTACGCCGTGAGAATCGTCAGCAGGAGGTGTCTCCGACAGTGCTGTCAATGGACAGGCCGAGTGTGCCGTACCGCCGTCGAGCTGTCAATTGCCGGTACGGAATGTGCTAGGTTGGCGCGCATTTGGATTGCCGTCCGGGTTATGGACGGCTCCACAGCGCATTCCAGGAGCAGGAGCGGGGGCAGAAGAGGCGGACGAGGGCGGGATACCACCGTGGTGATCCGATGTGTATGTGGTATCGTTGTGACAGTTTACCTTGCCCTGATCCAGGTGGTACCTTCGCGATTGACCTGGATGATGGCGACGATTTTTCTTGTGGTTGTACGGGCAAGAAGATTTGCCGTCTCTGCGGTGGCAGACCATGCGTGCTTGCCAACGTCGGTATGTGTTATCGTCGCCACGTTGGTCAAGTTCAGGGCTCACACAACCGCTCGCAATAATGAAAGGATGCCTACAATGCTTGAAGGAGTGGTTGTCTTCGTGGCAGTTGAGGCAAAGCCCCCGGTTTTCTCGGAGGGCATCAGCGCGAGTGGAGGGTAAAAGGAAGCCGCTCCAGAGGGGAGGGTCGTCTGTCTTAAACGAGGCATTAATGGCGGAACCTTCTGCATAATGATGCTCTTCTAGTGGCCTGCAGTTCGATGTCTGGTCAAGCCAAGGGTCAGATGGATCATTAATGGGCATGAAAGTTGGATGATGGCTCAATCCCGTTTGCCACGAAAGCGATTGGGACGGCACTCGGCCCTGGCCGCGCCCGTGATCGGCGGGCCGGAGCCCCGACGGGGCGGATGACCGCGCGCCCGCCGGAGAAACAGGTGGATGAAATGTTTTTCACCGTTGACGGCAGGTGTCTTATTGTGTGCCAAGTCACCAAAAGCTCTCTATATAGCATATACCGAGGCGAATGGCCGCGGGTCCGTTGCCTTCGAACCAGGGTACAACGTAGGCATGAGTGTCGGAAACTGCTCATTTACCGCCATCCGAACCACCTCCAACACCATATCCGTCCCCGGAGATAAAACACGCTCACTCCCCGTGACTGCCAACGCCAACACGCGGAACTCTCGACTGAAATCAGAAAAAGGCGTGCCGTTACACGCTCTAAAAGTATGCAACTTAGTGTAGCCCTCCCCCGTGCCGACCCGGTCGAGGTGCGCCACGAGCAGGCGTAGAAAGAGGGTGAAGGCCTCAGGCCCCGATGCACCGTCGTCCATTGCTCTCGACACCTGTCCGAAAAAGCCGTCGATCAGGGTGGTCATGCGGGCGATCGTGGGTTTGTCAGGCGTTGTGGCACGGTTGAGTGCCAGTTTTGGCGGGTGGGTCCAATCAGTTACCCACGTGGGCGCTCGTACGCCCTCTGTGCAACGGTCGTCGCAGCGCATGAGTATGTCAGACATTGCAGACCGAACCGAACGTGTAAGTTGCTGTGTGCCGTCACACTTGTTCAAAGAGGCGGGGAACGGCAGCACAGAGATGCGGGATACATCTTTGTAGGAGAGCTTAACGTAAGCACGCCGAACCGAGTCATCAAGCGTGGCTTTGGCTGTAGCCGCGGCAGTGGCAATCTCGGCGGTACGCGCGCGGGCCAAATCCGAAGAAATAGGGTTGGTGTGGTCACCCGACACAATCAGTTTTCTCAGCCATTCAGCGTAGAAGGCAATATCCAGGAGTTGCTTGCCTCTTGCCTGCTACCACGGTCACCTCGCCGTGGTCCGTGCTCGAGCCCGAAGACGAGCGGGAGGAGGTGGACGAGCCGTCCCACGCTGAACGACCTCGTGCGTTATCCCGCCGCCCTCCGGTGCCTCCCCCAGAGCTGCGGCCGCCGCCCCGGTTGGTTCGACCCTGGTTGTTCCCTTGACGGCGTCCTGAGCCACCACCACCGACGTGTCTCCTCCGCCGCCACCACCGCTACCGCCCACCGCGGCGGTTGTGGCCGCCACCCCCAGCTTGATTGCCGCCAGCCCCGGAGCTACCACCTCCGCGATTGCGCCCCCCGCGGTCGCGACTGTCGCCGCGCTGACGTTTGTTTCGGCGCCGCTCCTCCAACACTTCCTCCGGGGTCAACCAAGAGTACGGGGTCGGGGTTGTCGTTGTGTGCCACACGCAGCGCCTTTTACTAAGGGAAGGGTGGGGGCGCGCCTCATCTGTCCGAAGACGGAGTCATTTATGCGACGATCCCAGGCCACTCCCACCGAAAGGTCTTCCCCGTGCAGTGCTAACCGTCTTTCACACGTGAAGAGGGCGGTGACCGTGTCCACCACCGCTTTAGCGAGAACTCTACCCTTGATGAAGACGCCATGAATTCGACGCTGCCCTTCATAAAGGCGTCGTTCCCGGCCCGTGACTTCTGGGAGGCAACACCCAGTGGGCGCACCGGAGGCGAGGGGGCCGCGGTAGCTCTCGCCGCAGCCAACGCGGCAGATAGGACGACGGCTCGTTGCGTCCTCTCCATCGCGAGGGGTGTCTCCTGCGCAGCGTTCTTCGCCAACTCGATGTCCTCTTCGTGGCGGCGACGGCGTGCATTACGCCGGCGTATCGTCTCCTGCGCGTCTTTGAACGCCCGTTTGGCCCACGCCGCCGCGGAAACCAAGTCCGAGTGGGTGCCAGCATGGGTGCCCCGGTCCCGGGAGCTCTGGGGGTGGCTCTCTGTCGGGCGCGGAGAGCCCAGGCGACCGCGGTGGTGTTCGGTCGAGCGCGGGGAGGCCAGCTGGTGGCGCCCCCCCGGGGCTGGCGAGGTCTGGCGCCGAGATGCCCCCGAGTCCGGTGGGGATTGTTCCGTTTCCTCCTTGCGCACGGGCGAGTCGACCCTGTAGGTTGACGTGCCCGGGCGATGCTCCCTCGTTCCGTCCCCACCTCCACCGTCGGAGTCCTCGGCCGGAGGCCCTCCCCGTCTCGAGTCGCGAGACCTCGAGCGTGATCTCGAGCGTTCCCTTCCTTTTTTTTTTTTTTTTGCTGGCATCCTGGTTGGGGCGCTTGGAGGACCGCAGCCTACCCGAGTAGCCGGCATATTCGCTGGTAGACGTAGTTGATTTCTTAGCCGTAGTAGAGAAGCAGCTTTATTTCCACAGAGCCCCGGATAGCAACTGAGAGCCGAGGCGCATGCCTCGGTTTCATTTCCTGAATACACCGAATAGATAACGCCAACATACCATACGAAAACGGCCGATTATCAAATCAGACAATTGCAGGCCTTTCAAGGCCGTACCTTGACACTGGCTCCATTAGACTTAGTCGATCAGTGATCACCCGATGGGCCTACTGTTTCCACACATTGCGAATTGGCATCGACCCCGAGGGATCAACGTTTTTGTCCCCCAGGTGTTGGATTTGCTGATGTATGGAAGGATTTCTTATTCAGGGATGGGAACTTATCCTGCCCGGGTTCGGCGGGATCTCGACATTGTCTGGAGGGGAAACTCTCGATGCGCGCTGGCTCCATTGCCCAGCCGATCATCAATCAGCCGTTGGGGGTGGTGTTTCCACACCGTGCACGGCGGCATCGAACCGGGAATCACTACTTTCGTCCCCGCGGTGTCGGAGTTACAGATTTATGGAAGCATTTCTGATTCGGTGATGGGCTCTTGTCGTCCCCGGATGCGGCGGGACCTCGACTTTTGCCCGAGGGCCAACTATCACCGTGACCTGGCTCCATTAGGCCCACCCGATTATTAGCAAACCAGTCTATGGGGGTGGGGTTCTCACACCGTGCGGGGCGGTATCGACCCGGGGGGGTCACAGTTTTCGTCCCCGGTGTGTTGGATTTGTAGGTACATTAAAGGGCTCATGATCCGTGGATGGAAACTTATCCTCCCCGGGTGCGGCCTCGACATTATCCGGAGGGGCAACTCGCGCCGCGAGCTGCTTCCATGAATCCCAGCAGATCAGTAATCAGCCGATGGGGGTGAGATTCCCACACCGCACGGAGCGGTATCGACTGGGGGGATCACCGTTTTCGTCCCCGGGTGTTGGAGTTGTAGATACCTGAAATTATTTTTGATACGGGGATGGAACTCTATTCTCCCCGGATGACACTGGAATCATGAGCCCAACCTGATCAGCGATCAGCCCATGGAGTAGGGATTTCAACAACGTGTAGGACGGTGCCGACCCGAAAGATCGCCGTTTCCGTCTATGGTTGGGGGAGTCTGGAAATATGGAGGGATTTCTGAGCTGGGGATAGCACCCTATCCTCCCCGGGTGCGGCGGAATCTCCTTGCCCCTATGGCTGGAATATTCCTGCTCAGCCAAACCGTTCCAGCAAAGAGCCAGCGGCCTCTGGTAGGGAAGGCATTGGATAGGTCAATCAGCGGCCTGAATCATAGTTGAAAATTGTAAGCCGGTAGCAAAGCTGGCTCGATGGCTTTCAGGACGTCTTCGAGATTTTCGCCAATGCTCAATGCTCAGCACGCGACAGTCACGACTCGGGGCCACGTGAGACCTGGTGTTCTGCTGGTTGTGTCCCCAACCCTCTCTACATATCATGCCGCACGGCGGGGCTGAAACGCTCTGGACCGCGAGACCATGAAGACCGTCCTATAACGAAGTGTGCTGTAATGTGCTGTGATGATGTACCACTCTGAACCGAAATGTAAGGACCATTGGGCGATAAACGTACATTCCAACGGCCCTTACAATTCCGCTCGTAGTTGCTGTCTATTGGGTGTGGGCAAAGCACCGTCCTATTAATAGTAGTACGAAGTGTGCTGTGACGTGCTGTGATGTACCACTCTGAACGGAAATGTAAGCACCATTGGGCGATAAACGTACATTCCAATGGCCCTTGCATTTTCGTCCGTAGTTGCTGTCTATTTGGTGTGGGCAAAGCTCAGCACCCGACGGCCACGACTCGGCACCGCATTGTGAAACCAAGCGTTCTGCTGGATGCATGTGCCGCCTACCCTCTCTATCCAAGCCGCGAGGAGTGGCTGAAAAGCTCTGGATGGTACTAGTAGACTACGAATGCAGATATTAATAGACAGAATGGCAACATTTCAAAATATGGATTCAAACGGGCTAAAGTTATTGCGGACACGGACTGGGATTCCTCACCGAGCTTGCCGAGCAGAACCACGAGACTTCCTAGGCAGCTGCGGGTGGTATGTGTGAAGCCACCGCCACGGATGCGGGGTTGTGACGTTCTTGGGGGCTGAGATTATTACCAGCCGCGGCAAATGAACTCTGGTCAAGAAATCGCGATGAAGAAAAAAAGCCGTGTGATGAGGAATAGCGAGAAATTATTTTTGCCGGGTAACATGCTGTTGCCATTGTTTTGGAAAGAAGAGCAAACGGAAGGCTGCGTGGCTAGTGTCCCGCACTCGGGGTAGGGTAGATGCCTTGGTCGCTTTGCAGCTATGGCGGTGGTTGCAATGTCCGGCGGACGATAAAGCTCGGTCGATTCGTGATGACGGAGCGTTAGCGGAGACTTCGAGCAGTGTCCCGTGAACGCTAAAGCCCGGCCGATTCGTGATGACTGCGGAGCCTAAGTGAAAGAGTTCGAGCAGTGTGTATCGTGGGCGATAGAGCCTGGCCGATTCGCGATGGATTCGGGTCGTGAGAGTGGAGAGTTCGGGCGTGTGGGAGGGAGGAGAGGCAAGAGAACTGCCGGTGCGACACAACGCTTTGTCTTAAATATCTGCGCGAGGGGAACCCGAGAAGGTTCATGCGCTGCCGATTCAAACCGCAGCTTCTTAATAGACACAGCCATCGCCAAAAGAGCTGAAACTTCGTGAGGGTCCGCAAGGTGATGGAAGATGGCCAATGGAGTGGATGGTTGTGTCGCAGAGTGGTCAAGACCTATATTCGGGAAAAATCGGGGTTCCCCTATGCATGAACTAAAAAGATGACACGAGCGAACCAACGAAAGGACGAACGAACGGACGAACGAATGAACGAACGAACCCATTATTGGAATCTGGGTCTGGGTGATATCTTTTTCGGAGCTTTGCCCTTCTAGGGGAACCCAAAAAAAAAACGATTATTGATAGAATTGGTAGGGATGGTACGCTCAAACAACGCCATGAACAATGAACGGGCCATGAACATAGCCTATGAACTATAATGCAGCGCCAACGGCACGGCACTGCCGAGCTATTCCCTAGTTTACTGCTTATTATACAAGATAATCCAGACGGCCGCACGAGTGGCATCGCCAATTTCAGCAACAAGACCGAAAAACATGTAACCGGCCTTGCGAAGACAAATCTGATAAAGACATGAAGCGAACAAGAAAAAAAGCGCAATCACAACGGTAAGACGCGTGCTATGATACAGGTAGCATTTTTGGGCATTCGTGCTTCCGCACGACGGGGGGTCCTTGACCTGAAACCGTCGGAATGTCGTTCTTGCTTTTGTAATCTGCATCTTATGTACACCTAGGACATGGGTTTGTTCATCGGTTTATACGCTCAGTTTTTTACTTCGAACCAGTTTGTGGGTGAGGTTTTCAGCGCCGATCCAGGCTACGGCAGCGGGGTCACTTTTGGGAGTTTTTTTTTTCCGCGGTGGCTCGGGGTCACTCGCGCGAGCGACCCCCCCGTTCGGTTATGGTATTAACGCCTTCACAACTGGAAACCCTTTTGGGGGGATAAACTTACTTGAAGTTAGTAGAGAGAGGGATTTTAGGGCTCTCTCTAAAGGGGTTAAGCTTTCGCGCTGTTCTACTTGCGATATGAATCCACAATCGAACCGTGAGCTACGAAGCTGCGCCCAAAAAGAGCGCCCAAAGTACTTTCGTCCGTGAGGTATACCGTCACTCGTGCGAATGGCTCAAACCCGGTTGGGAAAAAGGGGGTATGATGAAGTGTGATAATACAACACCGTAACCATGGTCCGCTCCTCACGTGGTTAGGAGCCTCAGAAACAACAGGGTGCACCTCCATCGTAGCACGTGTCGTCATTGCAAACATTCCGGGCAGTTTTCTCAGTTCAGGAAGCCCGCGCCACTCAGAAAAGTAGTGGGCCCAAAAAGTCAGGCGGCTCATTTTGCTACGTGTACAATATGACACCCCAAACAAAGATACCCCCCCCCCTCCCGAGATGCCTTTATTGACATGAGCAAAAGCATGCTACTGGTTAGGTCAGTAGGCCACAGTACGCGGCAACACCTAAGAAATTGGGAGCCACGACATATTAGTTCGACTTTTCGCACGAAACATTTAAAAAAACATTTTTGAATACCGAAACTTGTGCAGAACACACAAACCCTGCCTCCCACAAAAATTTGAGCCCGGCCTAAAATACGAATCGCTCAATTCCCTTTCTTATTGCATTCCCGTGTTGGTAACAAAACACTTGGAAACGGTGTAGGATTTTTTTCGGAGCTGGAAACGGGTTAAGAAACAACACAAACAATAAAACAAAAATAACAAGTACTGATATCGTACGATACGCAAACACCAAGAGGCAATCGTCGCCCGGTTGATGACAAAAAAAAAACATGAAACCGATAATTAACACAATAAAACACACAAAAACGGTCGCTGCTCAATCCAAAAAGCAACCACAACAGACGGTAGGGGAGAAAACCCCAAAAAACAGCGCGCGCGCACAGCACCAAGAGCTCTACGTCCCACAAACAAACTGGCTGCGACTGTTGTTGCTGCTACTTCGCATGCGGTTGGTGATACTTGCTTGAGCTGGAGCTACTTCTGGTGCTACGGGTGCTGGTGCTGGTACTGGCGCTATTGGTGCTGGTGTTATTGGCTGGTGCTGCCACTACAGCAGTGCTGCAATTGCTGCTGCTATCGGGGCTACTTCTGCCGGTGCGGCTGGTGCTATTAATAGTGCTGCTGTCGCTGCGGCCGTTGCTGCTGCTGTTCCTGCTCGTTATTCTCCTGCAGCAGCGCCATCACCCCTGCCGCTGCTCATATATGCTGTTGCTGCGTACCCGTTTCGACTATATGAGGACCGCACGAACCGTTCCACCCTTTTACCCTGCCATCCGAAAGACCAACAATGATCTTGCTCTTGCTTGCCCGTTACAATACCTCTCGAGACAAGAAATAGACCCCGCCGCCGCTGAAGGACAAAAAACAAAGCTCCTCCGTCACGCCCAATCACCCTCCTCCTCGTAGCCCTCTCGTCCCCCCCCACCTCTCAACAAGCCACCCCCACCCCCCCCGCCGCCACCGCCTCCACCCCCAAAAGGGTTAATGGCCATGTCACCCTCCAAACCTCCACCCCCTCCCCCTCCCCCCCCCCCATGACGAGAGTTGCCTGCCCCCCCCTCCCCTCTAGCTGCCTTAGTGAGAGCTCGTCTCAAGCGTCCCCCTTTTCCCTTGTCGCGCTTTCGAGACGATGTTGATCGCGACGGTACCTGCCGTGGTGAGGGGAGGGGGAGGGGAGGGGAGGGGAGGGTTGGGGGGACGATTGCGGGGGAGGGGCGAGGAGGGGGGGGGGTAGGGGGAGAGGGGGTAAACATACAATACAAAACAGAGAAAGCGACAAAGCTAAACAAAAAAAAGTCGGAACGACGCATCTCGAGATTACGTGCGTTTTCGAAAAGCCACACCCGTCATTTTCAAAGGTCACATATCTGGATCTGAGAATAACGAGCCCCTCGAGAGAGAATGCTGCCACAGCGTTTCTGTTGTGAAAGGCAACATCGTTAAAGGCAACGACAGTAAGAACGCGTCATTCGTCGTTTGGATACGGCGCACGCTTGTGTGGAAAGGGCGGAAAAAAGCCAAGCACGGTCAACCAAAACCATCGCCCCCCCCCCCGCCATAACATAACAAAGGGCGAGCTGGACTAAGATGGGATAACGCAGTCGAGAAAAAAATGGAAGGATATAGGGGGAGACCAAGAAGAGGTACTGTCTACAGAGAAGTTTGGCGGGTACAAGACAGAAGCGAAATAAACAATAGAAGAAAGGGAAATGCTAGCGCTAAGAAATAAGGTGAAAGAGGAAAAGCACTTGAGAGATACCCGGGGGATTGAGGAAAGATATATATTGGAATGAAAACGTATCTGCACGGCCCAATGGACTACGTGAAAAGGTTGAAACTGCGATTTCGTGTAGGGGACCTGGACCTACCAGAAAGAAGAAAAAGATATACCAGTAGTCGGGAGGAGGACGTGGCTACAAATATGTGCGCGTGTGGCACAACCATAGAGTAGGACTGACATAGTAGGAAAATGTTAAAAATACAAGGGGAATGGGATGCGCTAGAGGAGGAGATGAGGTAATTAGACGCATGTGACATCGAAGAGTTTGGTAGACTAGAGAGTAGCGAGAAAACGATCGCTATCCTAGGAGATAGATGGTGGCCGCAGACGGCGAAACAGGCGTTAGAGGAGGAGATGAGGAAATTAGACGTATGTGACAAGGGAAGAGTTTGGTAAACTAGAGAGTAGCGAGAAAACGATCGCTATCCTAGGAGATAGATGGCGGCCGCAGACGGCGAAACAGGACGGGGATAGGATAAGCTAACAGTTTCTACGCAATATATGGAAGAAGCGTAATGAGCGCCCAAATGTTGGAGGTGTCTCTATGAGGAGTTTGAACGGCGCTCCGTCTCGAAAGGGATACGTGGTCAATGGTCAAACGACTGAGGCAAGCAACAAATGAGTACGCCTCCCCCCCCGCCCCCCCCCCCTACAAAAACGAACCTCCCCTTGCCCCTCCTAATATTGTTTCCGCCTCCCACCCAAACAAGACCTTCCCACCCCCATCACAAAAAAAAACGGCGGTGGCGGCTTACCTGACCGAGGTCCACTTCCTCCTCGCTGTCCATCCCGTACACTCCAACCGCGCCCCCGCCGCCTTCCTCGTCCCCATCCCCGCTCACCCTAGCGTACCCGCCACCCCCCCCACTGGAAACCTTTTTGCGCCTGCTGCTGCTGCCGCTTTTTCTAGAGCTGCGCTTACTGCTGCTTCCTCCACCCCCAAGTTTGCCCATTTCTAGCTCGGTTGTGGCCCCGGCGACTATGCCGCCATTGATCAGGCTAACGTTGTTACCATTGTGGAGCTGAAGTTCTCTAGCATAGGTAGCGGCTATTCCTCCCGCTCCCCCTCCTCCCCCCAATCCGTGGTGGTCCATGTTGGAGTCCTTCTGGTGTTGGATGTTGAAATATAGGCTGATCATGCCTAGCGCGGCTACTACCCAGAACGCGATCTGAATTTGTAGGGGGGGGGGTGGTTGCGGGGGGAACGATGAAGTCGGTAAACCCGATGCTTAGTTAACGGGAGTATCAATGACGTTGATGGCAACCAGAGCGGGAGTAGCAGCGGCAGCAGCGGCAGCTGCGGCAGCAGCGGCAGCAGGAACAGCAGTAGCAGCACGAACTGCAGCCTACAACAACAACAACAACAACAACAACAACAACAACAACAACAACAACAACAACAACAACAACAGCAACAACAACAACAACAACAACAACAACAACAACAACAACAACAACAACAACAACAACAACAACAACAACAACATTACTACCGCCATCAATCCCCCCCCCTCTCCACGGACAGTTCCACCACTCGCTTTGTACCGAAGGGCTGACCCCTCCGCACTTTCCAGGTACTCCCACGACCCCATCACCACCACCACTACTGCCACTACTCCCTTCCTCCCCCCTCCTCCCTCCCGTTCTCTTTCTCAACTCCCCCCCGAGCCCCAATCCCCCCTCCCCGCCCCCCCCTCTCCACTGACAATCCCACCACTCACCTTGTACCGCAGAGCCGACTCCTCCACACCATCCAGGTACTCCCACAGCCCCACTTTCTCGGTGCCATTACTCGCGCACAATTCCTCCTTCCACTGCAGCCGCATCTCCGCCACCCCCGCCTCATCGTCATCCCCCCACCCTTCCCCCGAGTAATCTGTGCTAGAGGATACCCCGCCCCCCCCCTCGGTGCTGTTGCTACTGCTACTGCCGCCGCTTCCACTGCCACCGCCACCACTGCTGCTGCTACTGCTACTGCTGCTGACATCCGCTCCGGCGATGAGCGGGGGAGGCTTCGGGTGCACGCACATAAGGCTAGAAACCGGGCGCTCGCACCGAGGCAAAATCGACCCCTGCCCGAATCCCCCCCAACCATCGCCACCACCACCACTACCACCACCACTACCACTACTACTGCTACTGGTGTCAATATCGAAGCAAGCCCCTGCGGGTCCGACGACGGAGCTGCCATTAACGGTGAGGGCGGCAGGGGCGCCACCAACAAGGTTGATCGCGTTCACGGCGCCCGCTTCGACAAGGACGTCTGCGAATTCGGACAGGTCTAGGCCGTCCGGGATAGACGTGTCCTGGTTGGCGCCCGCGGCGGCTCCAGAGATCTGGGTGGAGGGGTGGAGAGACAGCGAAGGTGGTAGTGATTTGAATAGGTTTCCTGCTTGTTTTCTTAGTGTAGGTTTTTACTATTTTCTGTAGGTTCTATTGGTTTCAGTTTTCAGTGCGTTTTACAGATTTAAGTAGGTCCTACTGCGGTTTTCCGTAGGTTCTACTGTTGTACGTCGGTTATACTGTTTCGAATAGGTTCCAAATTTTTATGTCGGTTTCACTGTGTTTGTAAATTTTACTGATTTCAGTAGGTTCTGCTGGTTTCAATAGGTTCTATTGGGTTCAGTAGGTTCTACTGTTTTATGGAGGAGCTCGGACAGGTTGGGGTTGTCCAGGATGGAGGTGTCTTGTGCGGCGGCCGCGGCATATCCGGATGTCTATGTATAAAGACATATAACAGAAGAAAAACCACAACGTTTCAAAACGGCTAATGCAATGTATTAAATAATGTAAAATAGTCCCGCACGAGAGGTGGAGAGAGAAGCAACAACAAAACTACCCCACACGGGAGGTGGAAGGAGGAAGACAATGTTTCAAGTAGATGGTTCTGTTTTCAGTAGGTTCTACTGGTTTCAGTAGATTCTGCTAGTTTCAGTAGGTTTTACCGATTCCAGAGGATCTTTACTGTTTTATACAGGTTCTACTGCACAATGTTGTTGTACTGCCGCACAGAGTATGTTTTACGGCTGCATAGGATGTTACGCTACTGCATAGCAGAGACTGCGGACTGATAGGGGCCGTTATTTTCACCCACAGCCTGAAGCCTGCATACACCTGTTTGTCTCCCCCACCCCAAACCCAACCCCAACCCGCCCACCCCAGCCTCACCTGTAGCAAAATCAAGCGCCCCTCCGCATCATGCCCGATAGCCGTTCGAGCCAGCTTATCTGTCAGCACATCTCCCAACCCTTCCCCCCCCCCGCCCCCCTTCTCCTTCGCCCGCCTCCACCTCCCCCTCTTCTCCGCTGCTGCCGCCACTACCACCGCGAAGGATGTCCATGTGCCCGTCTCTTGCCGAAGCTTCTACGTGGTTGACGCCGGCGCGGACTAGCCACCCTGCTCCGGAAATGAGGTCTCGGAAAGGGTTGGCGTTGTCAAGGACTTCATCCGAGGTGACGTCGCCGACGACGTAGCTGCCGTCGCGGATTCCGAAGCTCACGAGGGCTGAGAAATTAGAGTTGGACACAGGAAAAAAAGAGAAGCACAACAAAAACGAAATTAAACAGAAAAACGAGAATAGCACGTTAATAAAAAAAAGTGAAAGCAAGCGAAAGCAAAAAAACAATAAAAACAACGACCGCGTCAACACCAACAACGATGACAACAGCACGTAAAAAAGCAAGACAACACCAACCAAAAAAACAACAACAGGATCTGCACCCCTACCCCCCAACCTCCTAACAAGCACCAATAAATGCAACACCCTCCCCCTCTGTCCTCTCCTACTGACCCCCCCCTCCCCCCCCTCAACGTCAGCCACCCCATCCCTACCCCCCCCTCCCAACAAGCACCAAGGAAAGTAACATCCCCTCCCCTCCCCTCCCTGCCCCCCGCCCCCTTACCATTCCCTTCTTCCGCGCGGAACACCTTCCCCCCGGCGACAAGATGGCCCACCACACACCCCCAACTGCCGCCACCACCATCCTCTCGCCCTCCTTCTCCCACACCCCAAAACAGCCCCGCCGGCGCCGCTACCTGGCAGCCCACAGCGGCGGCTGCTTGCCAAGCCGATTCTCGCGCATCTAGGTCCAGCCTAACCCTAGCATCTTCGAACGATTCGCCGTCTAACAGGGGCACGGTTTCTCTGGCGGGCTCGAAGGCTAGAACTGTTTCTGACGCCAGAGAGAGCACTGCTGCTGCAACGTTTTTATAAGAAGACGGAGAGCGGGAGGAGGGCGGGGAGGGGAGGGGGGGGCGGGGGAATGAGCATAGGGGTGTGGCGTTAAATCTAGCCAGACGGGCAGAGGGCGGCGCGCTGTCGTAGCATCGACGTGGTTGGTATCACGCGGTGGTGGTGGTGGTAGTGGTGGCGGTGGTGTCGTCTTCGAGAAAACAGTGTTTCGCCCCCCCCCCAACCCCCCCACTCCTCCGTCCCTAACCGCCTCATCCTCAACATCATCAACACCACCCCTCACTCCCTCCCCCTCTTCGCCATCATCACCATCATCACCATCTCCTCCGCCGTCACCGGGGGGGGCAACGAAAAAAAACATTCATCTGGATTAAGCACTCGCAGCAGCTTCCCCCGGACGACATACCCGTACAATCCCCTTTATCTCCTGCCGCCCCCCCCCGCCCCCCCCCCCCGCTGCCCCACCATTATCACCACCATCTCCACCGCCGCAGGCGCCGGGGGGGAAGGCGAAAGAAAATTGATCGTGGAAGCTTCCCCCCCCGCGGACAAAGCTCTACAAGAGCCCCCACCCCCCCCCCCATCCGTCCTCCCCCCCCCATCCCCCCTCCCCCCCCATGGCCTCACCATCATCCTCATCTTCACCGCAAGCACCGGGAGGGGCGGCGAAAGAAAAGTGACCGTCCGGATTAAGCACTCGCAGCAGCTTTCCCCGCACGACACGAGCACCTCCCTCGCACTGCCCGCCGTAGCCCGGCCCCAGCTGCTCCTGCTGTTCGAGCTTTTCTCCTGGTGCGAGGTAGACGGATTCGAAAGCTGTGACTTCGACGCTTGCAAGCATGTCGTCAGAACCTGGTTGGGGTGGGGGGGGGGGGGGGGGGTAGGGAGGAAGGAGGGGGGAGGTTTAGGAATAGGGTAGAGGGGGTGATAGGGGGGGGATAGGACGGGGGGGTAGGGGGGGTAGGGTTAGGAATGAGTAGGGGGGGGGATGGGGGCGGGGGGGTAGTAGGGTTAGGGGTAGGGGTGGCAGGGGTGGTGGGTGGGGGTAGGGGTAGAGGTGGACGGCTGCGAAGGCTGATACGTCCCCGCTCGCAGGCATGTTCCTGGATAATGGTACGGGGGGCGGGGGCGGGAAGGGATGGGATAGGGGGGTGAGGGGTAGGGTTTGGAAGGGCGGGGGGGTTGGGAGGGGATGGGGGAAGGGAATGGGGGGGTAGGGGTGGGGATAACGGGGGGTAGGGGCAGAGGTTGACGGCTTCGAAATCTGCGACCTCTACGCTTGCAAGCATGCCATCATCATCTGGATACTGTTAGGAGCGGGGTAGGGTTGGGCGGGGGAGGGGAGGATAGGGATATGGGAGGGGGTAGGGGTAGAGATAGCAAGGGAGGGTGAGGGCGGGGATGGTGATGGGGGTGTCCGGTTGGGGGGGCGAGGTAAACGGCTTCGAAAGCTGTGCTATCGCAAGCATGTCGTCCGAATCTGGATAATGGTACGGGTGGGGGGGATAGAGAGGGGCGGAGGTGGGGGGTAAGGATAGGGTTAAGCGGGGGGGGGGGGCGTACTCATTTGTTTTTTTCGTTTGACCATTGACCACGCATCCCGTTGGAGACGGAGCACCGTTCAAACTCCTCATAGAGACACCTCCAACATTTGGGCGTTCATTACGCTTCTTCCATACACTACATAAGAACTGTATGCTTATCCTATCCCTGTCCTGTTTCGCCGTCTGCAGCCACCATCTATCTCCTAGGATAGCGATCGTTTTTACTCGCTACTCTCTAGTATACCAAACTCTTCCATATCACATACGTCTATTTTCCTCATCTCCTCCTCTTATGCATCCCGTTCTTGTATATTTCACATTCTCCTATGCGAATCCTACTCTCTATTGCTGTGCCACACGGGCACATATTTGTAGCCACGTCCTCCTTCTCCCGACTACTGGTATATCTCTTTCTTCTTTCTGGTAGGTCCAGGTCCCCTACACGAAATCACAGCTTCAGCTTTTCGAGTAGTCTATTGGGCCGCGGAGATACGTTTTCACCCCAATATCTTTCCTCAATCCCCCGGGTATCTCCAAGTGCTTCCCCTCTTTCACTTTATTTTCTAGCGTTGTCTTTCCCTTTCTTCTATTCTTTCTTTTACTTCTGTCTTGTGCCCGCCAAACTTCTCTGTAGACAGTACCTCTTCTTGGTCTCCCCCTATATCCTTCCATATTTTCTCGACTACGTTATCCAATCTTATTCCAGCTCGCCCTTTCGTTACTTTCTCCAATACAGCAATATCAACTATGGCTGGCAGGTTAGGGGAGGGGGGGGGCAGTAGGGAGTTGGATAAGGGTAGGGGTAGACGTAGGGGAAGGGGGAAAGGGGGTAGGTAGGGATTGGAACAGGGACAGGGATAGAGTAAGGGATTGGGAGAGAGATAGGGCTAGGGCTAGGGACACTGCTAGGGGTTGGGATTGGGATAGAGTAGGGATGGGGACACGGGGGGCGGGGCGGGTAGGGACAGGGATGCGAGGGATGGTGATGGAATTGGTATCGCGATATAGGGACAGGCGGTAGGGGGAAGGGACAAGGGCAGGAACAGGGAATATGGACCGATGTAGGGATACGGAGAAGGGTATGGGTAGGGGTAGGTTAGGGCATACATCAGGGTAAGGGTAGGGGTACGGATACAGGGATATGGGCACGCATAGCGACAGGGATTGAAATAGGAATGCAGAGAGGGTGCGAATAGTGGGGAGACAGGGACATGGATCGGGATAGGAACGGTAACGAGAATGAGAATGACAATGACGGGAATGGGAATGAGGGTGATATAGAATCGAAACGGTACTGGTACACTGGTCACGATAGCGGCCATGGACATGGAACTGGCCACGAGAAAGGCGAGGAAGGGACGGAGGGAGGGAGCGAAGCTTGTCAAAGTTGTTGAGGGGGAGCTGGCTGGCTTGCTGGCTGAATGCGTTGTTGTCGGACAACTAGACTTTACCGGCCGCCAAATAATTAACAACGCCCCAGTGTCATCTTGAGCGGTGATGGTTGAGGTGGGGACGGGCGTAAACGACTTTCGAAGACAAACGCAGCGAAGTCAGCGGCTGCGTGCTATTGTCGTTATGACCCCATCCCACCCCACCCCCCTTCCCCTCTCCCACCTCCCCTCGCTCCCTTCTTCCCTACCATCCCTTGTTCCCCCTCCCTTCCCTCCCCTCAAACATCGATCAACCTGCACCAAAAACCACAAGCTCAAAAAACAATACCACATCACACCCTAAAACAAAAAAATAGCCAACGACACGAAAAAAACAAGAACACAAAAACCAAGTACCCAAATATCCAGCCCGCTTGCTTCACGCGATGCCTGCCTGGTCGGTGAAAATCCGACGTGGTCCGTCCCAGCATTGTGGGCGTGCGAGGGTCTTTGGTCGGTCAGACTGACCATAAATGCCAAGGATTCCCCCCCCCGCCATCCCCCATGATAATGAAATGAGCACAACCCTTTCCCAACCCCCCGAAAAACGATAAAAAAGGAGCCACACCTTCCGCCAAGGCATGCTGATCCGTCCTAGGAGCCACCACAGTAACCCCCTTCTCGACAAGGCCGCTCTTGTAGAAACCCTCCGCGATAGCAACCACCCTAAAAGTCGTCAATCCTTCCTCTGACCACTGCAGCTGGCCACCGGGGGCAAGCGACGGAGACCCTGTCCCCGGCACAGAAAAGCCGTCCGTGGTGTAGTACAGGGTGGCACTCGGGGTCGAGCAGTTCATGGTGATGGAAACCGTTCTTAGGAAGGCGTTTTCATTGTTTGGGTCGGCGTCGCCCTCGAAGTACAAGACGGGGTTTTCTGCGCGGTCCTGTTTTTTTTTTTGGGGGGGGGCGCAAGAAACAAACAACATGGGATTTTTTATTTTTGTTTGTTTTGGTAAGCGAGAGCGAGTGCAAACAAATACCGGCACCTGCCCCCCCCCTCCCCCCTCTCTCTGCCACCATCGCTGCCGCCGTCACCAAACCACCCCGAGAGCACACAAATACAGACACAAACCAAAACGCCATGCAGTATAATTTGATGGGAAACATACGGGCCTTTTGGGTATGTTATAACACGTCCGAATATGCCCGAATGCCCTTATCCTGCGCGATCTTAAATTATCCAGATTTTTAGGAGCGCGAAAGATAAGGGCATTTGGGGCTTAAGACTAATCAAATCGGCATATCCCGCCTATGTCAAAAGCTATACATTTCCCACTACAGATAAGCCCAATTTGTAGTTAAGGGTGCATGTTTCGGCTTGTCAAGGGGTGCTCTTAAACCGGGTTACCTACTGTGCCATGGTATACCTGAACGGTCACCGTCTTAGAGATTTCGTCCGATTCCGTCATGCCCTCCTTCCAAGCCACCGCGCGGATGGTTATCGTGCCGATGTCATCCACTAGCACGGACTCCCCCGGTGCTACTTCCAGCGCAGACGGCGACCCCCCTGTATCCCCCCCCCCCCCCCCGTCTCCGCCTCCTGCTGGGTCGGTACCGTCCACGGTGTACCGTATGGTGGACCCTTCTGTGTCGCATTGAATGTGGAGGGTGGCAGAAACGACGAAGCTGGTGCTGGAGCTATCGAAGTAGGGCGTCGCCACCTGCGAATGAGCGGGGGTAAGGAGGCGGGGGAAAACATGCAGTGGGGGCGGCGGAGAGGTAGAACGGGAGAGAGAGATAAACAGAGAGACAGAGAGAGGCAGAGAGAGGCAGGGCGACAGATAGACAGGCAGGCATACAGAGAACGTGGCAGAGAGACAGAGACAGCCAAAAAGAAAGACGGACCGACCGACAAGAGACCAAATGCGAGCAATTGTCTGAGCGGGGGACTTCGGCTGACCACACGACAATAACATATTGTAACCACCAGTTAATGTGAGAACTACAACCACAACAACGACGGCAACAACACGTGCACGTCTTCTGCTATCACACCACCCTGTTCCGCCCTACCCTTCCCTGCCCTACCCTCTCTTCTATCCTCGCACCTTATCACCGTCACCACCATCATCACCTCCACCATCATCCACCCTCTCCGCTCCCACAGAAGGAGCCAGCGTCACCACCTCAGCAGGAGCCTCAGTGACCGCAACCGGCATCACCGGTGCCAGCGTTGGTTCATCTGCCACCGCCACCGCTGGCCGTGCGGTGGGGGTCAAGGTTGGCGTCAAGGCCGGGGTCAAGGTCGGGGCCGGCGTTGGGGCTGGCGTTGAGGGCCACGAAGGCACCGGTGTCGGTTCTACAACAGGGGTTGGGGTTGGTTCTGGGGCCTCTGGGATGGGTGCAGGAGTTAGGTCTGCAGCCGCGGCTGGGGGCTGGGTTTCTGTTACGGCTGGCGTGGGGGCGGCGTCGTCAGCCTCCTCGGGGTCGGCGTCGGCGGTGGGGGAGTCTTCGGCTCGAGGCGTTGTTGGCGCCGGGGTGGGGTCGTTGGGTGCGACCTGGGAGGAGGCGGAGGAGGAGGAGGACTCGTCAGAGTTTTCATCTTTGTTTAGCCTCCGTCGTCGTTGTTGGTCCTGCTGCTGTTGCGCGTGGTTCTGTTGCTCCTGCTGCCTCGACTGGTGCTGCTGCTGCCGCTGGTGCTGCTGCGGCTGGTGCTCATACTGCTGTTGTGGATGCTGTTGCTGCTGACCCCGCTGCAAATACTGCTGCATATATTGCTGATGGTACTGCTGCCGCTGCTGCTGCTGATGTACCCTAGCAGTCGCGCTCTCCGAAAGAGGCTGCCCGCGTTCTTCCTCCACGATGTTCAGCGAGCGGACCGCCCCCAGCCTTCTCCCAGGCTCCTTCTCTCCTCGCTGTGGTTGTCGAAGGAGAGGCAGAGCATGGTCGCGGTGGGAAGCGTGCTCCAAAGTGTTCGTCGAAGCACAGCAGTAGACCAGACCTTCGAGCAATAACAGCACGGCAGACATCGCGACTGCGGATACTAAAAGTCGGCCAGGTCGGGCCCGCGCGAGCAACATGGTGGCCTCGACGACCTTCAGGGCCCTGCCTGCATGGATGACGCCCGAACCTTTGAGAATACAACCGTGCTAGGCTGAGAGAACTTGACTACTGGCAATATATTGGCAGGAGAACCTTTTTATGATAAGGGGTTTCGTAGTGGTTCTGGAAGCCATACTTTCCCTATCACGCATATTTTTTGCCTTTTGGTGACGGTTCTGCTGGGACTGTGCTGGGACAGCTTAGGCGGCAGTTTCGGGCACGGTAAGCGTGGATTCTTCTCTCTCTCAACTTGGACCTTCCTGGCTAACTCATTCCATCCGATCCGGCAATTTCTCCGCGAGCTGAACTGCTGTTTTCCTGGTCCGTCGCCCGCAGGTTGCAGCCGCTTAAAGGTACGGTCTCCTTTCTATTGCCCGTGCTTGGTTCTCTTGTTTTTGAGTGTGTGCGGCGTGCTGCGTGCTGTGTGCACTGCTCGCTCTGTAACATTTGTCGTTTGCAAGTGCTTGGTTGGAGCAACGCATAGCAACCGTTGCAGACTTCATTGCCTGGTAGCTGCGGTTTGCCGATCCTGCCTCCCGGAAGTTGTGGCTTCGTAGCCATCCCGGATGCGTCTCCGACTGACATCGCTGTAGTACTGAGGAGACCTTCACCCTCGCGTTTGGCGATAAAGTACTTGAAATTAGTGTGTTTTTGGTTGCGGTGCTTGGTTGTTACGGAGCGATCATGATGTTTATGCTGATTTTAGTCAGCGGAGTTAATCCTCTCGTGTGGTCATATGTCCTTGCGTAGGCGACAATGTATCGTAGGTACGATACAAAAAGTAGCGGTTTGCCGGCCTGCGAATGTCAAATGTCATGTACTCGGTGTATCACGTACCGTGCCGACAGGCTCCGCTCAACGCATCTATCAATCCGGTGCGTTTTACAATGCAGGACGAGATCTCCTCGCTGCTGTTTTTCATGGAAAAGGCATGACGATTTGCGGTGTATAAACCTGGCACCAAACCTGGCATCAGGTTTACAGGTATCTCTGTCTCGTAGTTCGCGACCACAGGGCTTGCACCGCAGGTACACCTAGAATCTCTCAACCACTGGCACTAGGGTGTCGCTGGATGTCGACGGGTTCCTGAAAAACACGCACACACTCGTTGTCTTTGCACGAGTACATTGCTCACTTATATTTACCTCTGCTCTGGGCAATCCGCCGACCTCAAACACCCGCACTGCTCATACCTGCGCGCGAACGAGCAACACCCTCACCCGTGAACCGAAGAAGCTGCCGTCCGTTACGCAGCAGACAAACGTATCAAAAGGCATAACTGATGCATTTCCTTCCACAGCTGTCAGATTTTGCCCCCCTCAAAAACGGGTTTTATAGTTTCCGCGCACAGACTGCCTAACATCACCCTGTTGACCCTGATAGCTACACTGCTGTAGTTGAAAGGGGAGTCGCCGACCTATATCCCTAATGAGGACCCACAACCCGTAATACGCGCGATCGGAGTATCACACACAGCTTGCAAAGATTAGTTTCGCCAAAATATTCGATCTCACAGCTTGAGTGTAATTTAATTTTTATAATATAAAGCTGGCTACCTTGCGCCAGGTATGATACCGTATGTATGGCATTCCTGGTATATTACGAGGAACAGCAGTGTATGACGATTTCAGTGCAGTAAAGTGCCTTCTGCTGTCTGCGGCGATAGTATGTAAGGGTCAACAACTACAGTACATATCTTCGCAGCTCGTTCGCACCATTTCCAGTACGTGTAATACGTACAAGTGCTCCGCTCTGCACACACTCGTTGTCTTTTTTTAACTAATTTTCAAGGACGTCAGCCGTGAGTTTGACTAATTTCAGGTCAATACTCATCTTTGCAAGGTGTGTTGTTGGTACTCGTAATATACTACTCCGTAAATATGAGTGAGTTTTTATTGCGAGGTGTCTTATTTTTTGTCCACTATAATGGTAAGTATCTGGTATTGGTATTTATTATTTGCACGAGTACATTGCTCACGTATGTTTGCCTCTGCTCTGGGCAATCAGCCGGCCCCAAACAACTCCCGCGTTGCTCATGCCTGCGGGCGAACGAGCGACATCCTCACTCGTGAACCGAAGAAGCTGCCGTCCGTAACGCAGCAAACAAACGTGTATCAAGGCATGTATATGTACTGGCTACCTTGTGCCAGGTATGATATCGTATGTATGATGCTCCTGGTATGTTACGAGGGACAGCAGTATATGGCGATATAAGTGCAGTGAAGTGCCTCCTGCGGTCTCTGCGGCGATGGTATGTAAGGGTCAACAACTACAGAACATATCTTCGCCGCTCGTTCGCACCATTTCCAGTACGTGGAATGCGTACGTACAAGTGCTTTGCTCCGCGGGCGGCTGACCGCCCGCTTCGCTCGCGCAAGGAAGAATGCAACTAAAACATGTACACAAAGGAAGCAGAAAGAAGAGGCCCATGATTTGGTGCGTCTACAGGCTGGTTCACGTAAAAAAAAACAAATTCTCTCCCCGACGAATGCCGCTCGCAATATCCAGTCAAAGGGAGAATATTTGGTATCATACTGTGACCCCCGTGACCATTTTTTTTTTTTTTCGCACAATCCTACTTTCTAGCTTCTGGACAAGCCGTGGTCACAGGTGTCGTCCCTTCTTCCCCCCGGTTCTTGCCTTCAATTTTTATCACGCATAGGGTTGAGCACTCCCACTGCTCGTCGATTTTTCATCGAATGTTGCTAACTCACGCTCTCGCGAATTCCGCAAGTCAATTTGAGCGCAAGAAAAAGTCCCAACGAATTTGTACGAGTATGCACTCATGGAAGAGGGTGACATGGCCCGTTTTTTTTTAACGGCCTCGGACTGTCTCTAGGAGCAAAACTCGTATCGGCCAATGACAGGCCTTCATATTCTTCAATAATATTCAAACTTTTTCCAAGCGGAGGCAAGAAAAAAAAATTGCCGCATTTTGCACAAACCGGTTGGAGGTACTCCAAGGCATGTCTGTAGAATTTTTCGCGCAAAATATCGAAGATCTGACCTGCCTGTGTTCAATATTGAGCATAATGTGTCGATAAAACTGGATCCTGCAATAGAACCAAGTAATTTGAAGAAAATACGTATTTTACTCATTCTTACACACCAAAGTCCAATGACCACGCCGTTTTTGAGAGATAGACCCTAAAATTTTGCACACGTGTTCTACATGCCCATCCCGAGGCCTGGCCTTTTTTTTTTTCTTCTTTTTTCGCCGAAAAAAATTGGTTGAAAGTGGGCCACATTTTCGAAAAAGTTTTAGCTGACGAAAAATCAGACAAAGAAAAAAACGACAGATGAGATTTTTGCAAAAGTACATAAAAGACGTGCAAAGTTTCACGGTCTGAATTGAAAAAACGGCGTGGACATTCGCCGAGGAACGAATATGTTTTATGTTTACGTGAACCAGCCTGTAGCGCATTGACAATGCCAAGAGCTGCTTGTGCAGAGCTATTAGTAGTTGTCCTGTTGTGCTGTGCACTGCTGTGCTGTGTGCTTGTTGGCGATGTCACATTCTGATCGGCAGTGCGTGTGTAATTTGCGAGGGGAACAAAAAAGGGACCGAGACAGGACAATCATCTTTGAAGAAAGCTAAAATGACTGCTGCAAAAACACGTACATACCGATATCTGGTACCTGTTGTACTTCGCATCATATACCTGGCACTGCTGTATGTTCCAAAGAAAACACAGCACAGCATGAAACAACACCGCACCGCAGGGTGAGGCACGGCGCTGCGCTGCTGTGAGCTATATATAACTGTGGCTGAACTCAGCTGGGGACTCATTTTTATTGTGATTCAACAAAATGAGAGTAAGTACAGCAAATCATTCACCACGGCACAGCACGGCATAGCACCGCACACCGCACAGCATCGCACAGCAGTACTGCACCGCACGGCAGGGCACTCCAGGAAACGGCACTGCACGGCGCTGCGCTGCTGAGCTAGCGCTGCTGTGCGCTGCTGGGCGGAGCTGAGCTGATGATGTGATGAGCCGAGCTGATATCATCAGGCTGAGACCTATGGTATGATGAAAGCTTCGTTCAAAGAAAAGCTGGACCGTTCGGCAAATAAGTAACGAAAGGAGGCCGTGTCCAGGTAGTATGTGGCATTCCCAAAAAACAGGAATTTTCAACATGGGGGAAGCAAAAAAGTCAACTTCCCCCCGAAAAAGGACTGTCAAACTTGAATTTTGAAACAAAAAGATAAAAGCGCTGAGAAGTTTCGGGCATCCGAGACCGCTGAGCCGTCTGGAGAGGAGAATGTCTTGAAGTTAGTGTGGAAAGCGAAAAGAATGGAGGCCTCTGAGGGCCTCTCAGGAAATCGATATTTGTAAGTAGTTGTGTATACCAGACATACCACTTACCTGGTACATACTCGAGAAATGCATCCATTGGTCAGCTACTGGTACGTATTTCGGGGTGTTTTATTGGTCAGCACACGCATTTTGTTTTTCAAATTGTTACTTTGCAGCTCAAGTCGTAAGAGCTTTTACCCACAACGGCCTTCTGGACAAGCCGTGATCGCTGCAGTAGTTGTCTTCTAATCTTCCCCCGTTGCTCCGTTTTTAAAAATGATGAAAAAATACAAATTCGCTTCAGCTGTGAGATCGACCAAGAATGATTTTTTGATCAAAACTCATCTTTGCAAGCTGCGTGTGATACTTGGATGGCGCGTGTTGCGGCGCGCGTCGAGTTCAGCATTCCCACTTTTCAGCGTTTTATGCTCGACGAGTTTCATCGAGTTTTGCTGACTCTCGCTCTTGCGCTTTCCGCTACTCTTTTTTTTTCGCAAGAAAAAATCCCTGCGAGCACGAGTATGCACTATAAAATACACTTATAAGGGGGATTCGAACCCGCACCATTGACATATCGCTAGAGCTGAGTCGGCACGTCGTAAGTCACCAATTAGTTAGCTAACGGCACCTACCGATTTGTTTTTTGTCGTGAAATCCTGCTGACTCAGAGCTTTACGTATCGCACATGTTCACTACTGTAGCAATTTTTGAATTTGGTTGGCACGTTTATCCCACGGCCCACCCACACCTGATCCCACCCGGACTTGAACCCTCCAAACTGACCCCCGGATATTAAATATCCGCCGTCAGGGCTTCTACCAAGCACCCTAATCCCAGGCCGACCCTCGAAAATCGAGGGCTGGCCGCAGCAAATCAAGGGTCGGCCACACAGCCATAAAACAACTTATCGAATAAGAGGTACCTGGCAAGGTATGATACATTTTTGGATGGTCTCATCGGGAAGCTCCTATTGTTAGCAGTGGTGTTCCCTCGGGTATGTTTTATAAGTACTCCAGTTCGTGTGAGAGGACCTGTGTTTTTTTTTTTTTCTTCATCGAAGTGCCTCAAGTTCTAGACGTGAGTTCTGGCACCGTTCCAGGAATTTGGACACCCTACACACATCCCACCCCTCCCTGGTACCACACTACTATTTAATAGGTCGGACTGATCACGATCCATTAATAGATCGTCTAGATCGCGTGTCTGTCGTCTTGGTATCATACGTTTTGCAAGCTCTGTGTAGTACCAATCCACCCCAGGAAAATCGTACTAGATCATGCAGATCGTACGACTCCCACCCGGCAACATGATCTAGGCAACACGGATCATGTAAACCAGGGATATATCTGCCCTAGAAGACATAACTGGTAGATCGTTCATAGGGATCTGATGCGTGCACTATCTCCGTCACGATTGCTGTGCTTGTAAACACTACACAGAGTACCAAAGTTTGCTGCAATGGCCATGTGTATCTCTTCCCAGCGACGTTGCGCAGCCTCCACGGGGTCTGTTGGGACTGTCTCTCCTGCCTACGACCCGAGTATCGTAGAGGACACCTAACAAGAAACCAAAATACTGACACAGATTGGGTTTCGTATTTGGGAAATGGTGCGCTCTACACCAACGGTAGTGTAATGGCTCTCGGGTTTCTTGTATCCCTATAAATATCAGCCTGCCTTTCTTAGTGCCTTGTTTCTTGATATCATGCGAAAAATTAGTTCAACTGTGAGTGTCCCGTGCCGTATGAGGGATACAGTTTCGTGGTCGTATTAACGTACGAGCGCAAACAGCCTTCGAGACAGCCTATCTGTAACTCCCCCAGTGCAAGTTTTTATGTATGCACCACTTATAATCTCGTATTTGCTGTACAGTGGGGGGTTTCCAATAGTGCCGGTTGAATGGTGCCAATGTTCTTTGTAGTGACGGTGAAATCGCTTGACACGCGACTACTGTAACTCTCGTATCAATAGTAGTAACCCTATTCCCAATAGTGCCGGTGCTCTGAATAGTGCCGCTGTATTGGGCTGGCATATACCGGCACCATTAGGAGCCCCCAACAACTGTCTGACATTAGTGTCCTTTTTCAACCATGCTAGCTAACCCTAACCCTAACCCTAGCCCATACGAAATACCGGCCGAAGTGCCCCCTGACCACATCACTGGGTAAAATGGTGAGAAGTGTTAAATGATGTGTATCACTGCATCTCTGACGGGTTGTTGTCCGTGGTCGCATCGTGTTTACCGTGACACTGCCCGGTTGACGGCACTCTTTCCCCTTGACAGACAGCCGCCAAGGAACACACACTAAAACTAGTGTGATAGGTCCAAAATGGCCTTGACGGGTCAAAACTAGACGTCAACCCAAGGAACTCCACATACCTCTGATACTAATATGAGAAGTCCAAAAACGCCTTGACGGGTCAAAACTAGACCGCCAACCCAAGGAACTCCACACACTAAACTAGTATGATAAGCCCAAAAACGCCTTGACGGGTCAAAACTAGACCGTGAACCCAAGGAACTCCACACACTTGACTAGTATGATAAGTCCAAAAACGCCTTAACGGGTCAAAACTAGACCGTCAACCGACATCTTTAATTTCAAGTTTCCCTCTGGTAACCTCGTAAGTCGTAAAGTAGTAACGGGGTTGTTGTCCGTGGTCACAGGTACTCGGTAATACTTAGCCCTTTTAGGACTGCACGACTGCACTCCCGTTTCGTGGACAAATTACTTGGAATTAGACTTAGATATACGTTGCCGTACAGTACGGTAGTGAAGTTGTTGTTAAAATGTACCTTTTGTAAGTTTTTTCCCCGGGGTATTAACAGCAGTGTACATGATATATCATGTACCAGGTACATCCGTGTGTCGTGCGACGAAGGGTTTGAAAGGTACACTTTCCACGTACATCATCTCTCTCGGTGACTATAAAGTATCATGGTCAAGAGGTACTTTTTCTACGCAGTTTCCCGGGTGACTTTAGAAGTCACCCTGAGGGTATCGCATGAAGACCAAGGCCATGACTCCGGCAACGTACACCTAAATATACCCAAGGTACCTGGTATGAGTATCACAACAGCATGGCACAGATACTCCTAGCTCCCCCGTCCCCCCCCTAAGCTCCACCCGTCCCCTATCCCCACTCCCAACCCCACCCCTAACCCCACCCCCACCCACGACCCCAACCCCTCCCCCATCATGAAATCACGGCGGCGTCGACAACAAAATGTCGTGACGTCCAGCGGTAGAAAAAACGGGCCTGTGGTTATTCTCCCAAAAAATCATCCCACTCCTAAGCTCCCCTCCACCCCACCCCACCCCCCCCCACAACCCCTACCCCCTCATCATATGCTCGCAGCGGCGTCGACGAAAAAAGTTGTGAACGTGCGCCGCTTCTCCCGAATATACCCCCACCCAACCCACCAAAATGAGTACACCCCCCCGCCCCCCGAACCTATCCCCACCCCTAACCCCAACCCGCCCCCCCGCCGCCCTCAAAAACCGCAGCGGCGTCGACGACGAAAAAATGTCGCGACGCCCAGCGGTAGAAACGGGCACAAGACAATATGGGGATAACAGCGGGCAAGATAGCGAGCGCACCCCTCTCTTAGCCGACGACGCTGTCCCTGCTGACGGCGGCGGCCTTGGGTTACCCAAGACCGGAGGCAGTGCGGGGGGGGGATGGAATGGGCGCGATGAGTCTCCGGATGGGAGGGGCCGGGTGCCGGCACCAGCGTTAAGGGCGCTCCGGCCTTCGTTGTTGTCGCGCGAAACTTCCCCATGCTGTGGAGGCGTGGGGGCGCGGGTCATGGACACGGTGGGGTTGGGCGTGTTAAGGAGGAGGCTGGAGAAGTACTCGAGGGAGGATGGTGACCTTAACATCTATAGCCTTGCCTCGATTGCGATTGTGATGTCCTACTTTTCGGTCGGGGTGGCGTTGGAGCTGCTGTATACGCCGATCGCGTACTACCTCATCGATGACCTTGGTGCGGAGAGCGGGGTGTATACGGTTTGGGTTATCCTGGTCACGCTTCCATGGAGTTTCAAGGTAAGGGGGCCTATTGCGCCGCGTTTTGAGCAATAACATACGGGAAAGTTGTAGGTATTCCGCCGCGTATTGAGCACTAAAATGTGATCTTGGTGCGGATTGCGGGGTGTGTACGGTGTGGGCTGTCCTTGTTACGCTGCGTTGAAATTTCGAAGTGAGGAGGGAGGGGGAAGGGGAGAGGGAGGCAGGGGAACGCGTACTCATATGTTGCTTGCGTTACTCATTTGCCCGTTGACCACACATGAGTGATGAACATTATTGGTTTTTTTCAACCATTTCACCCCAGTGACGTCACTATGACGTCATTTGGGGGCTATTTCGACCAGTATTTCGTATGGGTCAGGGATAGGGTTGGGGTTAGGGTGAGTTCCATGGTTTTGAAAATTCCTACGTCACCCCCACACATGTCTTTCAAGATGCAGCACCGTTCCTACTCCTAATAGAGACATCTCCAACATTTGGGCGCTCAATATCCTTTCTTCACACATTTCATTTTTTTTTTTTGGTTGTCTTAGTATTGCCTTCCTGTTTGTGGTGGGGGCTATTGCACCGCATTTGAGCAGTGAAAAGGCGATTAATGTCGAACTCCAGAGCAAGGAGTTGTACGGCACGCGCGTATGATATAGATATCTTAGCATGAACTATCGAATACTCTGTATACTACTGCTGTACACTGCTGTGACACGCTCGCACAGCCAAACAACAACGAAAGATGGAGGTAAATCCGCGCTTCTGTTTTTTTTGTATCGCTATTTGCCGAAGTATATATTATATGTTTCCCTCCGGGGCAAATATTAAAGCGTGACATACTGATGTAAACTTCTACTTGTATATCTGTATATCTGTATATTTAGTATACCACGTCGAGCCCAGGGGCAATGTTCTCGTATTTTTTTACTACCCTGGTACGCCCCGGGGCGATATTCGCCATTTAGAGTTTAGAGAGGGGTTGTTTGCTCTGCAATAAACGGTGACTCCGAGTGCTCGTGCGAAGTCTTTAAGCCGTGATTGCCAGATATTTTTGTTGTTTTCTTTCACAGCCGTGCAGCAGCGCCATGATTAACGCCTGTTGTGGTACAGAAGTGGCAGCAGCAGCGGTAACAGCAGCAAGCAGCAGCCGTAGCACAGCAGGAGCAGTAGTGGTACACATTATTTGACAGTTGTAACGAGTTCACCTCCCAGTTATGTCATCAGAGGGGACACTGCTTCGACCGGTATTTCGTATGGGTTTAGGGTACCTTAGCGCTTTTTCGAGAAAATGGTTGACATAGTCTTTAAATTTTATATACCTTAACTCTAACCCAATGAAACGCAACCAACCGATGTAGATGGTTGGTGTGAAACCCCCCTTCGTCTCGTACACAGTGTGCGTCAACCATGGTCTCGAAAAGTGGTAAGCTCTACTGTCGACGAGGGAAGAAAGTGCTGAATTGTTCTCGCGATTTGAACGAAGGCGCGTACCGTAGTGGGGAGGGGGGAGAAGAGCCTGCTTAGTGGCCCCGGGTCTGAGGTTGCGTCTAGGGAGGGAGAAGAAGAAAAAGTGTGAAGATAATAGATCGGATGAGAAAAAAAAAAAAATGTAATACTACTCTGTATTACAACACAAGTTAAGTGTGGGTGGTACTGATATGATGCCCGCAACGCTAACGTTTTTGCAGGTCGGGTACGGATTTTTGTCGGACTGTGTTCCGATCCGAGGCCTGAAGCGCAAGCCCTACATGTTCATCGGCTGGGCCGTGCACATCGTGAGCAACGCTGTCCTAGCTCTCATGGGGACGCCAGGCCAGGTCTGGGTCGTCGTGCTCTCGTTCTTCTCGGCGTGCGGCTACCTGTTGAGCGACGTTATGACGGATGCTATCGTCGTTGAGAAGTGAGTCGCTGATGGTAGTGGTGGGTGTTGGAGGTGGTAGTGGTGGTGTTGGTGATGAGGGGGAGGGTTGGCGGTGGTGTTGGTGGTGGTACCGGTGTTGTGGGTGTTGGTGTTGGTGTTGGTGTTTTTGGCGATAGGGGTGGAGGTAGTGGTGGCAGTAGCGACGGTGGCGTGTGTCATTCTCCTTCTGCTCGGCTTGTTATTATGTCTTGGGCGATGTCATAACGGACTTGATCGTCGTTGATAGGTGAGGATGGTTGGGTGGGGGGAGGGGGTTGGCGGTGGTGGTGATGGAGGTGGTGGGTTGAGGAGGTTGGTGGTTGTGGTGATGGTGGAGGTGATGGTGGTGGTGGTGTTGTTGTAGGTACTGTTGGTGTTGTTGTTGGTGTTGTTGGCGATGGTGGTGGGGGCTAGCAATAGTGGTGGTAGCGGTGGCAGTAGCAGTAGTGGCAGTGGTGGTGTGTGTTTCTCTCCTGCTGCTCGGCTTACGGCTACCTAATGAGCGATGTTAAGAGCGATGCGATCGTCATTGAGAAGTGAGTGGGGGGCGTTGTTTTTGTTGGTGGTGGTGGCGGCGGTAGTGGTGGTGGTTGGCGGTAGGGGCGGTGGGGGTTACGGTGTGGGTCGTTCTCCCCTTGGCCTCGGTTTGCGGCTACCTCTTGAGCAATGTTATAACGGGCGCGATCGTCGTTAGAATGCAACGAGGGGGGGGGGGTTACTTGGTTGGGTTAGACGGGGGGGGGGAGGGGCTGCTGGTAGTTGTGGTTATTCGTGGCTTTGTTGGCAGTGGTGATTGGTGGTTAGTGGTTGTGAAAAGACGGGGGGGGGGAGGGGCTGGTGGTAGTTGTGGTAATTCGTGTCTTTGTTGGCAGTGGTGATTGGTGGTTAGTGGTTGTGAAAACATATGGGCTATTGGTGAATGGGGAACCAATCGCTCAACCCAGATTATGCCTTATAGTATTACCACCCCCCTCTCCCCCCTCGCATGAAATGAAGAAAAACTGCGTACACGCCCCCCCCCCCCCCCCCCCCTCGCCAACCTCTTCCTCCCGCCTCATCTACGACCCTTAGGACCCAGAGGGAGTCGATGTCAAACATGGGGAACATCCAGGCTAGTGGTTACATCGCTCGTTACTTCGGATCAGCCCTAGGAGCTATCGGTGGGGCGGTGCTATACAACGAGGACACGTGGGGGTGGGGTCTATCCATCTCCACCCTCTTTTGGATCAACGGACTGCTACCGCTGGTGTTGGTGCTTCCGCTCATGCCGTATCTCTTTGAGGAGAAGAAGCCGAAGGAGACGGGGGTGCTGAAGAGGCACACGGATGAGCTGTGGACGCTGGTACAGAAGAAGGCGGTCTGGAGGCCGATGATTTTTGTTTACCTGTACAATGCGCTCATGGTGAGACTAGGGGTGGGATAGGGTGTTTGTGGGGGGGGGGTGATATCTGTCGATCCTGTATAATGCGTTCGTGGTGATATTGTGGGTGGGGGGCGGATTGACTCGCAGCGGGGGGAGGCGCGGAGGGAAGTCAGATAGGTCAGCGAAACGGGTGTATTATGGACGCTTACGGAGGAGCTGTGGACGCTCGTGCAGGAGAAGGCTGTGTGCAGCCTGCTGGCTCTTGTTTATCTGTATAATGCGCTCGTGCTGAGGTTGGGGGCGGGATGGGGAAGGGGACAATAGAAAGACGGATGAAGAGAGACGGGTGGGGGGGGGCGGGGACAGATTGAGGAAGACGGAGAGATGGGGAGGGGGGGGGGGAGGGAGAAGAAGAGATAGACACAGAGAGAAGGGGAGGATGTACTCGTTTTATGTATAGCCGTACTCTGAAGAGCGTAGACCCTCGCGACCCCTCAATGTCGGAACGGGGGGAGAGAATGGGGAAGGTAGTGAAGGAAAGATCTGAACGGTGCGTAAACACGATTTTCCTCCATGCCACTCCTCTTTCGCGACCACCATAACGCCGAACTCCCTCGTCTTGCGTGTGTATGTGCTGTATGCGCGTGTATGTACGGTATGTGTGTATGTGCTATATGCGCGTGTATGTACGGTATGTGTGTATGTGCTGTATGCGCGTGTATGTACGATATGTGTGTATCTGCGTGACGAGTTTCTTACATGCCACCCCTTTTTGACAACCGCCGTCTTGACGCCTAACTCCCTCGCCGTTGTATGCGCCGTATGTGTAATTGTAAGCTATATATATATATGAGCGGTATGTGTGTATGTGCATATCAGCTTTACTCCTTGCCACCCCCCTTTAACAACCGCCGCTACCACACCGAACTCCCTCGCCTTGCGTTTGTACGTATGCGTTTTTGGTATGCGTTTGTATGTGCGGTGTGAGTGTGCATGTGAGTGTATGTCTTGTATATGTGTGTATGATACCAGGTACCAGGTGTGTGCGTAACGGCTGCCGAACGACCACCCTTTCGCAAACGCCAACATATCGCGGAAATCTCGCACCTTGTTGCTTGTGTTTGTATGTGCTTAACAGATTCCCAACGGCGCGTGGACAAACTATCTAGTGGAAACCCTGGATTTTTCCGACTGGGACATCGGGGTGGTCAACATTGCCTCGCAGGTGAGTCGGGGTTTTTGTTCATTTATTTTGTTCTTTTTTTTTTGTATGTGATGCTTTTTTTTGTGGTGTTGTGCATGGTTGTGTTGCGTTTTGTTGCGTTGTGGTGTGGTGTGTTGTTTTGTGTCGTAATCTCTGGCTTTGTGTGTTGTGTTCCGTGTTTTTACATTTGGGAGGAGGGGGACACTCTCCCCTCCCACCCCCTCCCGGCTCACCGTCTCGGATCACCAGCGCGCTGATACCTCCTCGCTCTTGCATTCGTTGATTTCTACCCCACCCCACCCGCTCCGCCCCACCCACCCACCCTACACCCCCCACCCACCGTGCCCGCCCCAACCGTTTTATCCGCCCGATCTTCAAAGATCTTCGCGTGGATGGGACTGATAATCTACAAGAAGTACATGGGGGACTGGAGTTGGCCGAGCCTTTACTTCGTCACTACCGCGGTCACGGTAAGTGTCTGTATTGCGGTATTACAGCATCGACGTTATCGTACAACGCGTTGTCTACATTTACCGTCTAACGCGTGCTGATCGTTTTTTTTCTGGTAACAATGCATGCGCGCGGTTGGAGAAGTGGCTTTTTTTGTTAGCATTAAGGATGCAGTTTGTTTTTTTCGTTACTCTACAATCCGGTTCGACCGGCCCTTTCGCCTCCAATGTTGGAAACGGTATGACACTTTTGCTCTTATGGCGATGTAACCGGAAGAAGTTTGATTGGCATCTCCCGGTTCTTGACACCAACTGGGGCAGTAGCAAGTGCATACGCTAATACGTCCCCCTCGGCCGTATTTCCCAGAGCTTTTCACGTCGAGTCAGGGTGACCCGTCCCGACCCACGAGATTTGAAAACCTCCTGACCCGACCCCACTCGAACCGTGAAATTTGGGGCTGTAAAGGGGTTAGTTAACACCCCTACATGACAGGGGCATTTTTTTTATCGCAATTATTGTACATAGTTTTGTCGATGACGGGGAGAGGTGCAGACGTGGGATGAGCGATGCGTCTAATGAATGGGTCTCAGCGAGATGCTTTTCGTATCGATCATTTCCTTTTTTGGGATGCGTGGGTCTCTAGCGGTGGCGGTAGCGGGAGTGGCGGCAGTGGCGGTAGCGGGAGTGGCGGCAGTGGCGGTAGCGGGAGTGGCGGCAGTGGCGGGAGTGGTGGTGGAGGCGGGGGCGGCGGTGGTGGTGACGGTGGCGGTAGCGGTAGCGGTAGCGGTAGCGGTAGCAGTAGCAGTAGCGGCGCGGTGGCGGAGGCGGAGGCGGTAGGGGCGGAGATGGCGATAGCGGTGGCGGTAGCGGTAGCGGTGGCCGTGGCGGTGGCGACGTTTTTTTCCGTTTTTTTTTTTCTGTTTTGCCCGTACCCTCACCCCCAAAGGATGGGGATAGGATAAGCAAACAGTTTTTATGCAATATATGAAAAAATCGTAATGAGCGCCCAAACGTTGGAGCTGTCTCCATTAGGAGTAGAACGGTTCTTCGACTCGAAAGGAATGCGTGGTCAGTGGTCAGATAACTACAAGGCAAGCAACTAATGGGCACCCCCCTCCCCTCCCCCCCTCCTGCTGCAACCGCTATTTCGGCTGCTTCTGCTCCCACTCACACACGATTTTTTATAGGCGTGTCTGATTTTTTCTGTTTTGCCCATACCCTGCCCCTCCTCCACTCGTCGTCCCCTCCGGCAGTTCGTGTTTTCCATAATGCAACTGCTGCTGATCCTCGGGATCAGCTCGTCTTGGGGCATCCCCGACCTGCTTTTCGCCAGCGGAGACGAGGCTGCGAGCGAGGTGGTCCTCGGGTTCCAGTTCCTTCCCCTCACAAGAATGTGAGAGCAGAATCCTTCGTCTAGCGAGACAGCATTATCGAAGTGTTTCAATTGTGTGTTTGCTAGGGTATTGCCATATGCGCTTTGGGGTACTCCGGGTATACTACCCGTTTCAAGTGTGTGTTTGCTAGGGTATTGCCATATGTGCTTTGGGGTACTCCGGGTATACTACCCGATACCAGGGGGACCGGGTACCCTGCCCGATGCCCGGGTAACTGGGTATTCCACCCGATACCCGGGTGGCTGGGTATCCTACCCGATACCCGGGTGACGCTTGCTACGATAGGGAGTAGCGGTGTTTGGCATAAAACAAATCTGAATGACGAGGTTCCTTAACCCCTTTAGAGCCCCCAAATCCCTCCCTAAACTAACTTCTAGTAAATTTGTCAAGAAAAAGGTTTCCAGTGGTAAAGGCGTCAACCTACGAATATATTGTCGGAGTGTCTTGCTTGTTTGGTAAAAACGATTTATTTTGTACTCGTGGGGCACGGGTTTGTTTATCGGATTGCGCCGATAAGGCTTTTTTTCTCAAATTCAGTTTTTGGGCGAGGTAGTGACCTCCTCAAGCGAGGAGCTCCATATATATATACAAAAAAATGGTGCACCTGTATCGTAGTAATGGTAGCATGTCACACGATCAACGATAGAAGTAGCGCTGTTTGTCTAAAGACCAAGGCTACCATTTAGCACGGTGTTGTAGTATCATACCCCTGCGTTCACTACCGTTTTTTTTATTCATCATACTATCATGCTCGCACGAGTGACTCTGTGTCTCACCGACAAGAACAAGTTGGGCAATTTGTTTCCCTCGGCGTAGCTAAACCATCCCGTTGGGGGTTCACATCGAAACGCTGGAACAGTACGAAGGCCTGCAGATCGCGAGAAGCAAGGGGGCCACTCGCGCGAATGGCCCCAAGCCACTGCAAAAAAAGGTCCCCAGAAAAGAGACCCAACCCCCTAGCATCCATAGCTTTGGTCTAAAATGGTTTCTGAATGGCGGGGCTTAACCCAAGCCCATCTTAACCCAAAATCATCGGACACTCGTTCTTTTTCTGCACGATTTTTTTTTTGGTCATGTAGTATTCATCCGGCAAGCGACTTTTTTTTTATCCAAGTTGTTTTTTTGTCTGGGAAGGGTTTGAAACGTCCTCAAGTGGGGAACCGCAGAAAAGAAAATGGTGTCCCTCTACGGTACCACTAGTAGCATGTGTCGGGTAACCCACCCGGGTATACCCCACCCCAGGTCATGTATCGCCTGTTATTAACGCTCCCCAATACTGTTACATGCACATCGGTAACGGTGCGTATCCTGGGAGCAAGATTTTGTACCCGGGAGCGTTAGTATCTGACCCAACGCCGTACCCTGAACAGCATGTATTCATGTAAATTCCTTCTTATTTTAAACATGCCCAAGTGCTGATACTCGCAGTGTGTGCGGGCTGGCCCGGCGTCGAAAAAAGTGCTGATAGCCCACACTATTGATAGCTGCCTGTTGCACTTAAAATTGTTGGAGTTAGGGTTACTGTTTCAAGCCATTTTTTTTTCTTTTCTTCTTTTAACCAAATTGTTGGAGCTGGGCCGAGCAGGGTCAATGCAGCCCTCTAACCGAACGGCGTTTTTTGTTTTTGTTTTCTTGTATTATTATATTTTTTTCCTATATGATAAGTACATATTAGGGCAAACTTAGGTTGGCTTTTCCCTTTTTGATTTTTGATTTTTTGTTTTTGATTTTCGATTTTTGATTTTTTGTCCCTCCGATTCGGCGTTTGCTTGTTTTTCACTTTCTTTGTAACTTTCACTTTTGCTTTTTGGGGTTCGCTTTCACGGTTGAATTTTTTTTTACTCAGCTTTGTTACTTGGACTTTGGTTTTGACTTTGACTTTTGACTTTAGTTTTTTCACTTGTTTTTACATTTGTGCTATTAACAGTTTGCCTGATTAGGCACGCCGTAATGTGCCCCATCAAAGCGAGGAAACGAGCAATCTATAACCAGGCCTTTGACATTTTCTCTGATGTTTGTTTTTTGGCTTTTGCCCTATCTAACCTTTGTCATCTTACTGACAATTTTCATTTGTGCCTTGTGGCCATTTTGTATGTATCCTTTTTTACCTCTTTGATTATCCGCTTTGGCCGTTTTTGACGATTCGCCTGATCAGGTACGCCGTGATGTGCCCCATGGGAAGCGAGGGAACGAGCTACGCGCTCCTCACCACCGTCTCCAACGTGGCATATGCCGTTGCCTACGCGATAGGAGACCTTCTCACGGGTGAGTGAGGGTTTTTACGAATATAGAAGGAACCGGGGGGGGGGGGGGGGGTGGAACGGGGGGGGGGTCCTGAGTGGGTAGTGAGGGGGGCAGTCGAGCAGGGGAGCGAGATGGTGAAGGGGGGGGGGGGGGTACTGTGATTAATGTTATGGTATTGCCGTGGGAGACTACAGTAGTGACAAGGTATAGGATATACGTAGGATACAGAAATAGAATAAAATAGAGTTCACATGCCTTTGAAGGCATGCAGCCCCCTATCTTATAGTATCGAGTCGAGACGCCCACTACTGCTCTCCTCTGAAATGCAATATCACAATGCGAGTGTGTCTTTGTCGGTGTGTGAAATAAATGTACGAGGTATATATTTTTGTGCAGACATAAATCCAGTATCACAATGTGGAAGCGTTTTGAGTGTGTGTGCGATGTTTTTTGTTTTTGCACAGACTTGGGAGGCGACTGGAGCACGAGCAACGATACGCTGGAGTCCGGGGATATGTCCGGGATGTGGCGGTTGACGGTTCTCACCAGCTGTATCGCGGTGAGAACAATCGCGACAGAGACGAGGAAATAATCTAACACATCGGATAAATAATCTAAATCGTGTAGATCATCTAGACCCTATGTCAGTCTTCATGATATCTTGTTTGTTATGTGTGTCTTAATAGTATGGATCCAACCCATGAAACGTATGCTAGGACATTCAGACCGTCTGCCTCTCACGCGGCAACTCGGTATACACCTGGTAGGGCTTTGCTATGCAGGTCATTTTGTCCAGGAATCGTGTCTGCCCGAGATGACAAGCGATGTAGATCATTGATAGGGATCTGATCTGGCGGATGTGTGGAACAATCACACACAGACCTGTGACAGACAGGAAAGAGAGAAAAGGAGAGAAGGACGAGACACGGGACTCCAAAGAGAAGAGAAAGAGGAGAGCGATGGGCAGCCTGACTTGACCCACCGACAGAGAGAGAGCGGAATCAGCATCATAATCAGAATAGAAAGAGTGGACATGAGCAGAGAGGGGGCAAAGCTAGACAGACAAAGACATACTGACCAACGGACAAGAGAGGGGAGGGAGGGAAATATTGCTAGATAAGTACTAAGTTACACGACGAGAGAAATACTGACAGGCAGGCACGTAAAGTTAAAGAAGAATGGATGGAGGGAAGGAGATAGACGGCGGGAGAAAGCGAGAGCAAGAGAGAACAAGAGAGAAAAATACAAGAGAAAGATGGAGAAAATAAACGAGGTCAAGCTTAAATCCCTGGACGGAATTATACCCACCTATACGCGAGAAAATGCAGCAGTAGTTGGAATTAGAGTTGAAAAATGCGTCAAAGCTGCAACAGGGTTTCTAATATGTTCGTTCGCTTTCTTGCTTGCTTTCTGATATGGATCGAACCCTCCTCCCCCCCAAAAAAAATGCCAACAAACCTTCTTTAGGTTACGCCGATCTGCTTGGTTTGGCTGCTACCCGCAAACAAGAAGGCGCAGTTGGAGCTGCAGAAGTCCTCGGAGAGCAGCGCTCGGGGAGGCACGATATTCCTGTGGGTGACAGGTCTATCGATCCTCTTCACCGTCGTGGAGGCTGTGTGGGAGCTAATTTACGATTCATGATCTTGCAAATACATGGTTCATTTGAGCTAACTGCAAGATCTAGATCATGATCTAGGGGTCTCTGATTGATCTGTCCGAAATCTTCCCTGAAATATGCAGATCGTGAAATTGGGATCTGTCCGGGACATAGATCATGAAACGGGGATATTATCTGTTTGAGACCTAGATGAATGAAAGTGGAATTGGCGATCTGTCCGTGACCTAAAATCATGGAATAGGGATCTGATATGCGCCGAGGTACGCAGATGGTTGATTTGAGCTGGTTTGGCAATGATTGGTTCCGTGGTGAAGGCCGTGTGCGAGCTGATTTTACGATCTAAGTGATCTGACGATGGTTTTCTGTCTTCCCTGAATGATTTAGATCATGAACTAGGGATCCGATCTGTCTAAGACTTGGATTATGAAGTGTGCATCTCAAACGTCCAAGGTACGATGGAGGTTGGTTTGAGCTGGTGAGCAATGCAGTGGGTGTCCCGGTTTTAGAGCGCCCCGTGATAAGCCAAAACAAGCGCTCTTAGCTGCACGTTGTACTTATCTGTGGTGGGAAATGTATCTCTTTTAGTATAGGCGGGACGCGCCGATTCGACTGCTCTCAAGTCCCGAATGCTCTTGTCCTGGGCGCTCTTGAATCGGGGTGCCCACTGTAGTTGATTTTCGGATGATGGATTGGTTGGTTGGCTTGCTGGGCTGGTCGGCACACGATGCTGCAATGATTTCTATGTGACCAGAAATGTCTAGATGATGGAATAGGAATCTGGTGTGATCTGTACGAGGTTTGCAGATGTTTTGCTGGACTTTTTTCGGATGGTTGCCTTGTCGACACGTGATGCCGCATCGGTTGACTTTGAGGTGGTTGGCAGTAGCTGCATTTTGATTTGAGCTGGTTGGTTGGCTTGAAGCAGTGAGCCTAAGAACAGGGCTGTCGAGTGGCTAACTACGTGGGATGACTGGCTGAAGAGGTGAGGTGACTGGACGGGGAAGGTTTGGGTTGGGTTGGGTTGGGTTGGGTTGGGTTGGGTAAGGTTGACAACGGTGAATGAAACAATAGCCCCAGATCCCGGCAGTGGCCACCGCCGCCACCACGACCACCACCACGCCCCCTCCTTCACCGTGCGGTGGTTGTGGTGGTGGTGGTGATGAAGTTGCTTGTCGGATGAATTGGCTGGAAGCTTTGGGGGAATGGTTGAAGCCGTGGAGGAATGGTTGATTTCATGGTAAAATGGTTTAATCCGCGGGAAAGGGTTGTAACTGTGGTGGGGGGATGATTGAAGCCTTCCGAAAATGGTTGGAATAGGTGGTAAAAATGGTTGATAAAACCGTGGGAAAAGATTGAGCGGTCATGACTTTCGGCGGGAAGGCATTGTTACAGAGTGTATCTGGCAGGCTGTTTTCGGGGGGGGAAGGGGGTGGGTGGCCTGGTGCGTGTTGTGGTAGCTGGTCTTGCGTGTGCATGGTTAAGTGGGTGAGTTTATGTGCTTGAGTGTTCGTGGGAATGCATGCCGCGGGGAAAGAGCCGAAGAGGGAGGTTGGGGTACTTTCTTTTTTGTTTCTCACGTAGTTCCCAGAAATTCGGCGCGTGTTCCGTGGTCCGTACGGACAGAGGGCGGAGGGCGGAGGGGGGGGGTTCTTTGCCGCTACCGCCGCCTCCAATGTTACTTTCGCAGGGGAGGCTACAAGAGCGCACAAAGTCTGTTTTCGTTTTGTTTTTGTTTTGTGTGCGTGGAAAAAATGTTTTCGTCGAGCCGAGAGGCAGGGCCCAACAGCTGGGAGATCTGGGAGTTGCTTGAAGCATCAAAGGAAAATGAGCGGGAGAAGAGGCAGTGGCGGGTGAAGCAGCTGTAGTGTAGTACATTTTTTTGGGCATTTTTACGTGAAGAGGGCTATTGGTAGCTGGTAGCTACTATAGCACACCACGACATCTGAACGGAAATGTAAGGGCCGTTTGCTGTATTGATATATAATCCAAACGATCCTTACATATCCGTCCTTAGGGGTATGTTTCAGGGCTTCTGCCGAAAGAAGCTACGACAGTACTACGAGTAGGAGCGTGTTTCGCTCAGAAGCTACAGCAGTAGTAGACGCGTTTTTGTTGCAAATTACACGCCCATGCACGCGTCACAGACGCGTTTCCGTTGCACGTATTAACGCACGCGCACACCCCGGAGACGTTTCTTATGGGGTTTATGTAAGTTTCTGAGGCTTTTTCTGTGGTGGGTGTCGGGTTTTGACACCAACCCGCCGCGCGTTTCTGTATGGCGTCAAACCGCTGTATTATTAGGATGATGCCGGGCTGGCATGTGAGTCGTGGTTCTCGTGGAGAGGGGATGGAGTAAGGGGGAGGGGGGGGGGGCGTAGGTGTGGGCGTAGGTGTGGGCGGGGTTGTTGGTCATGTTTCTTTTTTCGTTTTGTACAACACATACTTCGAAGTATTATTTTATTCTATTTTTATGCGGAATTGTTTGTCTTGTGGTTTTGTCCCCAACGGTACTCCTAAAAGTAGCCACCTACCGGTACCTTTGGGCATTGTGTGCGCACACGCGCGTGGAGGTAAGCGGGGGGGGGGGGGGGGTATCAACGCGCACGGTACCACAAGCGTCATGTGTGTGGCGTACCCGTCCATCGTCGTATCGTGTCTTGCATGACTAGCGAGCTAGCTAGATGCTGCTGCGAGCGTGACCCTCGCCTTCGCCCCTTGCAGACGATACCCTCCTTCCGCTGCGTGCCCTCAGCTAGGTATGATGCGAGGGATACTATAGGGCTCCGGGTATTGTTGTTGGTGCATCAGCAGCGCACAGCTGTCGCGGCCACCCGTGCTCCCGTCCACCTACCCATCCACCCGCCCTCTTGCTAAGCGGCGTGCAGCAGGGTGAATTGTACACGCCTCGGACACATAGATCTATAGCATATCCTGTAGTTTGTTGCAATTACGGCAATGGTCTCAAACAGTGCCGGTATGTGCACTATTGAGGGAAATGCCGGCACTATAGCGGAAGCCGGTACTACTCTCCATACTGCCACTACTGGTTGTTTCCATTTGTGCTGGTCGACTTCACAGGCACTATAGCGGGCAACCGGCACTATTTGAGTACTCAATCGGCGCTAAGAGGGACCACTACCTTAGTTAGAGTTGTTCCCTGTAAAGTGGGTGCGGTTCGAAAGGGGTTTGCCTCTTTTTGTAGGGTTGCATCCGTGTGTCAAAATGCTCGGGACTTGATGGGGATACGAAATTTGTTCACACCTCAAGACAGATCATGGTCTAGATCATCTACAACCGACAGATCATGGTCTAGATCATCTACAGCAATAGATCCTGTATCTGCCGCTAGGAAAAGTTGCACAACATGTGATTGTTTAGAGTACAGTTGATCCAACCCACGGAAAAATGTGCTAGATCATTCAGATCGTGCGGGTCCCATCCGGCAAAATATTAAGCTATTAATAGACCATGCTGATGTTCCCTGACACATCTAGATCGTCCAGCGGAGATCGGAGAGCTGCGTGACGGATGAAAGTGAAGTGCCTGGAATCTGTAACAACGGTAGCCAGGTTGCACACAGCAGAGTAGCGAGTTACACACTTCTTAGTTTTGGCCTTTTTTTCACCTTTCGTGGGAGTTGGATGTTGTTGCCGTAGACGGTGTAGCTTGTGGGACGCGCGGCAGAGCATCGCTGCTTGACTGTGTTTAGAGCTCCCCCCATCGGCGAGATTTGACGTGTTTGCCTCTCGCCATAGCATTGGAGGGGGTGAACACGTGGGCGTGAAAACCTTCCTTCCGCGATCTCGGGAGGGGGGGGGGGTGGGAGGCGGGGCGAGGTCGATGTTTTGTAAGCCGCACAAGGACGACAACGACGACGAAGGGGGGGGGTATACTAGTCATACGTACCCTGTCCATTTGACGACTTGTTTGAGGGGCTTTGAAAATACCGATATGTTGTTCTGCCTATGTGACGTCTAAAGCAAGATTTGACGAGTTTGGCACACCAAACAACTGTTGTTGGGGGGAGGGGGGGGGGTCATGAAAATTGTGCTCGATCTCGCGGGGTTTCGACGTTTGGGAAGCCACACAGGCAAGGGGGGGGCTTTTCTGGTGATTCTTACACCACGTTCCTTTCCGAACACCTGGCATATCATCGTGATTTGTACGGCCGCCATGCTCTGTTGCCCCAACTGCTACTGCTGTAGGCGTGTCGATAATAGTCGAAGATTTCGCAGGTGTCGAATACATGACTACCTAATAACAGAGGGCTTCCCCCCCCCCTCCCTTTTTTTCGCAGGTTGTTGCGCCCGTCCGACGAAGCATGCTGCATACAAACAATTACACGCTATTGTCAACAAGCAAGCAAAAACGATTTCTGCAACCTCTCGTGATTGATACCAGTACTAGGTACCACGTTTTTTTTTGGCGACGGGATGCGATTTTGCCATACACAGCGATTTCTGTATACTGTGTAGCGGAATGCGATTTTCTCTGGCGATTTTCTCTGACGGACATGGCGATTTTCGCGGCGGCCAAGAACCTTTATTTTTGCTCTTTGATATCAATATTGAATTGAAATGTTGCGTGTATTTCCGTACAGAGTGAGCGTTGTCACTTCTTTTTGACTACGTATTTTAATGATTTCTGGTCGACGGGGCTCCTTAATTAAGCTAACCCATTTCCAACCCCCACCAAAATATCCTAGTGTAAGTCCCAAGTGTTTTGTCCCCATGTCGGGAGTGCAGTAGTGCTAAAAAAAGGATCAAAACCATAAATCGTCGGAATAATATTTCGGGTTTTAGTCGCGAGATGGTTTAGAAAAAATAAGGCTAAGCTCGCCACACGTACTTCCATTTATTTTCATTCACGCCGTGTTGTCAATTGGAACTCCTCCGTATTGTATTCGCAAGAAGAATAGATGTTATCACGCAGCGCTTGGAAAGATGAGTTATCGACTTTAAATTTTAACGAACTTACAGCTGACACGTGGTTCAGCAGATATTTTATAGATATCGTTTGACCAGTTGTGGTTCTCGGCATATTATTTTAGACGGAAACAAAAAGAATGAAACACGTCCACTATTATTGTGTGCTTAATTAAGTACGCCCGATTGGGTGGTTGAAACCTGGTATATTTGTTTTTTGTGTGCACCTAGCCCAAGCATGGGTGGGTCTGCCCATGGTCTGCTCATTCATGCCATCGGGTTGCACGCTTTTCAAGACGCATGCTACGATAGAGGTACAAGTAGCACTTTTTTTCGTAAATGGTTTCTGAATGACGGGAGTTCCTTATTAACCCAAAATCGCCGGAAAACAGGCAAAATTATTTTCATGATATTCTCGTTGAGTACCTAGGCCATGAGGGATTTTTCATCCGGGGTATCACACGTAGCATTATTTTTTTTCTTTCTCCGAAACAATTCTTGGGTTAAGAAGTACATGTCTTGACCTCCTAAATCGAGGGGTAGTATTAGAAAAAAAAAGGGGTGCACCCTCCATCGTAGCACGCGTCTCAAGTGTAATAACAAAAAAAGCACAGGTTTTTGCGGGTGATGCTATTATTTATTAAAAATAGAGAGCCTCACTCACGTGAGGAGCCTCCGAAAAAAGAAGAAAAAATGTGCCTCCTTTGAGCCCTATTCAAAGCTTGAGAGTAAATCTTTCGTTTTGCTTCTTTTGGAGCCGTGCCGCCTACTATTGACAATAATAGCGCCGAATCCACCCGACCAAACCCCTAAGCCTACAGTAACGCTAATCCGAACGCTAGATGTGGGGTGACCTGTGCTTGGATGTTGTTGCCAGCGTAGGCTCCAAAATAGGTTGACTCGGCCAGTCCGTAGATAGCTACCTGAGGATAATCTACTATATTCATCTTCGGCCGTTAACGCCTCTACAGTTGGAAACCCTGTTTAGAAGGGAAAAGTAACTTGGAACTTGTTTAGGGAGGTGTTTGGGGCTCTTAAAATGGGCTAAGTACTGTCCCGCCCTTTCACCGTAGCATGCATCCGCACAGCAGTGGTGGTAAGAGGTACTCAAACGATGCTCGGCTGGTTCTCGTCAGTGGAAGAGCGCCCCGCCAATCATGGAGACGCACGCGGGTGCTACGATATAGACTAGAGGTAGCACTTTCGTCTGTAAAATGGTCCGTGCTACGATAGAGGAGGTAGCGCTCTTCGCCTGTGGTTACGATAGAGGAGGTAGCACTTTTTCGCCTGTGGCTACGATAGAGGAGGTAGCAGTTTTTCGCCTGCTACGATAGTAAGAGGTAGCAGTTTTCGTCAGAAATGTTTTCTGAATGACGGGGTTCCTTAACCCAAAGTCGCCCGATTTTTTTTTTTTTTTCTTCAGAAGTTTTCCTTTTTTTTGTTGCGTGATTCTCGTTGTATACCTAGGCCATGGTGGGGAGTTTTTATCCGGTGTCCCGCCGTCGACGCCAAATGGCGCGGTACTCCGAGTGGGGGGTGCGTGGTTGGTCGGTGTTGGGAAGCGTGCCCCGCATGGATTACGGTGTCTATTATTATCAGTCTCTCCTCATGATGCTATTATGGTGTTTCCTGGGCAGCCCCTTAATCTTACTGTGATGGCTCGCTGGCCAGGCTCAAAAGCTTATGCAATATTTCCCTAAATTCAATGCTAAAGACGAACATAACAGGGCTAGGCAGGGTAGGGCACGGTAGTGCAGGGGAGTGAGATGGGGGGCGTCCTGCTTGTCCCATCATCGCTACCTGCACTATCGCCCATCTATGATGTAGCCTTGACTTGAGCGTGAAATCTAGTGACATCTAACATCACGTCCATGACATGGTTTCACGTCGAATCAATAAACTATCCTTCTACGGAGGGCACTCCACTACATACAGTAGCAGCAGCTTTATTTTTCTCCCAAACCAATTTGTTTGGGTCAAGAAAGACATGTCTTAATGTTAAGGTTATTAGTGGGGTATTAGTCCGTTTGACCACTTGCAAAAGGTTAACCGATAGCTTACCCAAACTAAGCCTTATAACACTCTCCCCCCCTGAGACGGCGGGATAGCAGGTCGGCCGGATATACGGGCGGACCTGTCATTTATCCAAGCCGTTTCATTCCCTGGGGTACCAGGAAGAGTATTTTTCAAGTTCGCCATGGGAAAATCTGAAAAAGTTTATTATGGTGGATGTGGGGATTGAACCCACGACCCAAAAACCCATGGTCTGTCGACGACGCCATTTGTTAAGGTTATTAGTGGGGCATTAGTCCGTTTGACCACTTGCAACTGGTTAACCAATAGCTTACCCAAACTAAGCCTTATAACACTCTCCCCCCCTTGAAACGGCGGTATAGCAGGTCGGCCGGATATACGGGGGACCTCTGTCAATATCATTTTTTTTTCTGTCCTGCCGTCGACGCCACTTGTGAAATTAAAGGGGGGGGACACAGAGTGCCCCCTGCAGGTCTGCCAATTGAGCAGGTCTTCGGAGAGTACTCACTTTCGTTCCTTCGTAGAGATGTAGCTTTATTCGTTTCCACCAGAGCCCGGGATAGCTTCTGAGATCGGAGGCGCGTGCCTCCGATCTAATTCCTAACTTCCCCGAATATAAACCGCCAACCTTATCATACGAAACCCATCCAAATGATCTCAAATTCGGATACCTACAGGCCTTTCGAGGCCGTATCTTAACATTAAGCTCTTGAAGCGAGGAAGCTCAGAAAAGAAAAGAAAATGTGATGCACCTCTATCGTAGCAGGAAAAAAAAAAAGTGAAATGTTTTGGCCAACACCATGTGCTACGCCTGGACTAAGGTAAGGCTATTAGTATGGTACCCTAGGGGGGGTCACTTTCTGGGCCTTTTTTTTTTGGAGTGGCGCCTGAGGAGTCACTCGCGCGAGTAACCCCCCCCCCCCCCCCCCCTGTTCGTTTTGCGTTCTTTCACTTAAGCTTCCGTGCTGTTTTACTTTTTTTGCGCGACATGGAGAATCCGGAATGGAATAATGGTGTGGTACCGGTAAAGCTGCTACGCTGCGCGCGCTAAACAAATCGCGTCTCCAGTAAAAGTCGGTTTTGGTCAGCGGGGTTCAGAGTCAATAAGAGTCACTCAGGCGAGCGTTTGGCTCAAACACAGTAGTGAACAAAGGCGTACCCCACCTGACTAAAAGTAGCCTTGTGGTCGCTTATTATCGTGTATCGATCGGCAGCACGCGTCGTTCTGTGGTGTGCTAGCTAACGCGGTGGTCTTCGCGATGGACGCACGCCACTGCAGAGAGAGCTGCACCGTTGATTTTTCTGAGGCTGCTCAAACTTGAGACGGGGCTCTCTAACACACTTTTCACCCAACAACCAACTTGGCGAAGACGCGTCCTACGATATAGAGGTGCTGCGCAACACTTTTTTTTTTTAGGTTCCTCAATTTGGGAGCTTAAGGCCTCTCCCAAAAAACACAATTTGGAGAAAAACTATAACTGCTACACGTACCGGGTGCTCATGGTCTAAGGCACACAACGAGAATCATGAAAAACAAATGACCTATTATTTATTTTTTTTCCGGCGATTTTGGTTCAAGGAGCCCCGTCATTCAGAAACCATTTTAGCCAAAAAAAAGGTATACCTCTAGCGTTCCATGCGTCTTTCACACGCAACAAAGGAGCTATGGTACCCTGTGAATATTCTCATGACTCTGGGTATATACCACACAGCACATAGCAGAGAGAGCAAGATTGACCTTCCAAGGGTTGCTGTGCCTTTAGAACCCCGAAACCCTTCTCTATACTAGTTCCAACTCATTTTGTCCCCAAAACGGGTTTCCAGCTGTAAAGGCGTTAAGGGCTCCCGTCATTCAGGAAGCCATTCAGCAAAAAAATGGTACCTGGTATACCTTAAAACCTCTATCGTAGCACGCGTCGAAAAACAGTGTGCACCTCAACTAGCACGTTCGCCTCCTAAAATTATCCTGTTCTAACTTCAAGCGTTTTGTCTCCATGTTGGGAGTGCGGTGCTAAAAGGGTTAAAAGTCGGGGGTGGTGAGTAACGCGAATGAGAGCGCGATTTTTTTGGGGGTAATATCGTCGTGTCAATCAGCGGGAAACAAGCGTTGGGACAAAAGGTGGTGCCAGTGGTTTGGCGCGATTGTCTGGATTAGAGTATCGCTACCTCCATCATTCGTCTGAGACGAGCGGCAAAGCGCAGAACAGGGTAGGCACCGGAAAGCATACAGAGGACTGATTGCACCATGCCTCGCTCCGCAACCAGGGCTACGGCAACGCCGGACAGCGGGCCGGTCCCCGTGCCGGTCCCGACGCTGACGCCGGCGCCGCCAGCTCCACAGCTGGATCGGGGCTCGGCAACACTACTGCCATCAAACACCATACGTGCCATCGAGAGCAACTCCAAAGCGTGTTTATTTTAAAAAAACATGTTCGCCATATACGGCAACGTGTCACACCATAATCGACCACTCAAAAGCAGCTACAGAAGAAAGAGCAAGAAACCCCAGGAAAACCAAACTAGAACCTAATGTGCAGCATAAGCTCTGACGTCGATTACTCATAGTAAGCAGCTACAGACTGAAGAAATACCAGAAAAAACAAACACGGAACCCTATTGTCGGACAAGGCTATTCACAGTTCCGTTCAGCACCTAGTACGCAAAATCGGCCAATCAAAAACAACGTTCAAATTAATTCCATAATTAGCGCCGACCACGACTGTTACTGATAGCAGTACATACGAGTACTACTACAGTAGAGCTCCCGCGGATTGTCACGCCAACATAGTAGTACATACGAGTACTACATACAGTAGGGCTCCTGGGGGCTGTCGCGCAATCACAAAAGACCACCACAAGACCACAACCAAGCGACAAGAACATACGACAAGAATCACTAAAACAAAAAAGTATCCAAACATTATCGACCACACATATCCGGCGCTCTTTCTCGCACGCAAAAAACTTCCGTCTTTCCTTCTCTCGAACCGGAAAGGTATCGTTTTCCCCCAAACCTGTCTGCTTGCTTTGCTATCGCTCGCCGCCTCGGTAGGCATCAAAGAAACAAAACACAGGAAAGCGAGAAAGGAATAAATGGTCACATCCCTCCCCCCCTCGGCCGCTGCACACCGCCTCCGCCACCTCCCACGATGTGGAATGGAGGCCAACCGGCACACACAGTGAGCGCGCGGGTACGAGAGGAGAAGGAGGGGAAGGACACAAACACGCGAAAAACATCAAACCAGAACCCACACCCCCTCCACACACCCCACCCCCACTCCACCCCCTCTCATCCCCACTACCTCCACCACCACCATCCATTACACGTCAAAACCACAACTATAACTACCGTAAGTACACATTTCTGCCGCCGTGCATGACTCCAACCTCTTGCCCCCACCGCGCCTCCCTCTCTGTCCCTCATTTCGTTCTTCTCTTCGGATACCGCGACTACTGCTGCGCATGCTGCTTGTGCTTGTGCGTGAATGTTGCCATGCCCTTCCCCCCCGGCCCTTCCTCTCACGCGACTCGTCGAACACCTCACGACGCTTCACACGTCGTGCACCCGATGCCTGCCTGGTTGGTGAAAACCTGGTGTGCTCCGTCCCGGCATTGAATGAAACGGATACACCCCCCCCGTCACCACCCCTCTCCAAAATATACAAGCCCTTCCCTCTTCCCTCCAAACCAAAAACCAACCGCCTAGCTCGTCCGTCCTGTTGCCCTCTTGTTTACAGCGGCTAAAATTTTAGAAGCGTCTGCCCCAAAAATCAACATCAACAAGTCGATCTACTGCTGCTGTGGCAGGTACACAGTAGCTTTGTTAATACTTCGTATACCATGAAGCCGTGTGTGCATAACGCTTCTTCGACAGATTTCCCCGTCCCGCGCCCCCTGCCCCCTGCCCCAGCCCCTTCCGCCTGCCCCCCCCCCCCCCCCCCCCCCTTCTCCTCCTCCTCCGGCCATCTTATCCCTTTGATATATACATCCATAAAGCACGGACAACGCCGCACCTCCATCTAGTCATGTTGTACGCGACACTTGTAACCCGCGACAACATGTGGCCCAGCACACGGCAGCAGCAACGACTAACAACCATCATGACGGGCATCCGGTATCAAACTGTGTTTTTACGATTCAAAAAATGTACTCCGCAACAGCAGCAAAATACACAACAACTCTCCGCTACCCGCCCCCTCTCCTCCCCGTTCTCTTTCTTTCCCTCGCTGTCTTCTCTCTCTCCCTCCCTCCCTCCCTGCCTCCCTCCCTCCTTCTCTGTTTTGCTTCTAAAAAGGGATGCGTGGTCAACGGTCAAATATATTACTTGGTCAAGCAAAAAAAACACTCCTCCCTCCCTCCCCCGTCCCGCCCCCCCCACCTATCCACGTGGACGAAAGAAAAAGCGAACGAGACAGTTTAACATCCGGCTCTTGGCACGATACTCGTGGTGTGTTCGTCTTCCATCATTAGCCGAAACTCGTCGAAAGAAATTTCTCCGTCTCCGTCAAGATCGATGTCACCTGTACGCACAAAAAGGCACGAACAAAGAGTAACCGGGAGGAACGGGGAGCGGGGGTGAGGAGGGGTGAGCGGGAGGTGGGGAAGGGCGGGGTGGGGGGGGTACTCATTTCATGCATATGATAACCGCAGTCTTGAGACCATAGACCCTCGCATCCCTACGGTGACGGGCCGGTCTGGCTTTTCGCCGATCAGGCAGACATCGCGTGCACCAAGCGTGGTGGCGGGGGGGGGAGGGGGGGGGGGGGGGGGCGTACTCATTTGCTGGCCTTAGTCATTTGACCATTGACCACGCATCCCTTTCGAGACGGAGCACCGTTCCTACTCCTGTGAATAATAGAGACCTCCGACATTTGGGCGCTCATTACGTCTCTTCCACATATTACATGGAAACGGTTTGCTTATCCTATCCCCGTCCTGCTTCGCCGTCTGCAGCCACCATCTATCTCCTAGGATAGCAATCGTTTTCTCGCTACTCTGTAGTCTACCAAACTCTTCCATTTCACGTACGTCTAATTTTCCCATCTCCTCCTCTAACGCATTCCGTTCCTCCTTTGCATATTTCACTTTCTCCTACTATGTGAGTCCTACTCTCTGCTGTTGTGCCACTCGGGCACATATGTGTAGCCACGTCCTCCTCCTCCCGACTACTGGTATATCACTTTCTTCTTTCTGGTAGGTCCAGCTCCCCTAAAAGAAACTGCAGTTTCAGCGTTTTCGCGTAGTCTATTGGGCCGTGCAGACAGATATATAATTCCAATATCTTCCCTCAACCCCCCGTATAGCTCCAAGTGTTCTCATTTTTCCCCATATTTCTTAGCGCTAGCCTTTCCCTTTCTTCTCTTCTTCCTTTTACGTTTGTCTTGTACCCGCCAAACTTCTCTATGACAGTACCTCTTCTTGGTCTCCCCCTAACTCCTTCCATATTTTTTCGACTACGTTATCCCATCTTATTCCAGCCCGCCCTTTTGTTACTTTCCCCCATACAGCCCTATCAGCTATGGCTGGCAACCTCTTTTCTGGCATATTATTTACTTTCTGATGCCATTAACTTTCTCACGTCTCGATTTGTTTCAAGTAGGTACATTCCTAGTTCGACTTCTCACGTCTCGATTTGTTTCAAGTGGGTACATCCCTAGATCTCTTCTAGGAATGTACCCACTTAAAACAAATCGAGACGTGAGAAAGTTGATTACGTTCTTACTACTGTATTACTTGTCGTACTTGAGCATCATATTTAATACTCCGGAGTAGTACATATATAGCTGCTGTCATCTGCAATGTTTCCAGTTGTTTTACAAACTTCGCGTTTCCTTCCCATACTTCTCCTGCATACTCCAACTTTGGTGCATCACATTAATCAGAATACATCTTTTAATCCTAGTGTCAAGGTGCGAGTCTGTCAGGATCGCATCCATCTTGCCTATTTGTGATTCACCCTTTTCTATTACCTTCGCTATGGGTGCATCCCAAGAACAGCCCGTTTGGGATCTCTATGCCAAGATACGCATACTGGTTTACGATCGGTAGTTCATCTTCTCCCCACTTCCATTTTAAATTTACCGCATTCACCTTATTTTCGTTACATACAAATACTGCGCATTTTTTCACGTTCGCTCTTACTCTCCATTTCCTAGTGTATTCTAGCTCTTCATCTGTTTCTGCAATCCTTCGAACGTTTCTGATATCCCCACGAAATCGTCAGCAAACGTCAACCCCGACACCGTATCTTTCCCCATCGTGACTCCTTGCTCTGCTGCTTCGACCGCTACTATCTTGTCATTGATATATACCTTGAATAGATTGGGTGATAGTGTACATCCCTGTGCAACTCCTTGTAAAATATCAACACACTTGGACATTTCCCCGTCCAGCATCACAGCACTTCTCGCACATTCCGTCATCTTTTTCATCATTCTCCACATACTTCCTCTGATCCCAGTTTTTCACATTTTTTTTCCATATCCCATATTCCTCCATACTGTGTCACAGGCTTTCTGTGCATCTACGAACAAACAGCACGTCGTTAGCGCGGCGTCTTTCCTACCTTGAATTATCTTACCTAATGTGTACACATGGTATACGCAACTACGGTTCGGCCTAAATCCTGCTTGTCCTTCGCTTATTTTTTTCGGGAGGGGGGGTTGAACGGGATTGAGTAAGGTTGAGTTGGGTTGGGTCGAGTTGGATTAGGTCTAGGAAAATGCAAGAACAGACATCGAACAACACGTAAAAGAGGAGAGGGGGGGAGGTCAGCTCGTACCAGTGTATATTATGCACTCTTTCCCATAATGTCTGCCAGGTACGTGTTTCGCTGGACTTATAACAATGCAAAAATTTGCGACCACGGTTTCCTTCGATCACGCTCGTTTTGCTCGAAAAAAAGCCCAAGTGTGCTCTACTTTAACGCAGACAAAAATGCCAAATTATGACGAAATAATCGCTTCCAGGTACGATAATTCATACCAGGTATAAGCCAGCGAGGGAAGCAAACCGAGGGCGAGCGTGATTCTTGCGCCGAGGTTGATTTTCCACCCTTCCATCGCTGAGAGAGGGACAGATGTACCACCAACAGCAATGAAAACTGCCACAAGAATGATAACTGCATATGCTGACAGCGATAAACAGCCACCGCGTAAAAGACGGGTGGCAAACGGAAAAATACGGCAAGCAATAACCTCCAGCAGTAGCAGCTGCTGCAGAGCACCACTAACAACAACCAAAATAACCACCTAGAACAACAAAACAACAAACAACAAACACACCAAATGTCACAACCACCACCACCACCACCACCACCAACACCTTCATCATCCACACCAACACCACCAACACCACCGCCGCCCCCATCACCCCTACCACCCATCACCATTACCACCACCATCCACCACCACCAACCGCAACACCGCCATGACTCCCATCCACCACCACCAACCACACCACCACCACCACCGCCACCACTATCACCACCACCACCACCACCACCACCACCAATAGCAACACCAACAACTCAACAAGACTAGCACCACCAACGCGAGCTACGGCATGGGCAAACACCTTTTGGTCAGCGCACTTCTGACCCACAGGGCGGCACAGCTAAGGGACTACCCAAGGCCGCTACAAGGTTCCCCTTCGGAGATGTGGTTGGCTTGAAGTTCTGGGGGTGCCGAAAGTAAAAAATTCAAAAAAAAAAGAAGCTTATACAACACTTGAAAGAAAAAATAATTAGCCACCCGGCAAACAACCCCGCCAAGCAACGCCGACCACAGACCCGGACGAGTTCACAGCATACTGTAGTCTATTCTATCTGCCTGGTTCTGCATGCCAGGTACTTTGACAAGACCGGCGCCTGCTTGCAACCTAACGGACTGCCGAACTCAAGGAGCAGTCCACATCCTATTATTGGTTTGTTTTTCGTGTTATAATAGGATTGGAATGGTTGAAATGGCGTGCTCAACAGACCACACCTCCGTTTTCATTGGTCAACACCCGTACCTTCCTCCCGCCCGGACCGAATTCCCATTGGCACCCTGCTCCCACTTAGTAGGTGCACCGCTATAAGGTTGGGCTTAGGGTTAGGGTCAAGAGCCGCAGGCCACGGACTGTATATAGTTGCGCGCCTTCGACAATGCCTACGCCGTAGGACTGCTGTCGCGTTGCACGAGCTTGTGGCCTAGTCTGTCCTACTTCCAAGTATCTACAGTGGTGTACCCATTTTAAGACCACCCCGTGACAAGCCAGTAAACCTAGTCTTATCTCTACTTTTGGTCCTATCTCTCTCTAAGACCGTCCGTTACAACCTTAATCCGGGATAAGACCGAAAAACGGTCTTAAATAGGAGGGAAAAGACATGCACGCGATTGCCTCTGGGCTGTATTGGGTCAAGTTAGGGGTCTTAAATAACGTGCACAGGCGTTATTTTCCGACTTGAAACCGGGTGAGGGGATAAGGGTCTATTTTGGTCTTACTTGTTCTTTGTTCGTGACAAGCCGATTTTTCTGGTCTCATCTCTAATATGGTCTTAAATCTGCCGGTCTGTAAATGTGGGTACACCACTGTACTCTACACCTCGATAATACCTACCAGTAGGCCGTAGGATTGACTGTTTGTTGAGTTTGCATTTTCGACATTCTCTCAAATTCTGTTTTTTGGGTGAGCATACATAGGGCTCCTGAAACGATAAAGCCTCCGAAAAATGGAGGAACAGCAGGGGTCCCCCAAAAAGGCGGTCAAAATCGCTTCGCGCTACCGGGGAATTGCACTCACCACTTGGAACGACTAAGGCGGCTCCCCCCTACAAGGCGGTCATCAAGGCCGTCATACTGCTCTGGCACACCACCGCCTTACCGGGTAACCTCTACTGTGCCCCTACCGCCGCGTGTCTCCACCATCGCTAGCGACGTACCGACGATCTCCCTTGCGTGATCCTCGCTGCCGAAAATCGCGACCAGATTCGCAACCGTGATGCTCCCCGTATCTTCGAGGTCGAAGTACTGGAACGCCCTGCGCACGTTGTCCTCCCTTATGAACAGGTTTCGGTCGATCGTAGCCGCGAGAAACTCCTGCCAAAGATCATGGGAAACCAAAAACCAAAAATTGAGTCGGAAAAGGAGAGACCGCGTAACAAGGGCGAGCGCGCAAGGAACAAAAAAAATGCCGCGAACAACGACTAAAACAAAGCGCAAAGAGTCACGGATCAGCGCAAAAAGTTTCGGTCGCGATCGTAGCCGCCAGAAGTTCCCGTCGAAAGTTCATGGAATCAAAACAAAAAGATCGGAAAATGGACAAACCGCGTAAGTAACGAAAAGAGCGGGCGAACAACACAAAACTCGCGGAACAAAATTATAATGCTATAAAAACAATTGAAAGAAAAAATATATAGAGAACCAAAAAAACAACGAATTAAGTAAAAACAATTGAGCCAAGGAGCTACACAATACAGCACAACAGAACACAATCGAAGTGAGCCGAACCATAAACAAAACCAGGACACCAATTCAAACCATAAAACCAGGCCAAACCGAATCAAACCGAATGGAATCGGCATACCTCCCATTCGATGGAAACATTGCTGCTGAAGTCGGCGCCCTTCATAGGCAACACAACATAACATAACGTAACAGCACTAACACCGAAGCAGAAACACAACGGAACCGAACCGATCCCAACCGCACCACACCGCACCGCACCGCACCGCACCGCACCGCACCGCACCGCACCGCACCGCACCGCACCGCACCGCACCGCACCGAACCGAACCGAACCGAACCGAACCGAACCGAACCGAACCGAACCGAACCGTACCGACCCGACCCGACCCGACCCGACCCGAACCGAACCGAACCGAACCGAACCGAACCGAACCGAACCGAACCGAACCGAACCGAATCGAACCGAACCGAACCGAACCGAACCGAACCGAACCGAACCGAACCGAACCGAACCGAACCGAGCCGAGCCGAGCCGAGCCGAGCCGAGCCGGGCCGAGCCGAGCCGAGCCGAGCCGAGCCGAGCCGAGCCGAGCCGAGCCGAGCCGAGCCGAGCCGAGCCGAGCCGAGCCGAGCCGAGCCGAGCCGAGCCGAGCCGAGCCGAGCCAAACCGAACACCCTACCCCCGAGCCGAGCCGAGCCAAACCGAACACCCTACCCCCGAGCCGAGCCGAGCCGAGCCGAACCGAACCGAGCCGAGCCGAGCCGAGCCGAGCCGAGTCGAGCCGAGCCGAGTCGAGCCGAGCCGGCCCCAGCTGAGCCGGCCCCAGCCGAACGGAATGGAACGGAACGGAACCGAACAGAGCCGAGCCGAGCCGAACAGAACCGAACCGAACAGAACCGAACCGAACAGAACCGAACCGAACCAAACCGAACCAAACCGAACCGAACCGGGCCGGGCCGAGCCGAGCCGAGCCAAGCCGAGCCGACCCGAGCCGACCCGAGCCGACCCGAGCCGACCCGAGCCGCATAGAACCGAATATAATCGAATAGAACCGAACCGAACCGAACCGAACCGAACCGAACCGAACCGAACCGAACCGAACCGAACTGAACCGAACCGAACCGAATCAAATCGAACCGAACGAACCGAACGAACCGATCAACCCGATCTGATCCGACCCAACCACAACCGAACGGAACGGAACCGAATCGGATCGAATCGAACCGAACCAAACCGAACCGAACCGAACCGAACCGAACCGAACCGAACCGAACCGAACCGAACCGAATCAAACTAAAACCAAACTGAACCATGAGTCCAACCGAACCGAACCGACAACAGAACCAAACCAAGTCAAACAGGACACCACACCAAACCAGAAAAAAAAAACGATCCAACTGAGCCCAGTTATAAAACAACAGCCAAAATCGAAATATAAAACAAAGCCAGAACCAAAACCGAACCAAACCAAAAACCGCGTCGAAGCATTCCGAACACACCATAACACAACATACCTCCCATTCAATAGAATCGCTCCCATCGATGTCGACGCCCTTCATGACCGCAGCCACCTCCCCCTCGATGTACTCCAGACCTAAACAACAAACAAAACACACCTGCAGTTAGTTCACTTCTTTGCGTCGGCGTCTGATTCGATGCTTCTTGCATAAAGAAAACAAACGAACAACGAAGATAAACGCGGTTTGCGGTAGGTACTGGTTTGGTTCGGTTTGGTTTGGTTTGGTTTGGTTTGGTTTGGTTTGGTTTGGTTTGGTTTGGTTTGGTTTGGTTTGGTTTGGTTTGGTTTGGTTTGGTTTGGTTTGGTTTGGTTTGGTTTGGTTTGGTTTGGTTTGGTTTGGTTTGGTTTGGTTTGGTTTGGTTTGGTTTGGTTTGGTTTGGTTTGGTTTGGTTTGGTTTGGTTTGGTTTGGTTTGGTTTGGTTTGGTTTGGTTTGGTTTGGTTTGGTTTGGTTTGGTTTGGTTTGGTTTGGTTTGGTTTGGTTTGGCTTGGTTTGGTTTGGTTTGGTTTGGTTTGGTTTGGTTTGGTTTGGCTTGCTTTGGCTTGGTTTGGTTTGGTTTGGTTTGGCTTGGTTTGGTTTGGTGTGGTTCGGTTCGATTTGACCTCCATTCATTGGTACTCCAACAACGCCCAAGAAATATTCAAATACATAGCCAAGACGAAAATAAATGCAGTGCTGATTTTGTGTTTGGCTCGGTTTAGGTTGCCTTGGCTCGATCCCCCTCAATGCACTCCAGCTTTGCCCAGGAAAAAAAAACAAACATTTGAACGAACGAACGAACGACCGAACGAATGAAAACAGTGCCGTTTACGGTAGGTATTGGCTGATGGGTTTGTTTTGTTTTGTTCTGTTTCGGTTTTATTTGTTTTGGCTTGCAATTGCGTTGGCTTACTTTGCCGATGTAGGGGTTCTTACTGTTGCACGGCTGCCTTGCCTTGCCTTTGCTGAGGACATATTTTCATGTGTATTTGATACCGTCAGCCCTTTCATCTATGCGAGTAAATGCACAAAAAGCAAAACAGTAAAACCGGCAGGGGCAGCCCGCGCTGGCATCGCCACGGAAAGGATACACCGGCTAGCGCGGGATTACGAACACAAATGAGTTAAATTGATACACGACATTCATGAAAATACGTGAAAGTGTGGCGAGCTTAAGCTTTACTTTTCCTCATCCGCCGGAGGATAATAAAGAAAAAAAAAAAACAGAAACAGGAAAATCCTTGTACCACCTCAAGTATGATCCCACTCTGACTCCAAGTGAGACAGTCTGTCTACAAAACCGCGGGTGAGTTCGAATAGAAAAAGGGGGAAAAACACGACCATTGCTTAGCAGCGCGGCAATCGCTCTGCTGTTCGCGTCTTACCCTCGCTCTTGAGGACCATCTTGAGCTCGTCCACGCAGATAGACCCGTTACCGTCGGCGTCGATTTTTCTGAATACTTCCCGCAGGTGGCCTGCATCCCAAAACGAAAGAAAAACAAGCAGACAGACGAGTACACGGACGGACAGACAGACGGGCGAACGTTTTGCCTTATTTCGGGCGCTTTTCAACGCCTTCTACAACGGAAACCCGTTTTGGGCGAAAATCACTTGGATATAGCACAAGGAGGGATTTGGGGCCTTAAAGGGGTTAAATCGGGAACTCTACTGCGAAACAAATCCACCACTATAAAAAAAAAACATACGGTAAGATTCTAACGGGTTTACCTATGTCGGCCTCGGTGAGCTGGTTCGCGATGACGTTGAGCGCCGTGCGTTTGAGGTGGTTCATTCCAATGAACCTCTTCAGCCTTCCGCTGAGCTGGATGGGAGCATCCATCCTAGACGCGGAGGGTACATCCTCCTCCTCGTACACCGCTTGCAACCACGGAAGCTTGGCGGCCTAAAACAAAACGTCACGGGATGGCGTGGGTTGGGTTGGGATGGGATGGGATGGGCTGGGATGGGATGAGATTGGATGGGATGGGATGGGATGGGATGGGATGGGATGGGATGGGATGGGATGGGATGGGATGGGATGGGATGGGATATGATGCGATATGATAGGATGGGATGGGATGGGATGGAACGGGACAGAATGGGCAAGGGGTGAGATGGGATGGGACAGGATGGAATTGGATGCCATGGGGTGGTATGGGATATGTGGTATGCAACGGGAGGGTATTGCGTGGGATGATGTGGGGTAGGGATAGGGTGGGGTGAGGTGGGGTGGGGTGGGATGGGATGGGATGTGGGATGGGGTAGGGTTCGGTGTGTGGGTTCGCCTCCCCTCCCAAAGAAAAACAAAAATGAATGACAGTACCCGCCTACGATCCCCCACCTAAAAACAAAAAAGGGTCATGACTGCTAAGTACCCCCCCGTCCCGCCCACACCTCCTGATGCAACTCGCCGAACACCTCACGCGACGGCGCTTCGTGCTTGGTGCACGCGAGGCCTACCTGGTCGGTTAAAAAAACTGTCGTGCTTCGTCCCGCCACTGTAGGAATGCGAGGGTCTACGATTTGAAAGATTACGGCTGAGCATGAATCGAGTACACCCCTTCCAAGCACAAGCCCAAGCGTGAGGTAACACACCCCTCACCCACCCCAAATCCCGCCTCCACATCACATACCGGACCCCAAAACGGTTTGGTTCCAACCCAAACACGCTCCCCCCCACCGCCCCCCTTAAAACCCGCCTCCATATCACCTCCTCGACCCAAACCACACCATACCTCGGAAGCGCAGGGGCGCTCGCTCGGGTCCATCAGCAGCAGACACCCGACAAACTCCTTTGCTTCGTCCGAGACCGTATCCCATTCTGGACTGGGGAAATCGTAGTCCCCTCTCCTAACAGAAGCGAAAATCTCGCGATCGCTTTTTCCGTAGAAGGGAGGATAGCCGCACAGCAGGATGTACGCTATCACACCGATTGACCATAGGTCTGTGACGAGGGGAGAGGAGGGGAAGGGGGGGGGGGGCAGGCGGGGGGGGGCAGGGGGGGAGAGAGGGAGGGAGGGAAGGAGGGAGGGAGGGTTAGGGAGAGGTAGCTTGGAGGTAGCCAAGAGCGTTGTCGTGTCGTGTCCTGTAGAGCCGTGCCGCGCGAGTTTTCATTTTAGTCTTCCTCTGCTGCCCACATTAGCCAGACGCTTTGGGAGGCAGCCAAACGTCTTCCTCTACTGCCCACTTCAGCGGGCCAGACACTTTGAGGGGAAGCCCAAATGCCCGAAAATGTACCCGAGACGATGCACCGCGTACGTCTTGTGCGCCTGCGTTCTCGTCGCACGACTTGCTCTAACACATGTTTCAGAGTTATTCATCAACCCCCCCCCGTGACCCGAATCACTAACCCTTACCCTAACCCTCGTCCAACCCTTAACTCTTAACACAAAATAAGGATACCGCAAGCCTTGCTAAAGTTTCTGCTCAGCACCTCCAGTGCGATGTCCGTGAACCCCAGGTTAGGTGCTGACGCCAGGCCTAACATCAATCCTAGTCCAAAGCCAAACCCCACCCTAACCTAAACCCTAACCCTGACCGCCAAACCTAACCCTATAACACGCCACCGAAAGCTTTGCGGTACTTTCTGCTCAGCGCCTCCGGTGCGGTGTTTTTAGGGTTAGAGTTAGGGTCATTTGTCCTTTAACCCCTGCGTAACCCCAATCGATAAACCTAGCCCAAACCCCAACGCAATCCTACCCCTAACCCCGAATCAATCCTAACCGTAACCCTAACCCCAAAAAATCTCACCGCAAGCTTTGCTGTAGTTCCTGCACAGCACCTCCAGCGAGATGTCTGCCAGCCCTTAGGTTCGGCAAGTAATCCCAATCGCGAACCCCAACCATAGCCCTAACTCAACTCCCAGCACCAACCCAACCCTATCCCAAACCCTACCACCAATCCTGATATTCTCACTGCAAGCCTTGCTGTAGGTTCTGATCAGTACCTCCGGTGCGATGTCTGCGAACTCGAGGATGAAGCAAGCAATCCCACTCGCTAACCCCAAGCCTAGCCCTAACCCTAACCGTTAACACCCAACCCTATCCCAGCCCGAAGCAAGCAAACCCACTCGCTAACCCCAAGCCTAGCCCTAACCCTAATCCTAACACCCAACCTTACCCCAGCCTCAACTCCCAACCTAACCCTGAAAAATCTCACCGCACGCTTCGATGTAGTGTCTGTTCAGCACCTTCGGTAAGATCTGTGCGAACCCAAGGTTAGGTCTTGACCCTTATCCTAACCCCAACCCAACCCTAACCCAACCCTAACCCAACTCCAAACTGCAACCCAACCCTAACCCAACATTAGCCCCAACCCAATATTAGCCCTAACCCAACCCTAACCCCAATTCAACCTGAACCCCAACCCAACCTCGACCCCAACCCAGTCCTAAACCCAACCCAACTCTAACCTCAACCAAACCCTAACCCCACCCTAATCCTAGCCCCGAGCCAACCATAACCCCAACCCAAAACCTAACCCCAACCCTAACTCCACCATCCCTAACGCTAACCCTAACCCTAACCCCAACCCAAGCCTAACCCCAACCCAACCCCAACCTCAACCCAACCCCAACCCCAACCCAAACGTAACCCCAACCCTAACTCCACCAACCCTAACCCTGACCCTGACCCTAACCCCAACCCAAGCCTAACCCCAACCCAACCCTAGCCCCTACCAAACCTTAACCCCAACCCAAGCCTAACCCCAACCCAACCCTAACCCCTGCAACCGTAACCTCAACCTGAACCTAACCCCAACCCAACCCTAGCTCCAAGCCAACCCTAGCCCTGAGCCAACCTTAGCCGCAACTCAGCCCTAACCCCACCAACCGCAACCCCAACCTAGCCCTAACCCGAACCCAACCCTAAATCCAACCCAACCCTAACCCCACCCAAACTCTAACCCCAAACCAGCCATAACCCCACCCTAACCGAACCCTAACCAAACTCTAAGCCCCACCCCTCCGCCTACTTATGACCTCACCGCAAGCTTTGTTGTAGTTTCTGCTCAACACCTCCGGTGCGATGTCTGCGGACCCGAGGTTTAGGGTTAGGGTTAGGGTTGGCGACGAAGGAAGACGACGATGGTGAAGACGGCAACGATGACCATGTCGAAGGCGGTGTTGAGGGAGGGAGGGAGGGAGGGAGGGAGGGAGGGAGGGAGGGAGGGAGGGAGGGAGGGAGGGAGGGAGGGAGGGAGGGAGGGAGGACAAAATTAACCGTTTGCGTCGACGTCGTGCGGTGCTAAACGAGGTTTCATGAGCCGCAGACAGGCTGTTGATCACAAGGAAGCAACCTCCCCCCCGACAACTGCGGTGTGCATAAGAGCACAAGGGCTACGAAGATTAGCCGGCATGCAAAACGTAATTGTGTCGGTCCATAACCCTCTCACTACCGCTAAAATCATCTCACACTAACTTTCAAGTAGCTTGTCCCCCAAAAGGTGGGACGTTGCTCTCAAGTGCTACCTCTAGAGCCATCCCAAGGAAGTGGCTCAGCGGAATACTCTGAACTCTCAACACGAGGAGCTCCATATCTAACCCCAAAACATGACTTCGAAGGTTTTTCGATCGCGAAATCTGACCAGCACTACTCCTGTGCGCTAGTCCTAAAACCAAAACAATCGTCACGAATCAGAATAACCGGTAGTTCCTCACGTGAGAGGAGCTCCACCGGCCAGAATTGTTTGGCCCAGAAAGTCCAACCCCCCCGTGGTATGACTCACTAACTTCAAATAGTCTGTCCCCAAAAAGGTGCGTGTTGTTCTAACGGAGCTAATCAATAGCTTGCCGCAACAAACGGTGCCCTGCCGCGGTAACGACAAGCGCGAGCCGCCGCGACCTCCGGCGATGCAGACACCCTCGAATCACCACAGATAAAGGTTCAATGGCGGCAGTTTAGGGGGGATAGCGGACGGCAATTGCACCAGAGCTTTCTTTCACGGATCGTGTGACTCGGCCCGCGGGTCGTCGGGTCAAAAGGTGTTCGAAATCTCACGGCTCCAGTCGGGTCGGGTTGGGTCAAGAGGGTTCGAAATCTCGCGGATCGGTCGAGTCGGGTCGGGCCGGATCAAAAGGGTTCTAAATCTCACGGGTCGGGTCGAGTCGGGCCGGGTCAAAATGTGTTCGATGTCACGGGTCGGGTCGAGTCGGGCCGGGTCAAGAGGTGTCCGATGTCACGGGTCGGGCCGAGTCGGGCCGGGTCAAAATGTGTTCGAAATCTCACGGGTCGGGTCGAGTCAGGTCGGGTCAAGAGATGTTCGAAATCTCACGGGTCGGGTCGACTCAGGTCGGGTCATGTTCGAAATCTCACGTGTTGGGTCGAGTCGGGTCGGGTCAAGAGGTGTTCGAAATCTCACGCTTCGGGTCGAGTCGGGTCAGGCCAAGAGGTGTTCGAAATCTCACGCTTCGGGTCGAGTCGGGTCGGGCCAAGAGGTTTTTGAAATCTCACGGTTCGAGTCGAGTCGAGTCGGGTCAAAGGGTTCGAAATCTCGCGGTTCGGGTTGAGTCGGGCCGGGTCAAGAGGGTTCGAAATCTCAGGGTTCGGGTCGAGTCGGGTCAGGAGATTTGCAAATATCACGGGTCGGGTCGGGTCACCCTGATCCAATCCGACCCGCGAGAAGTGCCAGTGAAAACCCCTGAATATGTTGGGCAAAAAAATGACGTGACGGACGCTTGCGACTACTGGAACAACTACCAGTAGGCTGTAGTATGGTAGGACCGTAAGCCCATGATGCGCATAACTACTATTAGCAGGTCTTGGCGCGGAGCGCGCTGGCTGTATGCCCGTGATCGATTGTCATTGTTTAGGGAGACTCACAGTATGGCGTTCCCACGCGGGTGGTCATGGCCTGGTTCCTCTCCTCGAAGCGCGACAGTCCGAAATCGATGATCTGAAGGGCGTCAAGAGAAACAGCGGGAGCGTGCAGCAAAGAGCGGTAGTATCAGCAGCAGTACCAGTATCAGTAGCAGCATGAGCATGAGCAGCAGCAGTATATCGACCGCAGCAGCAATATATCGACCGCAGCAGCAGCAACAGCAGTGTCAGCAGCAGGAGCGCAACATCGACAGCAGTAGCGACAGCAGCAGCATCATCAGCAACACCAGCAGCAGTAGCACCAGCAGCAGCAACAGCAGCAGCAGCATCAGCAACACCAGCATCAGTATCAGCGTCAGCAGCACCAGCATCAGCAACATCAGCATCACCAACACCAGCATCATCAACACCAGCATCAGCATCAGCGTCAGCGTCAGCATCAGCATCAGCAATCACCGCAGGATATAAAAAAAACACGCCGCGACGGTTACAAGCGAGAGCCGCATTCGCACCGAAGACGGCAGGGACAGAAAGGAGACATCACCTTGATCTCTGAGTCGTCACTGTTGTCCTTGAACAGGAAGTTTTCCGGCTTAAGATCCCTGCGGGCGTGTCGTGGGGCGGCATAAACAGAACATGGGCCCCCACCGTGTTGAAATGGCCCACAAGATCCGACCATTCAGTCGCGTCTGCGAGGAGCTCGAGCGTATTGTTCACCCCTTTAAACCAATGCGCTGTGCGGAAACGTACTGGCATATCTAACTCCAACTCCAAGCAAACTGTCTCCAACACTGTTCAGTAGTGACAGCAGAGACAGCAGCAACTAGAGCAGCAAACACGACGACAACAGCACAAAACGGAAAATCTACAACACCCACCAACACCAACACCGCCAACACTGCCACCAACATCGCCACATACACACCCACCCAGCGAAAATATCACTAACATCACCACAACCACCACCACTGACCTCTAACACCCCAACAGCAACCATCACGACCACCACAACGTGCACGATCACCACCACCACCAACACCAACACCAACACCAACACCAACACCACCACCACCATTACCGCCACCGCCGCCACCACCACCACCACCACCACCACCACCACCACCACCACCACCACCACTACCACCACTACCACCACCACCACCACCACCACCATCCCTACCACCACCACTACACGACCACCACTGCCACCACCACCACCACAACACCACCACGCAAGTAACACCGACCAGCCCAAACGAGTCTAGGGTTAGGTCAGCAAAGGTGCGAGTCGCATAAAGGAAAATAACAGAGGCCCTCAGAAGCCAAAATTATACCTTCAACCGACTTACAGTACAGGGACACGTAACGAAAAACGGCAATATCGACCGAGGCTGGGCTTTTTATTTGCGAGAGGGTGCGTTCTACACTAACTTGAGTATAACGACTCCCGGGTTTGTTCAATTGCTGTAAGTACCAGCCCGATTGTTTTTTTCTATATATATAAATATATATAAAATCATTCCTTGAATATCGAGTCATTCCTTGGTGTCATGGACTTTGGTCGGGAGTTTTTTGTCTCGGCCTAAGTATGCGATTCGCGGAACTAGAATTCTCGGTCGAATATAGCTTGGTTCGAGCGCCGCCTTCGGGGGGCGGCTCCAACGCCCCTCGCCCTGCCGTGTCCGTTCCGCACATCGACGTGAACGCGGACGGGCGCCGAGCGAGACGAGCGAGTGTCGAGGAGGAATTTTGGAAAAATTGTTGAATCTTAATGGCTGCAACGCCTAAAGGATTTACAAAATTGGCATCATTTTCAAACGGTACGTGATAATGTTTGGAATTTTGCGGTGGCATACTCTCGAGCGTTAGTTTCTTTGCTATACTTTTTTACTAGTTCGTTTGGTTTCTTGCTCGGCATTTTATTGCTTTTGTTTCTGCTCGTTTTGCCAGCTGGAAATTCAATTTTTTAGTGTGGGTTCACCTAAAACGTGACACAACTTACCGACGATATCCAATAACTTCGTGACACAAATTACCGACGGCAAGACGTTTCGTGACCAAATAACTCCTAAATCATGATACTTCCACGTAACAGAATTTCGAGACAAAACCAAGCAGGTAGAGCCGTCTCTTCAGCCTTTGGCCCTGGCTTTAGCACGGTCGCGGACACTCCAGGCAGCCTCTGCTGTAGGCATGAACGAATGCGGTTGATTCGCAGCGAACTATCCCGCTGTGCTCGCTTCTATGTGGCCATTGTCCATGCCATTTCATGTCACCTTCCTTCTATTTTGAGCTCGTCGTCGTACGGTTGAGGTACGAGGAAACCCGTACGTACTCGGTGAGAACAGCAGTATGTACGACGAGTATGAACACCAATTGACGACGTTGGCAAGCACACAACAGCAGGTGTAGCAGCAGTAGCCGAAGGGCGAAACTTCTAGCACATAATGCAGCAACTAGTAGCAACCAGAACTGCAGCAGATAGCTCAAAGTGCAGTGCGAGTGCCGTTGGCAAGTTTAGTCGTACACGCATCACTCTGTCCAATATATAACAGAATCTCGAGACAAAACCTAGCAGGTAGAAGAGCCATCTCTTCGGCCTTTGGCCCTGGCTTTAGCACGGCCGCTGACACTCCAGGCAGCCTCTGCTGTAGGCATGAACGCATGCGGTTGATTCGCAGCGAACTATCCCGCTGTGCTCGCTTCTATGTGGCCATTGTCCATGCCATTTCATGTCACCTCCCTTCTGTTTTGAGCTCGTCGTCGTACGGTTGAGGTACGAGGAAACCCGTACGTACTCGGTGAGAACAGCAGTATGTACGACGAGCATGAACGCCAATTGACGACATTGGCAAGCACACAACAGCAGGTGTAGCAGCAGTAGCCGAAGGGCGAAACTTCTAGCACATAATGCAGCAACTAGTAGCAACCAGAACTACAGCAGATAGCTCAAAGTGCAGTGCGAGTGCCGTTGGCAAGTTTAGTCGTACACGCATCACTCTGTCCAATATATAACAACCGTTTATGTCCATATTGATGAAGAAGAAAAAATTACATTTCCTGCAAGAATGATGCGTCGTACGAGCGGACGTTCTGGTGTGCTCCTGCCGGGAGACCATCGAGCACACTGCATGTTTTACCCGAACAAGAGCCAACAAGAGGCAGGGCAGGGGCCCCCAACACAGAGACACGTGACAACCACGGCCAGCTGTCGATCGCGTAATTGGCCGGTAGTCCGTGCTTCGGTGGGTGTATCGGAAGTCGTTCGTAGTACTACAGCTGTAGACCGTCGAAAGACCACGTGACATGTGACATCCCGTTCTGGTGGCAGCCTCGCCAGTAGACCCCCAATATTTATTTTTCTCTTCTTTTTCTTGGCCCCATGCACCCATTTCCTTTCCTTTCTCTTCTTTGTTCTTTGTTTCATTTTTCCAATTGACTTGCGTCTGTTGTGCGTATGCGTAGTGATCGATACTACGTGTGATATATACGTGGTATTTTTTTTTTTTTTTTTTTTGTCCTCCGGCGGATGGGGAAAAATAAAGCTTTAGCTCACCACACTTCCACGTATTTTCATACGCGTCGTGTGTCGATTTAACTCAGTTGCTTTCGCAGTAGTCTTTCTTAGGTGGCAAGCGGTATAGTCGGTTTTCCCAGGCGCGAGTAATGAGACGTATGCACGGTATGGACCTGGCACATCGTATACTGACTCCCGATCTCACTTATAAATGTTTCTGGTGGAGGCATGAATTGCGTCAGCTGTGATTTATGCGTGTACCACCTTGGGTTGTTTGTGTTTTTCCCTAGGGTATTCCTTTGCTCCAGAGTGACTGGAACCAGTCCTGTGACCACGGACTGGATTGTGCGAGTTAATGTGAGAACGACAACAACAACTAAAATATTGCCTGTTTCTTGACCTTTCACCTGCTTCCTGAAAATTTGGTTTTTCTGCCAACACGATTTTGAACCTTTTCGCGATTATTTCTTTTTTTTTGTCTAGTAAGTTGAACTTCCTACCATTTGCCGCTAATTAGCCGCCTGTGCATTAGTTGCGGAACGGTCCAGCTTTAGCTTTTCTTTGATTACCACCATTTGTTTTGTAGTTGACGAAGCTTCATCGGCTGAGATCTGGGCTTGGCTCATCAGCTCCACACCGCCCAGCACCCCATCGCAGCGCTATAGCTCACAGCAACGAAGCGCCGTGCAGTGCCCTGCGGCTCAGCTCAGCAGCGCACCGCAGCGCAGCGCTAGCTCAGCACAGCGAAGCGCTATGCTTTGCCGTGCTCTGCCGTCGCGATCGTTCGTTGTTCATGATATCTAAAACTCCGCGTAGGCTGATATTTAGGTATTTGGCGCTTTATTCTATATCGCGTCAACCATCGTAATATCATACAATATGGGGGAGGGAATGTAATCTCTATGCAAAGATCCTGTTTTGTTTTAATCAATTGTCAGCCGGCCGCCCCGGTGGTCTAGTGGTTTTACCCTCGAATACTACCAACGTTTGGTTGTCCTTGAGTTCGACACCCACCACGATGAAATTTGACTTTATTTGCAAAAATGCAATAAAAAAAAGAGATCAACTGCTGAGAGCGCCTGCTAGGTACAATTCGACGCGAGTCGACGAGGGAAGAAAATGCTCGATTCTCCTCGCGGTAAAAATGAAGGCACGTGCCGAAGTGGGGAGGGAGGAGGAGGGACCGCTATGTGACCCCGGATCTGAGTTACTACTGGGAGGGAGCGCGAGAATGGTGCGGGGATGATAAATGGGATGAAAAAAAAAAATGTTGCAAAGAAAGGTTTATGATTATTTCTACCGGTAAATAATATGTCAGTCTCTAGGAAATACGCACGGCACCATCAGCAGTCGTCATGGTAGAGACACTCCGGATATTATGTATTGAGGGGACGCGTCCGATTTCGACAACGTGAAAGCACCCACGAAGCAAATATAGCAGACACACATATCCCGCCTTCTCGAGAAAAACAGAGAAGAAGCGCTACGCCAACCTCCCGTACGAGCAAAGCCACCCCCGCACCTATCTTAGACAACGCCGATGCAACGAGAGATCGCCCTCCTCTTCTTCGTTTTTCTCCTCGCCCGCAACCACGCAGACCAATCAATGCGACAGCCTTCACGTAACAAACAAAACAATCTTCTTCCAAAACCTCGCCGGCTGACATGGCCCCATGTCGACGTATGATGCAAACCGACTTTGCATCCTGTCGACTTCGAACCTCCATTGCCACGGGAACAGCAGTGCAGTCTCTTCATTAATGCCAAGGCCTCTTTCGTTTCGCCTAGAGGCGACGCAGGTTCTCAATAATACTCTTTTCGATATTTTTGTTTGATAGACGCCAACTTTTACTTGACGGCGCATTTAACATAGCGTGTTTCGCCTATCCTTGCCTTCTTTGTTGTATAATATTACGGTTTTTTTCTGTCAAATCATGACTTTCATAATCCCATGTTCATACTAAACTCTTGGCTTTACTTTTAAGTTCAATGCATGCCAAATCGGACAGCTGCACCTTAAGCTATCGAAGTGCTGCCCTGCCCTACCCGAAGCATGGGCGCCGGCATCCGCCGGCGCCCATGCGAAGCCCTTGTATATTTATAAAATTATTCTAACGACGTCAGCCGTGAGTTCCACGACTTTGGGGTCGATGCTCATCCTTCCAAACTGCGTTGTTGGTACTTCTAGTATACTATGTGGGTGAGTTTTTTCACTTAATGGAAGGGGTCCTGTTATTTCTTTTTTACATGCGGTATTTAATGTAGTTTGTTTTTCTCCACTATAATGGCTGGTGTTGGCATTTTCGCTCTAGGTGGCGAATTTTTAGCTAGTTTTTTTATTACAGAGTTAAGTGTCCTGTTTCTTACTACTGTAGGTGCCTCTTTCCTTTTTTTCTCTCACTTTTTTCCATGTATTATCCTCGCACTACTCTCGCCCTCCCTCCCAGTAGTAACTCAGATCCGGGGTCACATAGTGGGCCCTCCTCTCCCCTCTCCACTACGGTATAATAACGCCTTCATTTTTTTTATCGCGAGAAGAAATAAGCATTTTCTTCCGTCGTCGACTCGCGTCGAGTTGCACCTACCCACGCTGCTAGGCGCTCTCAGCAGTTGATCCTTTTTCTGTTTTTTTTCGAAAACAAAAGAAAAATCTCACCACTACTAATAGGTGTCCTGTTTCTTATTCGGTGCCACTTATTCGCTATCCTGTTTCTTACATGTTTCTTATTCGGTACGATATGTTTCCTACTAGGTGTCCTGTTTCTTATTAGGTGTCCTGTCTCTCAGTAGGCGACCTTCCTTTTATTCCGTGTCCTGTTTCTTACTCGATGTCCTGTTTCTTGTGTGTTTCTTGTTCGGTATGGTGTTCTTCAGTACGTGTACTGCTTCTTATCAGGTGTCTTGTTTCTTATCAGACATGCTGTTTCGTCCTGGTTCCTATCCGGTGTGTTGTTTTCTATTCGGTGCGTTGTTTTCTATTCGGTGTGTTGTTTTCTATTCGGTGTGTTGTTCCTATTCGGTGTGTTGTTTCCTATTCGGTGTGTTGTTTCCTATTCGGTGTGTTTTTTCGTATTCGGTGTGTTGTTTCCTATTCGGTGTGTTTTTTCTTATTCGGTATACTGTTTCCTATCCGGCGTCCTGCTTCTTATCAGATGTCCTGTTTCTTGTTCGGTGTCCTGTACTGTCTTTGCTCACCTGTGGCAAATGTTGTGCTCATCGTGGCAGTAGGAGATGGCCGAGAGAATCTTCGATACGAGCGTTGCTGCATCCCGTTCGCTGTACCGTCCTTCCTCTGACTCTGTTTTCTGGATGATGCGGTCAAACAGCTCGCCGCCGCTGCACAGCTCGGTCACCTGTCATCGATGACAGGGTGCATCATAACGGTTACGTTATGATGGTTACACTACGACGGCTACACTATGACGGCTACGTTATGGCGGTTACATGCTGACGGTTACATGCTGTCGGTTACATGCTGACGGTTACATGCTGACGGTTACATGCTGACGGTTGCATTATTACGGTTGAGTTACGACGGTGACACGACGATGAATGTATGTTGCATCACCACAACGTTTACAACTCGACGGTTAAATTAAGACGGTTGCATTACGACGGTTACACTACGACGGTTACATTATGACGGTTATATTATGACGGTTACGCTATGATGGTCACATTTATGATGGTTACATTATTACGGTTGCAGTTGCCGGTTACGTTACAGCGGTTGCAATACGACGGCCACAATACGACGGGTACAACACGACGGTTGCATTGGTTGCATTGACGACGGCTGTACATCACAATATCACACCGGTTACCCTATGACCGCCACATTCCGACGGATATAGTAGAACGGTTACATCACGACGGTTACACTACGACGGTTTTGGCGACGTTTATGATACGACGGTTAAATTGTTACGGTTAAATTGCGACGGTCAATTTATAACGGTGGCATTATGACGGTTGCATTTTTGGCGGATACATGACGCCGGTTATACATTGGAACCACCACATGAAAATGCAAACATCACAAAGGGCACACGAAACGGCTACATTACGACGGTCATATACATTATGACCGTTTCATTATGACGGTTACATTTTGACGGCTACATTATGACGGGTTCATTTTTGACGGTAACATCACGACGGTTACATAAACAACGTCTAGAGTAAGACGGTTCCAATGCAACAGTCCAATGTGATAGTCGCAGCACGACGGTTACATTACGACGGTTACATTGCGACGGTTATATTGCGACGGTTTGTGATCGCCAGGGGACATCACTCCGTTACAGGTTTTATTATGACGGTTACGCTACGACGGTTACATTCCGGCTGTTACTTTATAACGGTTACAACACAATTGTTACAGCAGCATAACGGTTGCACTTCGAAGGTTACATTCTGACGGATACATTAGAACGGTTACATTACGATTGCTGTGCACACGGCGGGTATTTTACGACGATTTCGTTGCGGGTTACATAACGACTACAATTTTTCGACGGTTGCATTGCAAAGTTTTTTTTATGTCGTTACAATACGACCCACGTTTTTTTTTATGGTATATGGCCGCTACATCATTATGGCCACATGACAGCGGTCACACAACGATGACTGTACTTTCGGACTGTTACGATTGCGACTGTCAAGTACAATACGGCCGTTATAATGCGATGGTTACATTAGGACGGTTACGTTACGACGGTTACATTACGACGGTTATATCACAACATAACAGCGGTTGTACCACGATGGATACATTAGAACGGTTACATTACGATGGTTATGTACATTACGACATTACGACGGATATGTAGCTTACGACGATTTTTATCGCGACGATTGCATCGCTACCGTTCAATTATGACGGTTTCAGTACGACGGTTGGATTACAACGGTTACACCATGACGGTTACATCCAATTTCGGATCCATACTTGTATGACGGTTGAATTTTGACTGCTCTATTACGATGGTTGCATGACAACGGTCACACAACGAAGGCTATATTCCAACGGCTACAATACAGCGGTTACATTACGACGGGTATGTACGTAACGACCGTTACATTATAACAGTCACATTCGACATCTACGTTACGAAGGTTACATTATGACGGTTACATTGTTAAGGCTACGTTTCAACTGATGCGCTACGACGGTTGCATGGCTGCGGGCGAACTGCGACGGTTGAACCGCATTAGTGACAATAGCCAACACAGTCAACACACCGCTTCCGGTAACGTCACCTCTACCCCTCACGCGACTCGCCAAACGCTTCACAACGTTTCGCGCTTGTACACGCAGCGTCTGCCCGGTCGGCAAAAACCAACGTGCTCCGTCCCGGCACTATAGGTACACGAGGGGGTATGGTCCTACGTACTACGTCCCCGCATGATACAACGACTATGCCCCTCCCTCCCCCCCCCCATCCCTCCTCCTTCAAATATCTCACCAAGTGAAGGTTAGCCTCGTCCTCGTAGACGTCGACGAGGGCGATGATATTCGGGTGTTCCACCTTCCGGAGGATCTCCACCTCCCGCAGCAGGCTTTCGACGCGGGAAACCCTCGCCTTGCGGATGGTCTTGATGGCGAATTCCTCACCGGTACTAATGTTCACGCAGCGCCGGACCACGCCGTAGTGCCCCCGCCCGAGCGGTTTCGCCTGTTGCATTGCGGTGTGTTTTTGTGTTTATTAATAGTCGTTTTCGTTGAACACATGAGTGGTTCCTCTGTAGTGCCGGTTGGGTTGTACCGGCTACCCGCCATGGCTTCGCCTGGCGGGCATGGTGCTTGTGTTTACGAGTCAACTTGGTTTAATGCAGTAGTGATCCCTCTATACTGCCGGTTGACCGCTATAGTGCCTGTGGAATCGTTTCGCACAAACGGGAAAACGACTAGTGTCAGTATGCGGAGTAGTGCCGGTTGCCGCTATACTGCCGGTATTTCCCTCCATAGTGCACATACCGGAACATACGACTTATTCGACGACCGGTGGAAGCCGATTGAAGCCCGGCTTTGCTCGCTAGACTTCGCTCGAGCTTTCAACAGAGTCGTTAAACATATTCGAGTAGCCCGCCTTGACGAAATCTGACTACATCCATCGATTTATTGCCGGCTTTTCAAGGGTCATGATCAGACCCACGGTTCGACTGAGGACGGTTCCACAACCTCGCGGGTCGAGTCCGATCGCTGTCGGGCCAAGAGGTGTTCGGAATCTCACGGGCGGGGCCGCATCGGGTCAGGAGGTTTTCAAACCCATGGCTCGGGCCGGGTCACGTTGACCCCACCCGACCCGACCCGACACGACCCCACCCGACCCGACCCGTGAGAAGTGACTCGATCGCTGCGCTGCTGTGCTAGCGCTGCGGTGCGCTGCTGAGCGGAGATGAGCTGATGATGATGAGCCGAACTGAGCTCAGCTGAGACCTGGTTTGATGCAACTTCGTGCACCTACGGCTGGGCAAGCCAAGTAACTGCCGGAGAGGTAGATTGGCCATGCCCCGCTCAATATTACGTATTTAGGTGTGATTTTTGGACACGATGTTGATCTCGGACCAACCCATTTACCGAAAGCCAGCCTACTTAATTTTTCGTTTTTGCCCGAGAGATTTGACCGAAATAACGATCCGAAAAAAGACGAAAACGACCAAAACTTGGCTTTAAGAAAAAAAAGGCCGGCTTTCAGTTTGTTTGTACGTGCGGTCCAAATACGAGATTAAAAATTCCGATCGAAAACCGTAAAATAGAGCGGGGCATCTCAGAAACGCCACGTTCTCCACTATTTTGTCGAAAACATCTAACGTATACGTATATGGAATCGAGTTTGGTAATATTTCTTGATGGTTGGCGAAATGGGCAATTAAACGATATTTTTCTAGAGTCTTCAGCAATGTCTCCACCAAATTTCACCTTAATCGGGAACGACGATTTTTATACGAATTTATCGTTGGAAAGTTGGTGCTTTAGGATTTTTCGCGGATATCTCGGTGAGATCGAGTCGGAAGAAAAAAAGGCTTAGATTTGTTCTTATCCTTTTTTTTTAAAGCATGTGCGATGTTGTGTCATCGTCAGCACTTCCAATTTTCAAGTCCTAACTCGTTAAAGCGGTGGCGGTACGTAGAGCTTTCGGCGTCCGCTTTGTGGCTGGCCCAGCTCGTACAAAAAAAAGGCGAAGGAGGATATCAAAGAAAAGCTGGACCGTTCGGCAGGTAATGGAAGGAGGCGGTGTCCAAGTGGGAGGTCCTGAGAGGCCAGGGATGCACCCACCGAGCCCTCTCAGAAAAAAGACAAAAATAACAGTTCTACATTGAGGAGGACCCCTGGAACCTACTCAGGATAGATCTGATTCCCATGACTGTTCGTGCTGGGAACCACTTCCGGTCATGGGATCAAAGAATGGGCGCAGACCTAACCCTAGCCCTAACCCTAACCCTGATCCCCACCCGGACCCAAAATCGGCCAGAAACGGGCGAGAAACGCGGATGCGCCGCTTTTGACGTTTTTTTTATTGTTCCGATCTGTAGACCACGACCTCGGACCTGCCGACTTACGATTTTCCTCCACACACTAAAAGCAAGTAAAAATTGCTGAACAGGCTGAACCTTCCTTGGAAGTTCCCTTGCCTGAGTCGTTTCTGGGCGTACATATTTCAAACACTGAACGTTCGGGGGACCTGATACCTGGTGCGGAAAAATGTCAACTTCCCGAATAAACGCTGCTTGCTCCTGCTACTACTGATGCTGCCAGTAGCTTTTACAGTGTGCTCGCCGGGCCTGAGAGCTCTTATTGGCCGAGGACCAAAAAATAACCTGTTTCTAAACAATTTCCACGAAATGAATGGAGACCGAGAAACCCTTCGCTCAGGCAAAATGTTTGATCATTTTCCAAGATTTTTTTTTGAGAACCACGTGTAAACGAACCCTTTGTTGCTGCTTGTCACGGTACTCCCATCTAAACTCCGATCCCACCCCGGCCTAGGCACTCAAAACCGATCCCGGATTTAAAACTAGCCGTCACCAGGATCCACCAAGCACCCTGATCCTATGACATGCCGACAGCGACAGCCAGACACAAAAATTGAGGCAAAATTGGCACTAATCTACCCACTTTTCTATTACGTAGTATTTTACGTAGTATTGTAGGGACCAGTTTGTGAGACGGGCTTGCTCTGTGCTGCTCTAAGTCCCTTTTTCAATGAGACAGAGAGGGTCACTCGATTTGAGAAATTTTTATCCTGCCGTTCAGTTTCCCTCTCTCTCTCTCTCCTCCCCCCCCCCCCCATTTTGTTTTTACTTGTCTTGTTTTCTTTTTTTCCATGCAACAAGTCTCTGGTGTGCTGGCTTGCCTATGTTTTCCCCTATTTATACGTAGCGTCGAATGCGGCTGGCATTGCATGGCCAAAATCACGTTGCCGCATTTGCAATGTGAATCCCTGTCTTGTAATTGGTGACCGCAGAGAAGCCGGTCGCCCCGGTGGTCTAGTGGTTACCCTCCAATACTACTAGCGTTGGTTCTTGCGTTCGATTTCCATCGTGGTCAGATTTGAATGTATTTGCAAAAATGCAAGAAAAAAAAAAGGACCAACTGCTGAGAGCGCCTAGCAGCGTGGGCACGCACAATTCGACGCGAGTCGACGAGGGAAGAAAACGCTGAGTTCTTCTCGCGATAAAAAATGAAGGCACGTACCGCTGTACTGGGGATGGGGAGGGAGGGCCCGCTATGTGACCCCGGGTTTGAGTTACTACGAGTACTGGGAGGGAGCGCGAGAGTAGTGCGAGAATAATTATTGGGGCGAAAAAAACAAAGAAAAAAAGAAAAAAAAGAGAAAGAGACCTCGTTTCTCTGGAAGAAGGGAAGCATCGGCACGGACACTGGTTGTGCCGGTTGTGAAGATGGGTGAAACCATCAGTTTAACGTGAAGGATGTACAGAAGAACTTGAAAACAAATCCCTCGCTAATTCCAGGAACTTTGTCCGCAGAAAACGTGGGCGAATCCCACGCTCATTCCAGGAAATTTGTCCGCAAAAAAACGTGGGCGAATGGGTTTTTAACGCCTTCACAACTGGAAACTCGTTTTAGGGTGAAATTACTTGGATTTAGTATAGGGAAGGGTTACGGGGATCTGAAGGGGTTAACCCCTTTACAGCTGGAACCCCTTTTGGGGGACAAATTTACTTGGAATTACTTTAGGGAGGGGTTTGGGGGCTCTGAAGAGGTTAAGGTGGCTTTCCTGTGGTGGTCGGTTCCCACCCAATAGATCCCGTACATTCCCGTGGTAGCTAGTTCCCGCGGGAGGGGTTCCCGAGACGGCTGGTTCCCGCCCAAACGACCCCGTGCATCCCCGAGGTGTCTAATTCCCGCGGGAAAAGTCCCCAAGAAGAGCAAAAGTCGTTATCATACGGAGGACCGCCTTGGTTTTAATGGTGATGGTGATGTGGTGATTGTGGCGGCGTATTGGAACCGTCTTCAGAACGGTCCTCCACACCCATCATCATACGAGGGTACGTCTATGATACAACCTTCCTCTGCACATCTACGAACTGTACTTGTATATGCTACGATGACTACGAAATGTATTCTTATTTGTGCGTATTATACTCCATACTACCTGGAATTAACATACTTCGAGCGCAAACACATTCCCTGGTATTGAATAAACAACAGGATATAACAGGCGATGCCGGTCGCCCCGGTGGCGTATCAGGTTATCCTCGAGCCTGATATAGGTCAGTTTCGTGAGTTCGAGCCCCGCCGAGTGCATACTCGTACTAATTCGTTGGGACTTTTTCTTGTGCACAAATTGACTTGCGGAAAGCGCGAGAGCGTGAACTAGCAACACTCGATGTAAAATCGACGAGCAGTGGGATTGCTGAACCCTATGCGCGATAAAAATTGAAGGCAAGCACCGGGGGGGAGAAGGGACGACACCTGTGACCACGGCTTGTCCAGAAGCTGGAAAGTACTAGTGTGAGAAAAAAACAAAAAAACAGGCGGGGATCAAAGAGCAACACACACGTAACAGGGCTACGCACTGGCACACTGGCACACTACGTGCCACATATGGCTGCTATACATACGACTACGCTCACCCACATTTTTCTTCTTTGTTTCATATACCAAGGGGCAAACATCGTTTTCTTCCTTTTCGTTTTTTCCTTGCTGTTGCAAAAGGTCTGGTGTGCTGGCTTGCATCTTTGGTTTCTTCCCGCGTATTCATTGCTGTTACATTGCATGGCCAAACCACCTTGTTGTATTTTGCAATATGAATCTCTGTCTTGCAGTTCGTGACCACAGAGCTCGCCTCTCCATGCTCTATATCACTAACAACATAGGAGGCATCGGTCGGCACGGACACTGGCTGGTAGTGCTGCCAGGATGTAAATGGGTGAAAATATCAGTTCAACGTGAAAAACACAGAGAATGTGAAAATACTTGCCACACAAATTCCAGGCATTTCTTTCGCAAAGACGTGGGTGAGGAGGGTTATAGGGTTTAATCAGGGCTTTCCACTGGACGGATCAGGCTTTGCGGGCCGGGTCTGGTCATGATGACCTCACCCGACTCGTGTTGCTTGGAGCCGACCCGTGAGATAACGACTACTTCCTGATTCGACCCGACTCGACCCGCGAGGTTTTGAGAGCGTCCTGCCCCGGCCCGTGGGTCGGGTCGTGACTTACGATCCGTGAAAAACCCTGCTTTAATCAAAGATGTCAGGGGACGGTCAGTCAAGGAAAAACGTCCAGCGGTCAAGGATGTCAAACCGATCGTTCCAGACTAAAACCTAGAACTTTTTCCGTCAGTCACGGTGAGTTATTTGCCGTCGGTCAAGGGCTGAAAGTGCCGTCTCCTGACATATTCCGTTTTTTTAATGAATGGTGATGGTGATCAGCTCGTGGCGATAGCGTATGGCGTGATCGGAACCGTCTCCCTGGGCAGAAGGGTTCTCGGCACACATCAGACATCTAGAACTTTCCTCCGCACGTCTGATCTATTTTGCCATACCTGACACCTGGCACGATACGACATGATCTATTAATATGATTTTTTTTTTTTCTTCTTGTAATTGCACTCGTACGTATGATATGATATTCTACTTTATGCTGAAATTAACGCACACAGGGTGCATTCAAAAAGTTACGTACCATACAAAACCATTAGACCTATGTACCCGAGGGAATAAACAACAGAGCAACAGGGGAGCACAGAACAAAAGACACAAATTACAGGGGTGCGCACTGGCACAAATACTAAATGCTGCAGATGGCTGCTACCAGCACGCACATCCACTGATTGAGCCTGCCAGTACGTGCTGCCCGTAGAGTTGACCTTTACGCACGTCCGAGAAATACGCAGAACCGTAGTTGCAAAATGCGACCGCACCATGAAAATCAGCTTGGGGAGGAGTGAGCAGAGAGCCAACACACGGAAAAAAAAAAAACGAAGATCGTCTTAGCATCGCCGCAACTTCGCTACCTTTTCTTCCCGTCGTCTATGCTACTACTCTATTTTTCTGTGTCGATGCAGGAAACTACCCCCGTCGAGCCAACACAGAGTGTAACCACGGACTTGATCCCTCCAGTACTGCACCCTCGTTTCTGGAAAAAAACTACTTGAAATTAGACAATATCTGCAGTGGTCGTGAAAACGTAAAGCCCCGATGGTGCAGTATAATGGGAAAACACGCGAAACACGGAGGGGGGGGGTGCCTCTGGCAGCGCTTCCAGCGGGACCACCCTCACCACCCGCGGGGGCGGGGCGGGGCGATTGGCCTTGCCACGCTCGGCGTTCTTCGCTTCGCTCGAGCCCAGTAGGCTGATCATGTCCAGTACGCTGACTGCTGGCGCAGTCAATATAATATCTACTGATTTCTGAGCCTGCCAGGGCACAGCCCTAGCGAAATAGGTGCTTTTTTTTTCTTTTTTTTCATCCTCCGGCGGATGGGGAAAAATAAAGGTTTAGCTCACCACACTTCCACGTATTTTCATACGCGTCGTGTGCCGATTTAACGCAGTTGCTTTCGCAGCCCAACGCTGGCGCACCCTTCGGATCCCATTGTAGGTATAGCGTAAGCTGTCTCTATCAGTGGTCTTCGTTACAACCCCGGCAGCGCAAGCTACCGTTGTATACGGATGCGTGTGTATATCGACCCGGCCTGTCCCCTGAGGGTGCCGGCGTGTACGTTTACCGGTCGGTATGTGCGTAACATATTCGTATATACTGGCGCTGAAGAGCACAACAACAGAAGCACGTATAATATTATAAAAATAAAAAATACACTCCAGCTGTGAGATCGAAGATTTTGTCGAAACTCGTCTTTGCAAGCTGTGTGTGATACTCCGATCGCGCGTGTTACGGGTTGTGTGTCCTCATTAAGGATATAGGTCGGCGACTCTCCTTGCAACTACAGTGTAGCTATCAGGGTCAACAGGGTGATGTTGGCCAGTCTGTCCGCGGAAAATATAAAACCCGTTCTTGAGGGGGACAAAATCTGACAGCTGTGGAAGGAAATGCATCAGTTTATCAAGTGAATCCTGTAAGTCGAATAACCGGTGAGGGGAGGGCGGAGTTTTCAAGGACGTGGGGGCCTGGGTTTGATCAAGAGGGAGCGGGGGGGAGGGGGGGGGCGGGACGGGCGGGGCAACTCAATCTGTGCGTGGAAACTATAAATCCTTCAAGGGGATAAATCTGCCGTTTTTGGAAAGAATGCCCCAGTTTATCATGTATATCCTGTAAGTCCTACAACCAGTGAGGAGAGGGCAGAGCGTTCGAGGGGGTCGGGGGGGGGGGGGGCGGGCGAATGGGTTTTTAAAAAATATACTATCAAAATAAAAATACACTCCAGCTGTGAGATCGAAGATTTCGTCGAAACGCAAGCTGTGTATGATACTCCGATCGCGTGTATTACTGGGTGTGTGTCCTCATTAAGGATATACATCGGCGACTCCCCTTAATATATACCAGGTACCTGGTATATACCCTGTATATAATATAGTATCTACATTTTCTGCTGACTAACCAGGTATAGTACTATGTTTAGATTTACATCGTAGTTATACACATCAAGTTTACCAGGCAGTCATCGTAAGACTTCAGCGCCGGTAAAAAAACGATCAGGGTTTTTCACGTGTCAAGAGGACGTTTTCAAGTACTCCGGGGGCCGAGTCGGGTCGGGTCCGGTCAGGAGGTGTTTCATATCTCACGAGTCGAGCCAGGAAGTATACAATTCTCACGGGTCGGGCCGGGTCGGGTCGGGTCAAGTCGGGGCACCCTGACCCGGTCCGACCCGCGAAATACTGATCCGACCCGAGGAAAAAAACAACGAAAAAAATACCATTACGGCATCGGCCATGAGAAGCAGATGTACGTTGTAGCCCGGGCTGCCGGGGTGGGGGATAAGTGCTCAAGGAATGGACGTGCGTGCGCTACGATAGGGAGGGGCAATACGTTTCGGCTTGATATTGTCTGAGCGGCGGAGGGGATCTTCTAGAGCCCTTAAACCCCTCTCAATACTAATTCCAAGTAATTTTGTCCCCAAAACGGGGTTCCAGCAGTGTTGACCCAAAATCGTCGGAATGCATTTTTTTTTTTTTGCCCGGAACACGATTTTTTGGGGGGTAAGGGGTTTGTGTTAAAGGGACGCGTGCGATGATACGATAGGGAGGGGTTAACAACGTTTTCGCTACAATATCTCTTGAGCGGCGGAGGGTCCTTCTTAACCCAATATTATTGGTTTTGTTTTTGTAATATGATTTCATTGTATATATACACACACCGCATGTTCCATCATGACTCGACAGCACTAACAACCCGAGCATCAGGCCTGGGCTGCGCCTCCGCTGGCCTGCCACATAAACAGGGAGCACACAGGAACCTGCATACAAAGCCGGTAGACCCAAATAGCCCACTCCAAAAGTTAACTCACACTGTAGTCTAACACTCATTGTTTCATGCATACTGAATTCCGCAGATGTCTTGTTTTTGTTGTCTCCCTCAACGCGGGCTACACATGTTTCCGTGCGCAGGACAAGGCTGAACGTCCTAGTCCTGTTGACCCTGGCCTTAGCAGAGGAGTCACCGACCTGTATCCTTCACGAGGGTATTCATCCCCCGTAACACTTGCGATCGAAGTATCACACGCAGCTTGCGAAGCTGAGTTTTGATAAAAAAAATCATTTTGGGTTGACTTTACAGCTGAAGTGTATTTTTTCATTTTTTCTAATATACACCCAAAATCGTAAGAATGTAATTACGATATTGTTTTTCTTCAACATGAATTTATAGTATCATACACCTATAAGGGCCCGGATTAACGAAGAGCACGGAGAATCGTAATTCGATTTCTTGAATTTAATGAAAAATACACGAAAAATTCGACCCTGCTTCTTATCAGGGAACGGCGTAGTGCGTTCTAGAATTAAAAAAACGCAAAAGGTCAACGAACACCCGTGGGCAACGACCGACGCAAGCGATGGCTCGCGTCCTCCCCGGAGCGCCGCGGCTAGCGGCAGATTGTTTTTGGCGGCGGCGGCTAGGAGGCTATGGCTCTAGGCGTCTCTTGGATGGGCTGGCGCCGCCCCGCCGCCCCACATGGGCAGCAACGACGGGGATGTATCGGTCGAACTTTTGAGCCAAGTCGTGATGTGCTAGTTGGTCGTGTAACTTTCGAGGTGCAGGGCGACGAAAAACTGGGTTTGCGGCGGTCTCGATTGTTTTTGAGGCATCGCGGGCGGTTTAGGCTGTGCTAAAGGCCTTCGGAGACCGCACTGCGGCTGCTCCGGTAGTCCTACCGCTCGCAATGGTGGCTTCTTGCCTCTCAATCAGCCGACGACATGGCACCAATTCGCGTGGCTGGCTTCGGTTACATTATACATGCCATGCCTAGGTGCACAACCCCAAATTGAATTTTGATTTTGGACTAAATTCGACCAACAAAGTATTTTTTTCTACTTTGTTGAATTTGATTTTTCGTAATAATTCTGAGAATGCCTGCTCGGTGATTCACTCTTTGACCAATCAGATGCAAAATTAAATTCATTTCTTAAAAAAAAAAAATAGAATGTCGACATGGCAAGTTCCATGTTAACCCATTCCCAACTCCCAAAACGTATCCTATTCTAACCCCAAGTGTTTTGTCCCCATGTCGAGAGTGCGGTGCTAAAAGGGTTTATCTGGGCCGCTAAAAGGCCATGGGATTGTTCATCGAGTTGCGCTTGTGTGTTTCTCAAAATATTTTTTCAGGTCAAGTGTAGTTATTAAGAGTTCCTCAAGTCAGGCTATCATACCGCGCGACACATGCTATATGACTAGGCTATATACATATCATACTATTGGTAGCAACCAAATTTGAAGGAAGCAGCTGAAAAGTCAATAACAACTGGAAAAACGAGCAAAAATGAAAACAATGAGGTGGAACAAGAAAACAAAGAAAAGCTGGACCGTTCCGCAAGTAATGGACGGAGGCGGTGTCGAAGTGGGACCCCCGGAGATGGCAGGGATGCACCAACCGAGCACTTTCAGCAGAAATATAAAAATAACTGTCCGTATATATATTATAAAAAATGAAAATACACTCCAGCTGTGAGATCGAAGATTTCGTCGAAACTCATCTTTGCAAGCTGTGTGTGATACTCCGATCGCGCGCATTACGAGTTGTGTGTCCTCATTAAGGATATATATATATATATGTGTTTGTTTTTTAACAAAACAATATGACCCCTCCCAATATGAAAAAACTCACCCACATACCAGGTAGTATATTACAAGTTCCAATAACGCAGCTTGCAAAGATGAGTATTGACCCGAAATTCGTCGAACTCACGGCTGACGTCCTTGAAATATTAAAAAAAAAAAAAAATACTCTCCGCTTATAAGCTTGGTCTTCGTTGGTTCGAATCCGGGTGTCATCCGAAAAAAAGAATGATCTTCATAAAAAAAACGATGTATATTTTTATAAAAATTGAAAAACGTCAGCTGTGAGTACGACCGATTGAATGATAGAAACTCAACTTTGCAAGCTGCGTGGTACATCTATGTTTCGCCAATATTCGTACACAAGTAGCAGTAGTTGCACATTTGTAAAAATAATAATAATATATACTCCGGAGTATGTGGAGCAAGAAATCAAAGAAAAGCTGGACCGTTCCGCCGTTCCGCAAGTAATGCACGGAGGCGGTGTCGAAGTGGGACCCCCGGAAATGCCAGAGGTGCATCAACCGAGCACTTTCAGCAGAAAGACAAAAATAAGTAGATCTATCTGTAGTAGTATGTAGCATGTGTCGCGCGGTATGGTAGCCTGATGACATTTCTAAACTGCCTTAATTTCTCCCAATTATTTCAAGCTTATTACAAAAGCATACTGGTACCAGGTAAAAAGTAGCGTGCCTAGTGTTTGTTTTTTCTCGGGAACAATAATTCGAGAGAGTACTTGGTACTTTGAACTCCGGTAGAATTCACACCCCGAGCATACCCGGGAGGATGATTGATGGTTATTCCGCACTGCGAATACTGCGAGCATTAGGATAAAAATGGAAACACGCGCTGCTGCTGCATGAGGTATGCACTATCATTTTTTTCTCGCAAACAACTACTTTCCAGCTTCTGGACAAAAGCCGTGGTCACAGGTGTCGTCCCTTCTTCCCCCCGGTTCTTGCCTTCAATTTTTTATCGCGCATAGGGTTTAGCAATCCCACTGCTCGACGATTTTTTTCATCGAGTTGCTAACGCACGCTCTCGCGTTTTCCGCAAGTCAATTTGCGCACAAGAAAAAGTCCCCACGAATTTATACGAGTATGCACTCGGGGAAATTCGAACTCACGAAAGTGACCTATACCAGGCTCGAGGATAACCTGATACGCCACCGGGGCGGCCAGCTTGTAGTATAGAGTGTCCCGAGAAAATTGATGGCCAAGTATGGCTGACGCTTTTAGTGATGCCCGTTCTAGCACGTCGACTCGTCGTAGGAGTCGACCCATCCGGGAATTTCTTGCTTGCTGTAGTCCCGAATAATACTAAAACAGATTAATTTTCTTGCAATATGGAGGAAGTCGTTGTGGTTTTCACGATACGAATTCCGACTTTCCCCAACACCTTTACACGGGTGAGTTAACGTTTGTGGCCTGCGGGTGCTCCACCCGGAAATGACCACGGAGGCTCTCTGGATTAGCACAAAGCAATCGGATATTCGGCGACACGCACGTTTGATCATTCAGTATTAGCGCAAGAGTTTCCATCCGTGGGAGGGCAGGGGCCTGGCGTTTTGGATCCACGCTTTAGTTTGTATTTTCCCTGGTAGTGTGTGAGATGGGCGTTCGAAGAGCTTTGGGATCAAGTGTGCACCGCCCGACGCCTGATGCAGAACGCCAGATGTCACTCGTCGGTCTTCATTCGATCAATACCGGTGTGTGAGTGTGCCTTTGCATGACATCTAGAGCAGAAGAGAGATCACTTCGGAACAGCAGTAGCGATCGACGTCCACCGCACGTTCCATCATGACTCGACAGCACTAACAACTCGAGCATCAGGCCTGGGCTGGACCTGCGCTGGCCTGCCACATATACAGGGAGTACACAAGAAGTTGCGCACGAACCCGGTAGACCCAAGTACCCCACGTACTCCGATAGTTAACTCGAAACACTATAACACTTACATGAAAACACTTGATGTTTCATGCATGCTGAATTCTAAAGTTGTCTGGTTTTTGTCCCCCTCAATGCGGGTTACACAGTTTCCGTGCGCAGAACAAGGTTGACGTGTTAGTCCTGTTGACCCTGGCATTAGCAGGGGAGTCACCGACCTGTATCCTTCACGAGGGTATACACACCCCGTAACACGCGCGATCGAAGTATCACACGCAGCTTGCAAAGCTGCGTTTTGGTCAAAAAATCTTTTTGGTCGATCACACAGCTGAAGTGTATTTTTTTCATATTTTCTAATATACCAGGTATCCGAGTACCCAGAATAAACTACGCTGCCCGTTCTGAGGAACAAGAAAAACTTTCCACCTTTTCCCCACCGTCACCGATGAACCGTACATTTTTTTCTTCATTTTTCTTTTCTTTTTTTCTTTCTTGCTCTTTTTTTTCCGCCTCTCTGCAAACTTGACCTGGTCTTGGTTTGCTGCCTCGGCTTGTGTGTGATATGCTCTGCTTTTCGAAACAAATACGTAATGCATTGCATCGCCAACTCTACAAGTTGACTGCTGTATGTATGTTGCGATGTACCTGTGGTATATCTCTCTGTATTATATAAAGTTCAAAAACTTTTCGATAACCGATCACAGAGCTTGTACAGCAGCACCGGCCGTTTTGGTGACGAGACGCCGAGTACCAAGTACCGTGTAACTGGTCTGTGGTTCTGGGCTAGATTTTACACCAACTACAAGAATATAATCGTCGAATTTCTTATATCCCCGTTTATAAAGGCTTACCAGGTAGTTTCTTGTGAGTAACCTTCTGTATGAGACGGTCAGTAGTGTGCCACACCTCTATTATTAGCATGAAGATCTGGCACTGAAACCGGATATGCTGCGATGTCAGTGTGGGTAGAAATACAATCATAGGATGGCACACACAGACTACACATGCGTCCTGCCTTGTCAAGCACGAGCGGACGAGCAGCGGGAGCGGGATGATTTATGCACTTGCACTGCCCTCTCAAAGCCTCAACCAGATCCACCTCGTATTGAGTACCGGTGCTGGTGCTGCTACACGGACACACAACTACGCTTTGAAGAGAGAATGCTCAGGGAAGGACCCATCCCACAGCAACAGCAGCAACAGCGTGGACATGATCGTTTACGCGTTCACCCTACTACTGGAATTGCCCGCTTGACGCGATTCAATCCTGGGCATAAAAATCAGTCGTTTTAGAAATGCAAATAATCTCATTTTAAACCCAAGTAGTTTGGCCTGCAAAAAAATAGACATACTTGTAATATGTTGGGGAAACCAAGATAAATTTCTTGGAATGGAAGTCGGAAAAAAAAAATTGAAAAAAACATACCAGATAGAACACCGAACTGCCGATACCTTTGTAATACTCGTACGTAGTATTTCCAGGTACCACAGTGTATGTAAATATAAATATCATATATATTTTAATATTAAGATAAAACGGTATTTATATTTACGGTCGAAATGTATATTGCTTCTCGTTTCGCATCACTACAATCTGCATCGGAGTAATTTGCATACTAATGTTGAGTGAAGCTTCAACGACCGCTACGTAAAACTCACGTCAATTTTGTATTTTTCCTCGACCTTCCCGCTGGTGCTTGTAACAAAGCCGTCGGTGAGAGCGGTGTTCCTTCGCCTCCCCTTCTCGACACCGTTGGACTGCTGCTGGCCCATAGCTTTATTGCTTTCGCCTCAGTTCTCTAGGTCTATTTGTTGCTGCTGTTGCTGTTGCTGCTTGCTGCACACATCACACAAACTAACACTCAAACAGAACACGAAAGTTTTGCACAAACAAGAAGCGCTATTTCTCGGGAATTCGTCGCCACAGCCCCCGGTCGACGAACATAAGTGGGGAGTGGAATTATCGACCCTGGTAAGGCACGTGAGCTTGGTTCTGTGCACAGACAGCCCAACCCGCCACAGAGTGCGAAGGAAGGCTTGCACGACTCTACGAAACCAGCGAGATTCTTGGTCCCATTGCTGGGGTATGTGACGGCCTGTGAATCGGACGAGAAACGAGGAAGAGGCCCGCGAGACTCGAGGCGCCCACTCTATATCAGGTTAGTCGCGAGCCGCTCCCGGCGCAAGCGGTCCCGCCGCACCTTTCGAGGAAGCAAGCGTGACCTGTAACTGTGAAGCGGTGCGCCTCGTCCCGAAGGGAGTCCAAAATTGGCGGGGGCATACATACACATACACTCGGTTCCTTTTCCTGAGCAGTCTTCCTCCGAGACGGGTATTTTAGCAGTCATTATACGCTCTCTTACCTTTCCTCGCCCCCCCAACATAAAGCTCTCGCCACTGTGTCCTGCCGTGTACCGTGTATCATACTCGTACTCGCACCATACCATGATCTACTGTTGTGCCTGGTACCTGGTGTACGGCAGCAGCAGTACAGCAACCCCACCAGCAACCCCTATAGTGCTCGACTGAACCCCGACGGCAGATGGGTCGCAGCCGAGAGAGAAGCAACGAGCGCCGCCGAGCGGGCCAGCACGGTGGAGGTGGCGGTAGCGGCGGCTTCGGTGGTGGAGCCTCGAAATGGCGAAGCATGAGCTCGGAGATTCGCGACGATGATCGCAGCGGAGGAAGAGGAGGGGGCGGGGAGCGAGGCAACAGCTCCCGCAGCAGCGGCGGCGGTGGCGGCGGTAGCAACAGCAAGCCCCTCGACAACCATAGCGACAACAGCGGCAGCAGGCGCAACCGGTCCCGACCGAGGAACGCCGACAGTGGTGCCAGCGCGCGACGCCGCCCCGGCAACAGCAGCGGTGGCGGTGGCGGTACCGCGCGGGACAGCAGGGACCGCCACCGAGGCGATAGCCCTGACAGGGGGGGTAGGTCAGGCGGCGGCAGCGGCGGTGGTCGTGACGGTGGCCGCGGGGGCAGCCCAGGCGGTGGCGGGCATAGTGGTCGCCGTCTAACCGGGAGAGACTCTAGGGAGCGCGACATCAGCAGCAGGAGGGACCGCCGCAGCTACAGCCGGGACAGCAGAAAGCGCGGAAGTGGGGGGGGGGGTGGGGACACAGGCCACGGCACCGGCACGGGCAGTAGCGGCGGTGGCGGCGGTGGTGGCGGCGGCAGCGGTGGCGCTAGCAGTGGACGTCGATCCGAGCGCTCCCCAAACCGCAGACCTTCCTCCCGAGGGTCACGCCAGCGAAGATCCCCGAGCGGTGGTGGTGGCGGCGGTGGAGATGGCAAAGGCAAAGCCGAAGAAGTATCTCATTTTCACAGGCGCCGTCAGAGCACGAGCAGCTCCTCTCCACAGCTCGGCCGTGGTGGCAGCACTGGATGCCACTACCCCAAGGACAAACCAAACCAGCACCAGCAGCAGCGTCGTCGGGGCTCGTCGAGGTCGCCCTCCGACGGCGGCGACCACGGGCGGCAGCGCCACCCAAAGCGTGGGGGCAGCGGTAACGGTAACGGTGGTGGCGGTAGCGGCGGTGGTCGTGGCGGCGGCGGTAGCGGCAGCGGCGGTTACCGCAGATCCTCCCCCTCCACCACGGCCGCTGCTTCTTCGCCCACCGCCTCCAAGCAGACCAGCAGGCGCGCCGCTCGAAGCTTGTCCTCCCAGCGCCACCACCACCGGCGATCGTCACCGTCCTACTCCTCCCCGTCACGGTCACGGTCAATGTCGCGGTCAAGGTCAAGGTCGCGGCCAAGGGTAATGGCTAGGTTAAGGTCAAGGTCATTGTCGGGCTCCAGGTCGAGGTCGAGATCGCCTGCTGCTCGGGGAAGGCAGAGGCCGAGCCTCGAGCCGAGAGGGAGGAGGCGGCGGCGGGGGCGGGAGCGCTCGGCGGATAACGTGGGCAGGGTGACCGGCGGGCGCGGTCGAAGTTTGTCCAGGTGTGTGTTTCGTCACGACGATATGTAGGTATGTGTCTACGCACTTGTATGTAGGGGTACTCTTATGCGACGTGCCTTATGTGCCGTGCACTCGGCGTCTTGTTGGGTCCTGCTGTTGTGATGCCTGAACACATGTTTTTGAAACACATTTGAAGCACGTTGTACAATCCCTTGTACCAAGGGTGTACTGAACCAGGTATATTATTTTTTCCGGGGTTTTGTAAAGGTTGAAGGTTGTTTTGTCATGTTTTAGGATAGGATATTATTTGAAATCAAAGGGTAGGATAGGGTGGGACTATATATATAGTATTTGTTAGTGTGAGAGCTTCGGTTTCGGTTTTGAAATGATCGTTTCAAGTCTGTTCCAGCTGGTTTATTCATGGTTTATTTCATTGGATTATCTATGCGACGGTTTTTATTTTCAAAATGAAAAAGTCGTATCCATGCCTGGTTCCTTTGCTCATGTATACTCTGGTCGTCGCTGCTGATGCCTGGAAAGATTAACGGTCAGTTTGTAATAAATATTGGCGTGTTCGGAACAAGCCGGCTCCGCCTCGTTTTTAGGGTCATGCCCCCCCCCCCCCACGCTGAGTTGCGATATTATATCTGCACGGCGTGTAAACATACCCCACATCGGACACATCAGATCCCTTTTCATGATAATATATAAAACTCCGCCCTCCCCTCACCGGTTATTCGACTTGCAGGATACACTTGATAAACTGATGCATTTCCTTCCACAGCTGTCAGATTGTGTCCCCCTCAAAAACGGGTTTTATAGTTTCCGCGCACAGACTGACTAACATCACCCTGTTGACCTTGATAGCTACACTGTGGTTCCAAGGGGAGTCGCCGCCCTATATCCTTAATGAGGACACACAACCCGTAATACGCGCGATCGGAGTATCACACACAGCTTGCAAAGATGAGTTTCGACGAAATCTTCGATCTCACAGCTGGAGTGTATTTTTATTTTTTTATTATATGTCTGTTGATCCCTGGCCCATATGATCTGCATGGCCTATGGATGATGCTGCCGGGTGAGAAGTTCTGCATGATCTACTACTGTAGCACAAGGTTCCTGGGTTGGATCTGTCGAACCTATTCCTGGCATGGTACATCGCGGATCTAATGGCAATGGTGGTGGTTCTTCACGGACGCTGCTTGTTCCTGCCCCTGCTGCTGGGAAAGCCTACTATTCAATCGGAAGAAGGGTTAATTTTCTTTCCCTCCCCTACCTTACTTGAGAGTCGGGCCCACTTTTTTTATCAATTGTGTGAGTGACTAATAAAAACACACTGGAATGGAAACTGCTTTTACGGCCTCATTCGGTAGGTATGAAACTGACCCTTTCGACGTGGAAAAAAAATTGCCACGTTGGGAATCTCGCAAAATGTCAGCAGTTGCTGCACCTCGAAGAACGCACGATCTTTGGCGCCATCCCTGCCCCGTCACCACGTAATTTATCGTCAGTTCATTCCATCGTCCATCGTCTTTCGTCCCATATTCCCTTCACCCACTCCTCACATCTCATTCATTCTCCGCCATCCCATGAGCAATGGTGCCACACCATCCCGTATTATATCCCATCAACGATCATCTTTCCAATCCGTCATCCATCATGCCATCTTGCCAACATCCATCACCCATCATCCATAATCCCGCATACCGTCTCGTCATCCATCGTCCCATCAAATATCATCCCATCACTTATCATCCCATCACATATCATCCCATCACATATCATCCCATCACCTACCATTTCACCATCACATAATCCCGTACGCCATCCCATCATCCGTTATCCCGTCACCCATCACCCAACCATTCCATCACCCATCACCGATCATCTCTCCCGCCACCCATCCATCACCCCAGTAACCATCCCAACATACCCGTGTCTCATCCCACCACCTCATTATCCATCACGCGTCAACTCAGCATCCCGCCATATATCCTCCATAATCTCATATTCCCATACAGCATCCGGTATTGCATCCCATCATCCATCCCATATATAATCGGACACACCATCCCATCCTCCATCATCCCATCGTCCATCCCATCATCCATCCCATATATAATCGGACACACCATCCCATCCTCCATCATCCCATCATCCATCCCATCATCCATCCCATCATCCATCATACCACCTTCCCACCATCCCATCATCCATCCCATCATCCATCATACCATCATCCAACACCCAGTCATCCCAGTGCCCACGCATCCACTATCCATCACTACCCTATATCACCCCGTCATCCCATCATCTCCCACTCATCACCGATCTTTCCACCGTCCCATATATCATCACGTGCTCGAAGTTTTCCATCCCGAATACCATCCCGTAAATCATCCCATATACCATCCCGTATAGCATGCCACCATCTCCCACTCAATGCGTAATCTCGTTGTCCCACCACCCATCCTCCATTACCCATCCTTTATCCGTCATCCCCGTATATCATCCCGCCATCCGATCATCCGACTATCCGATCACCCACAATCCGTGATCCCATATATTATCCCCAGATCTGCCCATATTTCATTGTATCCTCCCTTGTGTCATCGTATGTGCCGCCCCATGTACCATCCCATGTACCATCCTCTACGTCATACCATCATCCGCCTCCCATCGCATCATCCCGTCATTCCACCGCCCATGAACGATCAACCATCCAGTATCCATCATCCCATATCATCCCATGATCTAACACCCATCACCCATCGTCCACATCAGACCCTTCCTTACCAAACGAAGACGCCGCATGTCTAACCTACAGTACTGCAGTACACTCATCAATAGTAAGAAAAGGGGTAGTAAGAAGGGCAGGCGGTTACTCACAGGATTACAATGAATCCGGGAATCTTAACTCTGAAGTCAGTGTAGGACGAACGTTCTACCACACAAGAAACCCAGTACAGGTCGGTGTTTTTTGTTTCTTATTTGCAGCCCAGTACTGCGTAGGATCTTCGGACAAAAACGAGAAATTGGGGCTGTGGTCCATCGTTTTGTTCGATGCTGTAAATTATAGCTACTCTAATTGCAAGTTGTCCCAAGAACATGGGCACCGTGCTATAAATAGAGGGGTCAAGGTTGACCCGTTTGCTAAAATGCAGAAGCGATTCAACCACTGCTGTAATTTGTTCAAGCAGTTTTGTCCCAAAGACGTGGATGCCGTGCCAAGGGGGTTAACCCCTTTACAACTGGAAACCCGTTTTTGGGGACAAATTACTTGGATTTAGTATAGGGAGGGGATCGGGGGCTCTAAGGGGGTCAAGCGATTGCATACCGCGCGCAGACTCCGATGTGGTCGTATTTGCCTTGCAAGGCTGCGCGCTAGGGCTGGGTGTTCGAAGTCGTGCATGGCGCGTGCTTTCTAATCGTAGACGGAATTGACTCAACGCCGAGCGACGCAATGTGGTTTTTCGTGTGTTTGTTGTTGACTTTTTGGGACTTGGGAGGGAAATAACGAAAATAATGACGACTAAACCGGAGGGGCGAGGTTGACACAAAGTCTGCGTTCTGCAGATGGACGAAAACTGGTACACAAACGAAAGTGTATGGAGCTTAAGCTTTTTTTTCCCGGATCCCCAGGAGGATCTAAAAATAAGAATAATAATAATAATGACGAAAACATCACTAGTTTTTGGCACCATTGATGGTAGTTGTTCTCGCCCGTGCAGTGGGTACTTGTTATTTGTGAGCGGCTGCCCCCCCCCCCCCCCTCCTCCCCCCTTCTCCCCTCTCCGCCCCTCCCCTGCGGGAAACGCGAAGATGGTTGTCGATGTGAGGCTGCATGTATGTGGCACCGCTGACAGCTGCTGCGTCGGCTTTGTCTGCTCCTTCTGTTCCTCTACGTGTACATCGCGCCACCCCATTGGGTGCTACTCATACCCCCAGTGCCGTGTCCTGCCTGCTCTGTCTGGGGGCGGAAGTCACGCGGCCCTACGACTGCCGTGTGTTCGTCTTCTTAACCCTCTTTTTCTGGAGAATACCACGCTATTTCCAGGAACTTGTACGCATAAACGTGGGCACAGTCCCGAAGCGGGGAACAACACACGATTAATCCTACCCAACGGCATCCAGTACGTCCGATGCCCGTGCTGATTCTGCACCCTAGAGACATGCAAGCACGGTGGTCAAGAGCTTTGTGACTGGAATCAATGGATCGCAAACGCAGTAAGGAGATTTGACCATGCAATGCCAAACGTGCTGGATGCGAAAAGCGGAACATGCACAGTAAGAAGACAGCGCCTCGCAAATATTGTGAAGATATTTTGGCAATGCAATGCGCAAATATTGTAAAGAAAAGCGGAACATGCGCAAACCAACAAACCTGCACCGGTACGCGGTTCTCTGTAAGTGTTGGTTCGGACGGGTGAGGTTGAGTCTGCCCGTACCCGGTGCGCATTTTTTTTCACACTTCTACTTTCCAGCGTCTGGATAAGCCGTGGTCACAGGAGTCGCCCCTTCTCCCCCCCGGTTCTTGCCTTGAACTTTTATCGCGCATAGGGTTCAGCAATCCCACTGCTCGTCGATTTTTCATCGAGTTTTACCTAACTCACGCTCTCGCGCTTTCCGCAAGTCAATTTGTGCACAAAAAAAAGTCCCCACGAATTTATACGAGTGAGTATGCACTCGGGGGGACTCGAACTCACGAAACTGACCTATACCAGGCTCGAGGATATCCTGATACGCCACCGGGGCGACGGCTTGCATTATTTTACCCCGGCTAGTGTAACCCGTGTGCCGTGTGAGTAATAACTTCTTTCAGGAGGAAACCATGCCCCGTCTGTGATAGTCCTTCGCCCCGTAGCGACTGAAAACAATATAAGTATATACGGAGTATAATTCGAAGTATCCCCCCCTACCAGGCAGTGGCAAGTACAATACGAAGTGATCTCCTATAGTGCCTGTATGTGCCGTGCGGAAACGCCGGCACTATAGCGGCACTTCTCCGCGTATTGCCACTACTGCTTAGTCCTTATTCCGTATGTGCCAAGCGATTTCGCAAGCACTATAGCGGGCAACCGGCACTATTTTAATACTCAATCGGCGCTATGGAGGGACCACTACCTTAGTTAGAATTGTTCCCTGTAAAGCGGGTGCGGTTCGAAAGGGGTTTGCCTCTTTTTGTAGGGTTGCATCCGTGTGTCGGAGACACAATGCTCGGGACTTGATGGGGATACGAACTTTTTACACCTCGCGGACAGGCGACGATCTAGATCGTATGTGACAATCTAGATCTACTAAATATAACATCCTGTATTGTCGTTGTTAGATATTGTGCAGGATCTGTACCAAAATGGTACAGATCCAACCCCGGAAACGTTTTTGCTTGGTCGTGAATACCGTACGGCTCCCGCCCGTTAACATGAGCTAGACTATACGAATTTTTTCTAAAAGGTCTAGATCACCAACCGGGGATCTGTCCGACGTGTCCAAGTTTTGCGGTGGCGATTCAACGACCCACATATATTGGGGGAACTCTATGCTGTAGTTGAGTGGATACCCGCGGCCATGTGAGTTCAGTTTGCACATCGGACCGTTTCACTTGTGCGCCTTCTTCGTATCGTGCGTTTTAGGCGGGAAAGCGTAGTATTTCCCGGACAAATTTTTATTTCGTTTGGTTTTTCGGATCTCCCTAGGGCTCCAGCACCTTTGTGTGACCACGGACTCAAGATTTTGACTAGAGTGAAAGTGAGACAACAACAACAACAACAACAACAGCAGCAGCAGTTGGTATTGTATCAGGTATATAAAGACTGCTGCACCGCGCTTTGGAGCCCCGAAACCCCTCCGTATACTAAATCCGAGTAATTTATCCCCGAAAACGAGTTTCCAGTTGTAAAGGCGTTATAACTATTATAGGAGAATACTTGTTGCAGCGGTAAAAGGGTGTAAAAGAAACGATCTAAGATTTGCTAGCCACGTTTCGGGCGCAAACTACTTGGATTTGGAGACGATTTAAGATTTACTAACCACGTTTTGGGCGCGAAATGCTTGTATTTGGAGTGGTGTATGTATTGCGATAGTAAGTGAGTTTTCAGAAGCTCTGACCAGCCGCACCCGCATGTAGGACACTCTACTTGGAGTTAGAATGGCTACGTAACTGTTTGGTTTTTACAGTGCTGTAGTAAGGGTGTGTGTTTTCGATGCGGCGAAGAATATACGTGTATCCCAACTCGAATTCCAACTTGCTGGAGATAGAATTTAGCTCTCTACGTGATGGTAAAGTGTGTTTTACTCTATATCCGGCAAATAGCAAATAACGTTCTAACTCTAATTCCAAGCACTTGGTATTAGAGAATGGAGTTACTTCCGTGTACAGACTGGGTACCCAGGTTTTCAAGAGCGCCCTAGATAAGGTCATTGGGGACTTAACGCCTGTACAACTGGAAACCCGTTTTAGGTAACAAATTACTTGAAATACGTATAGTGAGGGGTTTTGAGGCTCTACAGGGGTTAACACTTTGGGAATGTCTGTTCGTATATACCTGTGGTACGTTGTTGGCGACATATTGGGGCGTTGTCTAAACTCTGTTCGGATGAAAAAAATGTAAAGAATAAACAGAAGTCTTGAAACCGACGAATTATAAAACCCAAGGCCAACCAATAAAAAACTACAGGTTGAAATATAAAATTATAGGAAAACATGTGTCTTGTTCATTTTTTCCGCTGATTTTTCGTGGGTTGGGGTGGCCTTGGTTTGTAACCTTCGACGGTTTCGATACTAACCTTAATACAAATTCCTACCCAACTCCTACCCAACCAAAGTTGGTAAATCGCAACCACCCTATTATTTGAAATTTGCGTGGGATTTATTTTGCGGTGGTTAAATAGAGGGTTTAGAGCGATCAAAAGCGGCCGTCGCAAAATGAAGTAGTAAGCTGGGTTTTGCTTCGTATATCCCTTAAGCCGTGCACCCGCTCTTAAGTCGGGTCTGTCTTGCCTCCCCATCGCTAAGAAAACCCGAATGTATATACATACATTTTCCCTGTTTTGTAGTTATAGTAAAGTGGTGCGCTCTTATAGGGCCAAAAATGTGCAACTCTAATATCGCTTGTTGGTGTTTTTGTCCCCACAACGTGGATGCAGAAGTATCGGATTCTCAACCAGCGACATCGCCACTGTATCATCTACTCCCACTTTTATGATTTACCCTCCCCCCCCCAACCCAAGTTAATTATGCACCCCTCCAATGTCAGGGGGGCGAGGGGCACACTTTCCGGATAGGTCAAATCGATAACCTTCATGTGGGTTGGCCACGGTCTGTAAATCCCCAACCTGACCCATGTGAAGCGTTAAGAACGAAACAAAAAATGGCAAAAATAACTACAATAAGCCGTGGTCTACCGGTAAGGCAATTAGATCCTGGCCGACTGACAAGAAGGTTATCGATCGACCTGTGTGAACAGTGTGCCCCACCCCCACCCCCTCCCACCTCCCTGATAAATACGCCTCACAAGTTTCGGACGTACTCTCTCGCCCCCCCTTGAAAAATACCTGGTACACACTACCTGGTATGATTTTTGGGACACTGGGGGCACAGCAATTCGCCTATTTATACCCTGCTCCCGGTGTTGTGAAAATTATTCCATGCCTCCCCCCTGCTTTCCTTTCGCCGAACACCTCGTGGGGCTTCGCGCTTGGTGCAAGTAATGCCTGCCTGGTCGGTGAAAACCCGACGTGCTACGTCCCGGCATTGTAGAGGTGCGAGGGCCTAATAGCTATGGTCATACATGGATGAAGTTGGTACACACCCCACTCGTTACCTTTTCCCGCAGGGTACCTTCTACGTCAATCTACGATGGTAGTATGACGTGAATGCTGTATTTTAACCTGATTTGACGTCTCCCTGTATTCCCACCCCACGTTGTTGGGTTTCCATTCAGGGTGGTTGGAATTAACAGGTGGGGTTGTAAAACCCCAACCCCCTCCCTGAGTCCCAGGGATTCCCAAGGCCCACCCCCAAGTTGTGTTGATTTAACCCCACTTCGGGTTGCTAGGGTTCAAGTCCAACCCGGGTTACTGGAGTTAAACCCCGCCTCAAGTTGTATTCGTTTCAACCCCACCTCGAGTTGTGGGGATTTCGACACCCCACCCTCGATTGTTGGGATTAAAAGGCCCACCCCGTGTTGTTGGGTCTAAACCCCACCCCGGGTTGTCGGGGTTCCCAACTCCCACCTCGGACTGCTGGGGTTTAACTCCACCCCGGGTTGCTGGAGTTAAACCCCACCCCTGGTTGCTCGGGTTAGACCCCACCCGGGTTGTTGGGGTACCAGGGGTACCCCTGGTTGTTGGGGCTGCTAAACCTCACCCCGGGTTGTTGGGATTAAAAATCCCTCCCCGGGTTGCCAGGGTCGAAACCCCATCCCGTGTTGTCGGGGTTCTCAAACCCCACCTCGGGCTGCTAGGGTTATTAACCCCACCCCGAGTTGTTCGAGGTCAAGGCGGGGTTGGTTGTCAAGTCCTACCCAGGGTTGTTTGGTAAACTCCACCCTGTGTTTTACGGATTGTGAGGGTTGAACCTCAAGTAGTCCCACCCCGAGTTGTTGGGGGTCAAGGTGGGGTTGTTAAATCCTACCCAGGGTTGTTGGGGTTAAACCTCACCCCGGGTTGTTGGTTGAAAGCACATACCCCCACTCCGAGGTGTCGGGTTCAGTCGGGTTATATAACGAGGGGCGTTATAAAGCACCGCCCCGGGTTACGCCCCACACCCCAGGTTATAGTTTGATATCGCGGTTTTTTGCCATTCGTTGTTACGTTCATGTTTTTTTTTCGCTCGCGCTAGTTTTTTTTTTATCGGTTTTGCTGATTTATTGGCCAGCCGCTGTTACATTTTTTTTTTATTTTAATTCTTGTTCGCTGTTTTCTTGTTTTAGGGTTCGCTAATTGTTTCTTTTTGTTGTGCTGCCGCCACTGCCGCTATTGTGTACCAGCGCACGCAGTCAGCCGGAGGAAAACGGACACGTTGGCCGCTCTTCACCAGCGACGCCGTCCAAGCAGCGCCGCGGCAGTACCCCGAAGCGAGACGACTCGAACAGCGACGACGATATGGACGTGGAGGAGGCGGGAGAGGCGGAGGAGGAGGAGGGGTTAGTGCTCCCACCGCGGGGACGGGGGAAGACGCCCTCGGCCTCGGCCGGACCTTCGGCCGCCGGCGACGGCAGCAGCAGCAGCAGCAGCAGCAGCGACGACGACCACGCTGCGAAAAATGGCGACGAGCTTGAACGTAGCCGCCGCCGTGGTGGCCGAGAGAGGCACCACCGCGATCGCGCCGGGGGTACCCGTGCCCGTGCCCGTGTCGGTACCGGCGTCGGCCGCGATAGAGACGCCGGCACTGGAGGTGGTAATGAAAGCGATCAGAGCTATGAGAGCGATGACCAAAGCGAGCGAGGGCGTGAGCGAGGGCGTAACCGAGGGCGTGAGCGAGGGCGAGACGGCAGCCGTGAACGAGGGCGTGACCGCAGCCGTGAGCGGCGAAGTGACCGCAGCCGTGAGCGTGGGAGTGAGCGTGGGCGCGGCCGGGGGCGTGGGCGCGACCGACTCCCGTCTCCTGCACTAGCCGGTGATGACCACCACCGTGTTGGCGGTAGCCGTGGCAGAAGCACCGACAAAACCAGCGTGAAGTCTGCGCCTCGTTCTTCTCCAGGAGGTGGTGGTAGCGGCGGCCATGGCAGAAGCACCGGCAAGGCTAGCGCGGAGTCCGCGCCTCGTTCTTCTGCAGGCGGTGGTGGGGATGGTGGTGTTGGTGACGGTGGTGGTAGAGGTGGTGATGTCGGTGGTAGCGGTGGTGGTGGCGGTGGTGGTGATGGTGGGGGTAATGGGGGTGATGGCGACCGATCGGGGCGCCGGTCGGACTTGAAGCTTGGTCGGCGCTTTCGATCTGCGCGAGACGGGGAGAAGCACGAAGGGATTTACTCTTCGAAAGCGGCGTTATTGGCGTCGGCGGCCTTGGTGGAGACGGAGGTGAAGGGTAAGAGTACGGAGATTGATAAGAATAAGGCGAAGGTGGAGGGGAATGAGGTGCCCGTATCGCCTCGGAGCGGCCGCGATATTAAGAAGGGAAAGGCGGAGGAGGAGGAGGAGAAGCAGGAGAAGCAGGAGAAGGGGGAGCGGGTAAAGGGAGAGGCGGGGGCAAAGCACGGTGCAGGAGAAAGGGGGGGCAGCGTCCAGGGCGAAGGAGGAGGGGAGGGGGACGGGGAAGGCGAGGCTTCGACCGAAGAGACGACCCCGATGACTCCGCTGGAGGCAAGCGGGGCGACGACTCCCTCGGGCGACGGCGGAAAGGGATCTAGCGAGGGGGGAGCGAGATCGCCGCTTTCGCCCCGCGGAATGGTGGCCTCTCACCGCTCGACGGTCGCCGCCGCTGGTAGCGGTGACGGCGATAGCGCCAGCGGCAGCGGTCGCTTGGGCGGTCGCTTGGGTGGTAGCTTAGGCGCTAGCTTACGCGATAACTTAGGCGCAAACTTAGGTGGTAACTCAGGCGGTAAGCCAGCCGATCTGTCAGGCGAGGCCAATTCGGAGAAGGAGAGAGTTGCGGCGCCGACCTCCCCTGTTGTCCCCGCCGCCGCGCCTGCCTCCACTCTGAGGCTTTCAGACGACAGTGATAGCGATAGCGAAGAGGATGCCGCCGCCGCGCTTGCGGCGCAGCGCTGGGCTAACAACAACCAAGCGGTGTCCGTGGGCTCGGAGGGCAATGAGCGACGGGCTCCGACGTCGTCGCGGCCGGCGCTGGATAACTCGAAGGAGGGAGGGACCGTGCGCGGCAAGGCTGTGGTTGGCGTCGGTGAGGAGGCTAAAGGCGGCGGTGGTGGCGGTGGGGTTGGTGGTATTGTTGGCTGTACCCCTGACGGAAGCGCCGCTAGCGGCCAGAGAAAAGGGATTCCTGGCCCCGACCAGATTGAAAAGCACCGCCCCGACGGTGGCGGCACCAGCAGCAGCAGGAGTAACGGGGGTTGTCCCGTCTTGCAGGCAGAGGCCGAGCCGAAGTCGCAGGGGGAGCGCCGTAGAGAGGGAGCGGTGGCGGAGGGCGTCGACGGCGGCGACAGCGGTGACGCTGGCGATAACCGGGGGGGGTCTTCTGGTGCTGCTGATGCTAGATTTTGGGGCGGGAAGGTGGACCGGAAAGAGCGAAAAGAGCGGGGGATGTCGGCGGACAACGGAGTTCGCAAGGTCCCCAGCAGCGATGGCGGCACGCCTGCGTCTCCGAGGGGGCGTGAGTTTTCTTCGCCTCCCCGAGGGAAAGAACGCCGCCAGGGAGGCCAACCCCACTCTCCGTCTTCTTCGCGTGTGGGTTTGAATCGGGCCGCGGGGGGGCGGCGGGAGGTAGGGGGGAGGGATGGGCGTGGAGGGGATGAGGGCCGCGAGTTTGGTGATCGGTCCTTGTCGCCGCCCCCTCGGGTTAAGAAGGGTGAGCTTGGGAAGGGTGGCGGGGGCAAGGGTAGCGGGAAGGGTGGTGCGGACAACGCGAGGCTCGAGGCGACATCCTCGGACAGCGAAGCTTTTCTTGGAAAGAAGAAGAAAAAGAAAAAGAAGCCCCCGCGGGTGGAGGAGGGTACCGACCGCAACGGTGTCGCTGACGGGGCGGAAGAGGGCGGGAACGCCATCCGCTCACGGGGATCGGGGTTGATCTCCGCGAAGAAAAAGAAGAGGCGAGAGTGCGAGGGGTCTCTGTCTCCGATGGAAGTTGGCGGCGGTGGGGGAGGCGGGGTTGGGGCGGGGGGCGGGGGGGAGGGTGAGAATTCTGGCCGCGACGGGGATGGTGATAGTGTTATGTCGCCGGTGAGGAAAGCGGAAGGCGTGTCCACCAAGAAGAAGAAAAAAAAGAAGTTTGTTGTCGCGGACAGGGCTGACAGTGACGACGGCGACGGCGACGGTGGTGGCCGCGGCGGTAGCAGCAATCGCGGTAGCGCTAACCGCGTTAGCGGTGGCGCTAACCGCGGTAGTGGCGGTGGTAACCGTGCTAGCGGTGGCAGTGGGACGCCGGGGGGAAAAATTGCGGCGATGGAGTGCGATACCGTGGTGGGCGGTGGGAGAGGGAGCGGCGGGGGCAGTGACGACGACCTTGAGTTCGTAACCAAGAAGAAGAAGCGGAGACGGGTGGACGACACGGACGATGCTAGTGCGCGTATTTCCCCTGGCCCGCATTCGTTTGGTGGGAAAGGAGGGGCGGGGCACCACCTTCCGAACGGCATTTCGAGTCGTGCTGCCGCTGCTCTAAAGGAGGCAGAGCTGCTCGCGGCGAAGAAGAAGAAGGAGAAGGAGAAGGAGGTGGAGCTGACCGCCGAGGAGGAGGAGCTGATGAAGGGTCTCCGGAAGTATCTCCGGGAGAAGCACATCAAGTGAGAATTGGACACGTATTTTCCTATGGTAGCCTTGCTCGCCAACTGCCGCCGCCGCCGCCGCCGCCGCCGCTGCTGCTGCTGCTGCTGCCGCCGCTGCCGGAGTGATTGCGAGTTTCTACTGTGCGCCGCCCCTAAGAATAGGAACCTCTTTCGAAGTGGCGAAGGCCTGGTTTACGTAGGTTTTCTGTCCGCCGCCGACAGAGATGCATCAATACGATTCCCCGAATACTTGGCCAACGCCAGAAGTTGACGGCAAGTTGCAAATACCCCGCGGAGCGAGTTGGTAGCGACAGCTCTAAAAGTTATATTCACGACCCCCGCACACGTGGTAATTAATCAAAAACAATGGCCACTGGCCACCTCCTGCTTTTCGTGTTATACCAGGAACGTGCAGACGAAGCTGCGAGGATGGAGGTCGCGGGTTCGGAAGGGCTCGAAGTACGATTCGCACACCTACCTCGACCCCGAGGGCAAGGAGTACATGCGCAAGGGCGAGGTGAGAAGAAGGTTTGCTATATGTCTTTGTCTCGCTGTGGTTGTTGGCAGCGATTGAAAGCTCCCGTTTGGAGGCTTTTCGCGGCGGGGGGGACGGGGGGAGTCTACGGATCGCGTTTTTATGTGATCAAATTGTGCGTGTGTTCTTTTCGTTTTTATCATTGACATCACTAGTGCTGTCCTTGTTTTTATCACGTTATTATTTTCCGTGATTTTTCTCGGTGCTTACCCCCCCCCCACCCACGCCCACTGTCTCCTCAGCGCCACCCAAACACCAACCTCGCCCCACACCGAAAACCGCACACCGCACACCGCACACCCGGCCCCCTTTACCCGTACTGTTTCCCTTACCCTTTTTCCCTCTCCAAATGCCGCCTGTCGGGTTTCGATTTTCTTCTAACTGCAGGTGCTGGCAACTCTGCAGGCGGCGGGGCGGGGTTTTCCCAGAGAGAGGCAGGAGCGGCAGACAATCAGTCGTGAGGACGCGCTCAAGCGGGCCCAGGAGCTGTTCGAGAAGCGAGGTAAGGACGGCAGGGGGTTGGTAAGGGGGTGGGGGGGTGTACTCAGTTTGTGCATGGCCGTAGTCGTATGACCATAGACCCTCGCATTCCTGCTATGCCGGGACGGAGCACGTCGGGTTTTCACCAACCAGGCAATCATTGCATGCACCAAGCGCGAAGTGCCGTGAGGTGTTCGGCGAGTCGCATGAAGGGTAAACTGCATCCTTCCAAGAACCGCTTGTAAGACCGACTTCGGCACCTTGTGCCTACTTTCTTGCTCATGGATGATGCGACAATGAGTTTCTTTGTTTTATGGTGTGACCACTCCAGAGACAGCAATGGGTATTACTATGTAACTACCTCGTGGGTGCCTTACCATATTCACGTTACGTGATGCGATCATTCCCGTTGTGCGGAGTTAGGGTTCTCCACCCCGCACTATATGATCTACTCGATAATCATCATGGAGACCGCAAAAGAAAAAAGAAAAAAAGCGATACCCTGGTTTTCTAGCTCGCGCAGTGATTGGCATGTTTTACAGCGTCGTTGCCAACCAACGCCAACCCCAATATACATATAAGGTTTTACAGCGTCGGTGCCGGCCGAGGCCAACTATTATATTTATGTTTTAAGGGGGGGTGGGTGGAGGTTATTTTAGCGTTTTAGCGGGAGGGGGGGTATTTTGGCGGGCGGGGGGGTGAGGGGGGAGGTTGTTTTTGCTGGGGTGGTGGTGGTTTTGTGTTAGCTTTCGGTTTTGGTTTTTGTTGGAAGGCTTTGAGGGGTATCGGGGGGTGTAGGACGCGCTTCAAGCGGACCGAGGAGCTGTTCGAGAAGCGAGGTACGAAGGATGGGGGGGGAGGGGTTCGTTGTTATTTCGTAGCTTTGGAGGGGGTTGTGTCGTTTTTGTTTCGTAGCTTTTGGTTTTGTTTTTGCTGAAAGACTTTGGGGGCGAGATATGTGTTGTTTTTGAAACGTTGAGAGAAGGCGGATCGCTTGAAAACTATGGGTGTCGTTTTTTTCAGCTTGGACGATGTTTGTGCGCTGTGCTCGTGTTGGTGGTGTTGGTGTCGGTGCCTCGGTAGTGGCGTATACCATCCTTGATCACGAAGGAGTGTTTATGGCACAAAATTGCGGGATGTCTCGTGCTTTGGCGTCTTTCGCCGTGTACGCACGGTGCCCGAGGTACGATTTTTAGCCGGCTGCACACGGATGTATACACGGCTCACTGCACCACGATGTTCTGCTCTCCCCCCCCGCGCCTCTTCCCCCCCCTCCCCGTCTCCCTCTCCCACCCCTCATGCTCCGCCCCCCCTAATTTCCCCTTGATACTTTACAACCCCCCCACACTCCCCGGATGCCTTACCGCTCCCCACCCCCGGATGCTTTGCCCCCCACCCCCCCCCCCGCCCCGCCCCGCCCTCCTCTAGGAGCCGAGCTAGTCGGAGAGCGAGGGGCTGGAGCGGCCCCTGTGCCTCTAAACGATCTCTTGGTGGAAAACCTTGGTCAGATTGACACAAGGAATGACTTCCACAGCTCCAAGTCGATTTTTCCTCCTGGTGGGTGATGTTTACTGTAGTTTCAGAGCGTAGCCGCATTATGTATTAATATTTCAAGGACGTCAGCTGTGAGTTCGACGAATTCAGGGCCAATACTCATCTTTGCAAGCTGCGTTGTTGGTACTTGTATATGTTCTCTGCCTTATTTTTATTTAAGGGGGAGTTTGGGCGGAGGGAAAGTTGATGGGGGTTTTATGGGGCCGGGGGCGGGTAGCAGGGGGGAGCGGGGGGCCGGGGGGGGTAGTTAAAATGTTGGAGCTCCAAGTGGAGTTTTCCTCTTCGTGGGTGTTCCTTAGTCTCAGAGTGTATTCGTACAGTAGTCGTACTTCTTTTTTTTGTTTCTCAGAGGGGGCCAGGGGAGGGAGGTCGTAATGTGGTTGGAGCTTGCGTCTCGGTGCAGGTGCTCGGTGTCATGTTGTCGTTTAACCTTGACTGAGAAGTAGGTGTGTTGTGATGTTGTGCTCGGGGGGTGTTCAGCGAGAAAAGGCTGTTGCGAAACGCGTCTAATAGAAAGGAAGAAGACATGCAGAGAGAAGAGAGGGGGAGAAAAACAGAAACAAAGAGAGGGATGGAGAGGAGCTCAACCATGTGCGTGTGTGTAGCTACTACGGTGGTGGTGGTGCGTTTGTCTGTTTGCTTGTTTTGTTTTGTGTGTTTGATTGTTTGGTTTGGTTTGGTTAGTTCGGTTGGCTTGTTGTGTTGGTTTGTAATGTTACTGTTCGGTTGTGTGTGTTTTTGTTCCTGTTTGTTTCGATTTGGCTTATTTGTTTTGTTTTGCTGTGATTTATCTATTTATTTCGTTTGTGTTGTGTTGTTTTGTTTTGTTTTGATTTGTTTTGTTTGTCGGGGTGAACGATGGCAGGGTACAAAGTCATCCGCATGGTGGTGGACGGCCGCTCACTCCGCGCGATCAAGGCGCGGTGCTCCATCTTCACAAGCGAAGACGCCCCTGCCTTCCGAATAGGTGGGCGGAGAAACTGTATAGGAGGAGAGGGGAAGGGGGGGGGGGGGGATTAGGATACATAGGAAAAGGGGGATGGGGAGAGGGAGACAGGAAGAGGGAGAGGGGTACGGGGCGAGAGAGAGGAGAGACGGTTGAAATCGCTGGGTTTTCTTGGCTTGTCTTGGTTTGCCTTTGCTTGGCTGCGGCCTGGCATCTTGCGGTCACATCCTCCCCTTTCCCCCTCTCTACTCCTCCTTCCTATCTCCCCCCTCCCCCCCCCTCCCTCCCTCTCGTTTCCCTCTCCTTCCTACCGTTGTGCCTCCCCCCCCTCTCTCTCTTTCGCACTTTTCCTCCCTTGCGTGGTCTCGTGTGTTTTGGATTTGCAGAGGTACTGGGAAGCACCATACCGGAAGGCGACCCGACGACCTTCGAGGCGAGCACTCAGAAGGAATGTTTCCACCAGGTTTTCAAGGCGCTCGGAACGGTGGGCGAAAGAGCAAAGGTAAGCCCGACCTATAGGCCCGTACGGCCTATTTTTCCCGAAATATTTGCCCAGCATATTAGCCCGTCTCCCGAAATATTGGCCCAGCATATTGGCCCGTCTCCCGAAATATCAGCCCAGTATATTAGCCCAAATTATTACAGTGGGGATTCCCCTGTAGTGCGGACTGAATAGTGCCTATTGCCTGTGTAGTGCCGATGAAATCGCTTGGCACGGCTGGAACTTGTTTATATCACTGTACTACCAGTATGCGTACTTTACCCAATAGTGCTGCTGTCCGGTACACTGCTGGTGTTGTTGGCTGGCACATACTGGCATTATTAGGGAGACTACTGCTGTAGACCGTACTATTGGCCGGGCGTGTTAGCCCGAACTGTTAGCTCCGTTCCCTTTGCCATACCCTGGCCCTTACGAGTTGTACGTCGTACCTTTTGGGAGTTGATTACTGGGGCTGTTAATTGTTGGCTGGCTATTAGCCGCGGACTGGTCATTAATTGGCTACCAAGTATTTTACAACGTTCATGTATTATTTATTTTTTCATTTATTTATTTATTTTTGCGTTGGTTTTCATGCTGCTTTTTGTATCCCGGCCGGAGATGTGTTGGTGTTTTTATTGCGGGCGATCGGTGGTGAAACCGTCGGTTAGTTGACTATGAGTCGGCAGCTGCGGTTGAATATTGTTTTCATACCAGTAGTTTATAGCTGCGTCCGGATTTTTTTCGGAGTTTCTTCATCTCTGCACCTGCCTGACGCGTGTGTAGGTCGACGTGTGCTTTGTTTGTATGGACATACGTCTTTTAGTTGGCTTACTTCGCCACCCAACTACATTATATAACCGTGAAGTCCTGCCGACCCACAACCCTATTTTCGGGGCCCGTGTATGGCGACTAATCACACTGTAGCCCTCGCTTCTCGCTAGGAAGTCGCGCTGGTGGATACCTGTACGTGCAACTGTCGCTGATCCTACCCAACCGAATCCAACCCAACCCAACCCATCCCATCCCTACCCTACCGCATCCCATTCCACATTTCTTTGCTATCATTCGGCGTTGTTGTGTTTGCGTCCCAAAATGGTTGGATCTCAATGCGCTGGCAGATACCTGGTACTTGCAACTGTCGCCGATCCAACCCAACCCCCAACGCAACCCTAACGCAACCCATTCCACATTGCGCTGCTGTCATTCGGCGTATGCGTCCCAAACTGGTTGGATCTCAAAAGCAGTACGAGTACCGTATGACCATGAAGTATGCACGCGTGAGTACGTGTCGCGCATTTCCTTCTTTTTCAGTCAAGGGATATCCCCTGCTCCAGCAGCACGGGCTGGTTTTGTTGCTGTTCTGAGATAGGGTGGTGTCGTAAGTTGTAAGGGTGCGGAGTTTTCCGGGTACGAAGTGAGTTCGGTGCGGGGAAGTGGTGTTGGTGTTGGCGGCAAAACGCTTAACAATTTCGCCGCCCGGATCTTGGAGGGTAGATTGTACACTCTTTCATTGGCCGAGGGCTATGTGGTGGACCGCAGATCGGAACAATAAATAAATTTCCAAAAGCGGCGCAGCCGCGTTTCTCGCCCATTTCTGGCCCGTTTTGGGTCCGGGTTGGGGTCAGGGCTAGGGTTAGGACTAGGGTTGGGGGTTGGGTTGGGTCTACGCTCGTACTTCTATCCGACCAGGAAGTGCTTTCTGCTCGCCTACGCGAACAGCCCACCGCCCGAAAGATCCGGGTGGCCAACTTGTTAGGGGAGCTCGTTGGCGGTGGTTGTGGTGGTTGTGGTGGTGGTGGTGTTGGTGGTGGCTGTACTGATGGTGGTTTTGGTGTTGGTGCTGGTGGTGTGGTGTTGATGTTGATTGTGTTATGTGCAGGTGATAGTATTGCTGTTGGCGATATTGTAGGTGCCGGTGTTGTTTTTTACTATTGTTTTGGTTTTTTTCGCTACGTTGTTGGAGTTGCTACTGACGTTACTGTTGTTGTAGTTCCTGCCGTAACGGTTCCTGCGACCAACCTGTTTCCCCCCTCGGAAAGCCCTTAACCCTCCCTGACCCCTTCACTAGAACGCCACCTCATAGGAATCCGTCCTAGGCACGCCGCTCTTCTTTACCTCGGCGGTAAAGACTGCAATAATAGTCCCTTACGAGTCCCAACTAGTTTGTCCCCAAAAACGAGCATGCAAAGGTCCGACCCCCCGTCCCTACCCCGCCACTAAAACGCCACCGCTAGGAATCCGTCCTAGGCGGCCCGCTCTTCTTCAACTCGGCGGTGAAAGCTCTCGTCGAGGGCATGCCAGGCAGCGGCGAATGCGAAAACTACGTCTTCATGGCTATGCAGCCGGGTAGGGGTAGCGGGGCGTTCCCCATGTTTAAGAAGGACGCCGCGGATTCCGTTGCCGCAGCGGAGCGGGCGGAGGAGAAAATGCGCGGGGAGTTGGAGAAGGCTTGGTGGAATGGCGTGCCGGAGACGGCCAAGGTGGGGATCGGGGGAGGGGTTGGGGCGGGGCGGGGAGAGGGGGGGGGGGTTCTCAGTTTGTGCATGGCCGTAGTCGTATGACCATATACCCTCGCATCCCTACTATGCCGGGACGGAACACGTCGGGTTTGCACACAACCAGGCAGACATGGCTTACACCAAGCGCGAAGCGCCGTGAGGTGCTCTGCGAGTCACATGAAAGGTAATATGCATCCGGGGGTTGGGTTTGACGTTGGGGGAGGGGTTGGGGCTGGGGAAGGGGAGATTTGCCGAAGGCAAGAGGGGACCTGGAGGGGGGGGGAGGGGTCGCATTCTTGTGGGCGCATGGTTCTGAGTCGAGCTGATGGCTCCAACGAAATTGTCAACGCAATGTCGGAAGAAGGTCCTATTTTTTGTTTTGTTTTAGGATCTCTGTTTGACTGCCGTTTTTTCGTTGATTGTTCTGAAAGAAGGGGCAGGGGAGCACGGGGGGAAGGGGCGTTACATTTTCTGCCACGTCGTCTTGCCATCACTGTCCCTTCGGTTTTTGGAGAAATGGGCGGGTGCGGAGGGGGGGAAGGAGTTGCAAGGGACTGCGACCATTAATGTTTACTGTGTTTTTTGGTTGTGTGGTGTGGATGTATGTCACTGCGTGTGTGGGTGTGTGCGTTTTGCTGTTGTGCTCGGTGCCCGTTCAATCGTCGGCGCTTCTTGGTCGTCGCGCGGGCTCGGCAGGTTTTGGAACCTGAACCGTCCCTTTGTCGGTCATCGCCCTCTTGTCCTTCGCCGCCAGAGGTATGGTAACCGTAACGGTAACCGTAGCCATGACGGTAATGGTAGCGGTAACGGTAAGGGTGGCGGTAACGGTAACCGTGATGGTAACCGTAGCCGTACCGGTAACCGTAGCCGTACCGGTAACCGTAATGGTAACCGCGCCCGTTACGGTACCCTTCACGGTAACCGCAACGGTAACCGTAACGGCAACCGTAACCGTACCAGTAACGGTAACCATTATCGTAGCGGTACCCCTAGCGGTAACTGTAGCCGTAACGCCAGCGGTAGCGGCAGCGGTAGCAGCAGCGGTAGCGCATCCCGGTTTACGTCTCTCGCCGTGTGTCCGCTTTGTCCCGACTCATGCTCGCGATCCAACCTTTCTTCCCTCCCCCTGCCCCCTCCCCCCTACGCCCCACCGTCTCCACCCCAGGATAACCCTAACCCTCCCCCTTCCCCTTCCCCCCCCCCCCCCCCCCTCCCGCCGCCCCGACCCCGACCCCACCCACCCCCTCTTCCCCCCGCCCAACAGGCGAAGATGAGGTCTGCAGACAAACACGGTCGCAGCAGGAAGAAAGACCGCGGTGGGGAGGTAGGAAACGCCTCCCACGGGTAGGCGTTGGGGTTGGAACTCCTGCGCCTCTCTTGGGTAGACATGGGGTTGCGGAATGTGGGGTTAGCGGGTTGGGTCGGGGCGGGCGGGGTTAGGGGTTGGGGTTGGGATCGGGGTCGGGGCGAGCGGGTGGACGGGCGGTCCGTCGCAAATTGTGTTGTCTCCGGCTGCGCGCTTGACGGCTGGCCGCGATGGGTGGGTGAGTGGGTGGGTGGATGGGTGGATGGGTGGATGGGTGGGTGGATGGGTGGATGGGGTGGATGGGTGGGTGGGTAGGTGGGTAGGTGGCATCGATTTGTGGGTGATTCGGCAGGTCAATGGGCCGTTGGGCATGTATGCACGCATGAGCACTTTACAAAACCTCTATAATAATCTATTACAGGACTTACCAGCCCATCACCTGCCTCGTGGGGCACCTGACGATACGCGCGCACTCGCTCAATCACACACTCACTCACGCACCAACACTATGCATTTTGTTCATGCCTGCGAATCTTTGCAAAGCCTGAAGTCTCTGGTGAGGGTAACGTAGGCTAGTAAATAGGTTGCACTACACGTGCTACGCGCGAAATTGGCCTTCTAAACCCAATTCCACCACCAAAATTACTCATGCCGGGAAAGCCACATCAGCACCAATCATGAACGCTGCAGACCAGTCGCCAAGTCCAGCTATATGAATTGGCGTACTGTGGGGGGCTCCCAATAATGCCGGTACGTGCCAGCCCAATATGCCGGCACTATGCAGGACACCGGCACTATTGAGAGTAGAGTTGCCACACGTAGTTACTTTGAGAGGGTTCGAGTCGCGCCAAGCGATTTTACCGGCATGATAGAGGGGAGCGGCACTATTCAACTGGCGCTATTGGGGCCCCACCCCCCCACATATATACATGGAAACAAGACACTGAAAAGCGTCACGCTCTTCATCGTACGAATTAACAAAGGCATTTAAAATTTATTTCAGGACGAAGCTAGCGTTGTTCCCGGAGGGCGCAAACGGAAGAAGAGCCACCATGGCGGGAAGGTCAAGCGGGAACACGGAAGCGTGTCGGGGGAGGGGAAGGACGGGGGGTCCCACGGGGGGTCCCCGGACCCCCGAGGCGGTGGCGGAGGCGGTGGAGGCGGGGGCGGGGCGGGCGCTGAGGGTGGGGGGGCGGGGCATAGGGCAAAGGTGGGTCAGGGGTCGGTGAGGGTTTTGTCGCTTGTGGGTTGTTCATGTTAGGCATTTCTGTCTGAGAGGGAGTTGAGAAGGGGAGGGGTAGGGAGGGGGGGGTTGCTTGAGCACGTGCTTGCGTTTTATTTCTTCTCATGTTTTTTTTTCGTACTCGTTTGTTTGTTTGTTTGTTTGTTTGTTTGTTTGTTTGTTTGTTTGTTTGTTTGTTTGTTTGTTTGTTTGTTTGTTTGTTTGTTTGTTTGTTTGTTTGTTTGTTTGTTTGTTTGTTTGTTTGTTTGTTTGTTTGTTTGTTTGTTTGTTTGTTTGTTTGTTTGTTTGTTTGTTTGTTTGTTTGTTTCGTTTGTTTGCTTGTTTGCTTGTTTGCTTGTTTGCTTGTTTGCTTGTTTGCTTGTTTGCTTGTTTGCTTGTTTGCTTGTTTGCTTGTTTGCTTGTTTGCTTGTTTGCTTGTTTGCTTGTTTGCTTGTTTGCTTGTTTGTTTGTTTGTTTGTTTGTTTGTTTGTTTGTTTGTTTGTTTGTTTGTTTGTTTGTTTGTTTGTTTGTTTGTTTGTTTGTTTGTTTGTTTGTTTGTTTGTTTGTTTGTTTGTTTGTTTGTTTGTTTGTTTGTTTGTTTGTTTGTTTGTTTGTTTGTTTGTTTGTTTGTTTGTTTGTTTGTTTGTTTGTTTGTGTGTCGTTGTGATTTTGTGTGTAGTTGTTGCTTAGACCTCTTGGTCATTTCTTGTGTGTGTGTATTTCGTGGTCTATCTGTTGATGCGTTTCATGTTTTCATTCCTTGTTCATTTCTTGTCGGTCTGTTTGTTTTGTTGTTATCCCGCGAAGCCCGCCACGCTGCGGCGGCGCTCCGAGAAAAAGGAAACCGTACCAGACAAGCGGAGTCTGCTGTTCCCAGCCGTGGCGAAGGAGGTGCAGGGGTTCATCAACGCCAAGCGCAAGGAGGCGCGCGGGATGGTGCTCAGCAGGTAAGACTGCCTTCCACCCCCTCCCTCTTCCCCCACCCCCATTATCCCTAACCCGAACCCTACCTAACCCCAACCCTAACCCTAATCCTAACCCTAATTCTAACCTTCGCTGGCGCTACATCGCCAGGGATAATGACATGAACACGTGGATTGTTTTTGTACCAGCCAAACGTGTACAATGCTGCACCCTGCGCGCGGTAGTTATGGAGACATGTACCGGCGGGGGAGAGGGGTTGACACCCGTGACCACTGCTTGTCCAGAAGGTCGCTGAGCGTCACAATCTCCTGCGAGTTAAGCTGGAAAACTAAGTTTGACTATCAGATAAAATAAAACGCCGACCCTGGTTCAGTGCACGATCCCCTGGTGGTCCTAATGCCGGGTCGCCAACCTCTATCGTGGCGGACAGAGCGAAACCTAACCCTAAATGGGCGTGTGTGCCCCCTCCCCCCCACCCCCCCCTCTCACCTCTCGAAAGGTTCGACGCTGAGCAGCGGGGGCTGATGGCCGACTCCGGCGCGATGGAGGACTCACTGCTTGAAGGGTTCGCCGACCCTTGGCCACGACCACGCTCCCCCACTACCGCCACCGCTACCGCCTCCTCCGAAGGAGTTTTCGGGGGAGGGGAAGAGGGGGGACGATGTGGGCAATCAAACGGAGGCGTCTTTGTAAAAGGCGAAGGAGGTGCTGCCGCTGCTGTTGGGGCGGGGGTGGGAGCTAGAGCAGCAGAGGGGTGTTTGTCTTCGCGTTTGCGGCTCCCCCAGGGTGTCCTGTTAACTCACGCTGTGCAGGTATGGAACGCGCTCTGCGTGTTGCCGCGGCCAATGGGCCTGCGGCCGCCACCGACGCTGGACCAGCTCATGCAGGCCATCGCTACGCTGTCCCCGCGATGGTCGAAGCGCGGCGGTAGCAGTGGGAACGGTGGCGGAGGGGAGCGGGAGGGCAAGGGTAGGGCCCGGGGGGAGGGGGGGGAGGAGGAAGCGGACGGGGAGGCGGAGTTTGACGAGAGGAGGGCGTCGATTCGAGGGGCGAAGTCGAGGAGGGGGGGGCGGAAGGGGAAGGGGCGAGGTGGAGGTGGTGGCGGGGGGGGGGGCGAGGAGGAGCAGGAGGAGGAGCAGGATGAGGCCGCGAAGAAGAAGGCGCAGGCTCTAGTGGATGGCGTTTGCATGTCTATCGTCCGTGTCCTTTCGATCGACCTACACGCAGTCTTGGGGAGGTGAGCGCTTGGCAGATGGGGTACGGCTATTTTTATTGTTTTTTTTGCCATAAGAAAACGTCAAACATATAGCCAAAGTTTGATGGTAAGACACCGCCGAACTGTCTTTGCCCAAACAGTCTTGAGTTTTGGCGAACCGTGTCGTGTGCGAAGATACATGGGCGAACACACCGTTTTTTTTGTTGATTTATTGGTTGGTTGAATAGTTGCGGGTTAATTGGTTGATTGGCAGTTTTTCTGTTTGCTATTTTTTTTTTTTTCCCCCTCGCTGTTTTCCCACTTCGTGTTTTCTTTTTAGCCCGTGCGACCAGAAGGGAGAGAAGGAGCGGGAGAGCGTGCCGATGGAAGAGATCCTTGTCGTGAACCAGATGACTTGGCCCGAGCTGGCGCGACAGTGCATCGTGGCAAACGTGAGATAGTTTAGAGGGAGGGGAAAGGGGGGAGCGGGGGGGTGTAAGAACTACCTCATGGTAGGCTTGATCGTTTTGTGTGCTTGTTTATTTTTTGGGCTAGAAGGAACATCCAATTGGGATACGAGTTGTTCATTTAGACGATGTGTTTGCTTAGTTTTGGGGGTTGAGGAGGGGGAGGGATCTTGCTGTCGTTGTAATCAGGCGCTCCTTGCAAGCGCTCGTCAGGCGCGTGGTTGAGCTGGCGTGAAACTGATGGAACACAGCGTCGCATTACAGCTGTTGGCTCGGTGAAATAAGACGATGGCGGTAAAGTTTTCGGGCTCCTGCCCTTTCCCCGCTCTCATGCGCTTGTAGTGTTTTAGTAGAAAACGCGCTCATTTGCCCGGCGTTTTCGTTGCGCCTGTAAACCGCGTGTAAAAAAAAATCGACGACGTACGACGACACAACCAACACTGACATCGGCACCTACACTAACATCACCAAAACCAACGCCAACACCAACACCAACACCAACACCAACACCATCACTACGGCCAACACCATCGCCACCATCACCACAACCACCGCCATCTCAACCTACACCAACACCAACACCAACACCAACACACCTACTACCACAATCGCAACCACTGACAACAAAACCAAAACCACCACAACCACCACCCCTACCTCTTCCCCCCCCCCGACCCCCCCCCACCATCCCTACCACCAACCCTAACCCCCCCCCCCCCACACACACACGCTCCCCCACCTCCAGATGACGAAGGAGTATCTACGCATGCCCGACGCCGAAGTTACCGGGTGGGTGCGCGGGCTAGAGCGCCACTGGACCACTGAGCGACCGGCCAACCTCCTCCTTCGGAGACGCGTGGAGCAGAAATGGAACCCCGCCGCTGCCGTCTCCTCCCCCCCCCCTCCCGCATTTGCACACGCCTCCGCTATGGATGAAAGTGCTGGCGAAGACTCCGATGCCTTAGATGGAGGCGAACGGTTAGAATTGGCGAACCACGGAACGCAGAGAAAAATGGCGGCAGCGGTATCGAAGAAGCGTGGTGTCGGGGGTGGCGCGGAGGGTTTGGTAGGGGCTGGAGGGGGGGGTGGCGTGGGGGAGAGGAACCTTTCTGATGCTGCTGGCGCGAAGGAGGGAGGGGAGGTAGTTGATGAGGAGCAGGTGGGCGGGGGGGAGGATGGCGGGGATTCGATGGATGTTGACGAAGACGAGGAGGAGGAAGAGGAGGCGGTGGACGAAGAGGAAGATGAGGAGGAGGCGGAAGCTGAGGAGGTAAATAAATGTGGCTAGCGCGGATTCGGATCAATCCTACTTTGTAGCTCCGTGTTTTTTTATTGTTTTGGCATTGTTTTCATGGTTTCGTTTTTTTGTTGATCATGCTTTGATGACGACAGCACCAGCTGCTGCTAGCCTGACAGCTGACGACAGCGCCAGCTGCTAGCCTGACAACTACGATAGTGCCTTGTGTTCGTGCGGTATGCTGTCCCCGCTCCGACGTGCTTTGGTACACCCACACGATAGATGATCTAAACACTGCCTACCAGGGGCTGCGATCACGCCCTTAGAACTTACAAACATTCTCTTGTATCTTATTTTTGCGCCAAACACAACATTTTGTCGGGAACTCTCTAGTCTAATATTTCACTTTTTTCATTTTTCGTGTTTCATGTTCCGTTCTTTCGTCACGCCTCTCCCTCTCCCTGCCCCCCCCCCTCCTCCCCCAACTTCCGTGTGCACCCCCGCCCCTCCCCCCCCTCCCCTCCCTCTGTTTATCCCTCCGCCTGCGCCCTTTTTTGTGAAGAATGACGAGTCGGTTCTGCGGCGACGATTACACGCGCTGGCGGCAGACGAGAGCAAGCCAGACGTGATGAGGAGGTGCGCCGTGGTCCTTCGCGAGATCGCCAGGCACAAGTCCAGCGGATTCTTCCTGTTCCCTGTGGAGAAGTCACAGGTGAGTCGGGTAGGGCAGGGCGCGGTAGGGTACGGTACGGTAGGGTAGGGTAGGGTAGGGTAGGGTAGGGTAGGGTAGGGTAGGGTAGGGTAGGGCAGGGTAGGGTAGGGTGGGGTAGGGTAAGGTAGGGTGGGGTAGGGTACGGTAGGTAGTGGGGGTGAGGAGAAGGGGGGGGGTAAGGTAGGGTAAGCTGTTGGTGCCTCGGCTCGAGTCACCCCCTTCTTCCCAAAATTGAAATCGATCAATATGTATGGCAGACATTATTTCGTTAGCCAATACAAGCGGTAGTTCTCACCGCCGCCCCGTTCATACCCAATGTCCTCACCACCGCGACCACCAACATCAACACCACCACCGCTACCGCTGTTTGTGCAGGTGCCGAAATACTTCGCGGTAATCGAAAAACCCATCACCGTGCTTTCGCTGCTGGAGGACCTCGAGAGCTGGTTGGCCGACGGGGAGGGGGCGGGGTCGGGATTGGAGGGGATTGGGGATGCGAGGAGTGTCGAGCTTGTCGACGGCTTCGCTATCTCAGTGCGCCGCATGTGGGAGAACTGTTGGAGCTACAACCACGAGGGCACCAAGGTATCATATGCACGCCCGTCTCTTTGTCTTGTCGTCGACCGAACGGTGGGGTCGATTTCTATCGATCGATCGTTCAATCGCGGCAGCGCTATGATAAGAAGGGGGGACCTGGCGGCCACCGATAGGATTTATGCAGGCACGTCGGCGAAATGAACTTACACATTGCACATGCGTGATGGTGACCATAACGCCCGTTCCCCCCCCCCTCCCCCCAGCCTCCTCCGACCCCCCCTATCCCACCCCCACCCCCATCGTGACGACACTATTGCCGCCGTTGAAACTGCAGGCGTGGCTGGCGGCGATGCGACTGTCCTCAGTGTTCGAACGCCTACTTCGAGAGTGGGTTTTGCGGACGACCCCGGCTCCCCCGCGGCTATCGGAGCTCCTGTCTAGCGAGAGTCGCCCTTGCTCCGCTTGCGGTCTCTCTCACCGCGCCCCACCACCACAACCTCCGCAGGCGGAAGCGCAGTCGTCACGGCGATCACCACCGCTACCGCCCTCGGCTAACGATAGTGGTGGGGGGGGGGGGGGTGAGGGCGGGGATGCGCCCCTGACGGTAGTGTGCGATTGCTGTGACGCGACGTACCACCTGGATTGCTTGCGACCACCGCTGCGCGAGGTCCCTCGAGCGGAGTGGTTCTGCCCCGCGTGCCTTTGCCCGGACGTGGCGATGTCATCAGAGTGTCGGGGGGGGTTAGAGTGGGGGTCCGGGGGTGTTGTTCTTGCGCGAGCGCCCCCTCGGGGGGGGTTCGGCTGCTGGTCTCGATGGTCAAAGGCAAGGGCTGCTGCTGGTGATGATGAGGTTGCTAATGGCGGAGGCGGTGGCGGGGCGGGAGGAGGGGATAGGGAGGGAGAAAGAAGCGGGGAGCCTCCGCTGCTGTGCGGGTCGGGGAGGGGCGGATCCCTAGAGACCGGCGGGGGGAAGGGGGGAGGGGGGGGCGCTAGCGGGAAGCGGGAGGGGGAGGAAGGGTGCGGGCACAGGGGGCTGGGCATTGGGGGGATGGGCGAGTGGGGACCGTCTCCCGCTGTGCCGAAGGCGTTGGACTGGTCGCTGAGCCGTCAGGCGCGGGAGTGCTTGGATGTGAGAACCTGTTGTTAATACAAAAAAGTACGGGCTTTCTATTAAACCCGAGATATTTTTTCTAGGCCGGGGCTTCTTAGCTGAAAAGGGCGTGTCTGCCCTACACTAACTTCGGTATAACAGCTGTCGATAATCTTAGTTGCCCGTGTTCTTCGGGCTGAGTTTCTTGCGGGGCTCTTATCACGAGAGGGCCGGTAGTGTACATGCTGTCATTGGAGTTTTTTTTTATTTTTTGGCGCGTCAAGACTTATGTTGGCGTTAATATGCAAGTGCCGAGGCCAGTGTTCGTGGGCCTTAGTGCAAAACAGTTTTTAGTGTAGAGCCGTCAATCAAAGGGTCAAGCCGCGGTCTCCTACTGTCTTTGTCGGTCGACATGACGCGCTTTAGTTGCGCTTGCGGTTGCAACGCACAGAACCTCATTGTGTTCTTGGAACTGCACCCCCAAAATGCTAGCCACACTCTATTTTCAGGTTTTTATAGCTAATTGCTGCGTCTTATACGTAGACAGCCAGTAGTGTAGTAAAAATCAGGGCTTTTCACGGGTCATGACCCGACCCGCGCGTTGGGTCAAGGGGGTTTCAAAATCTCGCGGGTCGGGTCGGGTCGGGTCATAACATTTTAAAATCTCACGGGTCGGGTCGGGTCGGGTCGGGTCGGGTCAACAGGCTTCAAAACCTCGCGGGTCGGGTCGGGTCGAGTCATAACCCGCGAGATACGGGTCGCTCGCGGGTTAAGCCATCATGACCCGCGAGATACGGGCCACTCGCGAGTCAAGCCATCATGACCCGCGCGTTGTTTTGGGCTGACCCGCGGGTCACACCCGCGGATCTGGCCGCGGATCCGCCTTTTCAAACTTACAGCGGAGGGCCGTTGCCGTGCAGGCGCCCCGCGGGTCCGACCCGCGGATCCGTAAATCATGCAAAACTTGCCGCTTCCTGCCTCTCTCGTGCCGATGCTCCGATCATATGTCATCACAGCGTATAGACCAATCACTAGGCAGTGCCCCTAGCTACTCGTACCAAGGCATACAGCGTGACGCGATTCCCGTGCCGGCTGAAGCCGTCACAGTAGTAGTAATAATACGGTTGTACCAGTACGAAATGTGACCAAACGTAAAAAGGCAAGGGCACAATCGTCGTCGAAGCAGCAGCAGCAGCACCGGCAGCAGCAAGCAGCAGCAGCAGCACCGGCAGCAGCAAGCACCAGCAGCAGACCCCTGATTATCGCGGATCGCAGCCCCTGCTGACAGATCCACCGCCCCAGTTGTGGACTTGCTGCCGGAGGCGGCTCAGCTAGGCTGCTTGCCGGGGCTGGAGACTGCATAGATAAAAGATCGAACTCACGGCTGACGTCCTTGAAATATTTTTATAAAATATAGATATAGTAGTAGTAGCTAGCTCGAGAATTATCATACCAGTACGAAATGTGACCAAGCGTAAAAAGAGCAATCGTCGTCGAAGAAGCAGCAGCAGCAGCAGTAGTAGCAGCACCCTGGCAGCAGCAAGCACCAGCAGCAGACAACGCATCCTCGCGGATCGCAGCTCCTGCTGACAGATCCACCGCCCCAGTTGTGGGCTTGCTGCCGGAGGCGGCTCAGCTAGGTTGCTTGCCGGGGCCGGAGACTGCATAGGTAACCAGCTCGCTCGTCGGGTCGCTCGTCCGGTCGACCCGGTGGTCTAGCGGTGCGGGCGTAGCTAATTGGTCATGCGTGTGGGTTGCGGTTTCGTTCTCATTTTTCGCGCGCACACCACAAAATGCTGCTGCAAACGATATTGGTAGAAAGAGCCATAGAAGACGACATCCTGGGAAAAGTACGAGGAACCAAGGACCAACCAACCGACCGACGTATACATACTGTGACCCGTGACTTTTCGACTTTGACCCGTAAGAAATGTCACGGGTCAAGTCGACCTGACCCACATGAAACCCGCATCTCGCGGGTCACCCGGATTTTGGCGGGTCGGGTGGGGTCGGGTCAGGAGGATTTCAAAATCTCGCGGGTCGGGTCGGGTCGGGTCTAGAGGTTTCCAAAATCTCTCGGGTCGGGTCGCGTCGGTTCAGTAGGTTTTTAAAGTCTCGCGGGTCGGGCTGACCCGACCCGACCCGACCCCACCCGACCCGACCCCCGAGATTTGACCCGACCCGTGAAGAGCCCTGGTAAAAATGGTAGTAGTCTTTTTGCTGCGCATTGTACATATGCGACCGGTAGTGTATAACGTGCGTTGTCGGACCAACCCCAATAAAACACCCCCCCGTTTTGATTAGTCAACTTCCTAGTCTGATCCCACCCCAATCGGGTCCCGTTTGTTACCTCGATTCCACTCAGTGGCGCAAAAATTCAATCAGCCTTTAGCAGGAGCCGCAGGAGGCCGTGAGCGCGTGAGCTCGATCCGCAATCGTGTGGCTTGCTATTTTAATTGCAGTTCTTGGATGGCCATTAGTGGCGCGGGTGCAGTGGAGGGTGGAGGTTTCGTCGTTGTGTGGGAACTTGCTTGATCAACGCGTCTCGTATGTACGTTCCTATGTTTTTGATGCACCGCAGATTGTAACGTACCAGCAGGGGTTACCCGGCAAGGCGGTGGTGTGCCAGAGCAGCATGACCGCCTTATTGGTGGAAGCCGCTTTAGTCATTCCACGTTATGAGTGCAATCCAAAGTCGCCAAGCGATTTGGACCGCTATATATCGGGATACCGCCTTATATAGGGATACCGCCTTATTGGGGGACCCCCACCTTGTGCATGTCTTTATCCGCGCAGACCGAGGACCAGGCGAGAGTGCTCCACGATGCCCTGCGCATCCTCAGCCGGCCTCGGGGGGGCTGGCTGCCGTCCCAGTCTAGCTGCTGGTCTCCCGGGGAGTGGATTGCGGTTCTCTCGGCGCTGGTGGCGATGGCGGTGGAGACGCAAACGCTGAACCAGTTCTTGTCGGAGGCAGAGCAACGGTGCGAGAACTTGCGGAAGAAGGCCGTGTCCGGGGCAAAGATGAGCGCTAGGTCTTTCCAGGTGAGGGGGGGGGGGGCTGAGTATTGGGTGGTTTTGGGGGGGAGGTGGGGGGTTGGGTTTGGGTGGAGGGGGTGGGCGGGGGGGGGGGGGGGGGGTTCGCTTGTTGACCTCGAGAAGGATAAGAGCAGGTTCCCGCATGAAGTGCAGAAGTTTTTTTTTTTTCTTGGTAGTAATTGCCGTGTTTGTTCGCACAGCGTGGAGTCCGGTTGGGTTGGGTGACGTTGGATTTGGTTTTCGTGGTGGCATCTGGCATCTGTTTCGAGGGGTGCTTGTAGCGATGTCTTTGGCTGTGGTTCTAACTACTGCTGTAATAGTTTTTTTGGTCATGGCTGTGGGTTGTTGCCTCAGGGGATGCTCCTGAGCGTGGGGGGGAACGCAGCGGTGGAGTTCTGGCAGCGGCTGCTGGAGGAGGTTGGCGGGGAGATGGACGTGGTCAAGAGCTACGCCGAGGAGGATGACGACGAGGTCAGTTGGTTGGTTCGTTGGTTCGTTGGTTCGTTGGTTCGTTGGTTCGTTGGTTCGTTGGTTGGTTGGTTGGTTGGTTGGTAAGAGATTTGGTTTATTTTTCGTTGCGTTCGTTTGATTGGTTGATTTTTGGTTTGTTGGTTGATAATTGATTGTTTGATTGATTGATTGGTCGGTCGATTGTTTGGTTGAGTTGATTATTTGTGTTTTTTAGTTTGGTTTGTTGTTTGTTTGGTTGATTGATTGATCAGTCCGTCGGTTTGTTAGTTGATTGGCTTGCTTGGTTGATTTTGTGGTTGTTAGTTCGGTTGGTTGATTATGTGGTTGGTGAGTTTGGTTTGATTGTTTGGACGTTAGTGGGTTGATTGATTGGTCGGTCGGGTGGTCGGTTGGTTAGTGGTTGAGGTTGATTACTTGGTTGTGCAGTTGATTGATTGATTGGTCTGTTGGTTCGTTGGTTAAAAGATTGGTTGGTTAAGTGGGTGGTTGGTTGGTTGTTTTTTTATTCATTCCTTGGTTTCCCAAACAAACAACGAGATAAAAAGAAAACAGCACACGCGCAGCAGATCGACCGAGGGGCCAAACAGAGTAGGTCATTGAACGTCGGAAATGTGGGGTGTGGAGCGGGCCGGCGAGACATTTACCTCGTGTTAGATACCGGTATGGGATCGGCCATGTTAAAAAAGTACCAATATGATACGATGTGTAGCTATTTTCTCGCTCGTACCTGGTATGTGTTTCCGGTGGGGTACTGACAGAGTCTACTGCTTTGTCGTGCCTGCTGCGGCCATCCACCCCTGCCTACGTGTGTGTGGAGCAGGAGGATGAAGATTTCGGCAAGACTCCCGGTGTATGCATCGTGTGCTGGTGTCCGACCTCCAACATCGACGCCAGCCTGGTAGGTGCCAGTACCGCAACCGCAAGCGGCGGCGATGGCAGCTGCGGAAATAACGCGTGGCAGTTGCTGTTGGCGTGTGTGTGGATTGATCTGTTCATTTTCTGTGTTTGCATGTTGTTTTGTTTTCGTTTTAAACGCTTTGTTGTGTCTTTTAACTTTCCTTCTTCGCATGCACTTGTTGTCTTCATTCCTTCTTTTTTCTTTTTTTTTGTTTGCTTTTCTTTTTTTCGTGTTGTTTTCGGGAGTGGCGTTATACGAGCGCGTCTTGTTTCGCGCGTGTACTTCTCTGTGCGTTCCTGTTTCTTCCGATTCCGTATCTTGGGTCCCCTGTTAATTTGTTTTCACTCCCTTCTATGCCCAAATGCTATCCTCCCTCCCCCCCACCGCCTGCATCCCTGCCCGGCGCAACCGAACCGAACCGATACATGAACGATAACCGGAAAATCGAAAACCGGAAAATCGGAAAACCGAAAACCTAAAAAACACGAAAAATTACCACCGAAAACCGGAAACCGAATGACCTAAAAACCGAAAACCGAAAACCCGGAAAACCGAACAACCGGAAAACCGAATTTTACCGGGAACAGATCCTAATGTGCGACGGCTGCCAGGGCGAGGTGCACCTCAAGTCGTGCTCGGGGTTCCGGCAAAAGCCGAACGACGACTCCCCCTTCTACTGCCGCGGCTGCAAAGCGCGCCGAGAACGACAAGCCCGGGCCGCGACTGTTGCTGCTGCTGAGGAAGAGGCGGCGGCGGTTGCAGTAGGTTCCGCAGAAGGCGTCACCCCAGCGGGGGTGGGGGTTGGGGGTGGGGCTGGTGGGGAAGGTGGTGGGAGTGGCAAGGAGGGGGGGGATAAGGGGTCGACCCCGGCGCCGCGGAAGGTGGTGGCGAGAATGGAGTTTTGCGAGGAGACGGAGGACGAGCAGAGGAGGAAGCGGAGGGAGGCATCCTTGAAGGTGGGGTGGGGATGGGGGGCGTGCTCGTTTGGGGCTTGCCTTACTCGTTTGGCCGTTGACCACGCATTCCTTTCGGCACGGGCCACCGTTTGGAGTTGTAATAGAGACACCTCCAACATTTTGGCGCACATTTCGTATTTTCCATATGCTGTGTTGCGTAAGGGGGGGAGGGGGGAGGGTGTACTCATATCATGCATGGTCGTGGGGGGAAAGGGGGTAAGGTGAGCACAGGGGGTAGGGGCTGTTTGCATGTATGTCTTCGAGGTATGGCTTATGGTTGGAGGGTCGACTCACTGCAGGGTTGGCCTGAGGTTTTGCTTGGTCGAGGAGTGGTGACCGTGCAAAGCCTGTCCTTGCCTTGCCTTTCCTTGCCTTGCCTTTCCTTGTCTCGCCGTGCTTTTTTTCCTCTCTCCCTCCCTCCTCCTCTCCTATCCCTCCCCCCCCCCCCCTCATATATCTCTCTCTCTCCCCCCCTTTGTTCATCCTTAATTTTGTTAATCTTCCTCCTCTTCCTTTCCTCGCCACCAACCGGGCCCTGCACCTCCAGACCTCGGTTGTCGAGCGGATCATAGATGCCAAAATTCAGGCGGAAAAGGAACGGGTGCTGGTTAAGGAGGAAGAGCTGGCGCGCGCCGCCACCGCCGCCGGGGCCTCCCCCACCTCCACCCCCGCCACCGATGCTGCTGAGGGTAACGCTACCGCTAGCCCATCAGCGGCGGCGGCGGGGGGTGGGGCTGCGGGGAAACGCAGACGCTGCGGTAACTGTGTGGGGTGCCGAGCGAAGTCGTGTGACCATTGCAAGTGAGTGGGTGGCCGCTGGGGGGGGGGGGGTAGGGCAGGGGGGGGGGGGGGGGGGGGGTACTTGTTTGTTGCTTGCCTCAGTCATTTGCCCACGAACCCCTTTCGAGGCGGAGCGCCATTTCTACTCCTAATAAAGGAGGAAGGGGGGGGGGCGCCATGTATGTTTATTTTTCCGTTGGGGAGTGTTTTGTCATGTATTATGGTGTTGGTTCTGTTTGTTTGTTTTTTTCCGTTTTGGTTGGTGGTTTGGTTTGGTTTGCCTGTACTAAACGGTTGTTGGATGACCTGGGCCTGAGGAGCTTGCGCGTACGCGTCGTAATTGGGGTCTGTAAATATGCGGTCGGCCGTTGTTATCCTTGCCCGCTGCAGGTATTGTCTCGACTCCAAGAAGAAGAACGGACCTAACAAGCTGAAGCAACTGTGCATCAAGCGAAGATGCCGTAACATTCCAGGGGACGCCATTGACTGGGCGGTGAGGATAAGGATTGGTTGATGGGTCTGCATCGATTGCTCCCTGCTACTGCTAGTATTGCTCCTACTGCTACTGTATGCTGCTGCTACTGTTGCTACTGTTGCTACTGCTGCTACTGCTGCTGTTGCTACTACCACTACTACTACATCTACATCTACTAATACCACCACTACTACTACTACTACTACTGTATTGTCTAATACTGCAGATGCTTCGTATTGTGCTGACGTGGTTGTTTCCACAGATATATGTTTTGACGCTTCGTATTATTTATTTGTTTTTCTGATTTTTTGTCATCGTGCTACCCCTTTCTCGCCTCCGAGAACAGGACGCTGTTTCCTCAGACCGCGATTACAGGCATTACCTGCCGGAGTTGGAATGCGAGTATTGCTTCAAGCGGGAAAAGGAGTTGTGCAGCCCACTGGTTGTTGACCTCAGCGCGGAGGAGGCGGAGGAGTTCCTCAAGCACCAGGAGGCGGTGAGAGCTTTTCCCTACGAATGTGGTTGTTGCTACTGCTGTTGTTGTATTGGTAATGATGTTGATATTTGTGGTGTTAGTGCTACTGCTATCATGCTCCCGCTGTTTGTTGTTTGTCCTCTTCGTTGCTGTTGTTGCTGTTGTTGCATCTTGCACTGCTGTAAACTATGATTAGACCCCCAAGCACAGCTTACAAGAATTTAGCCTCCTCAACTCCCCCCCCCCTACCTCCCCCACCTTCCTTCTCTTCCCGTTTTCGTCACCATTATCATCGCCATCGTCTACCCGACTCGCGCAATGTTTTCGTGTCTTGTTTTTTTTGCTGGTGTTGTTTTGCGCGTGTAATGTTTTCTTTCTTGTTTTTATTTCCTGTTGTCTTTTGCTTTTTTGCTGTTTTTTTGTGACTTTAATTTAAGGAATTCCATGGTAACGGAGGTGGTTCGGAGGGTGCACACCGCAAGGTTAGGTTCCCGCGGTTCCACAGAGCGAGGCACGGCGGCAGCGGAGGGGGTGGAGGGGGGACGAAAGGGCAGGGGCCCACCGTCCACGTGACCTGCGCGCAGAACATGTTCAAGGCGCGGGCGGAGCGAGCACAGGTGCGCGCATTGTTGCGTTTGTAGCGTGTTTGCGAAACACCAACTTTTGGTTGAGTGGGAGTTGGTTAGGGAAACGTATGCAATTTTGTATTGAAACTGTCGAACGTTACAATCGAAGGCCAACCCAGCCTTTGAAAAAATGGCGAAAAATTAGGTTAGAAGTATAGACTATGCCTTTTTCTTGCCGTTTTTTTTTTTTTTGTTCCAACCCGATTTTGTTCGTGGGTTGGTTGACCTTGGATTATACCTGGTATGACGTTCGTCGGTCTTTGAATTGTGGTGACGTGCGACGGTTTTATTACTATTCTTATATTTTTCCAACCCAAAAAAAATCGGAAGTCGCAAACACCCCTTGTGTCGTTTGTTGAGTGGGGCCATTTTTTTGCAGCGGCGCAAGGATTAATCCGTGTTAGAACCGCACCCACGTTTGTTGGGGAAACACTACTTGGGATTAGTGTGGGGTTATTTTTGCAGTATAATAGATAAAGGATTAACGTCGCCGAAAGAACGGTCCGACGGAAGCAACATGATGCCGGCATCTTTATCTGCACCAAAACCCCAAAACATTTGGCCGTGCGTCTTTGTGACAGGATAATGATAGAACCCCCCCCCCCCCACCCGCCCGCGCCGCTTCCCCCGACCCACACAACCACCCTTGCCATCCCCTCCGCCCTCCACCCCCGGATACAGCACAAACTCCGGGGACTTCGAGAACAAGCGGTTGAAGAGGCGATACGCCTTGGAGGCTACCAAACCCTGCCGCTGGGTCGCGACCGCCACGGGCGCTTCTACTACCGCTTCCCGGGAGATTCGCGGCGGGTTTTCGTCAGCCGCGCTTTTAGGGAAGGGGATGAGGGGAGCGAACATGCGCTTGCTGCGAGCGCACGCCTCTCTGCTACGGAAACCCCAGCTGATGCTGCTGCTAATGCGACTTGTCCGATGCTTCCTAGACGTCCTCCTACGGAGGACATGGCGGTGTACGAGAATGATGGGGACCTTGATTCGCTTGTTGCTTGGTTGAACGAGTCTGGGCAGCGGGAAGGTCCGCTTCGGGCGGCCCTGCTTCGTGCATTCCCTCAGCAGCAGCAGCAGCAGCAGCAGCAGCAGCAGCAGCAGCAGCAGCAGCAGCCGCCGCCGCCGACGTCGCCGCGAATAGCAGCGAAGGAAGAGGAGCGAGAGGGGAGGGAGGGAGGAGAAGGAGGACAAAGTTCTTCTTCCGCTGCTGCTGCTGCTGTAACGAGCGGTGGTGAGGATAAAGCGGGATCGTCGACGGGGGTTTCCACAGACGTAGCGGAAGGGGGGGATGGGGACGCACTGGGGAGTAAAAAATCAGAGACCGAAGCTGCTACTGCTGCTGCTACAAAGGGGGCGGATAGTGCCTCTGTTGGCGGTGGTGGTGGCGGTGTTGGGGGGGGCGGGCGGGGACGACGGAGCGTGCGAAAGAACGACGACCGTGGGGTGCTGGCTAAGCCGAGCAGAAACCAGGAGCTGCCGCGATTACTGCGGGAGGGGATTGTGGAGCTGCGCATCGCGCTTAACCCTCCTGGCGCTAACAACAACGTCCTCATGCCCGCGTCCGAGGCGGTGGTGGAGTTCGATAACGATGGAGATGTGGACGAGGTGTGTTCCATGGGAAAGGGGGAACGGGCAGGGGGCGTGTACTCATTGCATGCGTTGTCGTAGTTGTATGGCCATAGTCTCGTATCCCTATAATGACGAGATGGAGTACGTCGGGTTTTCACCAACCAGGCAGGCATGGCGTGCACCAAGCACGGGGGGCTATATGCGCATGTATATACTTCGAAGTATGTGTTTACAAGGTACGGTATTATGTTGGGGTTCTGAAGGAGAGGGGGAGGGGGAGGGGGGTACTCATTGTTGCTTGTCTTCGTCTTTTACCGATGACCACGCATACCTTTCGAGATGGAGCACCAGGGGGGGGGGGATCCGAGGAATCTTCTTATTTTGGCACGTGTATCAGTTGTAGTCGGGTCACATGATAGCCGCTGCTGGTTTGCTACTGTCGTTGGTAAGAAGACGTAGTAGAGAGCCTCTGCGCGTGGTTTTGTTTTCAGTGTATCTGTTAAACGTCACTGGTCGTCTTTTTCTCTCTTTCTCATTTTTCTGTTTCTTGTTTTACATTTTGCCTGCTTTGATGAGTCGGTGTGCAGTCCACACCTGCCGCCTACGTACCTTCCTTCGTCTTTTTTGTGTGTATTTTCCTTCTTAGGTTGGGTTGGTGTGAACTCTCTACCGACCACCTACCTTTCCGTTTGTCGGACCGGACACCGAACACCTGAATATCTCCTCTGCCCTCTTGTCTGTTTTTGTTTGTTTTTGTTTTCAGGACGATCCGAGTAATGACGGGGCCATCACGTGGTCGAAGAAGTACCACGCTGTCAGATTACATGACGCCACCAACGGCGATGTCTTGGTGCCCACCCAGAAGCAGGGGATCAGCGTGGTGTATGAGATCTGGCGCGGTCAGCAAATGGTGAGTCGCGATGCCGTGATATGATAGTACCGATAGAGAGATAGAGCATGTCGATAGCCAAAACGCTCGATATTTTGCAAGGAACTCCCCCTCACTCCCCCCTCCCCCCCGCATCGCCTGCCGCCCGAACTCGCTTTCTCACCACCAACCACCGCAACCAACACCAACATCACCACCGCCACAACCACCACCTCCACCCCCACCACCTCCACCCCCATTCCCCCGCCTCAGGTCGAGTTTACCCCTTGCCACACACCGTTCGACAAGAACGGGGTCTACTTCTTCATCGTCCCAAAGTTCCACAGGACGGGGACGTTTCGCCTAGTTTTCCACGTAATGCCTGCCCAGCTCTACAACAACGCCGTTGTATCCGTCGCTCCCCCTGACCCTGGGGTTTCCGCGACATACGATGCCGGGAAGGGGGCGCCGGCGGCTGTGCCAAGAAGGGCCTTTAACGTCAAGCCGCTCGAGTTTACCGTTCAGGTGAGGTAGGGGGAGGGGGCGGGGGAGGGGGAGGGGGAGGGGGCGGTGGATACGTGGAAGCCCATCCGCCGGATGGTTGATGGGGCGTGGAATAGAGGACGACTGCTACCGTGATTGGCGAAGTCTCTCGCGCATTTCGTCATTTTCGCAATAGTTTCGGGCGCTTTTTTCTTTTTCTCATCTCGCGCCGTTTATGTGACTGTTTTTTTTTCATGTTTTGTTATGAATAGTTGTGTCATTTTTGCTTTTTTTGGTCTTGTTTTTGTTTTGTTTTATCTGCTGTTGTAAATGTGTACAACTCTCTCTCATACACTCTGTCTCTTCTCTCTCGCGCTCTTGCTCCCCCTTCCATTTATCTCTCCTTTCTTTCTCGCTCTCTCTCTGCTTGTCGCGAGAGCAGGTCAGCCCGCGGTTCACGTACACAGGAGCCGTGGCGGCCCTGCACAAGCTACGAGCTGTTCATTTCCTCAAGCACCGACACCGTGAGGAAAGGGCCGCGCTGGCCGTCGACCTCGACCTCCCCTTCGACAGCGAAGAGGTATGACTACTGTTGCTTGTATACCGGTACTACTGTGCCTTTTTAGTGATTACCAGTGCTGTACATTTTTTAGCGATTACCAGCTTTGATCGACCAACCTTTTTTTTGCCGATTTAGCGGCTTTTTCGGTTCTCCTACGGACCTTTACCGATTGCTGACTTATCGGTACTTGTCGGTACCGATTTTTGGGACTGTCGCTGTATGTGTTCATCCCTAACCCCCCCCCCCTCCCCCAACCGCAGGTGGTGTGCTTGAAGGCAGGCCTTCTGACGGTGCTGAATGCCCTTCCTAAGGGGTCGCTTAAGGAGGGGGGGGCACCGGAACCGATGTCGCCGGGGGGCGGGGATGGGTCAGAGGCAGACGGTGGCGCAGAACGCGGTCTAACCGCTGCCTCTTCGGGGTGGACGGCCGCGCTCCGGGACTGTTGGCTTCCGCACGTGGCGTCCGCGACTAGGAGCCAGGTGTGTGAAGCTCAAAACATCGTGTAGGGAAGTTTTTTTTCATGCCTGATACGTTGGTTCGTTGTTTGGTGCTTCGGTGCTGGAGGAGGTCACTACCGCCGCCGCTGCGGCTGCTGTCGCTGTCGCTGTTAACGTCCCCCCATTCCTTTTTTTCCGGTGTTTTTTGCTCGGCTTGTCGTCATATATATACCGGCCTTTCTTAAAAAGTTCGTTCAATGAGCGCTTCTTTTTTTTCTTTTCGTTTTTTTTTTTTTTCATGTCACTTTTTTGTTGTTGTAATTTTCTCCCACAGATGGGTAAATATGAAGCTTAAGCTCGCCAAACTCCCAATTCGTGTTGCTCCGCTTTGGGCCCGCAAAGTTTTTTATTCTTACAACGTCTCCGTAATGTCTCCTTCCCGGGTTGCAACTACGCAGGAACTTATGGAGGCGTTATTGTTGCTGGAATCGTGTCTCGACCCTAAGTGGTTGAAGCCGTGGTATCGGCCAGCCCAGCAGAAGATGCAGTCGACGTCGTACTTGCTACGGCTGTCGACGCCTGCGGCGGTGGGCCTTCATCTCTTCGCGCTCGACCGCGCCATCCTGTACGATAAGGTACTACTACTACGATAGAGGTACTCTTAGTACGACAACCACTATTTTTGCACGAGAAGGTGCTGTTACTTCGATAAGGTACTGTTAGTCATAAACGTACGATAAAGTGTTGTTGTTTTACGTTAGAAGATGCAGTCGACGTCGTACCTGTATGGGCTGTCGACGCCGGCGGACGGCGGTGGGTCTCTGTCTCTACGCGCTCGACCGCGCTATCCTCCACGATAAGACGCTGTCTGTGTTCATTCGATAAAACAAGCTTTTAGACTAGTTTATTGCCACAGACGGTGAGGTATTAATAGTATGTTATGACACCAAGGTGTTTTTTGTTCGTAATACGATAAGTCATCACATATGCTATAATAAGGTAATATTAATTAAGTCCATAAGGTACTCTTAATGCCGTAAGGTATTATCTATACGATGAGGTACTAACTTTAATAGTACGATAAGGTAGTGTTAGTGCGATAAGGTACTATTGGTGCGGTAAAACGTACTGTTAGTACGATAAAGTATTGTTGGTACAATAAGGTACTATTGAGTACGATAAGGTATTGAAAGTACGATGTATGGTCTTTTTTCCTTTTTTTTTTACAATAGAAGTTGCAGCCGACGTCGTATTTGCTAAGTCTATCGACGCCCGCGGCGGTGAACCTCCATCTCTTGGAGCTGAACCCCGCCATTCTCTTACGATAAACTACTGTTAATTGTTGTACGATAGGGTAGTTTATTGATAGAATAAGGCACTATTGACACAGTGGTACTATCAATACGATGGAGTATGATTCATATTATACGAGAATAAGGTACTGCTAGTTTCAAACGACGGGGTGCTATTAGCACGATAATACGCTAAAAATACCTGGATAAGGTACATGAATTCGGTAAGGCACTACTTTGTAAAAAAAAATTAACGACGTCAGCTGTGAGTTCGACGAATTTCACGAATTTTAGTTATACGTTGGGATAGTATTTCACGATAAGGTACTATTACATGCATACCATAAGGTAGTACGAACACGAACCCGCGAATCGTGATGACATTGAAACAAGGAGGCGACGCTAAATGTAGGGAAAACAAGAGGGGGGGTAGGGAGTGGGGGGGGGGGGGGGGGATAGAGTGAAAGAGCAATGGTGAGAGCGAGAGCGCGAGCGTGTGAGCGAGAATGTGAGAAAAAGAGAGCGAGAGCAAGAGGTAGGTATAGTCAATGAAGACCACCAACCGCAAATCAACCGGTCCTTCCCCCACCCCTACCCCTCCCTCGTGCCCTCCCCTCCGCCCCGCCCCGCAGGTTTCCACTACGGTCCATCGCGTATCCCGCCTCCGCAACGGCATCCAACTCCGAGATCGTTCCGGCGGCCCCGCTTCTAACCATAGCGGCGGCGGCAGTGGACCGGGTGCTACCGGCCGGCGCTCTAGAACATCCCTTCAAGCCGAGGCGCCTAAGCCGCGCGGCCGGCAGTCTCGGACTAGCCGGGCGGCGGAAGGGAAAGACGGGGGGGGGGTGACTCGATCTACTCCCCGCCGCGGCAGGCAAAACGCCCTGGAAACCCGAGGGCGCGGCGGGGGCGGGGGCGATCGAGAACTGTCCCCGGCGTCTTGGGAAGAGGACGATGACGACGAGGAGGAGGATGATGATGGAGGGGAGGAGGAGGACGAGGACGAGGAGGAGGAGGAGGAGTGGGGGGGGGGGCAAGCGCGGAGGAAGGATAGACGCCAGAAGAAACGGAGTTACCACGAGGACGAGGAGGACGAGGAGGACGAGGACGAGGAGGAGGACGAGGAGGAGGACGAGGAGGAGGACGAGGAGGAAGCGAACGGCGGGGGAGGGGGGCGACATACCGGTGGACGGCAGGGGCGCCCTTCGGCGACGGATAGCCGGAGGGAGCAAGAACGTGTCAAAAAACGGCGCAAGAAGGTGGACGGGGGTGTGGACGGCAGTGGTGGCGGCGGTAATGGTGATGACGTGATGGCCAGTGGCACCTGGACCTGCCCTATCTGCACCGTGAGCAACGTGCTTGAGAATGACAAGTGCGAGCTTTGTTCGCAACGGCGGCCAGCGTCCGCAATTCCCAGAGGCGCCCGAAAGCGGCAGCGCCAGCCTAGCGCCTTCCCTACGGTAGTCGACGATGAAGATAGTGCGGGCAGCGAAGGAAGCGGCGACGACGGGGGGGATGAGTCCGGCTCGGATAGCGAGTCGTCGAGCGTTGTGGCGGGGGCGGCGGCGATGATCGCGTTGGAGGAAGACGAAGGTGGCGGTCGAGGGAGGGGACAAGGACGTGGCTCGGCTTCCCGTAGCGGTGGCGGTGGCGGTAGAGGTGGTGGTGGCCGTGGTAGTAGTGGTCGCGGCGGTAGTGGTGGCGGAAATGCCCGACGGCGCGCGACAGCATCTTCATCGGGGGACGCGTCGAGGCAGCGACGGAAAGTCGCCCGCGTTAACTACGCAGAAACAAACGAAGAAGAAGAGAGCGCTAGGCCGTCCGCAGGGCGCGGTGGCGGCGGACGCGGTGGGGGGAGTCGGAGAGGGGGGCGCGGGGGGAGGGGCGGGGCGCAGGCGAGGCGCCGCCCCCTCCGGCTCAAGGATGAGCTGCGGCGGGGCGCGAAGGAGGAGGAAGGTCTCCCGGATGAGGTACGGGCGTTCCGGAGCCGGGTGCGCGCAGTGGTGAAGGGTTTCTCGGGGGAGGCGTTCGCTGTGCACTTTCGAGATCCTGTGGACCTTGTGGCTTACCCGAACTATGTGGACGTTGTGGCCGAGCCGATGGACCTGTCGACTATTCTGTTCAAGCTACGGAGCGGGGAATACGACTCTCGAGAGGTGAGGGGGGTTGGTGGTGGGTGGTGGTGGTGGCGGTGGTGGTTGTGGTTGCGTTGTGAGCGATACACCTTTTCTCCTTGATGAGCCTGTCTTCGTTTTGGGTTGTACTGTAAGCGATAATCTTTACCGCTATTATTTCGTGGGAGCAGTTTTTTTTTTCTTGTTGGGCAAGGCTGTTTTTCTCGTGTTTTTTGCGCGGATTCGGGGGAGCTCGCTTGGGAACGTGCGCCTCTTGCATCGAAACGTGATACAGTCGGGCCTCACCGTGCTCTCCTTTCCCGCTCCTCCCTCCCTCCCTCCGTGTCTCCCTCCCCCGTTTATGCTCACTTCGCTGCTCCGCACCCGCGTTCGTGTTTTTTCTTCTCTTATATTCCTTTCTTTTTTTTTCGTCTCTTTTGCTCTTTGTTTTTTTTTCTCTATTTGTTGGTGCTTTTTTGTTTTTGTTTCTTATCGGCTTTGTTTGCTTCTTTTTTTTTTTCGAAACGTTTATTTGTATGCGCGCGACAACAAAAAGGGTCGGAATCTCCTGCTGCGGGACATCAACCTCATCCACGAAAACTGCGAAACCTTCAACGGGAGGGGAGTGCTCATATCGCAAAATGCGCACCTCGTGGCCCGAACTTTCATCGGCTACCTAGACGAGCAAGGATTTGGAGGCGGTGCGTCAATGGGGGGAGCCGGGGCGGGGCGGGGCGGGAGTATTTACAGTAGCTACGGGGGTGGGGCGGAGGACGTGTGTCCCGCCTGCGGTGTGCGCTTTGAGGGAGGGGTGGAGGGAGGGGTGCCGGTATTGTCGTGTCAAGCTTGTGGTGTAACGCACCACGCTATCTGTGTTGTGGATGGGAAGATGGGGAGGGGGGGGATCCCGGAAGACCCGTGGGTGTGCGTTGCCTGCGGCCGAGAAAACTAATAATAACTTGTAGTAGACTAAAAATCAAGTTGTTGTTATTTTTGTTGTTTCCTCTTGCGGTCGAGATAGCTACAGTAATAATGACAGAAGTAGACTAAAAATCGAGTTGTTTGAAAGCTGAGAAAACTAACAACTACTAGACTAAAACGCGTTGTTTTGTTTCGAGAGTTGGTAGAAGTAGCAACTACAGTAGTAGACTAAATCAAGCTTTGGTTGTTATTTCTTTATTTTTTGGTGAAACCGGCGAGCGGAAGGGAGACTCGCCGTTCGCGTAGTGGGGGGGTGGGAGCAAGGAATATGTACTCCTAACCCTAAGGCGGGGTAGGGGAGGTGTACTCCTGTAAAAACCCTCGGGTAGGGTTATCCCTAGGGTAAAGGTTATAACCCTAGTTTATAACCCTAGGGTAGGGGTTAAAACCATACTGGTAGGGGTTAAACCATAGGTGTTAAACCCTAGGGTAGGGGTTTATAAACCCTAGGGTAGGGGTTAACCCTAGGGTAGGGGTTCCTAGGGGTTATAGGGTTATATAACCCTAGGGTAGGGGTTATCAACCCTAGGGTAGGGGTTCTAGGGTGTCGGGGGGGGTTGGGGGGGTGGGGGTGGTGGGTGGGTGTTTAGAGAGGCTGGGAGGAGGACAGGGCGACCACTCCCCCCCGTTGTTTTTCGCTTTGATTTGCGTGCCGAGATTGGTGTGCGTGTCTGGGTTGTGGTTTTCTTTTTTTAAACGGTGGCGGTGGCGGCGGTTGCGGTGGCGGCGGTCTGTTACGCCTGTACTTTTAAGGCGCATGGCGTGTTTTATTTTAGGCCGTACGGCCGCGATCGTAGACGGTATCGAGACGGTGTGTTGGGGTGCGTGAGTTGGGAAGGGGGGCGAGGGTCACTACTCGCCGTCAGTGTTGCTTAGCAAAAGGCATTCGCGCAAGAGGAGGGGAGGGAGATGGAGGGGGTGGGGATGGAGGCGGGGTTGGGGTCGCTGCCGTTTGTGGTGCATATTATTACAATGAAGAGGTTGACGTCGGGTTTTTTTATAGGTTTGATATCGCGTGTGTGCGTCTGGATTGCCCCAGCCGGCGCTACTCGTAGCAAGGCCTTGTACCGCATGCCTCACTACAACCGGTACGACCGATGATCGACCCGAATTCGAGGAGAGCACCTGTAACAAAGTGTGGGTTTTAACGTTGTGGGAGTGAATTCAAGTAGGGGAAAGGGGGGGGTGGACTACGAAATAGTTTCCGCGAGCGCGGCAGAAATTAGGGGGATGACCGGAGAGGGGCGGGGGCGGGGTTTGAGACTCGTCTGTTGGCGGGAAAAGAGGCGGATGAGGGACGGAGGATGGGGTTATAAGCTCTTTTGGGGACCTCTTTTGCGGTGATAGCATCTTGGGGTATAACCTCTTGAGTTTCCTATGCGGTTGTAGCCTCTTGGGTTATAAGCTGTTGAGTTTCCTTGGCGGTGCCACCCTGAGCTCGGGTGACGGCGTGACCGGAGGAAGATACAATAGTAACACGGCGCGCTCTAACGTGCGCCAAATACAACACATGGCGAGTCGGCGGTCTATGAATAGCGCTAAAATAATAATCGACCTCGTTTGACAAAAATAAGATTGGCCCTTTTTGGAACTGCAACCTTCGTTTTTTGCGACAAACTGGTTGGAATGTGTGTGTGTTGGGGGGAAAAGTTGCAAGGGTTAAACGACATGACTGGAGGGCTGGACACAACATGTGTACTATGCACATCACATGCATGCATGCATGTATGCAGCATGACCCTGGCATTCAATGTTTTGCGAAGCTTAACGCCTGTGGAACTTCGGAGAGACAAACAACAAGGTGTCATGCATGCATGTATGCAGCATGACACTGGCAACGTTTTGCGAAACTTAACGCCTGTGGGACTTCGGAGGGACGAACAACAAGGTGTCGAAAAAGTTTGACGAGCACTACGGTATGGACCACACGAAGCAGCCCGAGCTACTACTGCTGAGGTAGGCATACGTGGTGTCCGAAGTGGCGTAGGCAGATCAGATGTAGGGCACACCCTGCAGCATGATGACAACGAGGCAGAAGCTCCCTCCTCGGCTGTGTTTTGCCTTGCGAGGGCTAAACAATGTTCGCCGTACATACTTGTACTAACGCTGCTTGCTGCAAGCGTTTGTTTCCTAAACGGTTGAAAGCACCGCAATAATAGTTATAAAATAGATGTGATGTTTTACCTAGCTCAAAATTCCCCACCTAAAGTATAAATACCAACACTTACCATTATAGTGGACAAAAAATAGGACACCTCCCAATAAAAACTCACCCATATTGTCTAGTATATTACGAGTGCCAACAACGCAGCTTGCAAAGATGAGTATTGACGAGAAATTCGTCGAACTCACGGCTGACGTCCTTGAAAAATAGTTTCAAAATAATGCTCGTTTTCTAGGTGGCTGTACCCGTGTGGGTCCCAAAAAAGAAAGGTTCTGCCGCGCTTGCCGAGGATTGGCAGCGACGAACATATTGTAAAAAATGAAACTACACTCCAGCTGTGAGATCGAAGATTTCGTCGAAACTCATCTTTGCAAGCTGTTTGTGATACACCGATCGCGCGCATTACGAGTTGTGTGTCCTCATCAAGGATATAGGTCGGCGACTCCCCTTACAACTACAGTGTAGCTATCAAGGTCAACAGGGTGATTTTAGTCAGTCTGTGCGCGGAAACTACTCGTTTCTAAGGGGGACAAAATCTGACAGCTGTGGAGGGAAATGTATCCTTTTATCAACGTGAATAAGACATATTATACTATCAAGACCATGATTGGAAAAAAGGACATGCATGTATTATAGTATGCAGCGATTATGTGGCCGACGATTTCGCAATAATAATATTGGCTCCCCGTGCTTTCAGTGTCGGTGGTCTTTCACACTGCACCTACAAACAGCAGTCTAGACTACATACTGAACTACTTTCAGCTGCTCAACCAAGCAAGGCAAGCAGAATGAATGTAGTACCAGGTAGTACCTGGTAGTACTACTATGTGGTGTGTGCCTCTCCCCGTTGCGCATGAAATCGTCCAGCATTAATATTAATTACTCCTAAGTTCCTAAGCGCGCCTGCTACATTGTGATGGCAGCGTGTTCCCGACGTTGCTCATATTTCGCGCCGTCAGTTCGCACTGACTAACCGGCTAACCGATGAACGGCAATGTCGCGTGTGTATATACGCGCGCCCGCTCTCCTCTTTCTTGGTGTCAACGAAAGAAAGGCAAACGACAGCAGCAGCACCATTATTATTGTCCATAGTCGTCAGTCATCGTTGACATTAATTTTTAAATTGGTCCAGAATCTAGGAGCTTCACCACCGGATGACCAGGTCCGTTGGGCTACGTATCGGCTGAGAGGTTTCGCCAGCGTACAACGTACACGCAAGTGTACGGTAGGTACTCGCGTACGTTACCGGCTGCACATCACACGTTTACACGTTTGTTTGCGTCGTAGATCGAAATTAAAACACTAAAAATGTAACGTAAAAAAAGCCCTTTTCCCACAAGAAAAACGCGATTTCTACAAGTGGAACACCACCGATTATCGATTTCTGCTCTCTGGGCTCTGTGGGCCTGTGGGCTGCGGGCATTGGGTGCGTGGGCCTACAGAGTACAGCGAACATCGAAGCCGCTTGCTGTAGGGAACGAGGTCATGCACTGCTTACGCTCTCTTCGCATAGCCTCGCTAGGCCCTGCTAGCGTGCGCCTTGGTAGGCGGACAGGGTTGCGAGACGGCAAGAGCGTTTCATGCATCACGGGCAGCAGCATTAGCAACAACTTCGAGGGCAATGCTATAGGCGCTGGCAGAGTGGCCTGCCTGGGCACGATCGCGAAGAGACACGAGGACATCCCGAAGAGAATCTACCAGAGTGCGCCGAAGCGAAGGCACGGGAAGAACGCAGGGATGCGCAAGTGGTCCACGCCCAACAACAAGACCGCGAACATCGCTGCTGAATCGTCAGCAGCAGCAGCAACAGAAGGGGACAACAGCAGTGCCCAGCAGGAAGACATGCTGGCCCTGGGGAGAGGGGGCGGAAGAGCACGAGGGGCCGAGGATCTACGGGAAATTAGCACCTCACTCAAGGAGATTAGGGTCAGCCCGTGGAGCCTCAACTTGCTGGCGAAGCTGGTGAGGGGTCTGCCTGTTGTGGAGGCGTCTGCGCAGCTGCAGTTCTGCAAAAAGAAGCACACCAGCACCGTCCGCAAAGCCATCCAGGTGGGCCCCCGTGTTCTTGCTGTCATGCCACCTTACAAGGTTTCTGCGGCTGATGCCGCAACTATCAACAGGAGGTAGCCGTCGTTAAACGAACAGCAGCGTTTAATGTTGGACGTTGTTTAGTACGAGTTCCTACTTGACACCTTGCCTGCGTGGGGCTTGCTGCCCCGGCGAAGCCTCTGAGCGAAAGGTGAGTCTCGCGCTCCGCCTTGAGTTCCGCCAGTCAAAGCCGTTCGCTCGGCGCCTGCGGCGGAGCCGCACACCCGACGCGCAGCGCCCAGGTCTGCTCCGACCCCTTGCCCCATACTTTGCCGCAGCGCCCCCTCGAAAACGTGCTTTTTTCGGAGCCCTTTAAATTCTTGGATAGCTTCTTAGTTTCTCGGTTGAAGCCCAACCGTTTTCGGCGTTGGTGTTGTAGAGCAACACGATTTGGAACTCGCAGTCTCGGCCATCGACGCCAATGTGCAGAGCTTTGCTCTGGTCCGGCTGCTCTTTTAAATCAATTTGTCAGGCTTTCACGCGTGGGGCAAACCACGGTCTGCCTGACCTAGATCATACAGGTCAGTTGGTTGGGATATATGGGTAATATTTTACCTGGTATAGTGTGTATACTGCAGATCATCACGTGGAAACGTACACAGATCACTCAGGTCGAACTGCGGCAGTAGATCAGATTTGTGCTTGCTCACAAGCCTTGGGCACACGCGTGATAACATGGCCGCACCCTGCTCACTACTGCAGAAACATGTACCTGGTACAGATCATCCAGATTGTGTAGATCGACCCCAAGAAAACTTTTCAGACGATGCAGATCCGTGAAAATGATCTGTGTCACCTGTGCAGTAATCTGCTCATTCCGGCGTGTGCAAACTTTCGAGGGGGCCCTGGAACAGAGTATGGGGCCAAGGGGTTGGTGCAAACGTGCGCGCTTTTTGGTCGGGCGTGCGGCTCCGGCGAGGCGAGGCTGAGCGAAAGACTGAGCTGGTGGGACGCACGGCGGGGCGCGAGGGTCAACAAGAGAGAAACAAACCGAACTACGAAAATGCCCGCCACAGGGTGGCGCCATGTAATATTGTGGCTTCGCTTCGAAAATGAGGCTACCGCTGCTCTGCAGTGATGCATGACCGCCAATCACTTGTTTACATAGTTGTCGCGCAGCGGCAGCCTAATTTTTGAAGCGAAACCGCCAAAATTCATCGCTTCACCTTGTGGCAGATGTTGTCGTACTTTGTTTTGCTCTCTTGCTGAGCCTCGCGCTCCGCCATGCGTCCCGCGAGCTCAGCCTTTCGCTCAGCGGCTTCACCGGAGCTGCACACTCGACGCGCAGCACGCAGGTCTGCTTCGATTCCTTGCTCCCATTCTGTGCTGCAGCACTCTCTTGCGCAAGTCGAACAGATCGGATCACTGTCAGATACACAGATGATTGTCACGGATCTGCATGATCTGAACATGTTTCCATGGAGTTGATCTGCAAAATCTGAATGAGCTCTGGGTGTTTTCCGCAGCAGCAGTGATGCTGCAGAGTGTGGCCATGTTATCATGCGTGGGCCGGGAACTGTAAGGACATTGTAGTCTGATTTGGTGCGACCTTTGTGATCTGTACTCGTTTCCGCATAATGATGTGTGGTATATGCATGATACCAAGTTGCGTCACGCCAGCTCAGCGACCTCCCCCCACCCCCCTCCAATCGCCCGCCACATCCAGATACTGCGCGATCGACGCTCTTAGCTTCATTCCCTTTTGAAACAAATCTGTCCGTTGACGACACTCACGCCTCTTAACGCCTTTACAACTGGGGCCCCCTTTGGGGGAATATTTACTTGGATTAAGTATGGGGAAGGACTTTTGGGGTTCTAAACGGGTTAACGGACAGCCGTCAAGGACCACCACACACGAAAACTAGTACATTGTTGTCTGAAGAAGCCTTGACGCGACAACACTAGACTGTCACCCGACATATTTGCTTTAACGGCTGCATGTTCTTCGAACGCACTCCTTCCTCGTCACCTCCCCTCCCCCCGTCCCCCCCGTCCCCGTCCCCCCTTGCCACCCCCCCACCCCCTCCTGAGCTAGACCACCAAGGTACCCACCGGGACACTAAGAAAAAAAAAAACTGATTCACGCTTCTCTTTTTGAGGGGCCAGGCAGGGGGGGTTTACTAAAACCAAGTAAAAAGAAGGAAAACTTGGAAAAAAAACACCGTCATTTTCTTAAATCCTACAGGAATAAGAACGCTCCGATTGATTTTTCTTTTTGACCTTCCTAGAAGTATGTCTCCGTTTTCTCTTTTTGTGTGCTCCCCTGTGGTACCTTTTTTTTTTCTCCTCGATTTTGTATTTTGGCGGCAGCCGAGATGGTAATCGAGGTAGATCATGCTGTGCGGATTGGAGAATCTTAACCCCGCGCATGGGGCCTGATATCACGTAGTGTGCATATGGTAAGGCACCCACGAGGCAGTTTTTGCATAGTATCCCCGATGCTGTCTTTGGAAGTGGCAACGAGGAAAACAAATGCATTAATTCGAAGCTGCCATCCGTATGCGAGAAAGTACGCGCAAGGTGCGGAAGTCCGCGTCACAAGTGGTTCTTAGTAGGATGCAGCTTACCCTCCATGCGACTCGCCAAACACCTCATGGCGTTTCGCGCTTGGTGCACGTGATGTGTGCCTGGTCGGTGAAAACCCGACGTGCTTCGTCCCGGGGTTGTAAGGATGTGACGGTATATGGTACCCCCCCCCCCCCCCTCCCCCCTATTCTCCTCCCTCCCCTCCCCTCCTCCCCCCTACACCGCCTCCCCCATCCCCCCGCCACCTCACTCCCCCGCCATCTGACTTCCCCCTCCCCTCCCCTCCCCCCCCCCCCTCCCCCCCCCCCCTCCCCCCTTGACCCGTTGCAAGAACGCCCTTAACCTAGCGGACATGCGGTACGGGCTGGCAGCGGAGCAGATGATGGTTGGAGAGATTTTCGTTACCAAGGGGCACGTGGTGAAGCGCATGAGAATCATGGGGAGGGGTCGCGCCGGCATTTCGACTCGAAAGTGGAGTCACCTTAACGTAACCCTTAGGGAAATTGATTTTGACGCCCTTATTGACGGAGCTGAGAACGACAGGCGGAGGAAAAAGCTCACGGCTAAGAAGGAGAAGGTGCGTGACACAGGTTTGGGGTTTATAAGTTCAGGGGAGAGGGGGAAATGGGGGGAGGGAGGAGGTCGTTTGGTGATAGTGAGGGTCTGGGTTGGGATTCGGGTGGGAGCAGGGTTACGTTAATGTTTTGGGGTTTCTAGGGGAGGGGCAGAGCGAGGAGGCGGGGGGAGAGGGTGAGGTGGGAGCTTTGGGTGATAGTGAGGGACTGGGTTTGGATTCGTGTGGGGGTGGGGATCCGGGTGGGGGTAGAGCTTAAGGTGGGTGTAGACGGGTGGGTGGCGAGGTGGGGGTGGGGGCTGCGTTGACGGTCGGGATAGAGGTGAGGGTAGGGATCGGGGTGAGGGTGAGGGTCGAGGTGGGGGTTAGGGTGGAATGGAGGAGATGGCGTAGATTGATGGTTGTTGCTATTGTTGTGAGGATTGTAGATGTTGTTACGTAGACTCGTCGACAGCGATTGGCCGTGTCAGCACGCAACGCCCTGATTATGAAATAAAATGACATGAACGTTTAATTAAGTGCACAACCGCCAACCTCAAAACCTCCCGACCCAATCGCACGTACTGCAGGTCGCGCAGCTGCTCATGGCAAGAGCAGAATAGGTCCACCGCCAAATAAAAGGTCTACCGCCGAAACCAGTTCAGGCGGGGACACCAAGCTACGGACGAATCGGCCTACCAACTGAAATACCGACCGCTCTCGTCGCGTCGCATCGTGCTTGCAGCATGTAGCGCATACAACAGGGGCGTCAGCCACGCGCCACGAGGATGCCCTCGGCGCGCGCGTGCCCTCCTGCCCCGTATGTATTTGTTGTGCCCGTAACAACAAAAGCAGACTTTTAGCAAACCCTCAGCGATTTGTAAAGTTTTGTGGGCATGAGGGGGGATCGTTCGGTCAACCAGGATTGGCCGAGCGCGATGAATCAACCGCACGCCGATGGTGCGAGCGGGTTGATCGGAACTGACATGTTAACGAGTGTGCCCGATGGAGTAGTGTTGTCGCGAACGCCCCGGCGGTGGTGATGGTGGTGGTGGTGGTGGTTGCGGCACGTGGCGGCGGCGGCGTTGGTGATGGTGGTGGCAGCGGTGGTGGCGGTGGAAGTGGTGGTGGTGCGGAGTGGTGGGAGCGGCTAGAACAGTACGTGAGGACACGCGGCTGCTACGGTAGAGATTGGGGCGAGTGGTTTTGATCGGATTTTTTCCGGCAAAATCAATGCGCGCACACGAGGCGTTTGTCGCGCGGCAGGAGTCGGGAGCGGCGGGCACACAGTCTGGGAGCGATTTGCCTTGTCGGTTAAGGTTGGGTTCCGAAGCAATGCTCGGGAACCGAACCGCAGGAGGGGGCTGCTCGTATGAGTGATGACTGCTGCCGGGCGATGCGTGACCGCATTGCAAGATCTTTTTACGAATGATCTGATTTCCCCGCTCCTCTCCAGCTGACGCTACGATCGTGTTGACTGATCGTTTGTGTGGTGAGGTTAAGCATTAATTATCCCGCCGAGGACGAAAAACTACCAAAAAATGAAATATTTGCATCTTTTGTTTTTGCTCCCTACGACTGTTCGGGTTTCTACGAAAAGCATGGCGTTTTTGTTTTGCGAATTGTCGAAATGTGCGTAAAAGTGTAGGCTGCGCTCTCCATGTCCTGAACAAAGGTGCTGTTATTCTCCTGGCTTTGGAGTCTCGTTGACGAAATATACCAGGCATTTATTGTTTGTCTTTCGAATTGCGTTGTCATTGTCGGTTTCAGGGTCGTGGGAGAGAGATATATCTCCCCTATGGCCAGATACACCCATCGCAGCCTCCTGCCATCTCGCATGTATCTCGCCCACACATATACCGTCTCTCCCTAAAATATTACCAGCCGGGTTCCTATCTATTACCGCCTACAGTCGTCTCGGGTGACCAAGCCTCCGAATGGTACCGCACCATTCGACTCCTCCTTCTCTGTTACTTTGTTTTATTTCGTGCAGACAAAACTACCCTATTTTTTAATTCTCCGTTCTCCAGGCTTGAGTGAAGTATCAGAATCGTTCAATACAAAACCCTGGATACCCCTTGTTCGCTTGACTCTCAAAAGCCCGTTCTCCAGCAACAGCAGCAACGTCGCGACAGTTTGTGCTTGTCTCGACATCCCCACACATACCATCGGTCTCCAAGTGTCAGCATCAGCGGTACAGGCAGGGTGTGCGACAAACTCTGTATTATCGACTGTCCGCTGGGAGCATCCCGACCCGGGCGCAGCAGCACATTGTGCAGCTTCCACGGATCCATTCGGCGCGTCGGCGATTTTGCTAGAGATAGGGCCAACAGAGTTTAGCATGGATAATAGGCATTGAATGCCGTGTGTAAGTTATGTATGGGTGGAGACCAGTGGCGGTTCGCCAGCCCTCCGCACCTCCACCAGAAACGGTGGCAAAAAAGCTTCCATTGGGAGTTCCACGTACAAGGCGAGATTCGTCAAAACGGAAAACAAAAGCAAGTGGGATAGCAATCTTGCTGTGTCGTCCCGCGCTGCTATCTGTCGTCTATTATTATTGGTCTGCAGAGTTCGTTTTCGGTCTGTATAAGATCTCAAACGCAATCAATTTATTATGTTGTTTTCGCGCTCGTATCATACGTGTGCTGTGAACTGCCGCAGCACCGCCTTCTGGGCGCGTTGAAAGTTCACAGCTCGCGCCGCTCTACCGACGCCGGATGGCAGAGGTCGCCATCAATTATAAGGATAGCCTATCGTGTATAGACGTTCACTGGCTACTTTTTATATAATAAGCTATCTTAATTACGTCACCTATGCTCAAGTTCGATAAATTTAAGGGTCGTTACTCATCTTTGCAAGCTGCGCGACTTGTACGCTCGACTGAAAGAACCACAACAAGTGGAGAGGAAAGTAAAAGGACAACGCGCGCCTCTGCTTCCGAACTTACGACGACGGAAGGCGGGTTTGCGAGCGGTCAAACTAAGCGACTAGACTATACTCGTAGGCAGAACAGCTACCACCAATATTATACCAGGCAGCTGCTAGACGTACGTAGTCTAGCCTCTAGAAGAACCAACAATCAACGGCGGAAATATGGAGCCACTGCTGCGAAAAATAGCCAGCGCAAGCGCGACGAGATGCCGGGCACGAGACTGAAAGAAAAGAGGCCGCTGACTAAACTATCTATTCGAAAATCGTGCCTTTCGGCTTGCGTACGTATGTGTTAAGGTTACGCATTCACGTAGGAAACTACCGACGAAGACAAAACCAAAGTCGCTGGCTGACGGAGGAGATGAGCAAAAACGCCGATCGACGGAAACAGACATGGAACGTCGCTTATCGATCTGGAGACAAGAAAAAAATCGAGACACCAAAATCCGTTGACCGACGGCGACTAAAAAATCGCTACCGATGCGGGTACCCCGATTTAAGAGCACCCCGTGACGCGCCGAAGCAAGCGCTCCTAACCCCTTTACAACTGGAAACCCGTTTTGGGGGACAAAATTACTTGGACTTAGTATAGGGAGGGGTTCGGGGGCACATTGTCTCATATGTGTAGTGGTGAATATATGGTTTTAGTACGAGCGGGACATGCAGAACGACCGCTCTCAAGTCCCGAACGCTCTTATCCGGGGCGCTCTTAAATCGGAGTACCCCATGTAGCCCATCGAGACATGAACATCCTTGACGGACGAAAAAATTGACGCCGATGACCGACAAACGTTAGTCCCCGATCGCCCGAGACTTTTAAGCAGAAAAGTCGCCGACCGACGAAACAAAAACGAAGACGCTGATCGACGAGACGAAAAAAAAAGTTGCTGAACGACGACGCGTCCACCAAAAAGAAACAAAAATCGTTCCACCGACAGAGGTAAAAAGCGCACGTCCACTTACTGTCAAGACCGCGCAACATACCCAACAAGAATAACACCACCAAAAATAATGTCAGGAGTATGGTAGGGTGGCTGAGCCTCTTTTCTTATATCCGAAAGGTAGATATGTCGTGCCCAAAACGAAACGCGACAAGTGTCCCCCGTCCGCCCGCCCGCTCGCCGCAAAACAGCGGTAAGCAGCATGATCGTCGCTGACGACATTCTTGCTGTTATATAACCCCACGCCCGATATGCCTCTTTTCTCTCATCCCCCCGCAGTACCCACGCCAACAATAATGTTAACGGTACGCCTTAAATTCTCCTCGAAACCCCTCCCCTATACCCCCCCTGCCTCCGCTCTCTCTGCAACACTCGGGGGGTTCGTACGGCGCCTGTATAATGCCACACAGCATTACAACGTCTCCATTTATTCCAAATTTTGAAATTTCTTGTTTTATCTCGCTTCGTCTGCGCTCCTTATTTTCCAGAGAGTCCCCCCCCCTAGCCCCCCCCCCTTCCGATTCCCACTATCCACCGCCCCGCGCTTGCAAATAAAGCGTGCCCTCCCTCCTTCCCTTCTCCTCCCTCCCTCCCCCCAACTTCTCCGAAGCGAGGCGATCGAATCGCTAACCTCCTCCGAAACTGCCGCCATCAGAAGTATCGCTTATCGACCCATTCCCCCCACTTTCTCCCGGCCTCCGCTGATAATTAAAGGACGCCGAATCCATCTGTAATCCACAAAACCGCGTCTTCCGCCGCCAGCGCACCCACCCGCCCGCGCACCCGTCGGCCAAAAACCGATCACCTCACTACAAAAACCATTGACTCCCCGCCCCCTCTGGTCCCCTCCCCAAAAAACAAAAAAAAACGCCACCACCACTGCTGCCTCCCGCTCTATACCAACGCTAACCGCCTACATATATAGCCTAGCCTAGCGCGAAACCCATTTCAAGCTTCACCTACACTTAAGAGTCAAACTACTCGTAAACAGAGTACGTAATGCTGGCAGCGGTGTAACGGGGGATAAGGCGTCTCTAATTCGAGTTTTTAAGATACCAAAAGGCGTTTTTTTGTCTAGAAATCGTCGTCGGCGTTTCCGGTGGGGAAGGCCTCGCGCTCCATCTCGAGCCTGTCGAATCGAGTCAGCTTGAACTCGCTGTCGTCGATGTTCTGCGAGCGAGAGATGAAGCGCGATTGGTTCATCCCCCCCCCCCCGATGTTTTGCGGTTTGGGGCGAGACGGTTGGAGAATCGAGGGCAGGACAGGAGAGGACAGGACGAGTCGGGATGGGACAGGACACGACAGGACAGGAGAGGACGGGACGGGACGGGACAAGACAGAACAGGACAGGACGGGACGGGACGCGACACATCAGAGCAGGACAGGGCAGGGCAGGGCACGGGAGGGTAGAGTAAGGCAGGTTGGTTTGGTTTGGTTTGGTTTGGTTTGGTTTGGTTTGGTTTAGTTTGGTTTGGTTTGGTTTGGTTTGGTTTGGTTTGGTTTGGTTTGGTGTGGTTTGGATTGAATTGGATTGGATTGGTTTGGTTTGGTTTGGTTTGGTTTGGTTTGGTTTGGTTTGGTTTGGTTTGGTTTGGTTTGATTTGGTTGGTTTGGTTTGGTTTGGTTTGGTTTGGTTTCGTGGTATCGTGTTTTTTGGTCTGATTAGTTTCAAAATTGGTTTGGTTGGGTTTGTGTTGCTTTGTTCTATGGAGGAAACATAACGACAGCCAACCGCCTTATATTCAACAAACTGAATATTTTCAGCTATCGTCCGCGTAAAAACTGTTTTGGCTTGTTCTGCTTTGCTAAGGTCTCCTCGCTCGTTTCACCACGTTCGCACTCCCCGAGTTGAGCGACTGAGCGTAGAAGGTGAGCATAAGCAGCTTCTCTGTCTTGGACATGTACCCGCAGATATGCCGCTTGGTTTGGTTTGGGTGTGATATACCACGTATGTTCGTTTTGCTTCGTTTCGTTTCGTTTTGTTTCGCTTGCATTCTGTTGCATTTTGTCTGTTATTCTAACCCGATCTGATCTGGTCTCTCTCGTCTCACCGTGTTAACCTTCCCCGGGTTGAGCGACTTGAGGTAGGAGAAGGGGAGCGTTAGCAGCTTCTCGGTCTTGGAGATGTACGCGCGCTTGCGGAAGTTGTCGAAGTTATTCGACTCGATCGCCGTGAGGATCTTGCCATACATGTCCAGGGACGCCTTAACAAGACAGGGAAAAAGAAAAGGAAAAGACGGAAAATGAGAAGGGAAAAAAAACACAGTTGAAATTTGTAATACAGCTTAATAAACAAAAACAAAAAACAGCAAAAAAAAACAAAACATCCAAAACGAGAACAAATTGAATTGATGGAAGCCCAACATGGGCGAAATCACAGCAAAAACGAAGACGAAACAAAACACGTGTACAAGCACCCACAGTAAAAAATCACACTCAAAATCTGCTTTAAAAATGCTTCACGTACCTTGGTACGATATAGAACATATCAGGTGCCTGGTACTCGTACGAAATACCTCGTACAAAACACGAACACACGAGAAAACAAACGAACCGAAACGAACCAAACCGACCGACCGACCGACCAACCGACCGACCGACCGACCGACCGACCGACCGAACGGCCCACCGACCGACCGACCGACCGACGACCGACCGCTCTCTCGTACCTGGACAGGCAGGCGTCCCTCGGGAGAGAGCATGGGGATGCCCCTCGCAGCCTGCTTGTAGTAAAATCTAGCCCTCGCAATCTGGTATCGCATGAGCTCCTTGTAGTTGGAATCGAGGATGCCGTTCATGATGTTCTCAGGGTCCACTCCGAACTTCTCCAAGTCCTGACGAAACGGAAGCGGCGGGTGGAAAGGGTGGGAAGGGTGGGCGGGAGGGAAGGCGGGATACGAAATACAACAAAATATACAACAAAAAGTTATGTGAGAAATACACTAAAAAACACAATAAAACATGCAATTAAACATACAAAAAAAATAGAATACGCCCATAAAAAGAAAAAGAAAAAAGAAAACCGGTAGAGTACATTGAAAAATACCAAAACAATGCTCGGGAATATTACCTCAAGAGGAAGGTAGATTCGCCCTCGCACCGCGTCCTCCCCAACGTCCCTTGTTGTTGTTGTTGGTGGTGGTGGTGGTGTTGGTGGTGGTGATGGTGTTGGTGTTGTTGGTGGGGGTGGTGGTGGTGGTGGTGGTGGTGGTGGTGGTGGTGGTGGTGGTGGTGACGGTGGCGTTTTTTTTGTTCACAAGACACGACAGGACACAACAACGCAGAACAAGGACGAACATGACAGGACAGGACGAGGGCAGCACTGCGGTCAAGGTAGACAGCATGAAAGTATCAAAAGTATCTCGATAAAATGATCACGTGTTATGATGACCTAAGAGGTGGAGGCGGCGTGAAATGGCGCGTGGGCGACCGCGTCTGTCAATAAACTAAACGAAGACGTGAAGAAACTAACGCCGGATACCTCGGCGCGTCCACACAAACGGGTTTCGAAAAGATCGACCCACACACTCAAGGCGGCGAGAGAAAATGAAGAGCGCAGCACAAAGATAAAGGACAAAGCGTGCACCTAAACCGCACCCGCACGAACACACTCTTCTTTTCGCCACGCACACCTCCCCGCACGGAAGCAAAACCTCAACCACCACCACGACCAACACCATATATTTCACCACCACCACCATCACTGCCAACACCACCAACACCAACACCATCACGTCAACACTGTTACCTTTTCCACCACCTTTTCCATATTTTCCACCACTACCAACGTCACCCCCACCCTCACGACCAGTCTCACTCCCCCCCCCCCCAACCCCGCCCCCCCCCAACCACCAACCCCACCCCCCCCCAGCCCAACCCCCCTCGCATTACCTGAGAATGTTGGTGAGCTGCAAGGCAATACCCAGGGACAACGCAGGAAATTTAGCATCTTCCTCCGAAACCCCTTCCGCAGTGCCCAATATAGGCAGGACCATGAGGCCCACTGTGCCAGCCACGCGGTAGCAGTACAGCTCCAGCTCCTCGAAAGTCTGGTATCGGTTCTTCCCGATACCCGGCACGTCCATCACCATGCCGTCGATCATGTCCTATGAGGAGGAGGAGAGAGTTGGGGAGGTGGATGGGGGACGGAGATGGGGGGTTGGGGAGGGGAGGGGAGATGGGGGGGGGGGGGTGAGGGTGGGATGGGGATGGGGGTTGGGGGGGAGAGAACGAGGGGGGAGAGGGAGGGGGGGCGTGGCGGTGGTGATGGGTGGGTCGTGGTGGTGGTGGTGGCGGCGGTGATGGTGCACTTGCGGAAAACTCGAACGGCATGTTTTCTCTCCAAAACGCACACAAGAGAAACGGAAGACGTGTTTTCACCGGCCTCAAACACTGTGAAGAGAAAAGCCACACGAGAGCCTAGAGGTAGAGATGAAGCTTACCTGCCGCTCGATGGGTGATGGTCGGAACGACTGCTTTACTGCAAATACCAACCCCTTCACCGCTGCACCCAACGTTTTTTGGGGGAAACTAGTTAGAAATACAATGGGGGTACTTGTTGAAGTTCCCAGAGGTAAACCACCGCAGTTATCTCCAGGGCGCGAGGCCCCCCGGGTTCGGGGCAGGAGGCCTCATCCAACCCACTATTTCGCTCGTCGGACAGATCATCACAGCTTGATGATCTAGACCATCCAGGTAAGATCTGTATGATCTAGCTCACGTTACTGTGCGGTACGATCTGCGTGATCTAGCAAATGTTGGACGTCAGCTGTGAGTTCGACGACTTAGGGTCGATGCTCATCTTTGCAAGCTCCGTACTAAATCGATCGCCCATCTTTAGTAAGTTTTATGAATCAAAACGCAACATAAGATTATTGTAACTGTTTCAATTACGTCAGCTGTGAGTGAGTTCGACGAATTTAGGGTCGATACTCATCTTTGCAAGCTGCGTACTACACCGGTCGTCCGCTTTCAGTAAGTTTTCATGAGTCAAAACCTACTATAAGATGGCGTTTCAACATATAACATGACGTTTAACAAAACCATTTCAAACATACAAACACAGTCAGCTGTGCCCAGAGGTTCGAAAAAAAGTAGCGTCGATATGGTACTTATAATTTGCAAGCTGCGTGATACACCGCTCCCTCGATTTTACACATGCATTAAGCTTTGAATACATATATACACATCTGACTCCTGCGGATGTTGCCATAGCATCAACAACGAAATATCATCAAGAATAACAATGGTAGCAACTATACGTACTTCGTCCCACCAAGATAGTAACCCATGATTCGCAGAAATGTCGCATGCTACGGTAGAGGTACACCACTTTCTTTTTTTGCCGACGCTCCTCAGTTTTGAGAGCTCAAGACATGATCCTCCCAAAAACTCTTTCGGAGAAAAAAATTAAACTGCTGCCGGATGAAAAAAAAACTCAAGGCCTTAGGTACGCAACGAGAATCAAGCAAAAAAAAAATTGTCGATTTCCGACGATTTTGGATCAATCAAGAATCAATCCTCGTCATTCAGAAAAAAAAATCAGACGAAAACTGCTACCTCTGCCGTAGCATGCGCAGAGTGAAAAACACACTCCAATCAACGGGCTAACAACCGTCGCCTTCCGGTGTCTATCGGCCGCTACGCACTACCGCGCGCGGGGCCGGCCCCGCGCAGTCACCTTGAAGGGCGCGATAGGGAGAGACGGGTAATTCTCGCGAACGTCAACCAGTGCGAGGTCGAGCGAGTCCCGAGGCTTTCCCTTAAACACGTCGTCCAGCCGCACCGCCCACTACAGAGAGCGGCAACAAGAAAAAAAAACAGGGAGAGACGGCGGTGGACGCGGCCGGGGGGGGGGGAAAGCAATTTCAGAGGCGGCATGTTTATTGGTGAGACTAACTAACAAAAAGAAGGCATGCCCAGCCAAAAAAACACGGTGCCAAGGTGACAGGCACCTTGGTATATATTTAATAGTTACCCCTATGAAAAACAAAGGGCAGATGATTACAGCGCAGGACTATACGATACAACCCCCCCCCCCCCTGCTCCCCCACCGAATCCCAACCCACGGAGAGGATACCTCCACCCTGCCCTCTCGATTCTCGCTATGAACACCGGGAGAAACACAACGTGCCACCAAGGTTAACTCCATGGCATGCTTGTGCGTTGCGCGATCAACCGAAAGAAACGGAAAAACAATCGCCTGGACCCCTTTACAAATGCACCCATGCTATTAGCGTCATTCACGCCATTCACGCCATTCGCGTAATTAGAGACAAACTACATCGGAGCAGTGTGAAAATCACTTTCGCGGAAGGAACAAAGGATTTAGCGTTCCTCCGCCCATATGCCTATGCTCTTCAAGACTATTAGTCAAAACCTAAAACGCTTGCCTCTTTCAACAGTCGAGAAAAAAGTCCGAGCAGAACGTGCGTAACACATTGCGTTCTATCCCCACACCCCCACCCCCCACCCCGCCCTTTCTCTCTCTCCCCTTTACCACCACCACACCCACACAATCACCCCCTCGCCCATGACTACCCCCACCCCTCCCCACCCGCGAACACCTCCTCCCCCCGCCCCCCACTACTCCTTCTCCCTCCCCCGGCCGGTCCTCCCCCCCCCCCCCCCCCGATCCCCGCCCTACCTCCCTCTCCCGACCACCCCCCCCCCCCCCCCAACCCCGACTGTGAACGCCTCTCACATCTTTCAAATCCTGCTGCATGCTCTTCTTGCCCCGCACCATGGCACGAGGCCCGTCCACTATGTCGTCCGTCCGCCGGCACCACACGTAAATAGCCCACACCGCCTGGTAGGGGATGGAGAGGGGGGGGGGGGGGATGAAAACTAAAGATATATTAAAAAAGTTGGCAAAAAAAGCACAATGTGAAAGAAGGGGAAAACACACACACAAGATGAAAACAGCGGTTGGCAAAAAGGCACAGAGCGAGACAAAACTGAAAAAAACACACACACAACATCGCAAAGGAAACCATATACAAACCAGCACACAAGAACACAAAAAAAAAACACAGAAAACAAATCAGAACAGAAGATAGTACACAAGAACCGAACAAAGCAGAGCAGGACAGAACAGAACAGAGCCGAATAAAACAAAACAAAACAAAATGAATAAAAACCAAGGTCTTACCACAAACTCAGAACAGAATATCGCGTACCAGAACAAAACGGTCAACATTGAACAAAACAGAAACAAAACAAATAGTTTACCCCGTCTGTTTTTCGACCGGGGTCAGAAAGCGGGGGGAGAGCGGAGCAGGGGCTAACCGCCTCACCTTGCGCGCAACGGGAGACATGAACTTGGTTCCGAGGTAGAAGGTCTTGGCGAAGATGCCGGTGATACGCTCACACTCTTGGTACGCCTGGAACGAAAACAAGAGAAAATTAATACCACGTACGTACCTCTGGCAAACGAACAGAACGAAATAATCTAGCGACACACCAGCCCGTGCGGGAACACAAGGGCCCACGGTAAGACACTAGGGGAAGAAAATACGGAAGGGTGAAAACATGAATCGATGAAAGCACGCGGCGGCGGCGGCGGCGGCGACGGCGGCGGCGGCTAATAACCGCAAAAATCGCAGGGCGTCTATACTAGCTGCAGTAGTCCGAGAAAGCTGTCACGGTACCAACATCGAGCCACAGCAACGGAAAGAGCAGCATAAAAATCAAGTACGAACAAGGAAAACGAAAATACAAGAAGTGTGGCGACGTTAGACCATAATTTACGCTCTTGGAGTCAACATCACATCTTCACCGTGCATGCATCTAAGCTTCAACACCGTATATTCTAGTGCACTAACCGGGCCAGGTTCATTGTCCCGGGCTGGGTCGGGTCGGGTCGGGTCAGGTCGGGCCGGGTCAAGGGGTCCCGACCCGACATTGCCTGACCTGACCCGTGATAGCCGGTCGCCCCGGTGGCGTATCAGGTTATCCACGAGCCTGGTATAGGTCAGTTTCGTGAGTTCGAATCCCCCCGAGTGCATACTCGTACAAATTCGTGGGGACTTTTTCTTGCGCACAAATTGCCTTGCGGAAAGCGCGAGAGCGTGAGCTAGCGACACTCGATGAAAAATGGACGAGCAGTGGGATTGCTGAACCCTATGCGCGATAAAAAATTGGAAAGCAAGAACCGGGGAAGGGGAAGGGACGACACCTGTGACCACGGCTTGCCCAGAAGCTGGAAAGTAGATATGTGCGAAGAAAAAGAAAAAAAAATGAAAAACCTCCTGACCCGGCCCGCGGGTCCGATACTGACCCGTAAAAAACCGTGGTATATTTCACATCTAACAACACCCGATTTAATACCGTAAAATCGCCAAACTGATGCCTCGGTACATGGTGCAACACCCCGAACATACACGTTCAACCTTGACCTGGTTCCACGCCACACATCTACAACATTCACGCGGTTCCACACCATGTATTTTCCCATGTTTGTCGGGCTAACCATCATTCATGTACCGCGTTCACGTGGTTCAGCACAAACATACTGTACGAACCCTGCTTTCGGGGCCCGTGCATATCTTGATTATAGTATACCGACCAAAAAAAACGACGACTATTGCGATATTTTTCAAGCGTCTTACCAGCAGCGTGAGCACGCACGCAGCAAGCATAATAGGATTCAAGCTGTGCCCCTCCCCTACGAGAGTCTTCGCTTTGTTGCAGTTTTTGGGACAAAACGTTTCTGCTACGTCGTAATGTTGAGAAGTGTTACTAAGTTGCTAGCGTTACGGTTGAGCTCCTCAAGCGAGTAAGACCTACCTGGTACATGTTAGCCTGGTGCTATTACGAGCACATTTGTTGAAGGACTGGCGCATACAAGTGTTGGTCGGACGGGTTGCGCGAGCGAATTATCTTCGAGTCAAGTCATGTCTTCGGGGTGAGAGGTTTTAGGTCCTCGCGACACGAGCACAGAACCTTTGTGCTGCACCCCTCACCGTGGGATGGTTCCGTACCAGTCTTCGCATGGTTGTCGCTACCGTGGGATGGTTCCGCACCAGTCTTCGCATGGCTGCCGCTACTGTGAGATGGTTCCGTACCAGTCTTCGCATGGTTGTCGCTACCGTGGTATGACTCCGTACCAGTCTTCGCATGGTTGTCGTTCGGAAAACAATTGCATCATCATCAACCACCAGCGGCGGAGGCCCGTCATCGTCTATTATTTTTCGTCGTCGTCAAAGTTTTCCCTCTCAAGCCCCCAAAACGGGTTATGACTCTACGCACCTGATTCAACACGTACATACACAAATATTGCACTTTGCCTGCCGGCGTTACTGTTTTCAAACCCCGGGTGGGTCTGATTCTTCAGGTCATCAGCAAAAATAAAAATGAAAGGACATCCACTGCTGAGAGCGCCTGTTAATAGCAGCGTGGGGAAGCCGCAATTCGATGCTAGTCGACGAGAGGGAAGAAAGGGCTGTACCCTTCTCGCGAAAAAAACGAAAGCGCGTAACGCAGTGGGGCCGGGGGGGAAGAGCCGTATTAGTGACCCTGGATCTGAGTTACGTGTAGGGAGGAAGACGGAGAAAAAAGAAAGCGCACAAGATAAGATGGGAGGAGCCAAAAACAAAAAAAAATGTGCAGCGTACAACTGCTTCTAGTTATAGAGCGAATACTCGAGCCCCTTTCCCACGGTGCGTAGCGCGGAAGTTGACAAAACTCATACTCGTACGAAGTATCACCACATTTATAGTCACCTGGTTCAAAACCATCCTGCGTCGCTGGTTCTCCGCCGGCCCTCTGGCCAGCTCCAAATTCTTCAGATCGCCGTCCGTCAAACGTTTCGCGTTGTCCACCGCCTGTACCACGAGATACCAAAATTAAAATCACATCGCACCATGTCACATCGGATTACGTTTACGTCACGTTCAACAAAATTTACATAAAAACCAGCATCACATTGCATCATACCGAATGTCGCATGACATCAAAGTGTCGCATGACATCAGCGTCAAATCGCATCACATCAAAACGTCGCATGCCATTGCATGCTATCAACAGGTCACATCACATCACACCACCTCACATCACAGTAGAGCCTGAGTTAACGTCGTAACGATCCAAAAAAAAAACAATTTGGAAAACTGAATATTCTAATGTTGGACTTGATTGGTCTAATAAACAAATAATACGCACCTGCACACAAGACTATGATTTCGGCATTTGTGAAATTGGATATGGACGAAAGAGACAACAAGTACCAAAAGCCTTTTGCTCGAAATCAAATCCAATTAGAGAGTTGGCCCAACATGACATGGCATGTTTACGGTGGGATAACACACCCGGGACAGCCTGACGCGATCTTTGGCCGCGTCGACGACCACGATTGAGGCGACAAAACGCGAACCTCAACGAGGGACGACCGGGGCCATAGCCGCGCCTACGCCTACAGACCATAGCACAGCGTATCCCGGCGGTGGCGCTTCTCAAAAGATCATGGCGGCCGCGAGCCCAATTTTTCAACCAACTCGATCGACCAAGACACACTAAAACCACCCCATCGAGCCAAAAGCGCAAGTATTCGCTCAAGAGTCCGATAACTTCATCGCCGCCGCTGTTGCGCGCGCCGCGTTTTAGAGCTCCCTCCGCCCACACTAGAGATTCTGAGGGTGATAGCTTGCTAGCCTGGGCCACCAAAAAAAAGTGGAGGCCGGCGGCGGCGCACACGCGACGGCGCGTGCCGTCGCTCTCGTCTACTCTCGTTGGTGTTCGGTGTTCGCCACGAGGGCGTTGTGTGACTTGCTGCGCTATTCCGATAACTTAAATATTTGAAGGCTCCTTTCCTGATAGGAAGCAAAACAGTTTTTATTCGCAAAAAACTCAAATCCAATTCTGGAAAATACTTTTTTACCAATATTTTTTCAATGGTTAAGCCAGCGAGGACCTTACATCACTTCACACCCACATCAAAAGTCGCAGAAGCATCACATACAAAGGACGCATCACATTAACAAGACGTCGCATCACATCACGTCACATAAACTCACACAACATCAATAGGTCCCCTCATCCAGAACCCCTCCAGGGTCTCAAAACCCCTCCCTACACTGATTCCAATAATTGTCCTAACAAAGGGTTTTCAGCTGTAGAGGCGTTGAATCCCCCGCCCCCGCCGACGCCGTCAAACGCGCTACCACTCAAGTCTTCACTCCTGTCCAATACTTCGCGCCCCGCTTCCGGCACTCAACTCGAACGATAAAACATGCCGTCCTGTCTTACCCGTCCTTAAATTTTCTTGTTTCTTTTCCAGACAGCTTAAGACCGTCTTGCTGATGAGCATGGACTAGAATATAATATAACGATGAGTTCATACTTCGTATTAGAACAACAAAAACTTCAACCGCATACTCGTACACGGCATGTTTCATGCCCGCCTCTCCCCCCCCCCCCCGCCGATGGCAGATCCTCAAGAGGTCAACAAAACTCCCTCACCGTGCCATCCCCACCCTTGACCCCTCTCACCGTGACTCCCACATTGAACCCTCTCCCCGCCCCTGCACACCAAATCATACAATCCATATTACACGTCACGACCGCAATAAACGAACTACTCCAACCTAAAAGATGCCTCGAATAATGACACGAGCAAGAATAACAACACCCGGCAAGACACCCCAGCGGTATCGCACGCCATCCACCACGAGTAGAAACCCTCACCTCCGACCCCCACTCCCCCCACCCCCCCGACCCCCACCCCACTCCCACCCCCCACCCTCACCCCTATCACCCTCTACCCCACCCCACTCCCACCCCTCACCTCCCACCCTACCCCATCCGTAACAACACCCCCACCCCCCGCGCCGCCCCTTACCGCCCACCTCCACCCCCTCGCCCCACCCCGACTTCTCTATAAAGTAGTTCATTGGGCTGCTGGAACAAATGCTAACGACCCATCCGAAAAACGCCTTATAATGCACCTCCGGCACTCATTCTTGCCCCCACCGCCGACCCCCAACCCCCACTCCGACCGCACTCCCACCCCCCAGCCCTCATCCCTACCCCAACCCCTGCTCCTCGCCTTCATCGCTGCTGTGCCCGTGCTGGCACTCCCAACCCCACCCTCACATGCACCTACCATCCTTACCCCCACTACCTCTCCCCACCCCCACCGTCGACCCCGACCACCCTCCTATCCCCAACCTTCACCCCTCACCCCATACCCCCCACCCTGTCTCTTCACCCCCACCCCTGCCCCCAATCCTGATCCTCACCGCTGCGCCCGTGCTGGTGGACATGCGGACGGCCGAGACGCTCCTTGCCTCCCCCCTCGCCGCCTCCCCTCGAGCTCGCAACCAGGAGGAACCCCCACTCCATCGCCCCACATGGCGCTGTCCCCGGGTCCCCGTCGCCACAGCCGCCGTCGCCCTCACGTCCACCTGCCCTCGTGAAACGCACATGTAGAAAAAGTGGGCATTGGGAGGCATTTTCCATTAGGGGAATGGGGTTATTGGTGAGGGGGGGTACCTGCCCCCACACAAAGTGGGTATGGGGAGGCGCTTTGCCATAGGGAGGGGGGGGGGGGGGGTTCCTCCACACACACACACAAAATGGGCATTGGGAGGCGTTTTGCAATAGGAGAATGGGGTTTTGATGGGACGACATGGGTGTTTACTTCCCTCGCGACACACACACAAAGTGAGCACTAAGAGGCGTTTTGCACTAGGGGACTGCGGTTATTGGGGGGATGGGGGGGGGGGAGTTTACGTGGAGACTCGGGATATGGAGGAGGGGGGGGGATTGCCTGTCCCCACGACACAAACAAAAAGGGCGAGTTGTGCGGCGTTTTGCGCGGGGGGACGGGGGACTGGACTGTATTACTGCAGAACAGGCGTCACAAGACATGACAGCCAATTTGACCGCCCTTAGACCGTTCCTAGTGGAAAGCCGATGCTTAGTTAAAAGGTTGAATTTCCGAATATACCAGCCAAACTTTCGCCCAGTGGATGGTTGTCTGTGGGCCCGAATTTTTTGTTCAATGTTCCAATTTTCCGGAAAAAATGATCATCTTGGATTAGAAGCGGCGAGATTTCGTGTCGTCCACACACTTCGCTCGACCAAATCAACGACATCGTCGGGAGATCTGCACGTGGCGAGCTCGTTAGGGGCTCCGACCCACCCTTGGTGTGCAGTGCTCACACTATCGCAGGTCATGCATGGCAGGCGCCCACCAGACTGCTGCTAAAAATACATTTGGTGGAGGCTGTGTAGAAAACCGATTCAAAAACTCTCGATCGTCCCCCAACGGGCAAAAACTACATATTCGAGAGCAGTAGAGGGAAGACCACAGGACAACACGGGCAACCTCTCGCGCCCTGGCGCAAGGATCAACACGAAGTTGTCGGCGCTGTCACTTAAACGCATGTGGCCTTGTCCGGAACGAAGAGGGCTGGCCGTGGCTTGTCTCTTACCTTGAGATCGAACGCCAATCGTGGTTGTTGGACAGCGCTGACCGAGGCTTTGATACAAAAATAGGGAAATGCACCACTCGACAAAAAAAAGAATTAGTTGTACTTTTGCTACGATCGTTATTTTTCACGGAGCGACGGTACCGCAATCTCTTTCAACAAAATATTTTCAAAAAAAAACTGGAACTTCTTTGGTCAAACTATCGCCTTGCCATAAGCAACGGCGGTCTTGACTCCGTTTTTTATTCTATTTTGGACGCTCCTAAGTCGAGTGCCCTAATGTACCTGCACGTATCATCTATTAATAGTTCGTACGTAGGAGTAGTCAAACACAGAAAAAAAAAAACTAAGCTGTCTCAAGTGATGTCCTATCAAGTCCTACTATTAACACTTGTCCTGCCTGAAGCCACGAAAACAAAATTGAGACAAAGAAACCGCCACTGACCACTAGCATCAACCGTTACCCACATGATTCCATGCGAGTCGACGAGGGAAGAAAATTGCTGGAATCTTCGCGCGACAAAAATGAAGGCACGTACCTTTTTTTTTTTTTTTTTTTTTTTTTATCCTCCGGCAGATGGGGAAAAATAGAGCTTTAGCTCACCACACTTCCGCGTATTTTCATACGCGTACCGAAGGCACGTACCGTAGTGGGAAGGGGGGAGAAAAGCCTGCTTAGTGACTAAGAGAAAGCAAAAGTACGAAGGTAATAGAAGGGATGAGCAACAACAAAAGCTTCACCCAGCGCTGTTGTTTCAGGTGCTTGCTATTGCTTGCTATGAGCATACAGCAGCAGTGGTCCCTTTAGAGTGCCGGAATGTGTTAGCCGAAAATACCGGCACTACAGCAGCAACAACCGGCACCACTCCGCATACTGCCAATATACCCATAGTATATAGCTACGAATGATGTAGGGGGAGGCAAAAGGGAGATGGTTGGCAGAGGGTCATAGAAGATGCAAGTATACTCCTGCTTTATGGAAGGATGTTAAATTTATATCGGAACGACATCTGATCTACTGATGCGCTTTAGTGTCCGAGAGCAATACTACTGCTATTAATAATGATACTCATCAACACCCTGCACATCCAGTGTTCGTTCCGAGTCTTCATGCTAAGAGACTATGTCTAGGGAGACGCGCTACGCACGCATGGCAAACAAACCTACGAGGTACGATACGACAGCGCAGGTCCGCCCATAGACACCTCCCCCGTTATTCACAGGCATTTCCATGGACAAGCCAAGCTACAACAAACACGACAACGGGATACCAGGCAACTCATACCTGAACGCAACCAATCAACCGTCAATCGCAGAAGAAAAAAAAAGCTGCTGGTGAGTACGAGCGAGTACGGTAGTGCATACGCACAACACCTACCAGGAAAACTGCAAGTACGCAGAAGCCGAATACCCTGAAAAAGCACACCAGGTAGGTTCTGGTGCAAGTAGAGCAAGCCTTGGCGGCTCAGCCATGCCATTGGCGACGCGTGCTACGCCAAAGGTGCCACTTTTTTTTTCTGAGGTTTTCTCAATCTGGGGCGCGTAAAAGACACTCTCCCAAGAACTGATCGTATGGAGAGAAAAAAAAAAAAACGCTACCAGGTATTTACCGGAGGAAAAATCCCATGGCCTAGGTACACAACGAGAATCACGAAAAAAAAATGGCCTGTTTGCGATGATTTTGGGTTAAGGAGCTCCGTCATTCAGGGAAAAAAAAATCGCCAAAACGTGCTCTACCTCTATCGTAGCATGCGTCTGAAGAAAAAAAAAAAATGCCACACAATTTAAGCCATTCGCCTCTGCGCCTTTGGAACTGTACCCGCGTTCCTTAAGAACAACGTACTTCGAGATACCCGAATGTGTGTCAACATTTGCTTGATATAAGGGAGTGCTTGTTGAGCCACTTTGAATCACGCGATTCAAGTAGCTAGCCCAGCAAGCAGTTAGTTGCCTCGAACGGACAAAATATACCAGGTATATTTTAGGGTTCGGTCATGACCTCGTCAGCATCGACATCGGGGGCACTCCCCTCGCCACGCACTAGCACACACCCAGGAACACGTTGTGATAATTATTTAGCTCACAAGGACCTACCGTCCAGGTACGATAAATAATTGCTCGCGACAGTCGAACCCGCGCACAATATTTTGTTAGAAACATGCGCTACCCACTAGACTACTTAGTCACGTAATTACAGCGGTTTTAAGTAAGGTAACGGCCTTAAATGCCTTACAAAACGCCTGAGGTTTCGCCTTACGGCTTTCCTTGCCTTTGAGTGAGATGAGCCCCCCCCCGTTATGCGGCCCCAAACCCCGGCTTCAGGGAGTTCGTGCGTAAAACGGCGGTATTTTAGAGCACAACCCATGCCTCATCCTTCAGTCTCTTTTCTAGCGTGCTGCTTTGCCTTGCGCAACATAGGCAAATAAGGCGCCAACCAGCGTCTAAGCCAAACCTCTCCAGCGAAAGGGCTGAAAGTAGGCCTGTAAGTTGGCTTGACGTCTGTCATGGTCGTCATTTGTAGTCGGGTGGCCAAGTAAGCCAACCAGCTGACTGTTCGTAGTCTTTCTGGACTAAAAAAAAATTGCGAGCCATAAATGCATTGGTCTGATACAAAGAGGTATAACTAAAAATTACCGCAAGGAACTGCTGAAACGGTAATTACCTTGCCAACAAATCCCTGGTCGGCTCACGGACGGATGTTTGAATATATCGAAACGGCACCTACGCTATGTTGTAGGAGGGCAACATTCTACGACTATCAGTATAGTCAGCCAACTCAGCCCTAGCTGTAAGCCAAAAAGTAAGGCATGGCAGTACAGGCTTGGCCCGTCAGCCAGCTATGAGCTATGAGCCCCCCTCCCTCCCGTAGGTGGACCGCCATGCCACTCGCCGAACACCTCACGGCGCTTCGCGATTGGTGCACGCGATGTCGGCCTAGTCAGTGGAAACCCGACGTGCTCCGTCCCAGCATTGTAGGGATGCGAAGGTCTAGTAGCTATGGTTATAGGACATCTACTATACATGAACAGATTACACTCTCCCGTCGGTGGCCCCGAGCCCCATTTTCAGGGGGGTTCATGTTTACAGCGGCATTCATCAAACAGCGTCTAAGGCAACACTCTCCTGGCAAAAGGGCTCGGCCCCTCAGCCTATGAGTTATGAGTCTCCGCGTAGGGTGGCCCCGAACCCCGTTTTAGGGAGTTAGTGTACACAGCGGCGTTTTTTGAGCGCACAAAACGTGCCTTATTTCTCCCTTCCAAGCGCAAGTACGTTGTCTCACGCAAGTAAGGCACGCAGGGCACCAAACAGGGTCTAAGGCAAGCTTCTGTTGCGAAGGGGAGGTAAGGCAAAAAAAAAACGTAGCATGGCCGTAACATAGCAACATAGCGTTAGAGAGCCCTCGGCATTTAGCTAACATCCTAACAGAGCGCTACTTCGCGACCAGTCCAGATTGTAACTTAGCTAACGTACATTGAGTGTTACGTTGTCCGAACCTAAGGAAGCATGAGGGGGGGGGTTGAAAACGTTCGAATTACATGAGGTCAAGTGTTTATGGAAAACGCCAAAACCACTATTAACCTTGCGTTAGAGGGTTATGGCCGGAGCTTCCTATTAACCCCTTTGGGGCCCCCGAACCCCTCTCTATACTAAATCCAAGTAATTTTGTCCCCAAAAAGGGGTTTCCAGTTGTAAAGGGGTTAACCAACATCACGTTCGCAAGTGAGCGGATCTGGGGTACGTGATGCTGTCTACCAGGGCATGTTGTACGGATAACGCACATGCGAGTCTGGACGCATCTCAACATTGTGTTACGACGCTTGCACACCTCGGATAACGTAACACTCGGATACCATGGTATCATAGCACTTAGCTACGTTATGGCATGGGGCCTAAAACAGCGGCTGGGCGACGCCCTAACGTAGTGTTAGCACTGGAGAAGCAACCGCATAAAACGCTAGCATTATTCAGTGTTAAAATGCATATCGGCGAACGTCATATGTGTACCTGTTATAGCCATTTTTTTTTCTTCGGACACATGTCTTCGTGCTCGCACCTTTGTCCGAAACGTTGTGGGGGGTGGGCACAATTCGACCGTTCGGGTCACGTTGCCGGAGGTTTGGGCGCGATCCGTGCAGTGCGTCGCGCGTGGCAAGCCTTGCCAACTTTCTTGGCCTTGGACATGGATAAGGCAAATCCCCGGGTTTCCGCAACATCGAGCATCGTGTGTGCGTACAAAGGGCATACCTTTTTTATGGTATTAGACTATACCCTTTGCGTGCCTACCAGACCCAAAGGTAACATTAACATTCGGTCTGTTTTTCGCCCCCTCTCATGAACACAACCATGAGCACAGCCAACACGCAGAGAGCACAACAACGTTAAACACTACAGCAGATAACAATGCGCTTGTGTGGCACATCTATCTGCGCCGTACTGCTGCGGCTAGTTGGTTCTTTCGGGGCCTGCTTCGTATATGTAATCGATGACCTGTCTTTTGCTGCTGTTGTAGGCGGCATCGCCATTCTGGACGAAAATGTTAGGACCGTTTGGACCTAAGGCTTTTCCATCAATGGTTCTCTTATCATATTCTATTTCCGATCATGTTTATTTGTGTTTCTCTCCCCCCGCGAGCACACACCCAACCATGAGTGGACAAAAACAGTGAACATGCAGATAACACAGACAACGCTACAACCGTGCCCAGCAGCACAAGCAACAGCAGGCAACATCATCATGCGCGTGTGGCATACCCATACGTGGTGTACTGTGCTACATACACAGCAGTGCAGCAGTATACGTACAACAACCGATGGTTTGGTTGGTAGTCGAACTTCGCGAGGCAGAGTAAATTCGTCTCCTCGAGGGGACGATTTTGAATCGGACGATCAAAAAATAACCCAGCGTGATTTTTTTTACTCTAAAAAGCAAACAGCAGTGGATATATGCGCTGATGCTCCATGAGAGAGGGCTTCTCTATCTCAGCGACAATAGAAGCCGTAAAGCTCCTCGTTCCGTGCACTTTCTGCGACGAGCTGGTGGTGAAAGGGAACGATTGCCCATCCGGGCGTGGATCACTCGTCGTGCAAGTTCAACATCTGGCTCAACAAGACAATAAGAGTATTGTAGTTGTAGTACCTATTCTGAAATGGCTGATTCCCACAAGAAACAAAGAAAAAATCATCGAAACCAACCACGATAGATTGACCGCGCACGGAACAACTGCTGTTACCTTTTTTGCCGAATGAAAATCCACCTTTCGTCCAATTTTTTTGCACCACGCAATTTTTCATTTTTCAGAACTGCCCGTGCAAAAAGTCCTCATCGTGAGAGTACTCGTGCTGGACACGTACTGATGGGATTACCACTTCTTCACGGCTCTCCACCACGAGGGGGAGAGAGCGAACCGTCCCCGGGAGGGCGCCTCCCCACACTCCGCTTCTCGAGCTGCGGACAAAAACATAGTTTTCACTACCACCAGGTGCATGTTATTTGCCCACAGGCAGTCAGATGTTGGATGACTTGACATGTTGGAATTCGTTCTTGCACCACTCCCCGAGGCACATCCCGGAGAGGAACCTTGTAACGCAGTAACGTCTCGTCGGCTCTGGTACGTACGGTAAACGTGTTACGCCTTGATCGGTGCGCGTACACGCGTCGTAACACACAGCAAATCGACTCTCTGCTACAACCAGCTGGCAATTTCGTGGAACAAGCCAAGTGGTAAACTGGGGAAACCCACCAACCCCAGCAGCGAAGAGAGATTGGGTTGGTGAGGTTTAACCTCGTGCACAGCTTAGATTTGTATACATCATGTCAGTATACTCCGGTTAACCTGGTATGCGCTGCCCCACTAGGGACTGCCAGGTACCATCATGTAATACTACGGTAAAATTGTCTGTTACACCTGTCGCGGTGCTAGTATAGCAGCAGTATTTGACGGTGTGCTATAAATACCAGTATGTTCCCATCTCATTACATACGGCAGTACTTGTACTTCTGATGTGCACGCCTTAATAGTTGTTGTTCCCACATTAACTCGCATATAATAGTATGTTGATGAGGATTAAGGTAGACTCTCAGATAAAACATACCAGGCATACGTACAGGAAAAAAAGGAAATAGCAGATAAAAGGAGAAGATGTGGGGAAAGGAAATGGGCAAATGGTTGGCGGAAGATACCACTGCATTATGGTGCGATCATTCGACTTCATGTTAGGTGCTACTGCTGCTAGATATTCGATTTATATCGGAAAGGCATGTATTAATACGGTACATTGTCGGAGGGCAAAAACAATAATAATAGTATCGCGTACCACATATATAATGCCTACATATATGCGACCTAAACCTGGTAAAACCCCTTCTTCCCCCCTTCAAACCGCCAATCCCCCCCTCCCCTTTTTTTTCCCCGCTCCCTCTTGCTCAAGCGCTCCACTTGACATCGAAATCACCTTATAATCTTACTTAGAGCCATCCATGCCGCTGCTCCAATTCATCCTCCCCCACCCCCCAACGCCCCCTCCTTCCCCACCACCCGCACCATCGCCTAGACCTAGCACCACGCGTACAGCAAAACCCCTACATATGTGCGACCTAAAGCTGTTAAAAACTATTTTGCCCCTCCCCCCCCCCGCCTACCCGCCCCCCCGAACACTCCGCCCTCTCCTCACTGGCTGTACGACTTACAGGATATACACATTACACTGGTGCATTCCTTTTAAAACCGTCAAATTTATTCCCTTCAAGGATTTATGGTTTCCACGCACATTTTGAGTTGTCCCGCCCATCCCCCCCCCCCGCTCCCTCCTGTTTATACCCATGCCCCCACGCCCTTAAAAACTCCACCCTCCCCTCACCGGTTATACGACTCAAAGGATAGACTTGGTAAACTGATGCATTTCCTTTCACAGCTGTCAGATTTTGTCCCCCTCAAAAACGGGTTTTATAGAGTCCGCGCACAGACTGACCAACATCACCCCGTTGACCCTGATAGCTACACTGCTGTAGTTCCAAGGGGAGTCGCCGACCTATATCCTTAATGAGGACACACAACCCGTAACACGCGCGATCGGAGTATCACACACAGCTTGCAAAGATGAGCTTCGACAGAATCTTCGATCTCACAGCTGGAGTGTAGACTATAGACTACATATTTATATTTTATCATGTACTGCCGTACCAAGTGGCAGTACTCGTATAGACCATGTATATTGTATAGGTCCATGTATATGGTGCGTGGGTGCACTATATCTCGAATAAAATCATGGAGCCATGCTGCCGGTTTGAAGTGGTTGCCTCAACTGCTGCTGTATCAATCGTTTACAAACACAACTGCTGAGTGTACTCGTAATCACCGCACAACACTCGAGAGCCGCGAGACACAGTCAGAAGCACACTACATCATCCCCCAACCACAGCACCACCGCACACAAAACATGCATACACAAACCACTTCATACCTGAGAGAACCCGGTGAACCCACGAGCACAGGAGGGTAGTGCTAATACCGCCAGCCACGCCCATCTGCCCCCCCTCCGCCGCCTATGTGTTGTTGTGGTTGCCGTTCTACCCAGAGCTCCTTTCCGCTCTCTTGGCACCGTGCAAGCTATCCGATGGGGGGCGCCCATCATGATCCTCTCCACCAAAAAAAAGTAGCCCAAGCTAGCTTCGCTTATGTAGCTATGATAACGAACTGCTCCTTATATAGCTTCGTGTAGCTGGCTGGCCGGCTAGCCGGCTGGATGGATGGGCGGTAAGCCCGTGCCCGAGACAGATCGTCTGCAAGTTGGGATTGCAAACAAAGGAAGGCAAGGGCACGTGCCGCGCAGTGAGTACCACTCACGGGGTTGCGCCGCCAGCGCAGAGTAGCACGAAATATACTGCTTTCAAGAGTCCTCCAAGAAATGTTGCATTTAGAAAAGTGATCCAGCATTAATTCCAAGTAATTTTGTACCAAAAAAATGGGAGTAAATGATGGATAGCTGAGATATCAGGCGTGCTGTACCAGGTGGTAGTACAATGGACATGCATATCAAGGTGCAGCAGGCTCGCGCAAAGAGGCTCGCTAAGTGGCGACTCCACCAGACGCTGGGCTAAGAGGGGTGGTAGGGATGGAGAGATGCCGACAGCAGTGGCTCTAGCTGCGTGCCTTGCCAGGTGCTGCGTGAGTCTTGCTAATGCTGCTGTGCTGGGCTTGCGGCGACCGGAGTTTTTTTTCAGAAAAGGAGGATGATGGACTATTCATGTACAAGGCCGGACTTCCAACAAGGGCAGCCCACCAGTAGAAATGCTGTGCAGGAGCACGCAACCACACATCCATTGCGGCTGCCTACCCTAGACAAGGCGTGATCAATTTAGTTGAAGTGCATCAAACGTTCGTCAATACTGACTGTGTGCTGCTGCTGCCGCTGCTGTTGCTGCTACCGCTGCCGCTGCTGCTGCTGCTGCTGGCCGCTCTCTCTGCTGCTGTGTATAACGCAATGAAGCTAAAGCGAACATGCTCTTTCGGTAGGACGTCTTTCCCTGCTCACCTCCTTTCTCGCGCCAGCAGATGCGCTGCCTGCGTGCCGACCACAACTACGCTGTAGCTCTGACTCCTCCCAGGAAAGCAGGGTAGTCGCTTGGGACGATAGGATAGGTGGAGACAGCGTAATGACTTCGCCTGTGTGATCGTGAAGGACAACATGCAAAATTGAGGGGTTGTGTGTCCAAATCTCGAAAATGACGGTTTCATTTTTGGCAATTTGTGAGTTGGGCCGTTTGTTTGTATAGGATACAGGATAATAAAGCGACATCATCAGTTACGTAGTAACGACCCGCGAACAAGTCAAAGTATCGTATTACTCGTGCTTTTTACCTTGCTTTTTACGGTGTGTGCAGTGTACGGTGCGTGGTGTATCATAGATCACACATGAGTAGATTGTGCTGTTGTATGTAACGAACGGCAAGCCGTGCGAGACGATAGCGCGTGGTGGCAACAAATTACAGAGAGCTACTTACTGTTATATCGTACCTCGTACCTCGCGCTACAGCAACATTTTATAACTAATTTTCAAGGACGTCAGCCGTGAAACATTTTGTATCGCCACAGAGCTTATTGTATATATACCTGGTACCTCCCGCAGGAACGATAAACTGGATGTCTGAGTGTACTCTGGTATGTATGTGTGATGAGTGTCGATACGAGGTACAGCAATAATACTCATAGTATTAATAGGTAGAATTATTGTGAAAATATCAATACACTCCAGCTAGCTGTGAGATCGAAGATTTTGTCGAAACTCATCTTTGCAAGCTGTGTGTGATACTCCGATCGCGCGTATTACGGGTTGTGTGTCCTCATTATTAAGGATATAGGTCGGCGACTCCCCTTGCAACGACAGTGTAGCTATCAGGGTCAACAGGGTGATGTTGGTCAGTCTGTGCGCGGAAACTATAAAACCCGTTTCTGAGGGGGACAATCTGACAGCTAGCTGTGTGGAAGGAAATGCATCAGTTTATCAAGTGAATCCTGTAAGTCGAATAACCGGTGAAGGGAGGGGAGGGCGGAGTTTTCAAGGACGTGGGGGCCTGGCTTTGATCAAAAGGGAGCGGGGGTGGGGGGGGGGGGGGGGGAGGGGAGGAGGGGGGCAGCTCAATTTGTGCGTGGAAACTATAAATTCTTTCAAGGGGATAAATCTGACGGTTTTGGAGAGAATGCACCAGTTTATCATTGGGGGGGGGGGCGGGGCAGCTCAATCTGTGCGTGGAAACTATACATCCTCTTCAAGGAGATAATTGTGACGGTTTTGGAAAGAATGCACAAGTTTATCATGTATATCCTGCAAGTCGTACAACCAGTGAGTAGAGGGTGGAGCGTTCGAGGGGGTGGGGGTGGGGTGGGGGGGTGGGAGAGGGGGGGGGGGGGTGGGGGGGGGGGGGCGAAAGGGCTTTAGGTCGCATAGATGTAGGGGTTTGCTATACGCGTGGTGCTAGGTCTAGGCGATGGTGCGGGTGGTGGGGAAGGAGGGGGCGTTGGGGGCGGGGGTGGGTGGGAATTGCAGCAGCGGCAGGGATGACTCTAGAAAGATAATGAGGTGATATCCAGTGCGTGGAAGTGTTTATTACTCCGGCGGATTTCGATACTAGGGGTGGGGCGTTTGAGCAAGAGAGAGCGGGGGAAAAAAAAGGGGGGGGGGGGGGGGGGCGGGAGGGTTTTCTAGAGGTTTAGGTCACATATAATATTAAAGTACACTCGAGCTGTGAGATCACCAAACTCATCTTTGCAAGATTGTGTTTATACTCCGATCGCGCGTATTAATCATATATGTGGGGGCTTGCTGTACGCGTGGTGCTAGGTCTAGGCGATCGTGCGGGTGGTGGAGAAGGAGGGGGCGTTGGAGGCGGGGGGGGGGAGGGATGAATGAAAGCTACGTCATGGATGGATAGAAAGATAATGACGTGATAACAATTGCTTAGAAGTGTTTTTTACTCTGGCCGATTTCGATTGTAAGTGGGGCGTTTGAACAAACTGGGTGGGGAAAAAAAAAAGGGGGGGGGGCGGGGGGGGGGAGGAGGGCGGAAATGATTTGGAGCTACGGCATGGATGGCTAGAAAGATAACAAGATGATATCAGCTGGCTGGTAGTGTTTACTGCTCTGTTAGATTTTGATTTTAGGTGGGGCGTTTGAACAAGAGGGATCGGGGGGGGGGGGCATTTCAATAATGTGCGCGGAAACTATAAACCCTTAGACGGGACAAATCTGACGGTTGTAGCAAGAAGACATCCCTTTATATCGCCTGCCTGGTAATGTTAATTATTCCAGAAGGTTTGATGTTACATGTGTAGTATGCAACCCAGTTCTTAGGTGTAGTAAACAACGTGTTAAAAGCTTAATAATTTGTTATTGTACATTGATCGGAGGATAGAATATTTCAATCGATAGTAGAGTTGCCATTTTTTCTGGCACCACTCATTATAAGAAAGAGATACGTATTGCCAAATACAACAGGCGAGGGAGGTGATGTGGTCATGCAATGTCACCGCCATCGAGCACGAGAGGGAGAAATGCGAATCGTCAGTGTTTTGAAAGGAACGCTTGGTGTACATGCTCTCAATTACGTTACATAGTTAGGCATACTTCGCTTGGCATAGGTTGGGAGGCGATCATCATGCAGACGGTAAGTACGAAATACCCTACGTAATAGGTTGGTAGTGTGGTTTACCGCAATTTTAATATACCTGCCTGTACTTCATTTTCACATTATTATTATTGTGTCAAATGTACGATTTTTACGCCCATGATTTTTACCGTGCCGATGTGGGGCTATGAGGTCGCCAATTTTAAGACAGAGATACATCTAACAAAAATACAGCAAGCGAGGAGACGTGGGCATGCGATGTCACCACTATTGAACGCGAGGGTGACTTTGCTTCGTTAGGCATATGCTACAGCGTTTGGTAGAGGTTGCCAGGCGATCATGCAGACGTTCGGAGGCACGAAATACCCTGCGTAATAGATTGTTATAACGGTAATGAACACGCATACACGCTCCTCACGCATCTCGTTCAGATAGACGACGTGTATGGTTTGCTTTCAGGTAGGCGCGTACGATGTCGAGAAATCGATCACCCCACACGACGACGAAACCGATCATGGCGCGCCCGCCCCGCATTTATTTGCTAAAAGTGCTGCTTGCTGCTGCTGCTGCTGTATGATAAGATTTTGTTGGATGTTGGTAAAGTTTGCGCTGCAGACAGCTCCAGACAAGCACCGATAGTTTACAGTTGTACCAATACTGCTAGCTACCCGTTGAAGGTGTACAATGATACACGAACATCAGAGGTAGTCTGCCTTTGTGGTGTGAAGAGCTTGCTTTCTTTGCATCATTATGGTTTTTGGTTGTTAGCAGTCATCAGGACAGAAGAAAAAGATATTTCCTAACGAAAGCAAAAAAACACGAATAATCCTGATCAAATGTCTTTTTTTTTTCTTTTTTTTTTTATCCTCCGGCGGATGGGGAAAAATAAAGCTTTAGCTCACCACACTATCAAATGTCGTCGCGAATCCTGAGATTTTTGGTTCTGAAATGTCACGTTTTTTCAGAATAAAATCACGTTTTGTGTCAGGAATCCTGTCAGTTTTGCTTGATGGAAAATGTTAAAACGGTTCAAATTCTGGATTCGTTACCTAGCTAGGTATTCTTTGTCTGGTGTGCAGAGCTTTCTTTGCATGTTGGGTTTTAGTTTTTAGCAGTCAAGAAAACAGAAAATATTTCCAAACGTTCGAACGCAAAATCACGAATGATCCTGACTACAATTGTCACGATTCCTGAGATGTTTGGTTTCTGAAATGTCACGTTTTCAAACAAATAATCAGGCTTGTTTTTGTCAGGAATCCCGTCAGTTTGATGGAAAATAAATGTTGAAACGGTTCAAAGTCCGGATTCCTGGCGGATATCACGCGAAAATCTCGAACTTTTTTTTTGTCACTAATATCCGATTCCTGGCTTTTTTTTGTGTTCCTTAGGAACGACCTTAACGATCATATCGTAGAGAGTTTTCTTGGTTTTGTCAGGAATCTGGAATGTATGTAGCAAAAAATAAAGATTGCTATAATTGCGATGATATTAATACCAGGTTAGGTACGTATCATACGATGAACGATGTCACTCAACGACATTGCAACGACATGATTGATGACGCAGAGTGCAGAGTACATTCGTTCGTACTACTCATCGTAATGACCATTCAACGATTCCTCTTCTCGGCGGGTCGTGCACTCATTCATTCATGAATGAACAGGATTTCGTGCAGATCAGTTTCGACAAAATCTTCGATCTCACAGAAGAAGCCGGAGTGTATTTTTATTTTTATAATATAGTCTGCGAGGGGGGGCGTAGTGTGGGTGGACAGATCAGTTTGATGTGAATCGGAGCGCACACAAATACATTATAATGTAGACCTGATATAGCTACACTGTGGTTCCAAGGGGAGTCGCCGACCTATATCCTTAACCCATTTAGAGCCCCCGAACCCCTCCCCATACTATATCCAAGTAATTTAGTCCCCAAAAATGGCTTTCCAGTTGTAAAGGGGTTAATGAGGACACACAACCCGTAATACGCGCGATCGGAGCATCACACACAGCTTGCAAATATGAGTTTCGACAAAATCTTCGATCTCACAGGTGGAGCGTATTTTTATTTTTATAGTGCGAGGGATACAACACGGGCAGATCAGATGTTGTGTCCTTTCAATGCCTTTCATGCATGTACTTCGAAGCATACCAACAAAGGTTAGGGTTTTTCTGTCGCAAGTGATGAACAGCACAACAACCCAACGTTCCGCATGGTATTATACCGTTATACTGTACTACCACTATACGATAATACATAGTTTTGGCGGTAAAAGCGCTTGCTTGCGCCTTGCGAAGGTTTAAGCAACGACCACAGCAACACCACTATCACTAGTCTATACAACTGCCAAAAGTACAATAGATACGTACTAGGCTGTGGTTGACAAAGCGACGAGGACTATTCGCCGTGTATATACCAGGTAGGTACGTACACAGAAATACATGCGGCTGTGTGTGAGAAATAACAATGCTGGAACCTTCGATTTCGACGGGGTGTTATAAGGCTTAGTTTAGGTAAGCTATTGGTTAACCTTGTGCAAGTGGTCAAACGGACTAATGCCCCACTAGACTAAATACCTTAACATGAGATCTTTGTTCCATCCCCCGCCACCGGCAGGAGAGGGGAAGAGGATTTTTGTTATTATGTCCTTATTTTTTTTCGCTCATCCCAATCTATTATTACTTTTTTGTGCACTTTTTCTTTCTCTTTCTCTCCCTCCATAGACGTAGACTCGGATCCGGGGTCACTAAGCAGGCTCTTCTCCCCCCTCCCCACTGCGGTGTTTTTGCGCCTTCTTGTTTTAGTCGCGATAATAATTCAGCGCGTTCTTCTCTCGTCGACTCGCGTCTATCTATCTGTCGTTGTGTGGGTTATATCGGTAAGGGAAAAAACACTACCCACTACCTACCATCATGGCCCGTGCTTTCTTGCCATTAATATATCTCTGGGAGGGGGGGGGGGGGGGGGGGGGGGGGGGTACTCATTTGCTGGCCTTAGTCATTTGACCATTGACCACGCATCCCTTTCGAGACGGAGCACCGTTCCTACTCCTAATAGAAACACCTCCAACATTTGGGCGCTCGTTACGCCTCTTCTATATATTACATACAAACGGTTTGCTTATCCTATTCCCGTCCTGTTTCGCGGTCTGCGGCCACCATCTATATCCTAGGATAGCGATCGTTTTCTCGCTACTCTCAAGTCTACCAAACTCTTCCAAGCCACATTCGTCTAATTTCCTCGTCTCCTCCTCTAACACATCCCATTCCCTCATTGCACATTTCACATTCTCCTACTATGTGAGTCCTATTTTATTGTTGTGCTCTGGGAGGGAGAGGGCACAAAGCACGAGTTGAAGCATGAACGCGTTGTTTTTTGGAACCCGCTCCGACTATTTTTCGCGAACCATTCAGCGGAGAAAAGTCGCGGTGTCAGTGCCGCTCTCAGCACTCCTCCGGCTTCCCCGCCTCCCGAAAATCAGATACCTGGTGTATGATAAGGGTCCGATGTACTGTATGTATTCCAGTACACGTAGCGACCCCAAAAATGCCTACCGGACCAGCCCTACTGGACAGGCACGGCTCTGTGTGGCCACAGACTACGAAACCGAGGTGTACATCTCGAAAAATACAGTAGGACGTAGTAAGGATATTTGACCATGCAGTGCCGAACGTATTGAATACGATAGAGAACACGATTCGAAGGTGCGGCTATTCAAAAATCGCTCGCACACTTCTTCCCTGCGAGGCTAACATGCCCCGGGGAAAAAAAGCTGTGAGAGAAAACCGAAAACGGAGAATGGGAAACGAGAAACGGACTAGAGAAACCCAGCGGGGAATGGGAATACAAAGGAAACAGATTGAGGAAAACGGGGAGATAATCCACAACAAACAGCAGGACAATCGGAACGCTAGGTATGAAACACTGCTCACGGCGAGGAATGCACATCGTAATTACCCTTGCGCGGGGACGGCGCGGAAACCAAGCAGAGAAACATCGGGACACCCCACCCCGCCCATGAAAACTTCGCCGTCAAAACCAGAAAAAAAAAAAAAAAAAAAACGAAGAACCAGAGCTCAAAAACAGGAAAACAGGATTCAAACACTCGAGCGTGGCGGAGGCATGAACATCAACTAATCACGTCCGCGCCTCGAGATTAATCTTCGTTAAGTTTTAGTCCCGCGTGCAGCTGATCGGTATACCCCGACGGGGTTGGAGGCACCAGGGATCTTGAATCCCTCCTGTCGAAGTCGCGTGGCGAGCCGGAGATAGCGCAAGCTTGATCGGTACCCAGGTCATCCAAAAAACGTATCAAATATTCCCCGTCGGTGGTGTACGAACGCTGATTTTTCCCAACCACCACCACCCGTCGTCGGCTTTGCGCCAAATGGACTACGCTGGGGAGCACCGTAGCGCTATAGTGGCGTAACGAGTAAGCGCGCGGCACGCAGCCCTAGGCAGGTGCCAAAAATCGCTCACCGTCGGCACGAGAAAGTTCCCGTTGTGCAGCCCCAATGCGCATCTGACGGTATAGGCGGTTGGTTTTCGCGGTGCTGGTCGGAAGTGCCAGCCCAGTAGAGCAAGATCTGCTGGCGTGAGAGCTGGAGGCCCATGTCCCGTTCTCAAGATGGGCTAGAAAGCTCATTCCAATGCGTCTCTCACATCGCCGCGATGATCCCACCGCTACCACGGACCGATTGTTGGCCATGCCGGTGATCCTTTCCACCTCGAGCCGCTAGAGGGGTGCCGACACGTCGTCTTGGGTCACGTGATATGGGGAAATTTTCTCTTAAAATTGTTGAGCACGTACTGCGTCAACCCATCCGGAAGCTACTTACTAATAGGCACGTCGCCGCGGTCGTGGGGGTTGGCTCAGGGCATGCAGCGCTCGACGGAGACTCAGCGGTGTGCGCCTGCGCCGGGCATGTCTGTGGGGAGATCCCAATAGAGGAGTTTGTTCCCGTGGGGGGAACCGTTCGGTGTGTCGCTAGAGGGACGAGGGCCGATCTTGCAAGGCCCCGTCGCCGGTCTTGCAAGGGCCCGTCCAGTTGACCTTAAACTAGGCCTTGAGCACCTTGGCATCCGTGCCGGCCTTCGCGCCTTGGCGAATAGTGGAGGCCGTATTATACAGCCAAGCCAAATTACCCATAACGAAGTTGGGGATCTGACGCAAAGCCTCCGAAAGGGCTGAATTTCGCTGTTCCGCACGAAAAACTGTCAACGCATGCATCTCGAGCGAACAACATCGCTGGCATACTGTTGGTGTTCCGGCGCCAGGTCGCAATATGCAAGGTGGTCGAGGGCTAGACTCTGGTGGCCGGCGACCCCGGAGCGGTCGAAAATAATTAAAAGGGGGCGAGGGAGCCTACCCGTGTGAACCTCGTTGGGGACCAGACCAGTGGCGGCGCTGGCCCAAGTGTTGTGGGTGAATTCCACGTGCGAGGCAGTTTCGCATCACGATCATTTTGGCGTTCGTTGACGACCATTGCCAGTATTGAGGCCATTGTGCAGTTGACACGTTCCACACCATCGTCAACGCTCGGGTGGTAGGGTCTGCTGGCGTTTTTTTTCACCACTAAGAAGCTCGAATACAACGTTCGAAGGCTTGGAGAAGAACTGGAGGCCACTGTCCGAAAACACACTACGCGGGAACACCCAAGGAGGAAATTACAGGCTGATAAGGACGTTTGCCGTTCCCTCAGCTGTAAATTCAGCAGCGGTGACAGCGAACATGTCCGCGCGACGGCTTAAAAGCAACACGTAGGTGCTACACCTGGACGTGACCGGCAGTGGCCCAAAAATAGTCCACGCTGGCCGCAATGCCTGGTCCCGGAGGAGGAGGAATCGAGATGACGGGCCAACGAACTGTTAATCGCGGCGCCTTCCGCACTTGGCACTTCAGGCAGTGGCGCAGCCACCAGGGGTTTAAAAAAATGCTCACTCCTATCCACCAATAGAAACGCTAGAGCATTCGAAGTGTACGAACCGTGCTGAGATGGCAGGAAGCAGTCGAAACGGCAGGCTGGCATGATCCAAGGACGCATGGTAACGGCACACAAATGCCGCAGCGAAGTGGCTCCTTACACAAACGGCAAGCCACGCGTCTCGCCGGCCGTAGGGAGCAAGGGGTCGGCGCTGGATGACGGACACGAGAGGAGGACAATGCCCTGGTCGGTAGTATGGAGGCGGCCTTCGCCAGCCAGCTCCTGAATTCCCGAAAAGGAGGGGCGATGGTGCGAGGGAAAACGCGCTAAGACTTCGGTGGGCAGGGCCAATGGCCGGCCGAGAAGAATGTATGGGATGACGGCATAAGATGCCGGCTCTGCCTGTTGCCCCCTCTCCCAATCGGCGTGCGAATGACGTGCTGCGGAAATGCTGAGTGTGTTCGGCAGCAGCGCCGAGGGCGTCCAAATCGGTCGTAGGGGCGGGGGGGGAGGGCTAAGGGATCGAGAGTCCTAAAATCGGAGCGCTCAAAGGCCCCGCTCGGACGCGGTTAAACGGGATGGGTACCGTCGGGACAGGCGCTGGGACCCGAGATGTGCCTGAGGCAAGTGACAAAGGCGGTCGAGGGTGCGGAACGCGCGGTGGAGGATTGACGGGAGAAGAAGGCGACCGAGGGACCCAGCCGAGTCCGAAATCATCATCAACAACAGGGTGCGCGGCACCGGTGGCGGCGGCTGTTCTGCGGCGGGTCCGATTGGAGATGCGGCTCGAGGGTGGCAGCGCCACTGAAGCCTCCGAAAGGAGCGTAGGGGCCAGCGGGGATAATTGTGGTAGAGTGAGACCCGAAGGGCCCCGCGAAACTCAGAGGAAAAGTGGCGTCCGTGACAGGTCAAAATGGGGCGCGGCCAAGACTGCCATCACCGGTATCGACGGAAGAAGAAACACAAGTGGTGAATCTCCCGGCACGAGCAAAACGGTCGTCAATCCTCATACGTGGCCCGCGTTCGCGAAAATCGCGAAAAACAGTGAAGGTCTTGAAAGAAGAGTTCGCTCAAAATGTCGCTATCGGTCTGGGGCATCAGCCCACCCAAGCCAATGCCGGGGACAGGTGTAAAGGAGATGTGTAGGCAGCAAGCCCTGATGAGGTATATGGATTCATCGTCCACAGGGGTACCACTACGGCCTTGCTCAGTCGCCGGCTGGGGCGATCGTTAGAGGAAGTCGGCATTACCGTTGTCGCTGCCCTTTTGGTACTCGAGTGTGTAGTCGAACGCGGTGAGATACTCGCGCCACCACTGGACTCGCGCGTTGTAGTCCCAACTTTTTCGATATTTTCCAGAGCCTTGTGATCCGAATAAAAGCAAAACTTCGTGCCCCAATGGCAGCCTTGAAAGCGCTTGATCGCCCAAATGATGCTACCTGCTTCCGAATCGAGCAGAGAGGGTAGCGCGGTAAACATAGCCGATGGGCCTCACGGAGCCGTCGGGCTGCTCCTGCCCAAGCGTAGCGCTAAGCCCATCTATGCTGGCGTCACAGTACACCCGGAAAGGGCGGGGAGCCGTCTTCCACCGTGTCCCGATCGGAGAAGACCAGAACCGGTGGAGCGGCGAGCTCTGCGAGCGTGTCACTCACGATGGCTTCCAGGGTCGGCGTAAACAAAACTTTGACGCCCAACTTGAGGAGGGTTGTGATTGGTCGAATCCGTTTGGACATATCTCGCGGGAATTTCGGCTGTACGAAAGGTCATGCGGGAGAGAGCGCAGCTGTTTCAGATCGCGGGGCATCGGCATGAGAGTCAAAGCCGATTTTTTTCTCTGCATTCGAGCTCACACCCGCGGGCGACATGGAGTGACCCAGGAAAATGGCGTCCGTCGCGCCGAGCCGGGTTTTCGAGGGAGAGAGCTTTTATATTTGCGTAGTCGCTCGAGAAGAGAGCACGAATGGTCCTGACGTGGGCCGACAAAACTGAGTCGAACACGCTTACAACGTCCAAGTACGCCGCAACCTGTTTCAAGCCCTTGGTAACGTCGTTAATGACCTTGACCAACCAGGCGATACGCTGCTGCCCTGAGGCATAACTGAGGCATTACCAGCCACTCGTCAAGACCCGCCGGGGCGCAAAACGCCGTGAACGGATCCGTGTCCTTGTGCACGGTTATCTGATGGAACGACGACATGAAGTGACGAGAGAGAAAGCGTATCCTTCGTCTAAAGAGTCCAGGATCTGAATCACACTCAGGATGCACAGCTGACTGAGTCTAATGGTGTCGTTGAGCTTTCTGTAGTTGACAGTGATTCAAACACCACCAGATTGTGTTGGGACAACCACCAGGGGGCTCGAATATGGCGAAGTCATGTTGGATCAGACCGGCAGCGAGACATTGTTTGAAAGTGGTGTCCATATCTCCTGGTGGCAATGGGGTGGATGCGGTAGGGTCGGAAGGTGACAGGTGTGCTGCCCTCCGGTACTGAAATCTCAAAAGTCATCAGAGAGCAAGAGCCACATTCCGTTTTAGATCTGGGAAAAACGCCTAGAAATCAACGGACAACTTCGTCTAGTTGTTCGATGGTCACTGGGGCCCACTCCGGGCTATGTAAATCGAAGTCCATGTCGCGAAAATGCGTCGGCAGACGGTCCTAAACGCGAATGGACGACGCCTATTGTTTGGGAATCAAACGCTAAGGCAGGAAAGGCGAGGGCGAGGCCGTGGCTAGAGCTGCTGTGAAGCAAGTTTCCGAAACGGTCGCAATCTCAGGTACACCCGTGGACTGAGAGAAGGCGGGGGCGCTGTCCGTACGCTGGAAAGCGTCAACGGATGCGCGCATTAATGGGGCGTGGGCGACTCCCAGAAGATCGTCGGGCTGAAAGTCGACCGCGCCAACCATGGGAAGGACGTGTCGCCCTGAGGTGACAAACTGTTCTTCGGCAACAAGAAGATCCGGCCAGAGCAGCGTTTCGACTAGAAGGTGGCTTGTACGAGCTGGTGGGCCGTTTCTGCGGACCAAGTTAACCGCGAGCGGCTGAGGCTCGCCTGACAAAGTGATGCTCTCCTCGCCGTCTTAACGGAGTCGAAAACCACCGCCGTGGGCGAGGGGATCGGGTGCGAGAGCCGATGCACCCATGGGGGTATATGATGAGATAACGCCATCTCCCCGAAAATCCTCTGGTCAGACTGACGGGGAGGGAGGGAGGGAGCGGTAAGAGCGCGAATTAAAAACGCATCCAGCTATCGCGTCCCAAGAGCACCTCGTGTTGCATAATCGAAGGGGGGACGACGCAGGCCCATACGAAAATCCGGAACATCTGGGCGCTCAGGCAGACGCTCGTTCGCAGAGGAGAAGGTTTGCGAAAATACCCCTCAGGAACGAGGAGCAAGGTCCTGCCCGCAAAATAAATGGTGACCGCGCCAGCCGAAATCATCTGCTCCATGACTTCTCGCCGGATTAAAGTATGAGGTGAGCCAGTTTCTAAGAGCGTGACACAACCAAAAGCCGTGGAGGTAGCGGTCCCACTATTGGTGGCGGTTTTGGCGGGAAAAAAGGCGTTGTCGAGCGTAATAGTGCCTCGAACGAGGCTTGGGCTGTGCTCGGGGAGCGAGGGCGTGTCCGCGAGGGCGGGGATGGTGCAAGGGGCGACAGCCAGCACATCGGGGCTGTGGTCAGCTGGCGCGTCAGTAAAGTTGATCGAAACTCGGACGCAGGACCGGGGATGCTGAGCTCAAAGGCGCGGCAATGGCGTGGGGTTAATCGAATGAATTCCCTCGGGCGATATCGGTGCGCATAATTGAGGAGAAGAGGAGGGGTGTGCCGAACCATCCATGTTGTGGCGAAGGAGGTCGCGGACGGTAGAAAAAACTGCCCCAACCAGTTATTTCCTCTCCACAAGCGGGGGACGTGGGCGTCGAGGTCGTCCCCCCGGAAACCAATGCCCCACACCGGGTCAAAGGGGCTAGCTTCGGCTAAAAGCCTACTACCAGTGCCCACAACGTGGTGTTTTGTCGCCGAGTGTTACCAACAGTTGGCGAAAGTCCCCACGAGAACGGAGTTTTCGCGCTCACGCTCCCAAATGGTGTGGTCGAAACCACGAACGCTGCGGCCAATGCGTTTGTGCGGTTGGGAATCCGACGAGCACATTATGGGTTCCGATGCACGGTGCTCGTGGAAGAGGTGCACCTTTTCCGCCACCGTATACTGCTCTGCGCAGGAATGAGAAACGTCGTCGATTACAAACGCCGACGGTGCCCATTGCGAAAAAAATGGAGGGGGGTTGCCAAAACAGCACGACGTTTCCCGAAGAATATTCGCGTGTAGGGTCGAACACCGAGGGGGCCGAACCGTCGGATGGTATGGTTGAGGCGTGTAGTGCAGCCCCCTGAGGGCGCTGGGTCGCCGACGCGAGACGCGGGGCCGGGCCTACTGCCACCGGCGGGGAGTCGTTGTCGCACGTAGCCGGAAAATTACCCGAAGGGGCTGTCTCTGCGCCCATCGGCCAAAAGTCAACGGGAACGACGGGATCGGAGCTGTTTCTACTTGACGAGAGGAGCGAATCACCCGCGCGACAGCGGGCAGGCAATCCGGCTACGTTGACCGGAGGTTGTGGAGTCACCACGGATTCGACGGGCAGTGTCGGGAGCGCCTGTTTCACTGACACCGTGGAAACCCGAAGGGGGTGTAAGTGGGCACGCGAAGACCAAGGAGATCCTGCAGACACTCCACCGATTTAAAAACGGATCTCGGGCGGGCGGCACGTGAGTGAGGGGGTTCGTGCTCTGTACCCACGCCTGAGAATGTGGACGGGCTAGCTAAGCCCGCTGAATCTTCTGCGATAGAGCAGGTCAGAACACCCGTCGTTCATGCGAGGAAACGTCGAGTCGAGCGCGAAAGAGGGGGTCGGGGTTCCGGCGCCGGCCTTCCCGCACCTCAAATCAACCGTCACCGTAAAGTCGGAACCAAGGGGGCGGGATGTGTAGGAGCGACCCGGGGGCGATGCCCCGCGAAGAAAATGTGGCGCCGCGGGGAAAATTCCGGGGCGAGCGTTGCGTGAAGGGGAATATCGCTCGGGGCGAGAGCTCGCGGGGCGGCAGTGATGCCATTAAAATAGTTGTCAGCGGACGCGGGAACACGCGTGGGCGAGACACGGGGTTTGAGCGCAGCCGGGGCCAAACCCGAGCGGCGGCCAGTACATGGTTTTAGAATCTATGTGACAGGAAAAATGCCAGTTGGACGGCGCTTTTCGGCGGCGTCCTGCACAAAAGAGCATGAAAACTCGTCGCGGTAACACGAGGTGCTGAATCAGAGAGCCGAAGAAGTTGCCGGTACCAATGGGCGACGCTCGGAGCGGGGGGAAGTTGTCGAAGCTGGTTGGCGCAGGGCGCTTGACGAGCGTGGGACACGAGCATCTTGATACATATATGGTTCTTCCCCTGGCAATGCTGGCGGCGGGCGCGCGGAAGGGTGCCGTGCCGCCGTCGGGGCATCAGCTACCGACGCGGAATGTGCCAGGCTGACGCGCGTTGGGGTTGTTATTCGAGTCATACGACGGGCCGAGAGACGCATGGCAGGCGCGCTACTCGATGAAGCAGGCGAGGGCGGGTCTGATTTCTTAAACAGTTGTGGCAGATATGTTGTCCGTAGCTCTGACTCCTGCAGTGGGTACCCGGATCGCGCGTATTGCGAGCTGTGGTCGAAGTCATGTGTTTGGCCTTGTCCCTGCTGATGGCCTAACCAATGGCGGCAGCCCTTGCGGGAACTGTTTCCGCTCCTGCTACTGCGGGGGGTTGAGGGCAAATAATGGAACGAAAACGTATCTGCACGGCACAATGGACTAAGCGAAAAAGCTGACACTGCGATTTCGTGTAGGGGGGGACCTGGACCTTACCAGAAAGAAGAAAGAGATGTACCAGTAGTCGGGAGGAGGAGGACGTGGCTACAAATATGTGCCCGTGAGGCACAACAATAGAGAGTAGGGCTCACATTGCAAGAGAATGTGACATATACATGGAGAAACGGAATGCGTTAGAGGGGGAGATGACGAAATTAGACCTATGTGACATGGAAGAGTTTTGTAGACTAGAGAGTGGCGAGAAAACGATCACTATCAAGAGAGATAGATGGTGGCCGCAGACGGCGAAACAGGACGGGGATAGGATAAACAAACAGATTATATATAGTACATGAAAGAAGCGTAATGAGCGCCCAAAATGTTGGAGGTGTATCTATGAGGAGTAGGAACGGTGCTCCGTCTCGAAAGGGATGTGCGTGGTCAATGGTCAAATGACTAGGGCAAGCAACAAATGAGTACACCCCCCCCTTCCTGTTTTGTGGCCGCGGCGGTAGCGCAGCATGCGTTCCTCTCAGCGACGGTGCGCGTCGCCCTTGTCTCCGAACTGACCAAACTTGTGATTCATGCACCCGTTAGCATTTGTAAAGGGGTGCTTGCATGGTTTAAAAGAATGCAATGTATGATGACAATTTAGGCAGTGTCCTGGGTTTTCACCAATGGCTGCCGCGCGGGCTGTTGGTGAAAGGATACCGCTCCACAGAGGAGGGTCATCGATCGAGAAACCGTAGCTAACAGTGCAAACATCATCACAATGGGCAAGAGGCCAGTGCGAGTAGGACGTGGGTGACACCGAGGGGTCGGAGGAGTCTTGTTGATACGGTAATTCACAATACGGGGTTGCGTTGCGAATCGGTCGGCCAAGCAGAAGTCAGCGATGGCGCACGCCCCTGCCCGCTGCCTAGGACGGCAGGTGAGAGCCCCGACGGGGTGGAAACACGCTCCCCCGATGCCGCAACAGGCAGCGAAAGTAATGTTTCGTCATGTAAGGCTGGTGTCTTATGACTCGCGAGAGCGCCCCAGGCCAACCACATATACAATCGATCGACCCGAATGGGAGAGGAAAGTTGCCAGCTCTCGAGGTTACAGCTAGGCACGAGCTGCGGCAACTGCTGGTGCGGGGAGCACAAGAGGCAGACGAGGTCGACCGCGCGGGTCTGGAAGGGGCTCACGAGCGATGAGAACTGAGAGAAGAGCCGCCACGAACCAGGGGCGGATCTTTCGACCCGTGGAGGCGGCGAGCCGCCGCCGGCCCCTGCCGAGAGAAGGAGGTGGGTGGTGAAGAGAGCGAGAGCTCACCTAGCAAGTCAGCCGCCCGGATCTTTGGGGTGGTGGGCTGTTCGCGCTTGCGAGCAGAAACGCGCTCCCTGGTCGGATCGAGGTACGGGCGTAGACCCAACCTAACCCCCTAACCCTAACCCTGACCCCAACCCGGACCCAAAACGGGCCACAGAAACGGACGAGAAACGCGGCTGCGGCGCTTTACTTTTATTTTTATTTTTCCGATATGCGAACCACCACATACCCTACAAGATCCGGGCGGCGAAATTGTTAGGTCTTCTGGGGAGCGAACTGGGGAGGAGGGGGTGGCGAGGGAGGAGGGTCAACGCCAGGGGGCGTACCGCAACTTCGCGCTTTCATTGCTGCAGACGACCAGAGCGGTACGACCTGCGGTGGAGTTGTAGAGCAACGATTTCTCGGGAACACGGGAGATTTCATCGTTATTGTTCCCGCGTTTTTGGAGCTGTCAGAGATTCGGGGGATTCATGAATCGGGGACGGGACACTGTTTTCCCCGTGTGCGACGGAAATGCCCCCCATTGATGGGCCTCTATCCGCCTAGGACGGCGCTGTGGAGCTCGAACCAATCAGCGATTAGCCAACGGGATTGGGGTTTTCTCACCGTGCAGGGTGGTGTCGACCCGAGGAAGCTCCGTTTGCTTCCCCGGTTGATGGAAATTTTAGAGATGTGGAAAGACCTCTGGACCGGGGATGGGACCCTATATCCTCCCGAGGTGGACCTGGCTCAACATGCGAACCATGGCCAATCAGAGAGTCAGTCGGCCGGTGGGGTTGGGATTTTCACACCGTGCGGAGAGGTATCATGTGTGGATGGATTCTGATGCCGGCATGTGACCCCATCGTGCCTGGGTGACGCCTACTTTGTGTATGAATCCTGCCTAATGCGTGATCAGACAAAACTGATATATATATTTTTTTTCGTCTAATAAAACTCGAGTCTGAAATACGTAGCTGACAAAAACGTAAGCGCCGCTGTAGGCGCGTACTTTATCTACAAGAAGTGAGCGATCTACACAGCTAGCAACAAGCAGCAGCATTGCAATAGCATTCGATGAGTTGAATGACGAAGGCCGTCAAACCACCATGTTTCGCGCCTGGAACAACGTCAGCACGTTTCTCCACGATCAGACAACAGACGGTCGATCTGGGAGGCTCGGATCAAGATGATACTATTATATCATGCATTGTATAATTCAGAAGCTGGCTCAGTGCGCGTCTCTCAGTGGCTTCAAAGAGGACACGCAGCAGACATGGTCAGTCACCTTACTGGCCCCGGGTGCTTGGTTGAGTTAAAATATCACAAGAAACGCACTCGACACATTTCGTCGCCAGACTCAAGGGTCAACCGGCGTGTGGTCGGATTTATCCGATCGAAATCTGATGAACGAAGCTCGGAGTCGGATTCATTAAAAAAACGGTAGCCATTAATAGTAGTCATCGTCATGATTATTAGTCTCTATCGAACTCTTGGCATTACCTTACACTGTACGTGCAGACAATAATTGTGTGTGGTGACTTTGTTTACTCCTACTAAGTATTGAATGGAACAATTCGAAGTGCTGCCCTGCCCCACCCATGCGGAGCCCTTGTACATTATGAAAAAAAAAAATCACTCCAGTTATGAGATCGAATATTTTGTCGAAACTCATCTTTGCAAGCTGTGTGTGATACTCCGATCGCGCGTATCACGGGTTGTGTGTTCTCGTTAAGGATATAGGTCGGCGAGTCCCCTTGCAACTACAGTGTAGCTATCAAGGTCAACAGGGTGATTTTAGTCAGTCTGTGCGCGGAAACTATAAAACCCGTTTCTGAGGAGGACAAAATCTGGCAGCTGTGGAAGGAAACGCATCAGTATAATATATATCAAGTGAATCCTGTAAGTCGAATATTCGGTGAGGGGAGGACGGAGTTTTCAAGGACGTGGGGGCCTGGCTTTGATCAAAAGGGAGCGGGGGTGGGGGGGGGGAGGGGGGGGGGGGGGGGGTGAAGCAGCTCAATTTGTGCGTGGAAACCATAAATCCTTCAAGGGGATAAATCTGACCGTTTTGGAAGGAATGCACCAGTTTATCATGGGCGGGGCGGGGGGCGGGACGGGCGGGGCAGCTCAATCTGTGCGTGGAAACTATAGTCTACATCCTTTAAGGGGATAAATGTGACGGTTTTGGAAATAATGCACCAGTTTATCATGTATATCCTGTAAGTCGTACAACCAGTGAGTAGAGAGCGGAGTGTTCGAGGGGGTGGGGGTGGGGTGGGGGGGGTTGGGGAGGTGGGGGGTGGGGGAGGAGGGGGGTGGGGGAGGAGGGGGGGGGGTGCGCGGGGGGGGGGCGAAAGGGCTTTAGGTCGCATAGATGTAGGGGTTTGCTATACACGTGGTGCTAGGTCTAGGCGATGGTTCGAGTGGTGGGGAAGGAAGGGGTGTTGGGGGCGGGGGGGATTGCAGCAGCGGCATGAATGACTAGAAAGATAATGAGGTGATATCCAGTGCGTGGAAGTGTTTGTTACTATGGCGGATTTCGATATTAGGTGGGGCGTTTGAGCAAGAGAGAGCGGGGAAAAAAAAAAAAAAGGTGGGGGGGGGGGGGGGGAAGGGTTTTCAAGAGGTTCAGGTCACATATAATATTAAAATACACTCCTCCAGCTGTGAGATCGAAGATTTGGTCCAAACTCATCTTTGCAAGATTGTGTGTGATACTCCGATCGCGCGTATTAATCATATATGCAGGGGCTTGCTATACTCGTGGTGCTAGGTTCGAGTGGTGGGGAAGGAGGGGGCGTTGGAGGGGGGGGGGATGAATGAAAGCTACGTCATAGATGCATCCCTTCCTTCCCTCGTCGACTCGCATCGAATTGCGCCTACCCACACTGTAAGGCGCTTTCAGCAGTTGATTCCTCATTATATTTGTTGTATTCTTGTCAATCGTATAATACGGGGTAACTGTATTGTTATTGTGTCACATCAACTCTTGTCAAACATCTAGAGTCCGTGGTCACACAAAGGTGCTGGAGCCCTAGGTAGATCCGAAAAACCAAAATTAGATCAAAATTCGTCCGGGAAATACTACGCTCTCCCGCCTAAAAACGCACCATACGAAGAAGGCGCACAAGTGAAATGATCCAATGTGCAAACTGAACTCACATGGCCGCGGGTATCCACTCAACTACGGCGTAGAGTTCCCACGTTCCCACAACAAACCAACTCGCGGCTACAAACTGCAGCGGTTGGGCTGCCTGCACCGTACGAACCGCACGGTAATCGTGAGCACAGACGAACGCGCCTGCTGCCTGGAGTGCTGCTGTTAGAGTGACGACCCGCGGGCATGCAGTGAAAAAGAGCAATCGAACCAAAAAAACACCTTCCAAATATCAATGATCGCCCCGTCTTCCCTAGTTATCTGACAGGCTGCAGCGCAGCTACGACGCCCGTGCCCGAAAATTGAAAATTGCGGGGGGTCGTTACCCATGAAGGGTGTACAAATCTACCAACTCTACAAAAATCAGTGACGTAAGTAACATGTACTACTGCCTCGCAAAAAAAAACGGAAAAAGGACGATCGCTGCAGCTCTCGTGATCGTGGTGTGCGTGCGGATCGTGGGTCTCCGTGCGCCATCCTCCTGCTGTGGTTCTCCATGGCCGCCTCATCGCCTTAGCTCACTCGGCCCGCTCATTCGCACGTGCTCTCGTATACCAAATATCAGGACACATGGACTCCAACAACCGAAAACCTGGTGCAACACCACGTGCGTCACCAACCAGGCAAAAAAAATACACGAGCGCAAAAACGTGTCGGCAGAAAAATCAGCCGCTTGGCGCTCATAGTGTGCGCATTGTGTACGTTTTTGCCACCCAAGCATTGAAGGGGAGGTCGGGCCGGGGGGGGGGAATAATGTATGGGGGGGGAACAATAATGTGTGGGGGGGTACTCAGTTTGTGCATGGTCGCAGTCGTATGACCACAGACCCTCGCATTCCTACTATGCCGGGACGGAGCACGTCCGGTTTTCACCAACCAGGCAGATATTGCTTGCACCAAGCACGAAGCGCCGTGAGGTGTTCGGCGAGTCGCATGAAGGGTGAACTGCATCCCGCCAAGAACTGCTCGTATGACGGGCTTAGGCCCCCTGTGCCTACTTTCTTGCTTATGGATGACAGCGCCAATGAGTTTATTTGTGTTCTGCTGTGGCCACTCTAGAGACAGTAATGGGGGGGGGGGGCGAGAAAGGAGGCTCTCTAAACTAACCGCCTGTACTGCTGCTACTTCTACTGCCGCTAGCGGCGGAGATTACTACCACCGGTGTGGTGAACGGTTATGCCAAGAGGGCGCATGCTCACGACTCCGGCACATCATGCGCGGGTCAGGAAAAAACAAACAAAAATATTGCACACCTTGGTTGCGTGCCTTGGTCATTTGACCATTGAGCGCGCATCCCTTTCGAGACGGATGGGGGGGGGGGGATAAGACAACGAACAAGCAAACGGGCGATTGAGCGGATGGGCGGGACGGCTTCTATGCTGCTATCATGCCAATCTCAATCGTCACATCAACGATCACAACGACGACAACATCAGCCGCTACGTCGACAAATCACATCAACCGTCATGGGCGGACGGGTGGGACGTCTTCCAAGCTACTGCCGAGCTAATCTCAACCGTCACATGAACCGTCTCACCAACCATGTCATCAACGGCCACACCACCGATCACATCAACCGTCATGACATAACGTACGGGACGGCTTCCAAGCTGCCGCCGAGCCACTCTCAACCGCCATATCAACCACGCCATCTGCCATCACGCCAACCGTAACATGAATCGTCGTGAGCGGACGGGCGGCCCGACCTCCAACGTGCTGCAGAGCCAATGTCAACGGCCACATCAACCGTCTCATCAACGGTCACATCAACCGTCTCACCAACCGTCACATCAACCATCTCGCGGACCGCTTCGTCAACCATCTCATGAATCCTCACTTCCAACCATCTCATGTACCATCACGTCAACCATGTCATAAGCCGAATCTTTAGCAATCACATCAATCATGACATCACCAGGAAGAAAAAAACAAACGCGCCCCCCGCCCTCTAAAATCGCCTCCCCTGAACCCCGCCGCCAGCCTTCTCGGTTATGTTCCCGTTCTGTTTCCGACCCGTTTCCGACCCGTTTCCGATCAGTTTCCGTTCCGTTTCCGTTCGGTTTCCGTTTTGTTACCGACCCGTTTCCGGTCCGTTTCCCGTCCTTTTCAGTCCCGATTTTCAGTCTCATGTTCCGTTCTTCCGTCTCGTTCTTCCGCCGTCTTTCTATGTCCCGTTCTTACGTTCCGTCTTTGCGTCCCTTCGGTCCGCCTCGTTTTCCGTCCGACTATAATGTCTCGTGATTCTGTCTCATTTTGCCGTCCCATTTTCCAGTCGTTTCGTTTTTCTGTCCCACTTTGCCGCCCCTTCCTGCCGGCCCGTTTTCCCACCGCATTCCCCAGTCCCGTTTTCCGTCCCGGTTCCGTTCCGTCCAGTTTCCGTTCCACACTCCCGTTCCGTTTTCTCGCCCCGTCTCCAGCCCCAGCTCCGTCCCGTTGTGCCCTTTATGATTCCGATTCTAGTATATTTGGGCCCTTTCAGTGCATAAAAACAGGGTTATCGACGGTCATGATGCGTTCCTCGCTGGCCACCGCCGCTCGCAGCCACTTGGGCACTCCGAACAGGCCGAGGTGGGTAATGCCGTCATAGAAGCGAAGGTCTCCCGTGATTCTCGACGCGATCTGCGCGTCAGTAGCCGATGGATCCTTCCGCCGGTTCTCCTGCGGGGAGGGAGGACGGGGCCGAGTAGGACGAGAAGGTGAAGGCGACGGCGGCGATACCAAATAAAAAGAACACTGGACAATGTAAACAAAAATTCAAAAAAAAGTAAAAGCAAAATACAAAACAAACCGAAAACAATCAAAAGCAAACGGTCTCGACGACGCAAAATCTGCTCGTGCGTGGCGGATGGATCCTTCCGCCGGCTCTCCTGCGGGTTTTCGAGGTCAGGGCCGACGGAGGAGGAGGAAGAGGAGGCGGCGGCAGCCACAAAACAAAAAGTGGAACAGTGAAAAAAAAAAACAGAGTAATACGTACAGTACTGAAACAAATGTTTTTGTTATTCGTTTCAGAATGAAAAAACGAAGAAAAAAATCGAAGAAAATACATACCAGGTACCTGGTAGTTTTTTTTTTCAAGTTTTTTTTTTTCAAATCTGAAACAAAAAACGAAAAAGCAACGCCAACTCTCTTAAACGAACTTCAAGAGAAACGAAAAACAAAGGGAAAAAATCAAAACGACAAATGAACAAACGGCACTCTTGTGTTTCCATCCGATCCCGACCGGCACTCCGGCCTCACATCCGCGTTGAGGGTGTCGGAATTCGACGCGAGGTTGAAACCCCAGCAGCACCCGAAGGAGGGGACGTCCGCCACGGACATCACCACGTTCTTGAAGGCCGTTTTAAGAGTCTTGTGGATAACGGTAAAGCACTCGTCTTTCAGATGCACCGCCGCCGCGCCCGACTGCGTGACCAACACCCCCCCGGGGGTAAGCCTCGTCGTCGCGAACTTGTAGAACTCCTGATTGTGGGGGGCGAGGGGGGGGGTGAGGGATTGGGGGGGAAGGGAGGGGAGGAGAGGGGAGGGGAAGTACGGCGGAGGCGGGGGGGGGGGGCGGGCTGAGGAAAGAGGGGGGACGGAACGGGGGCGGGTCGGGTCGAGTTGGGGGGGGGGGGCAGATGCAGCGCGTGATCATATCGAAAAGCATTTCACACCAAAGCCACTAATCCACAAGGTACCCTTACAGTAAACTAAAGTAAGGGCCCATGCACCCCCTCCCCTGTTCCGTCCAACAACAACAACAACAACGACAACGACGACAACAATAACCACAACGAGAACAAGAACAACAATGACAACAACAACAACCCCTCACCTCCGTGTAGAGGATGTACCCCGGGCCGGCCTCAATAGGGTCGGCGATATCCATGACGATGACGTCGTATTTGTCCTCGCTATTGCGCAGGAAGGCGTGGGCGTCCTCGTAGTGCAGATCCAGACGAGGGTCGTCCATGACTCCCGCCCCCCACTCCGGCAGCTGGATTCTCGACGTATCCACCACCAACTGTCATCGAAAAGCAAAAAGGGGGAGAAGGAGGAGGAGGAGGACGACGACGGCGAGGAGGACAACACGTCGGCGACGGAATGGGGAATGAGGGCAACAGTAGAACTCACTACCCTCTGCGATAGCATCAAGCCGGCAGAAGGCATCAGCAGAACACACGGACGTTCGGAGATGGCGTCAAGCCAGCAAAGCACCCGGTATCACACCCAACACTAAATGCTAGAGCCACAGAAAAAATAGACAGAGGCTCCTACGCGTGCAGCCTTTTAAATATACGCGGGAGCACGAACTATACGCAGCATAAGAAAAATCCATCGTAACTTGAAGACATGAGCAAACTTTCTCGTCAGACGCAAGACGATATCCACAGCGTCAAAAACATGTAACGACGCATACGCCACGGTATATGGGCGCGCGTACCTAAAGTCTCTCGTGGCTCTTCCAGTGGGGATCTCGTTGTCTCACCTAAACAATGACTTCCAGGAAAAGATAGAGCTGCGAGTCGGCAAGATTACACGACTACACTAGTCGACAGACGGCACTAGCCAACTAAGTGACTTTAGTCGGCAAGTCGGCTGGCGAAACCACCTGATGGTCAGCCGATTTTTCAGCTTAAGCCAGGAGAGCGAAGCGAGTCAAATCAGCTTCCCCCCGCCCGAGGGAGCCCCGTCAAAAAAAAAAACGAAAGACGAAAAACGCATTGAACAGTCCTTCCCGCGAGTGTGGAAACCCAATACGTCGAATAGTCGGCACCTCCGGAAAACGACTATATATCAGCCCGACTAATACCTACTCGGTATAATAGTCGGTGAGTTAAGTCGTGCCGACTCACAGCTTTGGAAAAAAACGAAAACGCAATCCGACGAACACTCCCACGACTTAGGCACGGCAACGATGTTGAGCATTTTAGACCGTGCGCCACGATAGAAGTATGGTATACCCCTTTTTGGCTAAAAGCCATTTTCTGAAATCACGGTATGTTCCTTAACGCAAAATCGCCGAAAGGTTTACTCTTGCTCTCGCCAAAAAATATGTTTTCCGCATACCTAGGCCATGCATGCATGCAGGCGTTCTTATTCATCGGGTGGCACTTTCAGTTTTACTCAAAAATTAGCTTTTCGGCGAGCTCTAGAGTAGCTTATTTGTCAATTCAAGGTTATGAACCTCGGAAATGAGTGGATGCACTTCCCCTACCGCTGCATGCGTTTATACTCTACTGCAGTATGGTAGTTGACAAGCTCCGTCCGTGAGAAATAACCCGGGATTTTCACGGGTCACATCACTTCCCGGTATACCATACCAGTCGGATCGTGTCAGGGTGACCCGGGCCGACCCGTGATACTAACCTCCTGACCCGACCCGACTCGACTCGACCCGTGAGATTCAACATTTCCTGACCCGACCCGACTGAGGAGCTCCGTCCGTGACAACTCACCAGGGCTTTTCACGGGTCAGATCACTTCTCGGTATACCCGTCGGATCGTATCAGGGTGACCCGGCCCGATCCGTGATATTTGAAAACTCCTGACCCGACCCGACTCGACCCGTGAGATCTCCAACGCTTCCCGACCCGACCCGACTCGACCCGCAGGTTTTTGAAACGCCTCCTGATCCGACCTGCGGGCCGGGTCATGACCCGTGAAGAGCCTTGGAAATATTTCGACCAAAAAGAGGTCAGGTACCCCCATCGTATAATAGCACGCATCATCATTTACGCACCTTATCCAAGTCCACCATGACGCACTTCTCGACCGACTTGTGTCGAAGGATCTCTCGTGCCGTCGCTAGCTCCCCCCCCCCTCCGATGTACACCTGCACAAAACAGGTTCCAAAGGCAAAAAAAAAGCCAGCGACAACAAACCGTACGTGAACGCCATCCGTGTATCCAAAACCCGTGTCGCCAAAGCCGCTACCGCAACCGCATCGCTCAGAACCTCATGCCGAAAAAAACGACATTCCTCCCCCCCGCCTGTATGGTTGGTGAAAACCCGACGTGCTCCGTCCCGGCATAGTAGGGATGCGAGGGTCTACGGTCATACGACTACGGCCATGCACAAACTGAGCACACACCCCGTGACGACCCAAAAAGGGTAATTCATTCGATTCTCGGGAGGCGGGAAACAGCAGATACAATCGAATCAACGGAGCAGCAAGGCAATACTCCAACCAGCATACCCTCGCCCCGGGGGTGGCGTGTATAACCAGACGGGTAGGCCGTGCCGCGGGCACGGCAGGGGTGGCCTCGGACAGCCAGGCTCACCCGCTTCGGATCCGGGTGCGACAGCATCGCGGGGTGCACGAGCGTCTCGTGGTAGATGAACTCGTCCAGCTGAGCGGATTGTGTCTTGCCGTCGAGGACAAGCGTTTTCCCGAACGGCTCCGTTTCCACCACCTGGAGAGCGAACAGACAGATACAAATTAGCGTTAGGCAATACGCATATCAGATCGAATGTGTTAACCAGCACAGACAGATGGCAATTGCCTGTAAACATACCTACCAACTTCTTCCCCGTGGTCGTTACTACTATTTTTTCCCCTACTTTTTCTTCATCCCTTTCATGACCCTAGCACTAGTCTCACCCTCCCTCCCGGTAGCAACTCAGATTCGAGATCTGGGGTCACATAGCGGGCCCTCCTCCCCCCGCCCCACTACGGTACGTGCCTTTATTCTTATAGCAAGAAGAACTCAGCATTGTCTTTCCCTCATGGACTCGCGTCGCACTGTACCTACCCACGCTGCTAGGCGCCCTCAGCAGTTGATCATTTTTTTCGCATTTTTACAAATTCTAGTCAAAATCTCACCACGGTGGGAATCGATCTCAAGGACCAACGCTAGTAGTATTCGAGGGTAACCACTAGACCACCGAGGCGACCGGCATACTGTGGCCGTTAAAAAAAACATTATGGACTACAACTACTGAGCGTACAAGCATCAACATCATATATATACACCCGTCGCTCGGGCTTTCACTCTCGCCGTGGTAAAGAAAATAGGCTAAGAAATCTTATCCGAGGGAGTATGTGATCTCGCGTGTCTCTATGCCTGGTACTACGGTATATGCGTCCGTTTTAGACCTTAAGCTCCCTTTTGCATGTTGTATGAATCACGTGTACCCCTTCACCTGAACGTGTTGAAAGTCAGACGACTCGTTGAACATGATCTTGTTCAGCCTGGACCGCAGCTTGAGGTTCTCGGTTACATCTTCATGAAACCTGAGGTATGTATCGCATCATGTTCGTATGTATAGAAGGTTTTCTGTGCTCACGCGCAACGCCGAGTCAACGCGATTCCAAGACAATCGGACAATGGAGGGGTCGGACCACGCGAATTTGTTGTCTGGTCGTAAAGTTGAAACCGGATACCTACGTACATACGCAACAGGGTTGACTGCTGCTGTGGCACGCCAAAACTAAACAGAATGCGACGTCAACCCTTGTTCTACAGCAGCGTCATTAATGTATTTTCCAGGCGACCTACAGCAGTATCGGCCCGCCCATAGGAAGTTGACCTGTCGCAACGTTGAGCCTTTGATGCAAAACAGTAATGAAAGTACGTAGCCCAGGCGAAGCAACGGCATGTGCCAGCGGGAAATACCGATCCTATAACCGCAAACAAGGACTATTAATACTACTTCACGTACTGCCACTACTGGTTGTTCCCAGCTGGCCAAGCGAAAATACAGACGCATTATCAGGCAACCAGCACTACTCAACCGGCACCACAGGATGGACATTATACAACTACTGTTGTACAGCATTCGCTGTATCGCACAAACTATGCGCCGGTTGCCACTAACGCGCGCGTGTTCCGACGCGCACATGTTGTTGCCGGCAGTGTTCTCTGGTGTGGTGCTCGTCGTACCACTGAAAACAGTTCAAAAATATTTACAATGAAACACGAAAAACGTTCAAAGTCGATCTGTAATCCCAAGCAACATTCGATTATAACAATACCGCCAAGGACCAACGCCGCATGGGTAGGGTGGGCCATCACTGAGCCAAGTCCAGCGGAAGGCTGTTTTCTCATGGCGAATGGGTAGGGCGCACCGTGACAGGGCCAAATCCGGCCGAATGCTGTTTTCTCATGGCCGGGGGGGGGGTTGCTAGTGGGTGACGTTGCGCAAGTCCCCCACTATCCGGGGGAGTGGCTTTCCGGGTGGCTCTCTCCACCGCACCTGATCCTCAGGGATGGAGTCGGGTCAACATACTCAGGCATCCATATACCATGGCAGCTTGCGTTGCTGCAGTACTAGAAGCAACGGTGACCGCCGGTAGGGACTGCTCGCTCTGTAAAAAAAAAAAAAAAAAAAAATACCATGGCAGCTTGCGTTGCTGCAGTACTAGAAGCAACGGTGACCGCCGGTGTGTGTGTGTGTGTTCTTCACATTAAACCGTTCTTCTACTCGTCGACATCCAGCACACCCAGTGTCCGTACTGATTCTTCACCCTAGAAAGATCAGCTCTGTGGTCACAAGCCACGACACAGAGATAATGCATCGTAATGCATTCGACAACGCAATGTCATGCCCTAGTACTGGGTACGACAGGCACAACATACATACGTCAGCAACAGAAATACATTGGAAGAGAGAAATACGAAATAAACAAAAACAAAAACAAAAACAAAAACAAAAATAAAAACAAAGGTAGGGACTGCTCGCTCTGTTATTGCCGCGGCAACCGAATAATACGCCAGCTAGCGCTGGATTGCGAATACAAATGAGCTATTTTGACACGACATGCATGGAATATACGTTTGCAGGTGGAAGTGTGGCGAACTTTACCTTTCCCCATCCGGCATCCGGAGGATGACCAAAAAAATGAGCTACGCGTCGTAGTTGTTCTCACATTAACTCGCGAAGTCAAGCTCGTAGTCGCAGGACAGGGTTCCAGTCATTTTAGAGTGCAAGAATACCCCATGAAAAAAAAGAAAAGGGAACACGTACGTATACTGCTGTAGTGTTGTGAATCAACTAAAATACGTGGTTGATTTTGATTATTGATTATTTTGGGCTGCTTTTGATTCATCAATCATGATTATTTGATAACTTTCAGAGAAACGGAAGGCGTTCTCATGCAGGGATATATTGTTTCAACGTTTCGTTTCGTTTGTCACGAGAGAGACATGTGCTGCTGTTGCCGTCGAGCTTCAAGCATCAACCATTGAGCAACAGATGGATGGAAAATATCGAAGGGATACATCATGCGAACGCTTTATTATGTGTTCTTCCTTGCCATCGGTCATGTGGGGGGCTACCTCCCCAATATTTTTTGCTCTTGCGACCAAGAAGTTACTCACTACTTCTGCGCAGGCCATCTGCCAATAACCGTCTCCTCCATGGTATGCACACTTTAACTTTGTGTACGGCCTAGGCTACGTAGCTTTCTTATACCAGGCATTGGTATGATTTCGAGGGTGTGCTCCACACACTTACTTCGGCAATGTCAACCTTTCGAGGGCAGCTGTCTCGGTTATAACTTATTTCGGTCCAAGTCGAGGGCGAACCATAAACAATCAACCATCCACACTACAGGATGGTTCAACTAAAAAGTGGGAAATTCTCTACCCCACGAATGCCGCTCGCAATATCTAGTCAAATAGTGAAACTTTGGTATCCCACTGACCCCCATGGCCAGTGGAGGAGGATGGCATGGCCAGTTTCTTTTTTTCGTCCTCGGGCTGCCCCTAGGAGCGCAATTCGTATCGACCACAATGACGGGCCTTCATTTTTTGCAATAGTACACAGGCTTTTTACAAGCGGGGCAAGGCACATGTTCGTAGAAAAATTCGCGCGAAAACTCTCGAAGATTTGACCAGCCTATGTTTAACATCAAGCGGAGTCTAGCGAAAAAACTGGATCCTGCACTAAGATCTAGTCATTCGAAGGAAATAACTTTTTCTTACTCGTTTTTACGAACAAAAGTTCAAATCTCCACGCCGTTTTTGAGACACCCTGTTGTTGCAGGCGTGTCTACATGCCCACCCCGAGGCCTGACCTCCCAGAGCTTTCTTCTTTTTTTCGCCGGCAATATTTTGGTCTAACCTAGTCCACATTTTCCAAAAAATCTCAACTGACGAAAAATAAGGCAAAAAACAATACACTTAAAAGACGTGGGCAAAAGTTCACGGTCTGAATCGAAAAAACGGCGTGGACGTTTGCCGGGGAATGCATTTCGGGCTTTGCTTGAACCGCCCTGCATCACCCCAGCCAACCCATGAATAGGCCGATATTTTTTGCCATATCGCTATACAAGCTCCAACAGCCCCGAGCGTGGTGCAGTGCCTGTCCAGATATTCCCACCATGATTTGCACAGCGAAGCCGATCTCTTATTAATAATCAGCAAAAAATCACCAAAGTTGAGGTGATTGATTAATCATCATTACTTGATTATTAATCAATAAATCAAGGAAGAGTTGATTTGCTTATGATTGGAAATAATCAAAACGAACACAAGCGACTGACTGATCATAGCGTTGATTGCTGATTCACAACGCTAGTCTTGAGTTATCAAGTGGGGACACTTAACACTAGTATTCTGCAGCGTTTTTTCGTTCTTGTTTTTTTTTGTTTGCCATTGTATGGCCTACTTCAGCTGTGATATACCAAAGGATATCTCAGGAAAGACACACTGCGCACGAAGTTATTCCTTATGTTGCACATCATTGAGAGAAAAACTATGCACAAGGTAAGATAGACCTTATGTTGCACATTGGGCGCATTGTCCCAGTAACCCGGGCTTACCACCTTTTCAACTGTGTCTTCTCTTTTTAATCATTACTTTGATGGACGCTTCCGAGCTCAACTCGTAAGAGGTTTTGCCCTCAAAAAGCTTCTGGACAAGCCGTGGTCGCAGGTGCCTTCCCTTCTCCCCCCCGGTACACGTACACGTGCCGTCATTTATATCGTGCCTAGGGTTCAGCATTCCCACTTTCAGCTTTTTTATATGCTCATCCATGTTGCATCAAATTTCGCCAACTCGTGCTCTCGCGCTTTCGGCCCCACAGTTATTAATACTTTTAGTAGTAAAAACGAGTCTCTCGCGGGCTCGAACCTACGACATCGACCTCAATAAATCCGCGGCTTACTATTTGAATCACCGGGGACGTCGCCGGTTACCATGCATTGGTCAAATCCTGATCACATTTCGCCTTGTAATAATGGAAGACAAGCGGATACCCAAGCTCTCGCGGCCTCCATCACCGTCAGAACAGTACGCATCAGGAAGAACCTAACAGACAAAAAATCGAAGGATACCAAACGCCAGCAGCTGCTGCTCGCGAGCACACACGCGCCAAAAAACAACAAACAAAAAGAAACTGAGCGAGCTCCAGAGACGGCCATGCCGTCGCAACGTCGCAACGCTGCCCGTTAGGTAGCACCAGGAATGCATGGCAATACGGTTAAAGGGCAATACGGGGCACGAGGGCCGACTGCCGTGCACCTGGTGTAACAGCAGCGTATAGCGTTTAACACACATACGCCCACCCACGAATGATTTCCAGAGCCTATTTCCTCCAAAGCCAGGGAGGGGGGGCTCAAAACAAAAGAAAAATGGCGAGCTTTCAGAACATGTGATACCGCCGTCGAGATATTTCCATCTACACGCGTCGCTGGGCGTTTGCACAATCCACACCACCATGTAAGCCGGTCGTCGAAAAAATTGGCATTGAAGCTCGTCCGACGGGGTACGCCACTACACACTATTTACTAGTAATAATGCTGCTCACCCAGGGTGCGGAGGAGGGTCGATGTTGGAGTCTCTCTTTGCAGTGGCACGCGAGGGGCACTTGCGAGAGTGACCCCCTCGTCCCTTTAACGGCGGTGTTAACGTTTTCGACTGATTCTACGATAGCCCCTCCCCCCAAAACCAGTGATTATATTGAACGAACGTTTCATGGCTGCTCGACACGAGGAAGGATGCTATATAGAAAAAAAAAAGCCTTGATAAATTTTCTTGCTTGCAATGGACTATCGAACGATGAGGTCGGGGTGGCAAAGGGGCAGCGTATTTCAGGAGATACGGCCGGGAGCTGGTTTCATCAAAACCGGCGATTTCGTTGGAGAAAAGTTGGGGGGGGGGCTACCGTGGAACGACTCTTTCGTGCTGTTGTCGTTTGTGCGATATGAATTCGAGATGGTGTAGCAAGCAAGCCACGCTGCGCAAACAAAATTGCCTGGAGTATTACTCCCGCGAGGTACAGCAGCAGTCGCTCGTGCCAGTGGTGAAAACCCGGTAGCGAAATGGAGATAACCCCCGCACTGTAGCCTCGGTCTGCTGTGATACCAAGCATACGGCACCAATAATGCTGTGCAGGTTTTCGACGCGAGTCGACGAGGGACGAAAATGCTGAATTACTCTCGCGATAAAAACTGAAGGCACGTATCGCCGTAGTGGGGAGGGGGGAGAAGGGCCCGCTCGTATGTGATCCTGGATCTGAGTTACTACTGGCAGGGAGCGCGAGATTAGTGCCAAGATAATAAACCTATACACACAACCCGTAATACGCGCGATCGGAGTATCGCACATAGCTTGCTAAGATGAGTTTCGACAAAATATTCGATCTCACAGCTGGAGTGTTTTCTCATATTTTATAACAAATGGGATGCAAGAAAAAAAGAAAAAAGTCTCCTGAACCCTTTCGGCGAAAAAGTTGCCTATTACAGCATCGGCCACACGAAGCAATCCGAGCTCTTGCTGGTGGTGTAGGAGACGTCCAACTGCAGCGCAGGAAGCTGTGAGCCAACAAGCGCGGGGGCAAGGCGATACTACTCCGATTGCCTCAAGCTTTTCCTGCACGCTTGATTAGATCGCGCTCGTCGTTTTCTTTGTCTGCACCTTGGTATGTAGGATGGCCCCAAAAAGGGTTCAGAGATAAGGTTCACCACTCACACGAGTTCGGTGTTGGTCCCGCTCATAGCTCTTGCGTCGTCTGATGAACTTCTGGCAGAAAGCAGGGTGAGTAATTCCTCTTCCAGACTCTTCTGGAGGAACAATAACGCCTTCTCAACAGTGGATGGGAACCGGGGACACCAAACATAACATAGCAGTGGTGGTCTCCATATTTGTGCCGGTATGTGCCAGCCAACAATACAGGCAATATACCGGACACCAGCACTATAGGGTATAGTATAACACCTATATACCGGTACTATTAATAGTAGTATAACAAGGTTCCAGTCGTGCCAAGCGGTTTCACCAGCACTATACAAGCAATAGACACTATTCAACCAGCACTACCGGGGGAACCCCACTGCTGTACTTGGGGTATTCCTCAGCTCCAGAGTGACTGGAGCCTGTCCTGTGACCACGGACTTGATTATGCGAGTTAATTGGAGAACAACAACAACAACAACAACAACTTGCACCCTGTTTCACCACGAGCTGATGGGATCGGATAGGGACGGTGACGACTACGAGAGCCTTGCCACTCTTGTCGACATCGCGATTGCACTTTCTTTTTTTTTTTTTTTTTTTTTAATCCTCCGGCGGATGGGGAAAAATAAAGCTGAAGCTTGCCACACTTCCACGTATTTTCATACGCGTCGTGTGTCGATTTAAGTCAGCTGTTTTCGCAGCCCAACGCTAGCTGGCGCACCCTTCGGGTCCAATTGTAGGTACAGCGTAAGCTGTCCCTATCAGTGGTCTTCGTTACAACCCCTTGCACCATTCGCCAAAACACACTATCATCATACTATTACTCGTACTTGTCGAGCACGAGGACAGCCGCCGTCTGCGACAAATCGTTGTTGATGCACGAGATCGACCTGGAGCGAGGGGCGAGACGACCTTCCTCGCGTGAAGCGCACATGGGCGTGTTTTCTCGGGGCGCACCTACAAAGTTTCATCTGCGTGTGCGCTGAGATGTGTGTGTGTGTGTGTTCTTCACATTAAACCGTTCTTCTACTCGTCGACATCCAGCACACCCAGTGTCCGTACTGATTCTTCACCCTAGAAAGATCAGCTCTGTGGTCACAAGCTACGACACAGAGATAATGCATCGTAATGCATTCGACAACGCAATGTCATGCCCTAGTACTGGGTACGACAGGCACAACATACATACGTCAGCAACAGAAATACATTGGAAGAGAGAAATACGAAATAAACAAAAACAAAAACAAAAACAAAAAACAAAAACAAAATAAGAAAACAAATAAAAACAAAGATAAAAATAAAACAAAAAATGAAACAAACAAGATGAAGGGGAAATCGAAGAAACAACCCAACCGGAAAGGAGAGCCAAAGCTCGGAAAAGAAACATAATAAAATGAAATAAAATAAAGTAAAGTAAAAGCAAAATAAGATAATCCGAACACGAGCCAAAAACCTGGACACGGAAGGAGGGGACAAAGGGGAAAAAATTGCTCTGGTGCGGTGAAGTCGTGGAGTGTGTGTGTGTGTGTTCTTCACATTAAACCGTTCTTCTACTCGTCGACATCCAGCACACCCAGTGTCCGTACTGATTCTTCACCCTAGAAAGATCAGCTCTGTGGTCACAAGCCACGACACAGAGATAATGCATCGTAATGCATTCGACAACGCAATGTCATGCCCTAGTACTGGGTACGACAGGCACAACATACATACGTCAGCAACAGAAATACATTGGAAGAGAGAAATACGAAATAAACAAAAACAAAAACAAAAACAAAAAACACAAATAAAAACAAAGATAAAAATAAAAACAAAAAATGAAACAAACGGAGTACGTACGTATAATAGTCGAGCGGTCGCCGTTGTTGACTGTTTTTCAGGGGGGCGTTTGTTAAAAAAACGATCTGGATATTCGGGTTTCATTGTAACGGTTATCGATCCGATTCTGACCGTCTGATTCTGGGCCCGAAAATTCATCTCATTTTCGGACTCGGATGCGCCGTTATAAGATATGGCCTTTGCATGCAGCCCAATCGCTGTAGTTTGTAGCCGCGAGTTGGTTAGTTGTGTGTGTGTGTGTGTTCTTCACATTAAACCGTTCTTCTACTCGTCGACATCCAGCACACCCAGTGTCCGTACTGATTCTTCACCCTAGAAAGATCAGCTCTGTGGTCACAAGCCACGACACAGAGATAATGCATCGTAATGCATTCGACAACGCAATGTCATGCCCTAGTACTGGGTACGACAGGCACAACATACATACGTCAGCAACAGAAATACATTGGAAGAGAGAAATACGAAATAAACAAAAACAAAAACAAAAACAAAAAACACAAATAAAAACAAAGATAAAAATAAAAACAAAAAATGAAACAAACAAAATGAAGGGGAAATCGAAGAAGCCCGGTTCGCGCCTTGGTTTCCGCTGGCTGGGTGCAGCCGTCCCAGCCAACGCCGACACTCCCATCCTTCCTGTCGTGCATGCGTACCCACGCGGTGGCCAGCCTCTCCACTCCCCAAGCTGCCCACGCTGCGCTCTCTGCTGTGGTGATGTACCCGTCCTGCCCCGGGGATGAACTCCTCGGCGTCGGGGTTAAAAAGAAAACCCATCACCACCACCCCACGCGGTCCTTAGAGTGAGCAGTTCACTAGCCAGACCGCGCATAGTTGTGGGGACGGGGGAACTCTATGCTGTAGTTGAGTGGATACCCGGGGCCATGTGAGTTCAGTTTGCACATTTGATTTTTTCACTTGTGCGCCTTCTTCCGTATCGTGCGTTTTTAGGCGGGAAAGCGTAGTATTTCCCTGACGAATGTTGATTTCACTTGGTTTTTCGGATCTTCCTAGGGCTCCGGCACCTTTTGTGTGACCACGGACTCTAGATTTTTTGACAAGAGTTAATGTGAGAAAACAACAACAACATGGCCTAAGGGAAGTCGCCGACCTATATCCTTAATGAGGACACACACCCAGTAATACGCGCGATCGGAGCATCACATACAGCTTGCAAAAATGAGTTTCGACGAAATCGTCGATCTCGCAGCTGAAGTGAACTTCAATTTTCAACAATTGTCGTCGTAGTTGGTTGAATGAAACACGTCGTACATCTGTCAAAAAATAATAAAAAATGAAATCAAATTGCAGCTTGCATACGTACGTGCTCTGTTTCACAGCAGTGTGTTACCACAGAATTTGTATCTCTCTGTCGTAGGATGAAGAATCAGCACGGACACTAGGGGTACTGGTGTGCGAACAAAAATTATGCACACCTAGGTGCGCATAGATGTCAGCCGGTCGCCCCGGTGGCGTATCAGGTTATCCTCGAGCCTTGTATAGTTCAGTTTCGTGAGGTCGAATCTCCTCGAGTGCATACTCGAATAAATTCGTGGGGACTTTTTCTATTGCACAAATTGACTTGCAGAAGGAGCGAGAGCGTGAGCTAGCAACACTCGATAAAAAATCGACGAGCAGCGGGATTGCTGAACCCTATGCGCGATGAAAATTGAAGGCAAGAACCGGGGGGAAGAAGGGACGCCACCTGTGACCACGGCTTGTCCAGAAGCTGGAAAGTAGACGTGTGTGAACAAAAAGAATAAAAAAATAATAGTAAGTCCCAAGATAATTCCCGACAGACTGAAGTTTTGGTTTGGCCATCATCATCTTGAATTTGTGGGCCTTCCAATCGCCGTCACAAGTTAGCGTAAGGCCGCCCTGACTCCTTCGCCTTGTTGCGTTCTCTCCCCAGTGCCCCAGAGTGTTATGAAAAACACTCATCATATCATACAGACGTATGCACCAGCATAGACCTGGCACATCGTATGATAGGCTGACTCCCGATTTCACTTCTTACATGTTTCTGGTGGAGGTATGAATTGCGTCAGCTGTGATATATGCGTGTACCACCTTTGGTTTGTTTGTGGTTTTTCCCTGGAGTATTCCTCAGCTCCAGAGTACTGGAGCCTGCCCTGTGACCACGGACTTGACTATGCGAGTTAATGTGAGAACAACAACAACAGCAGCAGCAAGGATCTGTATAATATCGGCAATTGACGATTTTCGCGGGTCTTTTGTAGGCATCCCTAATTGACAAGAGGCGCCTTCACCGGCCTTGTCCCACAAAAATCGTACCAGATAAAGTACCAAATATATCTCACTTTATATACTCTGTAGAGGTTTGTAAGCCGTTTTTTTGTGTTTTTGTGCAATTTTTTATGTCAAATCGCGAGAGGGCGTCGACCCACCCTAACCCTATAACCCTAACCCGAACCCCAACCCTAACCCTTACCCCAACCCTAACCCTTACCCCAACCCTAACCCTATAACCCTAACCCCAACCCTAACCCAGGCTAGGGCTCCGACCCGAGCGCGGCATCGCCGCGCGTTGTGGAAAAACTGATAATAAATGTGCGGACCACCTCACACATCGAAATATATTTTGTGTTAAATAATACTTCAAGGACGTCAGCCGTTTGGTACGAGTCGTGAGGTGAGAACATCGCAAAGGCGACTCAACTGACACCATTGGCTGGTTGGTTGACTGCAATGTTTTGCCCCCCCCCCCCCCCCCCCCCCGTTGCAGGCGAGCTCACGTGTACGAAGTTTATCCATATTCACTCACTACGTGTAACATTTTTGTTCTCACACTTCCACTTCCCAGCTTCTGGACAAGCCGTGGTCACAGGTGTCGTCCCTTTCCCCCCCCCCGGCTCTCGCCTTCATTTTTATCGCGCATAGGGTTCAGCAATCCCACTGCTCGTCGATCATTCATCCGAGTGTTGCTAACTCACGGCTCCCGCGCTTTCCGCAAGTCAATTTGTGCACGAGAAAAAGCCCCAACATGTACGTGGTCGTCGTCCGCGTATTATTCCGTTTTTTGTCTCTCAGATCGGACGAGTATTTTCGTTTTTGTTTTTCGTAGCTCTGTGTAGCTTGACTTATCTCGCCTCGCTGCCCCGCCTAGCTGGCGAGTCTACATGGCTTGCTGCGTAACTTACTACATGCGTGCGTGCGTACTATTTGCCTCGCGTCGTTTCCTATTTCTCTCGTTTTTCTTTTGTTTCTTCCTTGTGTCGTATTAGTTTTTTTTTCTCCTAGAATTTATACATTTGTTTGGTTTCCTGGGCGGCATCGGTGTAGTCGGTTTCAGCTGCGAGTCATGAAACGCATATATTATAAAAATTAAAATACACTCCAGCTGTGAGATCGAAGATTTCGTCGAAACTCATCTTTGCAAGCTGTGTGTGATACTCCGATCGCGCGCATTACGAGTTGTGTGTCCTCATTAAGGATATAGGTCGGCGACTCCCCTTACAGCTACAGTGTAGCTATCAGGGTCAACAGGATGATTTTAGTCAGTCTGTGCGCGGAAACTATAAAACCCGTTTCTGAGGGGGACAAAATCTGACAGCTGTGAAGGGAAAGGGGGGGCGTGGTTTTGATCAAAAGCGAGCGGGTTTGGAGGGGGGCGGGGGGGGGGGGGGGGGGGGGAAGGGGGCAATTTGTGCATGTAAGCTATAAATCCTTTCGAGGGGATAAATCTGACGGTTTTGGCACCAGTATATTATTGGGGGCGGGGGGGGGGGGGGGGGGCAGCTCGATATGTGCCTGGAAACTATATATTATTTCGAGGGGATAAATGTGACATTTTTGGAAATAATACATCAGTTTATCGTGTAAATCCTGGGGTAAGTCGTACAATCAGTGAGTAAAGAGAGGGTGGAGTGTTCGAGGGGGTGGGGTTGGGATGGGTTGGGGGGGGAGGGTGGGGGGTGGGGGCGGGGGCATTATAACGTACAGCAGCACCAGTATGGGTCTGGTACGTACGCACATACATACGTACGCTGACTTCCAATTGCATTTTATATATTTTTGGCGAATGAACAACCTGCTTCAGCTATACTTCGCCAGATATTATAAAAATAAAAATACACGCCAGCTGTGAGATCGAAGATTTCAATTTGGAAGATTTCGTCGAAACTCATCTTTGCAAGCTGTGTGTGATACTCCGATCGCGCGTATTACTGGGTATGTGTCCTCATTGAGGATATAGGTCGGCGACTTCCCTTGGAACTACAATGTAGCTTGTACCAGGGTCAACAGGGTGATGCTAATCAATCTGTGTGCGGAAACTATAAAACACCCGTTTCTGAGGGGAACAAAATCTGACAGCTGTGGAAGGAAAGGCCTCAGTTTATCAAGTATATCCTGCAAGTCGTACAACCGGTGAGGGGAGGGTGTAGATTTATTAAAGGCGTGGGGGCCGGGGACGGGGGGGGGCGGGGTAGTACAGGGGGGGACCAACTCGATTTGTGCAGCAGCTATGAACCCTTGAAGGGGACAAATCTAACGGTTGTGGGAGGAACGCATCAGTTTATTATGTATATCCTGTAAATCGTACAACCGGTGAGGAGAGGGGGGGGGGAGTGTTTGAAGGAGGGGGGGGGCAGGGGGAAGGGGGATTTTTACCCGCTTTAGATCGCATTGATGTATACCTTGTAGGAACTTACTATACGCATGGTGCTAGGTCTAGGCGATGGTGCGGGTGGTGAGGAAGAACGGGGCGTGGGGGGAGGGAGGGGGGGGGGATTATTGGAGCTACGGCAAGGATGGCTAGAAAGGTAATGAGGTGATATCACCTGTCAGCTATATGATATATACGACGTACTTGTACTCGTATACCCAACACTCGATGAAAAATCGACGAGCAGTGAGATTGCTGAACCCTATGCGCGATAAAAAATTGAAGGCAAGAACCGGGGGAGGGAAGGAACGACACCTGTGACCACGGCTTGTCCAGAAGCTGGAAAGTACATGTGTGCGAAAAAAGAAGAAAAAAAAATGATATCATACCAATTTAGGTCTGTTTTGTTTTTTCCCTAGGCCGGGGTGTTCTTCCACTCCGGAGCCACCGAAGCCTGTCCTGTGACCACAGACTTGACTACATGAGTTAATGTGACAAAAACAACAATATCGCAGATTAGGGTGCGAAACCACTGGCAATACCCTACCGAAATTGAGCATTTGGGAGAACCGCACTCAAGAGCCCTACGTACCGCAAAAACTTGCGGTAAGGGAAGGTTGTTGTTGTTGTTGTTGTTGTTGCTGTTGCTGTTGTTGTTGTTTTTTCTCACATCAACTCGCATAATCAAGTCCATGGTCACAGGACAGTCTCCAGTCACTCTGGAGTGAAGGAATACCCCAGGGAGAAAAAACAAGCCAAAAGTGGTACACGCATATATCATCATGTCATGTCATAGCTGACGCAATTTATGCCTCCGCCAGAAAATATGAAATAAAGTGAAATCGTGAGTCAGCCTGCGATGGAGCGATGCGCCAAGTCCATACCGGTACATACGTCTCACCACTCACCACTCGCGCCTGAAAAACCGACTGCACCGCTTGACACCCAGAAAAGACTACCACGTATATATTACACGTAGTAAATATCACTTCACATACACACGTCAGACTCAAGTCAACTGGAAAAAACACGGAAAATAAAAGAAAGAAAAGAAAGAAAAGAAAAGAAAGCGAAAAAGAAAAAAAGAAAAAGAAAAGAAAAGACAAGAAAGCGAAAAAGGAAAGATTAGCACAAGGGTGTCTTCGGTACGGTACGTACCGAGGCGTACCGGCGGTATATACCGCCGGTATTACCGGTACCGGACATTTCGGTAAGTTCGGTACGCTATCAATACCACCACCAGAAACTTCGGTAAGTTCGGTACGACATCAATACTGATACCGGACACTTCGGTAAGTCCGGTACGATATCAATACCGGTACCGGACACTTCGGTAAGTTCAGTACGACATCAATACCGGTACCGGCGGTACCGGTAAGCACGTATGTACCGGAGCCGGCACCGGTATCCGTACAACACCGATACCGATACCGGACACTTCGGTAAGATAGGCACAACATCAACCCGGTACCGGACACTTCGGTATGTTCGGCACGATATCAACCCGATTTCAACACATTGTGACGTCCTCCCTTGGAGCTTTGGCTCCAGCCAGCACTCCAAGCCACACGCACCCCGGTCCCCAAGCATCTCCCAGTACGCTCGGTATACCGAGACTCTGAGCACGCATGAGCAAGGGCGTAACTTCCCAGAATGAGGTGGCCTCCAGCAGTGATGCCACCGCTTCTGGTGGCGGGTCATCTTCGTCAGCTCCTTCACACACCAGCGCCGGCGGCAGAAGTTATCGACGTGGACGCGGAAAAGAAAGCCGTGCCGGTGATTTTGCCTGCTCCTGTGTACAACTCGCTCACGGGAGACGTGTACGAGTTGCCGGCGGAGACGATCAAACCCATCGATGGTCTCCCGGTGCCGGCCGGTTTTCGGAGGGAAGGGGCGCGTGAAGCCTCGTTTATGTACTTGATTGGCGTGTACGTCGACGATCGACGAGAAGACGGCGCCCTGTTGATAATCCAAAGGATACCTTACCTTTTGAACAGCATAACAAGACAAAGATCAAATATGAGAAAAATATTGAAAATGTAACAAGAACCAATTATAATAAAATTCAATTATATACGTCAGCGGGTATCCCCGGCCAATACCGGATTTGCTCTGTACATGTACCGCCAATTTATGTCCAGTTAATGTAACTAAGCGCAAGTGTGCGTCGGTGCCTTGCCGGCGGTATATACCGCCGGTACTGCCGGTATGCCGGTATGTATTCAAGTGTGTGCCGGTACCGGTACAGGCTTTCGCACCGGTACCGGACGCTTAGCGAAGTTCGGTACGACATCAATACCGGTACCGGAAACTTCGGTAAGTTCGGTACGACATCAAATCCGGTACCGGAAACTTCGAAAAGCTTTTGGACATCAATACCGGTACCGAAATCTCTCGCAAGTTCGGTACGACATCAATACCGGCACCGGAAACTTCGGTACACCTCCAATACCGGTACCGGACAGTTCGGTAAGTTCGGTACGACATCCATACCGGTACCGACAATACCGGTAACGTACCGCACACACGCTTAGATTATCATATAATCCCCTGGTGAGATTAATAGTACATGCACGGATGGTGAATCGTCCTACGGTAGCTGCTTTTTGTCGCGCATACGTATCACAGGGTTCAGCATTCCCACTTCTCAGCTTTTTACACTCGCTCGTCGACTATAGAATTTGGGCTAACTCACACTCCCCTCGCGTTTTCCACTTATCATTTTTTTACGCAAGAAAAAGTCTCTACGAGCACGAGCATGCACTTTGGAGTGAGGAAGAATACCCCAGGGAAACAAAAGTACCAGCAGTTCGCAACACCTTGGGGTTGTGGCGTAAGTATTTGTGAGTATCAGTCGTAACTGCCGCATTATTCGTAACTCCAAAAGCGGGTTTTCCGTAATTATGCGTAGCAAGGAGGAATCTTCAATCGCCGTTGCCGTCATCCCTCCGGCTCGGAGCTCACTTAACGAGTTGGCCGCCCGGATCTCTGGGGCGGTGGGCTGTTCGCGTTTGCGAGCAGAAAGCACTTCCTGGTTGTCGGATAGAGGTACGGGCGTAGACCCAACCCACTCCTTAACCCTAGCCCTAACCCTAACCCTAACCCTGACCCCAACCCGGATGAGGAGCGTGCGTTTTAGGTGGGAAAAAAAGGAGTATTTGCCGGAAGAATTTTGATTTCATTTGGTTTTTCGGAGCTTCCTAGGGCTCCAGCATCTTTGTTTGACCACGGATTCTAGATATTTTGCAAGAGTTAATGTGATACAACAACAACAACAACAACAACAACAAAGTCTCTCTCCATCATGAGGCAACCTGTTGTTCACTGGCGAGGCCGAGTACGCTGGCATCCAGCGCACCATCACCACCGATCTGATGCCCATGCAAAAAGAATCTACTGCTGGAAGACCATTGACGCTCGCCTCCCAACAACCGTTTTTGCGTTTTTTTTTTTTTTTTTTTTTTTTTTAGCACACTTTCACTTTCCAGCTTCTGGACAAGCCGTGGACACAGGTGTCATCCCTTCTCCTCCCCGGTTCTTGCCTTCAATTTTTATCGCGCATAGGGTTCAGCAATCCCACTGCTCGTCGATTGTTAATCGAATGTTGCTAACTCACGCTCTCGCGCTTTCCGCAAGTCAATTTGTCCACAAGAAAAAGTCCCAACGAATTTATACGAGTATGCACTCGGCGGGGCTCGAACTCACGAAACTGACCTATACCAGGCTCGAGGATAACCTGATACGCCACCGGGGCGACCGATACCTGGCCTTGGGAAACGGATGGCAATACGACAAGTATTGCTGCTGCATCACAAAGTAAATGGAGTTGACCTCGTACGGAAGTACTCGTTTCGGGATACGACAGCTGTCGCTTGCTATCTTCTATTTTCATAAAAATGCAGTTAGAGTAGTCGTAGTAACGTATTAATAGTGGTCCCCCTTACGATATTCGTATGGTATCATAGCGTCGGTAAGCGCCAGCCGGAAATTCCGGCACTACCAAATCAACCCACGTACTTGTACCTGGTACTTTTTTTTTTTTTTTTTTTTCCTCACACTTCTACTTTCCAGCTTCTGGACGAGCTGTGGTCACAGGTGTCGTCCCTTCTCCCCCCCGGTTCTTGCCTTCAATTTTTTCGCGCATACCGTAGGGTTCAGCAATCCCACTGCTCGTCGATTTTTCATCGAGTATATATAACGCTCTCGCGCTTTCCGCAAGTCAATTTGTGCACAAGAAAAAGTCCCAACGAATATATTCGAGTGTACACGGCGGGGCTCGAACTCACGAATCTGACCTATACCAGGCTCGAGGATAACCTCATACGCCACCGGGGCGACCGTATACTGGTACTACAGCAGTACAAGTATTGATACATTATCACCATTCTGCATCGCAAAAGCGTATTTATTATTATTGAGGAACGAGAAAATAGGGGTTTTGTATGTACGGAAGAAGTGTGTGTGTGTGTGTGTGTGTTTTTTTTTTTTTTTTTTCCATTATTTCCAGCTTCTGGACAAGCCGTGGACACAGGTGTCATCCCTTCTCCTCCCCGGTTCTTGACTTCAATTTTTATCGCGCATAGGGTTCAGCAATCCCACTGCTCGTCGATTGTTCATCGAGTGTTGCTAACTCACGCTCTTGCGCTTTCCGCAAGTCAATTTGTCCACAAGAAAAAGTCCCAACGAATTTATACGAGTATGCACTCGGCGGGGCTCGAACTCACAAAACTGACCTATACCAGGCTCGAGGATAACCTGATACGCCACCGGGGCGACCGGGGTACATTATTGCACGTTGACCAATGAGACCAACGCGGGTGGTTACTTGTACTTGTCCTTGGTATAGCAAAGGGAACCTTGGATCAGCCTGTCTGGTTGCTGACTAGCAAGCGAAGCACGCAGAAGAGAGAAGCATCGTCGGCGAGACAGGTTCAAGGTGTGAGAGACTGGCTGATTTTTCGCCGCATACTGCTGCAAATAAACTGTAAAGCGGCGCTACTGCGCATACTGCCACTAGACCATACCAGGTGGGTGTCAATCGATTGCACAGACGGCTGCTCAACTGGAGCTACAAGAGGGACAACTACCACCAGGCATTGGAAAAAAATGGATGGCAATAGAATGCAGCAGCACACGAATGTTCCATCTACTGCTTGTTGTAGATATGATACGTAATCTGCTGCTTTGGTGCGGCGCTGCCTGTACCACACAGCAGAGAACAGCAGGTAATAAGTACTAACGTAACGACAACTTGGGAGTGCTCACCAGAAGGAGCTGGTCTCAGCTGCTCGCGTTTGCTTTGTGTCCGACATCTCCTCGCGCGTGGGAGAACTTCGGACAAGAGATGGCTACGTCACCGACAGCGATAGGTTATGACACTGAAGGGCAGCAACCTGGCCGCGGGCGCAAGCGGCCAGATTGCAGCCTGTACAGTAGCACCCAGTTCCCTAAGAATAAATGCCACCCAACATAACCGAACTCCTTATTAATATCTTAATCCCTCCCTATCATTGAAACCCAAGGTTTCGATCGAAAATCGTGAATCATCTCGTTGGCCGTCGTTGAGCACACGCTTTAGAACACCACCGGAGCTACCATGGCGTCGAGACTAGTGGGCGCAGCAGCTATCTTGCTAACATTTTGGTGAGAATCCCCTTTGGAATGAATGCACCGCACCCCCGCATTCCAAACCAGAAACAACAGACTTGCTACGACTTGCTGTACATTTGTCTCGGATATGATGCGAACCAGTAGCAATACCATACAAATACGGAGTATCCAAACGGGTCGCTTTTGCTATGATACGTACCAGGTACCGAAGACCGGACCGGATCCACATGCTCACCCTACGTACGGCATATTCACATCTGTCCGTAAACCTCCAGGCTCCTGTCGTGCGCAGGCAGCATAATATGGCGAACCTCCCTCTATCCAGGGCTCGAACAAATCGCTCGACCTGATTTTTCCTTGATCAACCGTTCCCGCTCGACATTCGAAAACAAATCTCGCGGCCTGGTATCGACCAGGCAAGTCTCCTCCCAGCAGAGCCGCACGTCCAGGGTGCAAATGAAAGAGCCCCGGCGGGCAAAACCACAGCTCCCACCCTCAGAAGACCCCGATAGACACAAGTTCATCCACGACGGCACCGAGTACGCCCGCCCCCCCAACCTCTTCGACGTTGGAGGCGGTGAGCTGAAGCTCCTGCCGGAAGTCCTCTCCGATCTCAACTTCGAGGCGCGGGATTTCGTCGACGGCGGAACCCCAGCCGAGCAGAAAGAGCTGCGCGATTCTCGCCCCTGGGGGAGACTGCACGTTGACGGTTGGCCGGCGCCGATGCAGTACTTGAGGTCCCACTTCGGTGGGCCGCCGGTGGAAGGCATGCGTTCGTTGGTGCTGGCGTCTCCGCTGAACGCGTGCGAGCCTTTACGGAAGGTCGACTCTGGTGCAGGTACTCCTGCAGTACTGGACGTAACTGTTGTTGCTGTCGCCCCCCTCTGTTATATGTGTATTAATAGTACTCGCACGCAGTTTCCGATGTTGCGAAAGGCATCACTGCTGTATGGTATTCGTACTGTACTCATACTCTGTGTCAGGTATCCCTTGCGAAGTCGTTTGGTATAGACTATTTAATAGTACTGGGAAGTAATGTGCACTACTGGAAGTAATGTGCTCTCTACTGGAAGAAATGTGCTCTACTGGAAGTAATTGTTGCTGTCGTCGCCCTCTGTTAGACTAGTCTAATATTTTTATTAAAAATTGAAAAACGTCAGCTGTGAGTACGACCAATTGGATGATTGAAACTCAACTTTGCAAGCTGCGTGGTAGATTAGATCTACCAGGTATGTTTCATTTATGATATGGTGTTTGAATTAAACCTGGTTGTTAATACACAGCTTCACAATCTTTACGGAAGGTCGTTCGCGCGTGTTCAATATTTTGTCCTCGTGAAGGATATAGGTCCGGTGACTCCCCTGTCTGTATTGTATACTATTAAAATAAAAATACACTCCAGCTGTGAGATCAAATATTTTGTCGAAACTCATCTTTGCAAGCATACTCCGATCGCGCGTGTTACGGGTTGTGTGTCCTCATTAAGGATATAGGTCGGCGATTCCCCTTGCAACTACAGTGTAGCTATCAGGGTCAACAGGGTGATGTTAGTCAGTCTGTGCGCGGAAACTACAAAACCCGTTTTTGAGGGGGACACAATCTGACAGCTGTGGAAGGAAATGCATCAGTTTATCAAGTGTATCCTGTAAGTCGTATAACCGGTGAGAGGAAGGCGGACTTTTGAAGGGCGTCGGGGCATGGGTTTGAACGATAGGGAGCGGGGACGGGGGCGGGGGCGGGCGGGGCATCTCAATCTGTGCGTGGAAACTATAAATCCTTTGAGGGGATAAATGTGACGGTTTTGGAAGGAATGGACCAGTTTATCATGTATATTCTGCAAGTCGTACGACCAGTGAGGAGAGGGCGGGGTGTTCGACGGGGTGGGTGGGCGGGGGGTGGGGGGGGGGGATTGGGGCAAAAGGGTTTTTAACAGCTTTAGGTCGCATAAATGTAGGGGTTTGCTGTACGCGTGGTGCTAGGTCTAGGCGATATGACGTCTATGAGGCCTATGAGGTCTATTGTACATGTACCAGGTAGCTACTCGAGGCAGTTTCTGAAGATGCAAGAGGCATCATCACTGCTGTAAAGGTATTCGTTCTGCACTCGTCTCCGCAACCCTTGTTGGTATTGGTGGGATGCGAACGCGGGTTAATTGTTCTGTCGTTGAATGTGCGCTGACTGTAGTTTAGTGGTTATGGTGCACATTTAACACAAAAGGTATCGAGATGCGGACGCACCCGCCACTCGCTTTACCTGGTAGGTTTTAAGTTTGACTTTCAACGTATGTTTGTCTCCGCCGCCCATTGTTCTTCTGAATGTGATCTTTGAACGCAGCGGTCATCGCTACCCGGGGGTCGTGTACCTACACCACAAAAGTCAAGCACGCGCAAGAGGCATCGGCTAGCTCTCTTCTGATCGTCAACAACGAACAGGGGGTCGTCCACCCGCCGGGCCCGGACGGAAAGGGCTTGAGTGAGTAAAGATACTGCAGCTCTCGCTAGGAACTCTCGCTCGTGGGTATTTGTAACTGTCGTCAACCCGACCCCAACGCAAAACGTAACCCAACGTAACGTAACCCAACCCAACCCAACCCAACCCAACCCAACCCAACCCAACCCAACCCAACCCAACCCAACCCAACCCAACCCAACCCAACCCAACCCAACCCAACCCAACCCAACCCAACCCAACCCAACCCAACCCAACCCAACCCAACCCAACCCAACCCAACCCAACCCAACCCAACCCAACCCAACCCAACCCAACCCAACCAAACCCAACCCAACCCAACCCAATCCAACTAAAAGACTTTGCTGTCGTTAGGCGTTGGTGTGTGTCTGTCCAAAAAGAGCTGGAGCTCAAGAACGTATTTTAATTTCTCTTCTTTTGTGGGAGATTCCGGTGGTCGGGTGGGACACCGGACATGGGGAATCGAGTCGTATTCATCGTCTGCTCCACTGAATTTTCAACTTCGAGCGAAGCGAGTGCATTCATTCCAACGTCGCAAAAAAAGGGGGTGCAATAACGGGCTTCCGCGCCCGAATATCCGTGTCGCGTTCGACGACCGGATTCTCCCAAATAAAAAAGCAAACCGAAGAACGGCAGAGGTATTTTTCAACATACACGGCAGCTTCTTCCCACCAACGCACACGTTTTGACGACAGTTACCAGTATCTACTAGCGCGAGTTCCTAGCGAGAAGTACATACGGTATATTGCAGTGGGGTCTCCCTATAGTGCCAGTTTAATAGTGCATATTGCCGGTATAGCGCCAGCGAAGCGTGGCACAACCAGATTTCTCTTTGCTATTAACGTTATCGGTTCTACCGCATGCTCCATGTGTGCCGGTGTCCGTTGCACCGCCGGTATTGTTGTTGAATAGTGCACATTGCCGGTACAGCGCCAGCGAAACGTGGCACGGCCGAATTTCTCTTTGCTGTTACCGTTATCGGTTCCACCGTATGCTCAAATGTGTGCCGGTGTCCGATACACTGCCGGTATTGTTGGCTGGGACATCCCGGCACCGCAGGGTGGCCACCACTGTCATTGAGTACCTGGTACATGTCTTTACTCGGACTACTGTACATAGCGCGTGCACGGAGGAGAAGGGCCATGGCGCACGCGTGCTTCGATAGGCTTGAGAGTACATCTCGGACTCGTGTCCCGATAGAGTTATGAAGGTATACCGATTTTTGGCTGAGAAGCGTTTTCAGAATGACGGGCGGCTCCTTAATTCAAAATTCGTTCCTCGGAATTTTTTATGTTTTTTTTTCTTGCAGTATTTTGCGCCGAAAAATCTAGGCCGTTTCTGGGGGAGCTTTCATCGGGTGGCATACGCGTGCTACGATCTAGAGGTGTAGCAGTTTTCGCCTGAAGCGTATTTTGAATGGCGGGGCTTCTTAACCCGAAATCGTCGCAAACAGGTAATTTCGTTTTGCGTGATTGATACTCGTTGTGTACCTTGGCCATGGGATTTTTTCATCCGGTATCATAGCAGTTTTGTTCTTCTCCAAATCAGTTTTTTGGGTTCAGAAGGACATGTCTTAACCTCCCAATGTGAGGAAACCTCAGAAAAATCGTGGTGCACCTTTGTGGTAGCATGGGTCCTAAATCGTTTTTTGGGTCAAGACGTGTCTAAATCTCCTCAATCAAGTGGTTATTGACAGGAGCCTCCGAAACAAAAGATGGTGCACACATCTCTGTCGTCTACAGCAGGCGTCATCGCAGGCGAGCATGATAGCGACAACGAAGGGTTGAGCAAGGGCAGTAGCTAGGGTGGATGATGTCGATGCTAAGCCGGGAGTAGGTATGGTAAGGGAGATGGGATTCGTGCATGTAAAGGGCTTTTCTTGTTTTGTGTCCCTTTTGGTTGACTTCGTTCTGGGTAGATGTTTATGCGCGGTTGACGCTGAAGCTCATGCCGCACGTTGTCGGATGACAAAAAAAAGACAAAACAGGTAATAAACAAGTTTTCTGTCGTGTGCTTCTTCTCCTGCTACACCGCACCGATGATACATCGCAGGAATTTTCAGTGGCATGATCCCTCAAGCCGAAGGCGAAGCGTTGATCCGAGTCATGACGAGCGAGCCCGTACAAGGATTGCTGGTTCCCATGAACTGCCAGAAAAACTCGGGCATCGGAGACAAGAACCAGCACTGCCACCCCGCGGCCACATCGGACCGAAGCCTCGTGAAAAAAATCGCGCTGGTGAGGAGCCGACTCCGACTACTAATGTAGAGCTAATTTCTTGTTTTTCGCTCCCGCCGTTCCACCCCCAAAAAAAAACGCCAGAGTTATGAACATTACCCGACAGGCGGCATCGTCTCTTTACCTTTCGAGCCATCCATGCAGTAACTCCAATTCACGTATATAGTCTTCAAGTTCCAACTGACCCCACCCACCCACCCACCCCCTTCCCCGCCGCCCTCACCATCGCCTTAGACCTAGCACCACGCGTGCAGTAAGCTCTTATTCATTAATGCCACATACAAAGAGTTGAAAAATGCTCCCCTTTACCCCTTCCCCTCTAAAACAAAAAACGCCTTCCCATCACCGATCATACAACTATACACTTGATACACAATAAAGTGGTGCGTTCCACGGCCGTCAAATCTTGTCCCGTCAAAAACGGTTTTTACGGATTCCGTGCACAGATTGATTAGTTTCAGCTTGTTGACCCTGGTACAAGCTAGCTCTAAGGGGAGCCGTCGACCACATACCCTTATTGAGGACATGCACCCAGTAGCACGTGCGATCGGAGTATCACACACAGCTTGCTAAGATGAGTTCCGACCAAAAATCTTCGATCTCACAGCGGTATATACTCGTAGTAGTGTATTTTATTTTTTTACCAGGTATTAATTATTATTCGGTATTCAGGGAGACGATAATTATATACCAGGTAGGCAGCAGTAATGTGTGTGTGAAAGAACCCATTAACTAATGAATACCAGTGTACTAAGTTCCTAATCTCGAGACGTTCTAAGCAAATTCCACCTTCTTCGACGGAGACGATACGTACATCGGGGGGGGGGAGGTGAAATCATTACCTACCTGGTACTTATTTCTAGTTCAATAGACACGATCAGTTTCCACGTTCGTGGTGGGGGCGACACCGAGAAGGAAAAAAAGAAAAAAAAATCGCATTTCGATGTTGCGACAGCGGTAGCATTGTCGACCCCACATATAGTAGGGCCGCGAGTTTTTTTGTTGCTTCACCACTATTGATAGTGCTATTAACATTAACAGTTAGGTGACTTGAGTAAATTTCAACTAACCGACCTAGCAATAGTCATTCCTAATAAACACGACACGAACAACACGACACACGTCGAGCCGCGACACGTCGAGCCGCGAACGCGCCGCGCCTGGCAGATATGCAAAGGCGCAGAGCTCCGCAACCCCACCACACGTGACACACCGATTTGCTTAGGCAACTAAGAACTAGTCGGCCGCTTGTCTGGATGTGAATGGACTCCAGGGAGGGTTCGTGGAGCTACCGGGGGGGTCAAGATTCGAGTACATGCTGGCGGCATTCGGCGTAATGGTGCCCTCGCGAGAGCTGACCCTGGCCTCCTCGCCCTCCCCCTCAGGTACGTGGCCCACGAGTTCTCGATGAACGCATGACGAGTTCATCAGTCTTGAGATAACAAAATTCCACTGCACGGACATAACTACGATTAAGTAATGTAGACTGCCACTACTGTAGCTAGAAGGTGAGGAGACAACCACCGCCGTCTAGGGGCTAGGTCATGAGAAAGAGTCCTGCAAGAAACCCGGCGTGAAAATTCCAAGGAAAAGAGTACTTCGGCAGCGGTTGCACTAAATTTTGGTGTGGGAGACAACCCTCTAACCACCGATGCCTGGTGTGAATTCCATCCTGAGAGCTGCAATGACTGTGATCGTCTCTCTTGAGGGTGGGGGTAAATTGATTATTTAACCCTCACGCTTTAATTTTACCGACCAGGGGCATCTTCTTCTTTTTACTTGCCAGCTCAACTACGACCTGGTTCGAGCTAAACGTTCAAAATGTTCTCCGTTCCCCATGCCGCTTGAAACATCTACTGGACTGTCACATGTTTGGCATCACACTAACCTCCATGAAGAGCGGAAGAGGATGACATTACCAGATACTTAATCAAGGTCCTGGGGCTGGGCCTAGAGGCGAAAATGAGCCTCCGCCCCGTAGGCCTTGAAAAACGCCAGAAACAGTCGGGCGTTCTTATTGCAAGAAAAACATGTTTTTCGTTTTTTTCCTATACGAGCCGACGTAGAGTACCCCAAGGCATGTCTGTAGATTTTTTCGCGCAAAAATTCAAGATTTGACCGAAGGGATGGTCAATATAACAATATAACATGAAGAGTTCAGCACCCACAGCCGGTCCTATACCGAAACAAAGCGATTACGAAGCAATGCCTTCATTTTTCAACCTTTCCCGCACGATTGTCCGAATCTTCTCCCTGAAACCTCTTTTGCGCGGCGCACCCCTTCCGAACCGTAAACGAACGGGATGTTTTTGTTTTGTTTTGTTTTTCGCCGGAATGTTTCGGGTCTAAGGAGGCCCAAAATATCCCCATAAAATAAAAATTATGAAAAATCTGCCCGAAAAAACACACACACCCCGTTCGGTAATGGTTTGGTACGGGCGCACGGAACACGTGTGCAAATTTCAGAGTGTAACGCCCAAATACGGCGTGAATTTTTGGACGCTCAAGTATTTTCGGACACGTTTAGCGTGAACCAGCCTTTAACTACGTCTTATTATGCCCCCGTTGTTTTGCTACTGTGGAACACTCGAGCAACTACTCTTGTGTGACGTTGCAGCGACGACTGTGGCCGTGCGGTGCAGCGATCGCAGATGATGCGTGGCTGTCGTGTAAGACCGTGCAAGACACGTGTGCTACGATACAGAGAGAGAACTTTTTCTGGCTACCAGGAAAAGAAAAAAAATCTGAATGACGGGCCTTCTTAACCCAAAATCGTCGAAATATCAAATATTTGTCCCAGCAACATGGAAGTTTTCGTATAGCCATGCCATGTGGCATTGTTCATCGGGTCGCGAAATTCATTTTTTTCTCGATTTTTTTTTTTTTTTTTCTGGAGGAGGGGTGGGGTGTAGAGCGCTCCTCATATCAGGAGCCTTACCAAGAAAAAAAAAAAAAAAAAAAGGGTACAGGTATCTACCGTAGGACCAAAGGTGCGGTAGGGGGGGGGGGGGGGGGGGCACTTTTTTGGGGGCACCTTTTTTTACAGTTGCCTCGGTGTCACTCGGCGCGAGTGAGTCCCCCCCCCCCCCCCCCGCCGGCTCCTTTTGCGGTCTTGAGCTTTCAACGTGCTGTATTTAATTTTTGCGGTCTGAATCCGCGACGGAATGGTAGGCTACGCCGGGCCAAAAAAAAAACTCGCCTAGATGGCGGTATTTTCGTCCGTGAGGTAGAGGGTCACTCGTCGTGTGAGTGGCTCAAGCCCAGTAGGGACGCGAGCTACGACAGAGGTATACCTTTTTTTGGCGAAAATTGTTTCTGAATGACGGGGCTCCTTAACCCAAAATCGTCGGAAAATTCGCCATTTTTTTTTTTTGGCATGATTCATGTTTTTGCACCCTAGGCCGTGGTGATTTTTCAATCCGGTATCATGGCAGTTTTGTTAATTTCCGTCCAAGTAGCAGTTTTGGGGGTGGTCTTAAGCCCTCAAAGTTGAGGAAACCTCAGAAAAAAAGTGGCGCGCCTCTATTATCGTAGCACGCGTCTAGAGGGAATGGAGGTATGACACTACAATAACGTTAGCCTAGGTCACAGCATATATGTGTTGGAATTTCCCGGTTAACCCCCCTTAGAGCCCCAAAATCCCGCCCTATACTAAGTTCAAGTAAAATTGTCCCCAAGAAGGGTTTCCAGCAGCGAAGGCGTTAAGGAGCCGTGTCAGAGTGTGAACTATTCCCACCAAAAAACTGCTACCCCCTAAAGTAGCTCCCGACAAGATACCGCCGTTACCTGCTGCGGATTCCACTGTGAGAGCTTCAAACCCCTTTACAAGGGCAAAAGGCATTCCACGTCAACTCCAAGTTGCCTGTCTCCCAAGACGTGGGCGCGTGCCGTTCTGAAAGGGATTACCCCCCCCGTGTGCTGACTCACCCCTGTGACCTTTGCAGCCATCGCAGATGCGTGCACGCCACCCGAGGGGGTTAGCGGCAAGGCGGTTCTCGCCACGCGAGGGGAGTGCAGCTTCGTAGACAAGGCGGAGGCGGTGGGTGCCGGTCGTCCAGGAGAGGCCGCCGCCGCCGCCGCCGCCGCCCTAATCGTGGTGAACAACGAGACATCGCTCTTTCACATGGGGGTCCACCCAAGGTGTGTGTCTGCTTGCCAATCTGTGATATTTGCGGTAATGTTGTGGCATAGCCCTGGGAGTCTAACAAGGCATAGGATCTGAGGATACGGATACAGAACGAAAAAGGTCTAACATGCCTTCGAAGGCGTGTGCGCGTACAATGGATGAGGGGATGATGGACTGCATCCTCTGAGCATATCGCTCAGTTCCACCCGTGACGAGCGGGGTCGCCATGATAGTACAAGAGCTTCTCTTAAGACAAGTGAGTGACCAACGCGGAACCTGCCTAGTAGAGCGAGCAAGACCTGGAACAAGAAGGGTGACCCGTGTTCTGTTATCTGGCAGGCATCGTATTAAAATAAACCCCTAGCTTTTCCAGCCATCGGCATCCAGAACACCCAGACAAGTGCTGGGATAGGCGACGCACGTTTGGGCTAAAAATACTTCCTGGACAACGGGCAACCTTAACCCCTCTTTAGAGCCCTAGAACCCCTCCCTATACTAACTCCAAGTAATTTTGTCCCAAGAACGGGTTTTCCCTGACACAAGGTACGGTAGAGGTAAAGAAAGGTAAACCATTTATTTTCTAGAGCTCTTAGCTTGATGATTTCTATATCTCACCCAAAAGATTATGTGGGGGATTAAACTGAAAAATGCAACCTCACGACCAAAACATATGGCCGAGGTATAACAAACATTCATATTTGTTTCCCCAGAATGACCGTCCAAGGGTTGTGGTTTAACCCGTTTCCAACCCCAAAAATGATCCTAGTCTAACTCCAAGTGTTTTGTCGCCATGTCGGGAGTGCGGTGCTAAAGGGGTTAAGGAGCCCCGTCTCGTCATTCAGAAAAACAATGTTTTTACCAAAAGTGCTTCGTACCTCTATCCTTAGCACACGTCCCCAATTTCGTCGGAAATGTCATTCTAGTTTTTCGATATTGACTACCTGGTATTTGTATACCTAGGCCATGAGATTTCTCATCGGGTTTGAGATTGCTCATCGGGTTTGAGATTGCTCATCGGGTTTGAGATTGCTCATCGGGTTTAAACCTTTTCATTTTTTCTCAAGTTTGTTTTTGGGGGTGAGGTTGTTTAGCTCTTGCTCAAGTAACAATCCCCTACAGTAGAAAGAAAGAGATGCAACCCTGGCTGCGAGCATGCTGCTACGGAGTGCTCTTTGTATGACGGTGGTCGGCGGGTAATGCCGAAGCTTCGTGAGAAGCATCGCACATTCCGATCAGAGTGTCCATAGCGCAAAATCTCTGGTATTTTGGTGTGATTTTTAGAGCCATGACCGAGTAACGGGAGAATACACGAGATGCCATGCGCTTGGAGGAAGGCGGCTTGCCCAGCACGGACACCCTGCCTCCCCGTGGGATACCTTCACAATGCATCTTTAGTGTCCGTGGTGGTCCTTCATCCTACAGAGATACAAGCTCTGTGGTCACAATCCACGAGACAGAGACAACAACTCGTGAATACCAGTAAGGAGGTTTGGCCATCAATGCTATGTCCAATGTACTAGATACGAAACGCGGACCACACAAAAGCCGGCAAACCAGACAGATTGAAAACGGAATGGGGGGTCGGCGTCCTCGTCGCGGCGCGAGCACGTATAATGATACGTGCGTGGTGTTAGGTGTAAGGTTATGTAAGCGTGGTCACGACGGCGATGATTACGACATTTTCACTTTAGCGTATTTCCCTGGAATATTTATATTGGCGGCTCGGCTGATGTTTGTAGCGTTTCGCTCACAATCTTACAAGCGAAAAACGACCTTCATTGGCCGCTCAAACGCTATCTCCCGCCCGCAAACGTTCCCCACAACGACTACGTCGACGCTAAGCCGAAAGCAGGTACAGAAGGGAGCTAGAGCCTTTGTGCACCAGTTTCCGCTTTTTTACTCCCTCGGTTTCCTTCCTCCTTCTGGGAATGAGCGATCAACGTTGAAATTCATGCTGCATGGCCGGATAGCAGATAGAAATAACAAAAACGCTTTAAACTAAACGGCCCTATTGGGTCGCTCACACACTACCCCCCCCCCCCCCCCCAAACATCCAAAACGCCTGCGTAGGTGGCGCGGGGCCAACATTTCCATTCCAACGGTGCTCGTCAGCGACGTCGCCGGGCGGGCGCTGTCAGCGCTACCGCCGGACACCCCCATCCGCTTCACTCCCTCCAGTGACGTAACAGTTACCGCTTGGGACGAGATTAGGCGAGTGAGCGAAGCGTCAGCCTGGCCCAAGGAGACACAAGAACGCCACGCCATGTATGAAACCCTGGCGTCCGAAAACGAAGGTTTCCCCGACCGACTGTCTGCGTTACGGGAGGCGTTTTCGAGACTTCCCGGCGGGGAGATCGGACGCGAGAGAGGGAGAGACGGACAAGGCGCTACAGAAGTAGAGCTCTAGCCTATTAGCCCTTTTCGACCTGCACTCACTTTTTTTGCCCTTTTCGAACTACACCCACTTTTGAGGAGGGACAAAAGGAATGAGGGCGGGAATTTTATTTGCAGTGTACTGTGTATCAGTAAAGAGTGTTAAAACCCCACTTTGGACGCACCTCGCCTACGTTTTTTTGGGGGGGCAAGCCACTTGGAATTAGTGCGGGGCATTTTTCGTCGCCGGACTGGGCCCTCTCAGCCCTACCGCCGGACACCCCCATCCACTTCACTCCCTCCAAAGACGCGACAGCGGCCGCCTGGGACGATGGTAGGCGGGTGACAGAAGCATCAACATGGCCCAACGAGACACAAGAACGCCAATCCATGTACGAAACCCTCGTGTCCGAAAACGAACGCTTCCCCGGCGGGCGGCTATCTGCGTTGCGGGAGGCGTTTTCTTCCAGGCTTCCCGGCGGGGAGACCGGACGCGAAAGAGGCAGCGGCGGCCAAGGCGGTATAGAAGTAGAGCTTTAATGTCCTTTTGAATTACGTCGCCCACGTTCTTTGGGGAACAACCTAATGCTTCGAATTAATGTGTGGCAAACTTTCAGCACCGGTAAAAGCTGGAACCGCGTTTGGAACTGCACCCACGATTTCTTGGGGGGGTGAAACTACTTGGAAATACCGTGGAATATCTTCTGCGGTGGCCGAAGGGTTACGTTCAGCGCTCAGGGGACAAACGAAGCCCACAATTCTGGGCACGTGTATTCAAGTCCTCCCGGCGGGGAGACCGGACGCGCGAGAAGGGGTGACGGCCAAGGCGCTACAGCAGCAGCAAAGTTTGAATCACGGTAAAACTACGAACTGCGCCTAGATTTTTTTGGATAAAAAACTACTTAAAATTTTCGCAAGAAAAAAAACAGCAGTAAAATGTGTTGAACCTTTTAATCCACTGTGTGCCTACGGTTTTTTGGGGAAACTACTCGGAATTAGTGTGGGATAATTTTGCGGTGCTGATGGTTCAAGTTTTATTTTTCGCTTTTATTTTTTAATCGCCACTTTCACTCTCCAGCTCACAACCCGCAAGAGGTTTTAAGTTTTACCCTCAGCGAGCTTCAGGACAAGCCGTGGTCACGGTTATAGGTGTCTTTTCTCTCTCTCCCCGCCGGTACACGCCTTCATTTTTATCGCGCATATATATAGGGTTTCAGCATTCCAACTTTTCAGCTTTTTTTCGTCAATTTTCATCGAATTGTTTAACCCCTTATTGAGAGTTCACCCACATTTTTTGGAGGGGACACACTACAATTAATAGGAGTTAGTTTCGGATACTTTCCGCAGTGGAAAAGAGGGTAAAGTTCATTATTCATGATTCCGGGGATTTAAAAAAAAAAAAATGGGGACAGCGCAAAGTGCGCTGCAGTTGGAAATATAGACAAAGCCGGCCGAAAAGTCGGTGCGTCAGAGCAAGCATCACCAAAACTGCAACAATCAAAGGAGCACTGATACCCATAGCGCCCAACCAGCTGCAATTTTCCGATTTTGTTTTTTGACAGAGCCAGCCCGTGGCCGCCGAGAAAAAAAAAAAAAATCATCGTAACTAGGCAGCAGGCGAAAAAGGGTGACACCTAGGACACTGCTGTGCTGCTGCAGTTGGTGGTGCAGTTGGTGGTACTAAGGACCAAATTAGCCCAGAGCCGCCTAGCTTAAACAAGCGCATCTAATGCTGCAGCAGGGGCCAACGAATGTGCTATGTATTTCAGTCGGAAATGTAGCGGGGCTCACTACTCTGACAGCAGCAGTCTAGCCACCTGAGACTGCAGCAATCTGACAGGACCATACCTACGGCGCAATGTGCTGCAGTTGGAAATAGGGACAAAGCCGTCTCACAGCCGCTATGTAAAAAAAAAGCATCACCCATACTACTGCAGGCCAAAAGGGTGATTTATACCTAAGGCACAATGTGCCAGGTACAGTTGGAAACGGAGCGTCGTTTACTACTCTAACAGCACTAGTCTAGCCACCTATTAATAATACTGCAGCAGGCCCAAAGGATGATTGCCTAGGGTGCAGTGTGCTGCACTTGGAAATCCAGCGTCATTCACTACTCTTAAGGGTCATTCCTATCGAACACAAAAAAAGACAGTAGTCGTGACAGAAGAAAACGTGACATTTTCACGAATCGTGACATTTGTCAGGAATCCGGATTTCGAATAGTTTAAAACACGCAAGAGTGATTTATTCATGTTTTCGAAAAAACGTGACATTTCAGAAGGATTTTCGGTCAGGAATGGTGATTTGTTAATTCTTTAGGAACGACCCTCACACCAGCAGTCTAGCCAACCGCTACTGCCGCAGAAGCCGAAAGGGTGTTTTATTGCCAAGGGCGCAATGTGCTGCGGTTGGAAAGACAGCGCGCAGTTTGTTTAGCATGCTAACAGCAGCAGCGACGCAAGCAAATGCAATGCCCCCCGAGTGTCAAAAGGACAACGAGAACAAGAAATGGATGTCGCAGGCTGAGGTCAACAACGGCAACCCTGCCGCCGTGAATAAACAAAGAAACGCCCATAAATCTTGCACAAACCGGTTCTGTTAAGAAATGCAACATTCTATTGTCGTGATCAGCGTTCATTAGCGACTGCAGTGCAGCAGCCTATCAAACCAATGCTCCATAGCATGGAGCACTCCCGAAGCTAGTGCCACCGCCTGCCACAGGTTCACTTACCAACAAGATACATACCCAAACAGGTTTCATGTCGCATCCGCGAGACAGAGGCCTCTTTGGGAAACCCATGCCCCCAACATGGTAAAATACAGCTAGAGCAAGGTTAGCAGGTACGACTGGCATAAAACAAGACAATAAACTAGAACCCGGCGGATACAATATATTTCCGCTCTCGCCTTACAAGGCGAAATCCCTCTCGATTCAGCCAGGCGGATCGTCAAGTAACCAAACAGGCAGCGATCAAAACACGCTCGACCACAAAAAAAAACACACACACAGCAAGCACTGCCATGGTCACACGTAAATAATAATAATACGTACACACAGCGCGCGCAAACCGGTGTACGATAATCGACGCGCGGAATCAACTCTGGTCCGCCCTCCCCACCTCCGAGGTGCCTTCGGCACTGATTAGACATCTGCAACTCCCCTCGACCCCCAGCGCCTCCATCCCCGCTGCCTACAAGGGCGCCGGAAAGCTTGCGAAAATGGCCACCCGCCTCCTCGCCCGCTACGGAGACATTACACCGAGCCACTTCCCGTCGATGACTCCCCCCTGCTACCCTCCTCAGGATCACTGCTACTGCCGCTGCTGCCTCCCCCCCCCTAGAAAACGCCTCCAAAGTCGCTTACGTTCAATGCGGCAGCTGCTGCTGTTGCTGCTGCTGCTGCTGCGCCGCCGCCCCCTCCCCTAAAAAAACGCGTCCATGCCGCTCACGTTCTTCATGCGGCAGCTGCTATTGCTGCTGCCGCTGCGCCGCCGCCCCTACCCCTAAAAGAACGCCGCCCTTGCCGCTCACGTTCTTCGTGCCGCTGCTGCTGCCGTGGCTGCGCCGCTGCCGCCGCCCCCCCCATCCAAAAAAAACGCCACCGCCGAAGCACGATGCCGTGCTCAATGCGGCTGCTGCAGCGCCGCCACCGCCGCCGCCCCCCTCCCCGAAAACAACGCCGCCACCGCCGCACCCGCCCCCCCCAAAACACCGCTGCAGCCGCCGCCCCCCCCAAGAAAAAAACGCCGTCCAAGCCGCTCGTGTTCTTAACGCTGCTGCAGTTGTCGCGGCTGCTGCTGCTACGGCCGCGGTGGGGGTGGCGGTGGCGGTGACGTCGGTGGCGCCCTCTTCTTGTACTGCCACTGCACCGCGCGCCTTCGCATCGCCGTTTCCTGCCTCACCCAGTCATCGGATGCAGGAGAATCCACAAGCATCCGATACTTTAGCTCCTCCTCCGAAAGCCCCTCCGCCACCTCCACCATGGTTGAAATAACCGTCGTAATGAAGTTTGGCCTATCCTTGTCGGGACGGAGCCCCATGTACACCCACAGCCCGGACCCCGGGTCGAGCGCGACCTCTGCGATCACCGAGCGACTGCCCCCCATGTCTGCCACGAGCCGAGCTCGGTCGTGAGCGGACAGGTGTACACTCTTGGACAGGTCCACCTCCTCCCCTTGGTTCCCCGCCTCCGAGCACAAGCGCACGTTGCAACCCCCGCCAATCCCCCCCCCGGTATCCGTCGCCGGGTACACCCGGAGGTCTACTGAGGCTAGGTCCGCCCATTTCCACTTTAGCAACGCGGTGTCGGTTCCCACTGTGTACGGGGAATTCGGCTGGAAGATTATCCCGTCCGTTTTGTGGTGCAGGGTTCGGGCCTCGTGTTTAAATATACGGTGCCGGCCTTCCACATGCACGTGGCGGAAGAGGTCCATGATTTTCTTGCGCGGATAGAACGACTTCATCACGAGCATGAGGTGGCCCTCCTGGGCGGCGCCTGCGTTTCTCATCTGGTCGAAATACGCCGCCATCACGTTCTCGCGGAGCGCGGTGAGCCGCTCGAGAAACCCGAGCGGCATCACGTTGCGCTCGCGATGCCGCAAGATGTCGAACGCCACGAAAATCGCTTTAACCATGGTCCGGTTGTGGACAAGCTCCCCGTCTAAGATGGTACCCGACCCTAATACCTCCGCCAAAAAAGTTCCCCCGGCTACACGGAACACATTCATCGACCGGTCCACCAGGACGCACGTGTTCCCCGACGGCCCCGGTACCGCCAACATGAGGTACCGCACCCCGTCCGTCTTCTCGGCGATGAAGTACGACCCTCGCTGAACGTCGGGCACGTTTCGCTTACACATGTTGACCGGCTGCGCGCCGGGAAATGGCGACCCCTTTCCGGGTCGCTTCATCTGGGCGCACGCCGACAACACGGCGGTTCGGATTTCCTCGTTCGGCTCCGGGATGGGGTTGGCGATCGCGGACATGGGCTCGATCGGGTTGATGGGTTCCAGCAGGTGGAGGAGGTGGGTGGCCACCTGCGAGGTCATCGCGATCACCTCTTGTGGGTCGGTCAGAGAGAGCCAACGGTGTCTTGCGCGCGGGAGGAGCTCGAGCTCCACCTCCCTGGTCTCCTGTACACCCCTGTTTTGGGAAAGTTCTTCTACCAGGGTTAGGTCGGCCTGCCACAGCCAGGCTTCATCCTCCGGCAAGCTGGAGGAGGACTTCCAAGAGACCCTTCGCTTGGTTCGCCTCGATGACCAGCCTTCCGGCGGCTCGGTGCCTTGCATGGGCTCCATCGCCTTCTCGTGGGACGCCTGCACCCGCAAGTCGTAGGGGGCCGCCGGCAGCTGGAAGTTGACCTGCTGCTGCGTCTCCTTCCGCTCGCAGTGGGGCGGGTTGACCCCGTCCAGGATAACTCGTTGGCCTCGCATACGCCCAGAGTCGTACAGGTACACCACCTCCTTGCTTGCTCGCTCTGTTGTCCCGTATCGACGTCCTATTTCCTCCTTGACGGTGCCGAAGACCGGGGGGCTCACACCCGAGACGAACCTCAAGTGCCGCATCCTCATCATATCGGGCTCGATTTGGACTGCTCCCGACCCCGGTATGCCGGGTGTGGCTCTCTCGAGCCGGTCATTGAGGGAGATGAGTCCCACCCGTACCTCGATTTCAATGTTGGAGCGGATATGGGGAGGCTCGGCACTTAGCTGTTGGTGCAAGGCAGTCAGTGTCGTGGCGAGAGCTTGGAACAAATCGTCGCCTTGTGGCTCCTGCTTTACAGCGGCTGGGCGCTTTCCGACGCTGGAGTGGGTCTTCTCGCTGCTACTGAGAATCGAATTGAGGTCCATCCCCAGCTCTGCCGCCGCTGCTGTCAGCTGCTGCTACTACTGTGTACAGCACAGCGATGAGGTGTGTCCTCTGCTGGCCTGCTGCAAGCCCACTGCAAGCCCCTGCCTGGATGGCGCCAGCGCCTCGTTTAGCCGCGATGCTGGTGCTGCCGTTCCCACTTTATAAACGCTACCGAAGTATTGTGAAACCCAAGGAATCTAAAAAAAATGAAAAACGAAACGAACGGTTTTGCGGCCCAACCTCCCAAACCTCAACTGCAATCTTTCTGCTCGTTGTATCATGTCATACGGTTTTGATAGGATCCTGGGATGCCCATAAGCCACAGGAAATCAGAGAGCAACCCCGATCACCACCGCACGGGCTGTATTCGAGCTCACCGCTGGGCATGCGGCGGCATGAGAAGTGAGGCTTCCTCTCTTCCGCAAGGCAACCTCTCCCCATTCCGCGGTTTTCGTTGGATCTAACGTCGCCTTCACTTCGCGTTCAGGGCGAGATAGTTCCACAACAAGGGAGCTGTCAAAATGACACGTACGATGCTGCTGGGTCGTATGGTCGAGACAACACGAACGGTGCTGCTGCTGTGTCATATGCTGAGAGATAGTCGTCTCGCGGTGTTCTTTGTGCTGGCGGTGGTGGGCACAGCAGAGCGCGCGGGGGTTGGGCCGAGTACCCCAGTGTACACGGGCAGCAACTGCACGGGTGAGTACAAAAGAAGCAACTCTCACGGAGATCCGCGAGCAAAGCAACCAAATCCCCTACACGTGCAGCTTTCCGCATAACATCTGCCCCACACCATGGTGTACCGCCTATATCAGACGCATGCATGCCAACCAGACGGGACGCTGCACGTCGTGTGTTGTGCCTCGGCAGTGGGCAACGACACGCCTCGCGTTCGGTTGTGCCCATGCCTGGTAGACGCCAACAACGCAAAGAAAAACGATTAGACTACATCAGGAATCAATGAAATCGTTGTTGTTTGCCATATTGAAATCTATGGACACCCGGGCGAGGGGTGTCTCCGTCGTCGCAGCACAACACGTGACTTGCAGCCTTCCTTCCTGTTTCCTTGACCTTTGACGCGTAGAGGGCTTATCCGTCGAGCGAACAGTGATACGAGGGTAGTGGAGTCACCAGCATAAAGACAAGTACGAGATGAACAAGGCGCGTTGCTCCGCGGGCGGCATTCGCCGCCCAATGCGCTCGCTCAGGAATGAAAATTAGATTAAACTACTCGTGCGATGTGAAGCCGACAGAGGTTCGCGATTTAAGGCAGGTTGCAAATTGGCGATTTTAATAATGCCAAGAGTCCCGCCGCCATGCTCCAGAAAACAGCCTGGACGCCACATGCATGAGCATACGGTATGCGCCTGTGGTAGCTTTTGCTTTAAGCGCTCGAGCGATGTACATAGTATGTCTCTCGAAGATTATGATGTACGTGGTACAAGTCTCTCGAAGTTTATGCCTACGATCATGTTCATAGGCTACGGCTGGGGGGTACCCCCGTGTTCACGGCGAGTTCTGAGCCAGTCCCACGAGTGACTCTGTACCTCACTCTAACGGAAACACGTTAGGCGGTTTGCTTGGCGCGGCATCTATATAGCTAACTAGTCTATCGCATTGGCGATTCATATCGTTTTATAACCTAAAACAACACGAAAGCCTATGACCGCACGGAACAGGGGCGAGCCACTCGCGCGAGTGGCCCCCAGCCACTGCAAACAAAAGCCCCCAGAAAGGGAAACCCCTACCGGGAGCTTTTCTTTTTTGTCTCTCTCTAGGATGCCGCCTCTACCGTGTGATGACTCGACAGCAAACCCTAATCCTGGCTCTGACCCTAACTCTGCCCCTTTAACCCTAGCCCCGACCACTCGGGAGATAATCATAATCGGAATGAGAATTTGGTGAGGAGTTCGAGTGGGACATCATCCATTACGTTGACGCTGGGCCAGGTCGCAAAACGTTACTGATAGTATGTGATGCAGCACGTACAGACCCTGTCTTTCACACAAGTATGTTCGAATCTGATGTCTACCGCGCTGCTACATGCATATGTGAGTGAGTGGATATGCGCACCGCCACAAACGTGCCGCTGACGTGTTCGAAGAATCGGCCGATGTTTGCTTGCCAACAGCCATGTTAGAGACGGCAGTTTTGAACACACACCTCTAGGAGCTCCTAAAATACAACCAAAATCGTAAGTCTAAATTCTAGACAGAAGTCCGTCTCAGGCCGAAACTGCCGTCTCCTGGTGTATCTCTTTGCTGAGAGACACTTCTATATTGCCGTGTGCGTGTTCGCCTCCCTGCTCCCGCCCCACGTTATGCCGCACATCTGCAACGTCTTTTTGCACGCCCCACGTTGTGGCGCGCTTCTACAACGTCACCTTTTGCCGCACGTTGTGCCACGGATCTTCAATGTCGCTTTTCGCCCCGAAGTCTGCCGCGGAGTCACCCAGGTGCGACTTGCTTCTAGAAGCTTCGACCGAGCGAAGTTTTTACTCGTGCAGGGAGTCGGGGGGGAGTATTTATCGGACGGATACCCTATAGCTTGGTTGATCTAGTGCTATCGATTAGATTAGCTCCGAAGCATCCACAATAGACACTGAAGGACACCTCAATATTGTCGTTCCAACGACCACCTGCTTCTGCTTTCTGTGTCCCGCAACCTGCGGTGGGCCCCTTGCACGACCTCGCGCTGGCATTTCTGACCGTCGCGTGATACCCCGACCTCCTACGAAAATTCGATTCGAAGGGCTTTGTGGACCTGCACACCGAATGGCCGCGTGTGCGAGACATGATCTTGCAGGCCCAAGTGCGGCGGGGTGATGGCGGGCTTGACGAGGCACGACCACAACTAATCGGTGACGACAATGTTGGTCCTGTAACCTACGAGGCTGCCATAGAGCGGTGAGAGCTCTAATTGTATACCAGGTATATTTTTTCTTGCGGTAACGCTGTTTTCACGTTAACTCATCTCCAGAATATATTTTGTGGTCACAGAACAGGACTCAATATATCGAAATGGGAGAATACTCCATGAAAACACGTGCCCTCGTGTTCTTGCAGCATTTTCTGGAAGTGTGCATCGCTTTTTTTTACCGCACAAATCAGGTTGTGGTAAAAAATACCCATCAGGATCCTGATCCCTCGTTGACCCGATATCACCCGGTCCTAAACCTCTAGGCTGACTTTGGATATATAAGTTAGACGCCGACAGGGCCCATGTGGCACCCGGATCCCACGCCAACGACCACAGCCACCTGCCTACGTGATTGCAAGGAAGGCCCTACCCGGGGAGCTAGCAAGCTTTTTATGTGGGAGATATTTTAGACCGAGTGTTCTCGAATTCGTTCAATTGCGTGCATCGACTAGCTAAATCTAGGCTGAGGCATTTTGTCTCCAAAACGTGATTGAAGTCTTAGAGGCGTTAATTAATAATTGTACGCGGGCGAGCACTTACTTACTAGATGTGCTTTCTTAGCTGATGGATCTGTTGGCTTCGTTTTTGTCTTGCTTTCGTTTTTCTTCTTGCTCTTAACCTCAATTACGTTTTGCTGTTCTTTCGTTTTTTTTGCTGACTGCCTGTTTTATGTGTTTTTCTTGTCGTGATCCCCCCCGTGGGGCAGATTCTGCGCGCAGTCATTCCTTAGCGACAACCAACAACGGGTGTGCTACTCCATCACCCCGTTCGCGGTGAGTGCGCGTCCCCTCCTCTCATCCCCCGCCTACCTGCGCAATACAACGCTCTCTGCTAGAATGCGGCAACCCTGTTCTACTGACCACGAAAATAACCTACAACGAGCGTGACTCAACCGTTTCATCGCTGCAAAAGATATCCCTTACGACAAAACCCGCGTGGTTTGTCCAACGAAACATCGTGTAGTTCTAAGCCTAGCCTTCACGTTCGTTCGAAACACGTTTGGTTTCACTATGCGTCTGTTTTATCATCATGTGGGGGAACAACAAAACAACTCCGAGTGCACAACGCCTTGTCCCCGACCCGTCTTACGGTTGCTTCTCTGCTGGCGGTGGAAGACAACACCGGGATCCTTTCCTGCCGTTCTGTCTGGTACCAATGAGTCAACAAGGTGGTTTCCAACTGCCGGGTGGCTTTGTTCCACAACTACTCCGAAACGGGCCAACATACTGACGCCGTCGTCGTTACATTTTTTTGTCGGCAAGGCGGAGGTCGCGAAATGGCTAAGTATGGGAGTGCCACCGGAGCGGGTTTGCCTCAAGCTCGGCAAGCGAAATCCGGTGAGAAACCTGCGCGCAATCACGCTACACTAGTACTGGTTTTGTAAGGGGGGTGCTTCTGGGGGCGCAAATACTTCCGACTGATGGGGGCGGCGCACTCTTGCTACCGCAGGGGTAGGCAGTTTTGGGGCAAGTCGCTTGTGAATGACGAGTGTATCCACTGAGGAACTGCCCACTATCTTTGTGCCTCAATTTTAATTTGCAAAAGTGATAGTTGGAGACCTAGCACGTGGGAAGCGCTCGTCGGATCGGTCGGAAAACGTTTCTCAAAGCCAAGCTTTGGCCGGCGTTTGGAACTCCTCAAGTGTAGAGCATCAGAAAAGGAACGATCTACCTCCACCGTAGCATGCGTCGGCTTCTCAGCTGAGAACTTCCCAGTACGTTAGGAATCGCATTTCATGTTTTTTATTTCACTGCATCGCTTGCTGTTGTGCTCGTATTGGCCACTGACAGAGTCCGTGCGATTGATGATCGGGTTTCGCTCACAAACTTTTCTAAAACGTATGTCGTTTTTTTTGGGTGACGTGTAGCGCTGCTCCTCCTCGTCGTATCGTGCAAAGACCACCCCACATCAAATCCAATTATTTGTCCGTCAAAACCCGTGCATGCAGTTACCGTACAGGGCGTTTTAGAGCCTCATAAAACTTTGGTCCACCTGCCATACGGCTTACCCTGGGCTGGGTAATCGATGGGTCTGATACCCCGTTAGCTCAGTAGGTAACAGTTCGTAACATCATGGGATAAGGCTTATCCTCGTCTAGGCAATCAATCGACCTCAGCCCTTTTTTAGTAAGCGCTACCTTCACATTTATTTGACGTCGCCGGCAAGACATAAGGTTTACCCCCTGGGCTGTGTGAGGGTACAGGAGGAGCGGTATCGTCCTAGAGATGGACTACTGCTATGCAGGGGTGCCTCTGGCTCTGCACTGCTCACTCACATGAGGGCCGTTTTGGATGCTGTATATCTTATAATAGTTTCTTGCTGCCCGGCCCGATGCCTTCTGACAAGAAAGGGGGCGGGAACTCTCATTCAGGCAGGCGATAACGCCTGCCACGAAATGAGGGGACACTTGCTATAAATAACAGCGCCGCAACGGGGGACCACAACACCACCCTGAAGGGTCGTATCCGTAACTTCATGAGAGAGATCAAGTGGAACAAATCCGTCCGGAGAGAGTTCGGAAAAATGGATCAAAGATGCGGCGCTAGACAGCCCACTCCTACACCTCTAACTTGCAGGAAATAACACGCGTGCTACGACGGGGGTGGTAGCACTTTTTGGTCTGGAACGGTTTATGAATGAGGGGGCTTCTTAAGGCCACGGGGGGTCGCACGGGGAATATTTTGAGAGGGAGCTCGTATGGAGGTATTTTGTTTCGCGTACATATAAAACCACTCGAAAATAAATAGAGTATGGCATCTGCAAAACAAGATCCTTGTTTAGATTTTTTTTTAGAAAGAATGCGGCAAAGATCCAACAATACGTAGGCGCCTTTAGCCCGTTCTTGGACTCCATAACTAACCACCCCTATATTGGTGTCCCTCTGTCTTTTCTCCTAAGCCCTTAAACCCCACATATTACAGAGTTACTACATCATCCGCCTGGTGAGCAGCAAGCTTTTAGTGAAAACCGTTTTTTCATGGGTGATGTACCCATTGTATTAGGCCCCCGCGCGTGAATAGAAATATTTCAGCGATTTCGGTGTTTTTTTTTTGGTGTTGCTGCTCGCAAGTTCGAACTCACAAAAACATCTCGTGAGTGGCTTCTGGCTGCCTACGACGGCTGGCTGGCGTGCTCAACGTCGTCACACACCTCACCAGGAGCGTCCCTCAATTTCGCGGGCCGTGGTTGCTTGTGGGGAGCTGTATGTAGCTGCCCGCTAGTGAAGTGCATACGTTCTGCTGGGGGTCGTTTTTTGTCTCGTTTTGTGTACCCCAAAATTTGACCCCTGCAGCGCTTTAAAGTCGAGGTGTGGACCTCTGCTGAGGACCAGAGGGACACCGATCTGAAGAGACTCACAGCATCTGTGGACTAAGCCCTTTTTTTAAATGGGTTTCCGGGTCTGTGTTTCACGAACCAGCCGAAGTTCTAAACGCAGATTGTTAACCCAGCCATATGTTTTACTGTTCCGATAAAACATCTAGATATTGGAGTTACTGGAAAACCGGCGACCAGGGGACGCTTGGGTTCCCCCGTGGCCTTGACCCAAAATCGTCGGCACTAGCATCTTTTTTTTGCATGATTCTTGTTGTGTACCTAGGCCATGGACTTTTTCATCCGGTATCATAGCAGTTTCGATTTTTCTCCTGATCAGTTTTTGGGAGAGGATCATGTCTTAAGCTCCCAAATTGAGGGGTAGTATTAAAAAAAAAGTGGTTCACCTCTATTGTGGCACGCGTCATAAAATCACATTAATTGGTTACTCAACTGATATTTTAGCTCGTAAGTCCAGTAGATTACACGTAACCTCACATTCGACGTCGAAGGCAAGACATCAGGAGTACTCTCGGGGTTGGGAAATCGACGGTCGTTCTACCACGTTGGCGCAGCACAGGTAACACATTTTGACCTCAACGGCAGTGCATAAGCTTGGTCTGAGTAATCGATCGATAGTTGACCCCGTCAGCTCAGTAAATACTGTATTGATATCTATATGGCACCGACTGAGTAGGGCCGGTTGCCCGCTGTAGAGCCTTTGAAATCGCTTGTCAGAGATGGCAACAACAAGTAGTGGCAGTGTTGCGGAGCAGTACCGGTTGCCGCTATAGTGCCGGCATTTCCAGCCGGCACGTACCGGAGCTATAGAGGGACCACTAAGTTGTAATGCCTTCACATTTGGCGTCGACGGCAAGACATAAGGCTTGCTCTCTGGGCTGGGTATTGGACCGTTAGCTCAGTGTGGTGAATACCTCCTTGACGTTTTATGTCGAAGGCAAGGCATAAGACTTACCCTGGTGTGAGTAATCCATCGGATATTTAATACCCCGTCCTTGGCTCTGTAGGCATCACAATAACTTTTACACATTCTCTGTCGTAGCATGGACGGCAGGGCTCCCGAACCACGGCAACAAAAACAGCATGCTGCACAAGGCTTTCCGTAGGCTTGATATTCGACCGATATTTTCCACTACTGTTATTCATAGCTCAGTATGGGTGTAGCACAGTCACATTTGACGTCGACGGCAACGCATACGGTGTACCCTCTGGGTTGGGAAATCGACCGACCGTTTAACCCGTTCGCGACCAAGCCTGTGGTAGCTTTGTCACGATTTGGGCTTCCTTTCTCAGCGAGTCAGAGCCACTCACGCGCAGTGTGTACCCTATTCGTTTTCGGCTTCGCGATATACACCGCCATGTCATTGTTTGTTACGCTGCTCCGCCGTTTCGGAATGGCCTCACCTCGGTAGCGAAAACGAGGGTACCCCCCGCTACCGTAGCCGCGGTCGGTCTGGCTCAGTATAAGTATCACCGTTCCCACACAGCGCTGGCATGGGCGGTAGGGGTCCCGAACAGGAGCATTCACTTGAGTCTCACAACCGCCGTCACCAACCAACTACTACCAACAGGACACTTGCTTTGACGCGCGGGAGGCCGAACGAACGGACGCGACGGTGCTGCACTGGCGAAACAGGCCGGCTTTCATCCCAGAGGGCGTCGAATGCTCCTTAGAGCACCGGAATTCCTTCGAGCCACGCTGGGTTTTGTTGGACTGAGGATTATTGCGGGGGGTCAAAAGGGCGGGAACCTAAATTTTGGGAAACCGAGTAGCCAGGGAAAGGTATTTATTTTCGTTGTTGGGGTTGGTGGTGTTCATGGTGTAGTTAGTGGTGTTGGTGTTGTTGGTCTTGGTTTCGTCAGTGTAGTTTCAATCTAAACCAATCCTGCCTCTACGATGGAACAGCGACGCTACGGATAGAGCACCAGGTAGAGTCAGTACCCGTAGGAGAGCAGGTTGCTGATGCCATGCACTTGCCGCACGAGCACAACAACATGGGCTAACGCTAGCGATGGTACTCGTAGGTACACGTAGAGTGGTTCTGATTTGCGGCATGGAACCGGCGAAATCAAGTGAAAAAAGAACTGCCGACTGGGGGGGAAGTGTCCACGTCCGGCGGATGCCGCATGGACAGGAAGCATACCCACGGCAGTGCCGCAAGGCAGCGGTTCGGCCCCGCTTGGGGCAGCCGCTGACGTCTCCGTCCGCGTTGCAACGACATACCAGGTAAAACACATCGTGTCAACCAATATCTGCAACTTTTGTGGGGCCCATGAATAGCGACAAAAAAAAAACACGACTGCGATCTTGTTAAGCGTCTACGAAGCGCCTGCAGCAACACGAGCACCATCATGTTGCACGCGTGTCACATACGTCGCTGCCTGCATTGCAGTTTGGACACAACCCCCACCCCAGAGGCACGGGCTGCTTCGTGTGACTGGGGCTGTAATCGCCGGGGCTGTCTTGGACATTTTCTCTCTCTGGAGCCCTAAAGGGATTAAGCGGCCGGCCGACTTCATGTTAAGCTACCGGCCGCGCACGCCCCCCCCCACCCCCTGCGGACAAAAGGTTGCTGCCCACTCATTTCAACACCCGTGCGAACCTCCGGCAACTGGCCTACACACCACAATACCCTCGTCCCCTCTCAAGACCGCCGCGACTACATGTCAGCCGTGGCCCACTTGTAGGCGAGCTCGGCCTTGTAGTTGTTGTCCACCCCCTTCGCCACGATCTTGTCCTCCCAACCGTTGCCGCGGTCGTTACCGTCCCACCGATACCCCGGCCGGATGCCAAACCTGTCCAACAGGCAATGGTTGACAGACAGACACAACCACGGCGGTATGCTATGTCGGTTACATGTTACGCTTCGAGAAACGATTACGCATGCCTACTTATCAGCAGCGAACCCGAGGATATGTCGGAGTGTCCCCAGACTCCACACGTCGTATGATCGCATGAAATAAGGCGCAGCGAGTGCAGCGGAGGCAATGAAACAAAGCTCAAGAAGTCGTTTTTTCTGATAAACTAACGGCCGACGCTAAAACAAGTATAATATACACCGATTAGCATCCTTGAGAGGCATCGGGGGTGTGCACGGTTATATATTTCATGCAAACCCGGTCAGCAAATACGGGTCGATGGGGAGACCGCCCAAGACACCAAGGACGATCTTACCAAGGGCGGAGGAAGAGAGTTCAGCAGTATGAGTATGACCATGCTACGCGCATAGCTCGTTACTATGCAGCCCGGGCACATTTTCCCCCCCAGCAGTGCGGGCTGCGTCGTGTGGCCGATGCTTTAAATGTTAAATTATTTTTACCTTTTTCCGCCCTGAAGTTTCTAACGCGTCAAAGTGCTCGCAACAACAAAAATACAGACACACTAACGCTCAGGCTAACGCTAATGCTAACACTAATGCTCAACGCTAACGCTAACACTCGCGCCAACCCTCATGCTCACGCCCACGCTAACGCCAATGCTACCGCTAACACTAACACCACCGTCAATGTGAACACTACAGTAGCGATCACGCCAACGACCATGCCAACGCCAACCCTACCGCTACCGCTACTGCCACCTCTAACCATTTCACACACATGCGCGACAACAAAAAAACGTATACAAACACGACGAATGCAGTATTGATACCTGTTCGGCTTTGGCGCCGGTCCCTTGTACTCAGGCTTCATGGGCTTCCCGCTCTTCACTCTTTCCTTAACCTTTTTCTGTGAACACATCAAGTGCACACCACGAAAAGGAATCGCACACAAAAACGACGAAAATAAAACCGAGGTCACGATCACAAGCGACATGCGTTGCGGTTGGCGTTCCACAGTCGGCATTTTGCGGTTTGCGGCTTAGAGCTGGTTCGCGTTTGGCGGATTGTTTTTCGCGGTTCACGTGCAGAGGCTCCGGGTTTTGCAGTTCGCACTTTTTCGCTCGGATTTATAAGGCACGCGCTTTGCGCTTAGGCTGTTGCGGTTCGTGTTTCTTGCTGTTCGCAATTTTTCAGTTTGCTCTTTGCGCTTTGCGGTTCAGGTTTTGCGCCTCCACCTTCGTTTCTTCTCCCGTACCTTCGCCATGTAAGCCGCCATGGGATCATCCGGGCGTATCTCCGCCTTCCTAGCATCCTCCAGCCGCGTGTCGTCCACCGTGCGGGCGAAAGGTTCGGCGGCGATGTTTTCCAGCTCCTCCTTCCATTGCTGCTCCTCCTCCTTCTGCACTTTGCCGCGCCCCCACGCGAACTGCTCCTTGGCCTCCTCGACCTGGTTTTAGTTGAAAAAATAGTAATTATTGAGAACACGGCGGTGGCAGCGTTGGAGGTGGTGGCGGAGGCGGCGGAGCTGCGTGAGGCGGGGTCGCCAAATATATACCACCAATAACGGGAGAATAAACTCAAAAAAAGGGAAGTGTAACTGATCAATATCAAACAGGGTACAACCGTCAATAAAACGCGTACAGTATAATCAAAAATAGTACGCTAGCATCAAATAACGAAGGGTACAATTACGTCCAAAAAGGAAGGGCAACTTAACATAAAACAGTGAAGGGTACAGTAACATCAAATAGAGAAATGTGCAGTAGCATCAAACAGGGGACGGCACAGTAACAACAAAAGGGAAGAGAGCAGTAACATCAAAAAGGGCAGGGTACCACCAAAAAGGCAACAGGAAATATTAAAAAGGGAAGGATGACAGAGACAGAGCGAGAAGGAGACAGAGAACGACACACACAGAGAGAAAGGGAGAGAAACACATATAGAAATATGCAGAGATATACCAAAAGAAAGACAGAGGAACACAAATACACAGCGAGGTCGATAGGCACATAGACAGACAGTCAGGCAGACATGCTATGCCTTGCAGACCATCTCACCTCCTTTCCCGCCCTGGCATCCTGCTGCCTCATGAACTCGTTGAGCATGTCTAGCTTGCGCCCCTTTTTGTCACGGTAGACCGTCGTGGCGCCCTGTCCCGAGCTAGACTTGTCCACCCCCTTCATATCGGAGTCCTGGAGCGATCCGGCAGAGCCAAAACGGCGCACACATAAGCATATGATAGGAGCACGAACGTCATATGAGCGGAAAACAGGGGGAAAATCATCTGCGTCCCACAACAAAACCGAGCATCAAAAACAGAGCAGCCACTGCACCAGAAATAAGTTTTCTCGAGCGCTTCAACTTCAAATCAGACAAAGAAACGCTCCTTGTCGGCGACGATCTACTGCGGTACATACCGTAGTTCTCTGGGCAAGGTTAAAGGAAAACGAATCAAATAAAAACTTACGTTCTTGCGCTTCAGCTCCTGTTCCGTGACCTTGAAGTCCTTTCCAGATTGCAGGCCTGCGTAGTGCCCGGAGGAGGTCTTCACACGACCACTGTCGCCACGCCCACCCTTACCCCCGCCCCCACCAGTGCCCCCACCCCCGCCGCCCCCGCCCCCGCCCTCACTACCTTCTTCCCCTTCGTCAGACGAATCGTGTCGTCGTCTCCTGTCGCCTCTCCTGCCTTCCTGCTCCCCGCGAGACTCACGCTTCCCCCGTCTGGGCGGGGACGCATCGCTTCTATCCTCGCCCCCTCTCCCCCTCTTCCTAGGAGGCGAACTGTCTCTCCTTCCCGCCGTTGCCGCTGACGCAACATCATCAGAATCGCTGCTGTCGTGCCTCGAATGCCTCTTCCTCCGGGGAGGGGACGCGTCGCGACGATCCCCGCCCCCGTCATTCGTACCGTCACGCCTCCCGCTGCCTCCGCCTCTCTGACCGCGCCCGTTCTCCCCGTCTCTCGCTCGCCTCGGAGGGGATGAGTCTCCCGCATCCCAACTTTTCCTCCGCCTCGGAGGGGACGAGTCCCTCGCGTCCCCGCCTCTCCCTTGCCTCGGAGGGGACGAGTCTACCGCGCTCCCTCCTCGAATCCGCCTAGGAGGGGACGAGTCCCCCGCGTCCCTACCTCTCCCTCGCCTTGGGGGGGACGAGTCTCCCGCGTCCCCGCCTCTTCCCCGCCTGGGAGGGGACGAGTCCCTCGCTTCCCCGCCCCCACCCCGCCTCGGAGGGGACGAGTCACCCGCATCCCCGCCTCTCCCCCGCCTCGCAGGAGACGAGTCTACCGCGCCCCCACCCCTCCCCCGCCTCGGAGGGGACGGACGGCTTCCCTCCGCGCGCCGACGTCTAGGCGGGGAAGCGTCATCTCCAACCCCACCACCACCATCGCCTCCTCTTCCATTGCGGTTGTTTTGAGTTTTTTTACGCAGAGGGGAGGCGTCCTCGTCTGAGCTATCGTGTCGCTTTCTCCTTCTCGGCGGCGACGCGTCATCCCCATCGCTACCGATACCGCCGCCCCCCACCGTAGTCCACGAGCCCGACATAACCTTTTTGTCGTCCTCGGGGTCGTCCAGCACAACCAAGGGTTTCTCCTCTGCAGTATCAAGCGTGGCGGTTGCAAAACAAAGAATAGAAACGTGATCCGAAGAAGTACGCGCGAGGAGGAGTCGGGGGGAGGGCGGGGGGTCGGAGGCGGTGTCGGAGGCGGGGGTAAGGGGGGACTGGGGGGAAAGGGTCCGAGGCATTGTCCAAGGCGGGGGCGAGGGGGGAGGGGTGGGTGTACTCAGTTTGTGCATGGCCGTAGTCGTGTGACCATAGACCCTCGTACCCCTACTATACCGGGACGGAGCACGTCGGGTTTTCACCAACCAGGCAGACATTGCTGGCACCAAGCGCGATGCGCCGTGAGGTATTTAGCGAGTCGCATGAAGGGTGGGGGGCGCGGGAAAATATAAGAAACAAGGCGAGATATGTCGTAGGTTTCGTGCAAGGACGACGTTATTGGAAGGGAAGGGAAGGGGAGGCTAGGGTCTCTTTCTCTCCGGCTGATTGGTAGAGAGGAGGTTGCCTTGCCTTGCCTTGCCTTGCGGTAGCCAGCGTGTACTTGGAGCACCCTCTGCCGAGCAACGGCTATAACAACGACATAAAATACGTACCAGTACAATTTACTACTACTGCTGTACACCAGGGATCACATGAACTACAATAACTACTACTGCTGCTATCACCACCATTACTAACACTGCTATTAACAACATACTTGTAACACCTGTAGCAAGGTGAAAACACGCGAGAGCTCTGCCATCTGCCACACCTGCCGTCTCTTCCCCCTCCCAAGCCTTGTTGACCCTCCTTTTGTCCAGCGCTGCCATGTCGGCCTCATCGTCGATGATGCGCAAACCACCGCGGCCACTTCCCCCGCCTCCGGGGGCGGACCTCATCCCGCCCGCTTCCCTCCCACCGCCGCCCGAACTGGAGGATCCCACTTTTTTTCTCCTCTTTTTCTTCTTGCCGTCGTCGTCGCCCCCTGCCGCCGCGGCCGAGGATAACGTTAAGGAAAGGCTAGAGTTAAGCTAAACTTTAAAAATTATGGTCAAATATTGACCCGTTTGGGACCCATGCATAGCGAGGAAAAGAACCACGATTGTAATCTTATCGATCGTCTATGAACCAGAAAAGAGTGAAGCAGTGCTCAGTGAAGCAGTGCGAGTATCACTATGCTGCGCGCTTGCTGCACAGCTCCGTGCACTGCAGCTCGGACACAGCCCCCAAGATTCAGCAACCCAGGCTGCTTCGTGAGACCGATGCTTCACGTAATCGGCAGTTTTCTTCGACACCTTTTCCCCCCTCTGAAGTCGCACAGGGACAGCAGAATCACAACTCACAACCGGCGGCAAAACATTGCAAGTGATGCGTCCTGTCATGGACTGCTACGTAGTCTACAAGTACAAGGAACGGGCAGTAATGGTTCACATAGAGCGCACCTATATAATCGCGAGGGAAAATACGCAGCTTCAACCTAACAGGAACCGCCTCGACATTGACGCCGCGGGCGACCCCCGCAGAAGGCTGAATCTGCCTTCTTTGAAGTACGTGCTTCGCGGGCAGCACGCTACTAATGACGTTGCACATACCATTAATAGACTGTTCACAGGTATCATACCATAAGTTTGGTGGTATGATCGGGTGCCCCTGATTGCTCCACTACCTGGTACCTTGTAAAATTATTCATTTGGGTCCATTCTTATCTTGCTCGTCGGCGCAGACGCCAAGACCCCACCTGAACCCAACCCAACCCCAACCCTTTGGGGGGATCGAGGTCGGCAGGGGCGGTTGCGTGGTTCCGCCGCGTGTCTCCGTGGTGTTGAAAAAATAAAAACGGTCGTCCGAAAGGCCAGCCTCTCATGATAGAGTGCGACGCGGGTATACTTGAAATATATACCCCAGGGTACCCGGTCGTACGTGGTAAAACAGGCCAGCGTCGAGAGCGGGATGCCATCCATATCCACGACGATCCGTACCAAGGAGGTAATCGTATACACAGCAGTATACTTGGCCGGAAAACAGGTGGTTGATCGAACAACGCGCTATGCGCATGGGCGAAGACAATTTTTCAAGACCGGTGCGATATGCGTGATTTTCCTCTCTTGTTAGTGAACCTCGTGAAGATATTGCAAAACAAATTAGGCAATTACCAGTAGAGCTTAGACTCTACACTCAGCTATGCTATGCGGTATTCTCTCTGCTGTGCTGCTGCTGTACTACTCTGTGTTGCTTGTTGACGAGCTGTTGTTGACGGAGCGTGATGCACATCATCCTTGTTCTACTGTAGTATAATAGCGCAAGGATCATTGTGCTCAAAAGGTACTGCTGTGTAGTGCAATGGCGTGTTTTCCAAGTGTCTACACCGCCAGCAATCGAAGCCGCGCTCGCGCGCACTCGTCTCACCTGGCATCCCATACTTCTTCAGGTAGTCTAACTTAGAACTCATGGCCTTCGAAAGAGTAGCTGGCCGCAATTCTCCTTGTGAACCACACCAACTGCCTACTGCCGACCTTCAGCGAATGCGAGGTTTTTATACTTTTGTGGAAGCTTTTGTTTGCAGGGTTAAGTTTTTCTGTCCCCTGCGGCGTAATTTCGCAATTTCGCCCGCTGGTTCTTCGTGCTTACGTCCTGTTGTTCGCTGCGACCGCCGTAGTTGCTGTGTTGTAGCAGATACCGTGACTCACACGGCGTACAATCCTTGAGCAGGTTGTCATGAAGCAAGCACCACCCATGGATTCCAGAATACCAACGATGTCTGATGCAGGTGAGGTTGTTTGCACACCTGTCTTTTTGGGTTGCCTTGGGTGCAACAGCAGTCAGCGCATGGGCTTTATTCTCGATTCGTTGGTACCTGCAGGCCTTGTAAAGTGTTGCCTACGTTGTCGTTTGCTCGTGTTCTTTCACAGCCCCGAATGGCCACATGGGGTTTTGTTTGCGTCGTCGTCTGGCCCAGCGCTATGAGCGCACGCTGGAGCGTGGTGATCAGTTTCCTTGGTGTGCGGGTTGAAAACTAGAGGTGCTGCGTCATGCACTTACTTTTTTGGCAATGGTTCGACCGAATTTGCATTTCGTTATAGACTAATCTTACGGAGAACGAGACGCCCGGAGACATGTCAAGCAACAGGCAAGGGAAAACGCGCGCTGTCACGGGTGTAGGGAGTAGCGCCGAGTGCTGCGCACCAAGGCCTAGTAGTAGTTTGATGTTCGTCAAGGCACATTCAAAATTAAGCAAATTTTAGTTTGCTTTGCTGTCTGTCAAGGGGTGAAAGTGTCTGCTGACACTGGACATCTTTGGTGATGTTCGTATTATGTGATCATCTGTGTGTTCTCTTGACCGTTCTTACTACCCAACGACATCAGTAGAGTGGGGGCGGCTAAATAAAGCGGTATACGAGTGCACCGAGATTTTGACCGTCCTATCTCGAAAGACCGCCCTATTGGAGTTAGGGCGGTTGACCGCCCTATTGGGCTTTTGGTGATATCCCAATAAGGCGGTAACCGCCCTATTGAGTGCATACAGCCTTTCAAGGTACAGCACAGAGTGCCTCTGACCCAGAAGATGACCCGGAGGGCGTCACGAAGAAGGATATCATACGTGTGCTCGGAGAAGGAAGGTGCAGCGTTGCAGTAGTACCCAGGTGCTATGTGTGGTGCCAAATACACACCAAAGCGCAGCAGAGCAGACGGGTGCACACACACTTTGCATGTTGAGAAGTATAATATTAACTAGAAGTATAGTATTAATTGAGCTGCGGGCGACAGAGCCCGCCGAATACATACTCCACACAGAGAAGATACACACTGCCGTAATGTTGTACGGAAAGGACTCTTTGCTTTGCTACACATTCACAACAGAGCTCCAACCTATTCTATGGCACTGTATTACTGTACTGACTACTGTACTGCACTACAGTCCTCCGCTGTGCCCCCCCCCTTGGCCTTGTTGAGGCTCACAAAATTGCCTCATGTTTGCCTGCTGCACTGGCTTAGAGGCATGCGCTTTGATGAACGACATCCTGGCCTTCTGCAGGTAGAAGGAGGCATCGCCATTGCCGCACGCCTCCGCTGCGCTCTCCAGAGAAACGAAGTGCGACGAAAGTTCCACGTAGGCCGAGGGGGCACCGCCCCCGTGCCCCGTCGTATCATCATCGCTGTCTTCGATCTCTTCAGCATTCACCTTGTTGACGTGAGTGCCTTTCAGCGCGCCCGTCATCACGTCTGCCGCATCGAGTTGCATAGCCTCTATGACATCCATATTGTCTGTTCCAGAATTTGCGTTTTTCCATGGCCCCGCTCAAACACCGCCCGTGTCTGACGCCTTGCGCTTTCCCGCCTGGGGCTTGACCGCCTTGCCCTTGCCCTTCAAAGATCGCTTGGTGGCAAGGCAATCATGGCAGACGCGCTGCATTGGGTTGTCGCAGTCCGGATCGGCTTCACCACAGAGTCCGTGGAGTCGACCACCGCATTTTCCGCGACATTCGTGGCCGTCAGAGCGCTCGGGGGTGCGGGCTGGAACCAAACACAGTTCGCCTGCTGCACAGGGCATCGTGCGTATCCCCTCTGTTCGTTGTGTGCTAGGGGTATGTGTTCTCGCAGCAGCAACAACAACAGTAGGGATGTGATACTGCTGCCTATACCTCGCTCAACAGCAGCACCAGAGCGAGGTTTTGTACTGATGTGGAGGCGAAAGTGGGCCGTGGATAGGGCGGTAGCCGCCCTGAATAGGGCGGTAGGCGCCCTGAATAGGGCGGTAGGCGCCCTGAATAGGCGACTACCGCCTTATATAGGGTCCGTTGCTATATAGGGCGGTAGCCGCCCTATTCGCATCTTCTGTCGTGTCAAGCAGTTTTCGACCGCCGTATCTCGAACGACCGCCTTATTCAGACCGCCTTATATAGGCTTCCCCTACTGTACACCCAGTGCTCGTGCTGATTCTTCATCATGGAGAGATACTAATTCTGTGGTCACAGACTGGGTGAGACAGAGTAAACCAAAAAGTCGCAATTTATCAAGGTAGAGCAAGTGCAATGCTAGCGTACCGGATACTAAAACACAACAAGACAAACCAGAGAACATAAAAATAGGAAGAAAAAAAAAGACGAACAAAAAAGACGAACAAAAAAAAGAAAAAAACAGAACAAAACAAATGACGGGTGCTCTGAAGAATGTGACGTAACAGGTGGGAAGAATCATATACCCTTGTTTTACGTAAATTCCCTCATCTCCTGTGAGCACGTATCCGGCCGGGTCTTTTCCAGGGGTCAGGCTGCTCACTATCAAGCTATCAAATTATCAAAGTACCGTACGAGTACCAGGTATCGTACAATATATTTTCATACAAGATTCCCCTTCGGGATGGGGTTGACTTGCTTTCCCGGGAGCGTTGCAAGTCAAAAAGGAGGAGCATAAGCGTTCGAATGATATGTTGAGCTACCAGGTATACAGCGGCTGCACAGCAACATCAGCAGTACGACGCCAGCGGTGTAGTCAAGGGGTGTGTGTGGTTGGTGCACAGCAGGAGGTCGAGCCACGACAACATTTTTGCGTCCAATGCAACAAACACACATCGTCGGAACTCATACCAGGCAAACGAGGCATTCGGCAATAGAAGAAGCAGTACTAGTTAGGTACTGATTTTGTGACAGCACACGCCACACACATATACCTGGTACACACAGAAGAGCATAAACATTCACGTACACATACACACAGAAGCACCGTCTGCGGTTATCACAAAGGAGAGAGCTCACTGCACGACTGCTCTTGTACCTTGACTGCCACAAGTACTGAACCTGGAGGGTCATGTGTGATGCAGTTATGCTACAGCAGCGGAGCGAGAAGAGATACACATGGGTTTCTATGGGCCCTGAGCGTCTCGGCGAAACGAGGCAGGCGCCAGTATGGGCCTTGCTCTGTGGGTCTTCCCCGGTGCGACTACCTTTCAGATGCGGCGCCGTGAGCGCGGCATCAAGGCGAGAAATAGTAGCTAGGTGCCAATCTCCCTGGTAGAGGGGCCGACGGAGGCAATTTTGCCAGGCAATGTCTTGTTACATGTTTGGTGCGAGGTGTACGACAAAAGTAAGAGAGCTAGATGCAACATATACCCCTCTGTTCGAGAGATGTGCTGCTGCTGCTGTTGCTGCTGCTGGCTGTGTGTAGCTGCGTCGGAACAGACACCAGAGAGGGTGAAAAATACTGGGCTGATGATGTTTCACAGCGGGCGGGAGAGCGGAGCGAATAATAATATGTGAGAACGAAACGGGCTATTTTAAAAAAAGAACAACACAAATATGGGATTTTCAATGCACCTGATCGCCTCAGCGAAACGGAACACAACCCCTTGACAAAATGAGCCATCTCAGCGACGTTGAGTGCTCAGAGCACCGTCGCGGAGCTCGGCCGGGATCTAGGCATGCATCGTAAGGGATCCACGGCCCCCGTGATTGCCACGGAGCCGAAAGTGCGAAAAAAAAAACTTGGCCGCCGGAGAATACCATGCCAAGAAAAAGTGCATACTTCACATAGATATATATACCTTTTTTTTACACACATCTACTTTCCAGCTTCTGGACAAGCCGTGGTCACGGGTGTCGTCCCTTCCTTCCCCCGGTTCTTGCCTTCAAAATATTATCGCGCATAGGGCTCAGCAATCCCACTGCTCGTCGATTTTTTATTGAGTGTTCCTAACACACGCTCTCGCGCTTTCCGAAAGTCAATTTGTGCACAAGAAAGAGTCCCCACGAATTTATACGAGTATGATCAAGGCCACGGTGGGGGGGTACCGCTAATTTTCACTCCCGGGTCAAAGCCAAAAAAGGGTATACCTTTTTCAGATCAAGGCTACGGTAGGGGGGTACCCCCAATTTTCACTCCCGAGTCAGAGCCTAAAAAGGGTATGAAAAAGCCCAAAAAGGGTACCTGGTATACTTTAGTACTGTACTCTTTGGCTTTGACCCGGGAGTGAAAATTGGGGGTACCCCCTACCGTAGCCTTGATCGTATGCACTCCGGGGGATTCGAACTCACGAAACTGACCTATACCAGGCTCGAGGATAACCTGATACGCCACCGAGGCAGACATATATCGGGTGTTTGTGATGAAAAAAATCTAAAAAATTCTTGCATCGAACTTGAGAAATGGCCAGATTTATTCCGGCATGCATTGGCTGTGTTTGCGATAAATGACCGCCAAAAAAGAAGAAGAAAAATTCACAAGAACATCATCCTGTGTTACGGAAACCACGTGCAGCATTGGCTCTTGAGCACAACAACGAACACAGAACACTTTAGGAACACGCATAGGAGAGCGTGAGAACAGCAGCAGCAGCAGTTGCGGCGGCAGCGGGGGTGGAGGTGGCGGTGGCGATGGCCCAACAAGATGAATTGCGGCACAGTAGCCTGGCTCGGCGATCGCCACCACCACCACCACCGCCACCACCACCAGCAGCACAACAGACAAAACCAGTTTTTGGATTTTAGAAACACATGCTGGAGACACCAACAGCATCAGCAGCAGCGGCGGCGGCGGCGGGGGCGGTGGAAGCTTCAGCGACAGCGGTGTGGTACAGCGGCGGTGGTTGTAAACACCAACACCGAGCACGAGAACATCACAGCAGCAGCAGCAAGAACAAGGTCATCGCAGAGCGCGCCGGAGCGCTGCCTTGCTAGCACCAATCCTTAAGGTTGCGCCTACGCGCCATGCTTCCCCAGCTACCCTTTGGTGCCTCCGTTATTTCAAGGTTGGGTTGTGTCTACCGCCGCCAAGCACAGCGAGCAGTGTCTGCTGTGTGCTGATGTGTGTGTTGTACTCTCGTGCCGTCTGGTTGCTGTGCCGCTATGCCTGAAGAATATCGGGGTATAGCTCGGTACATGTAGACCAATGGATTGTCTGCTGGAGGTCGATCGAACTTTTGCAAAGTTCCGTCCAAATCGTTTGCTCATATCGCAATTTGTCGGCCGTTTTGGGTCAAATTCCTCCTTCAAAGTTCATCCGGGGGGATTTTTAGATTAAATTTTCGGGGGGGGGGGGACGGGGTTGTCGCAAACACTGGTGTATAATACACTGGTACATATTTATTTGTTTATTGTAAATGTAATGTTGTACGGGCAGTGCTGTTGGGGGTTTAGCTTCTTTTATTTAAGGGGTGCGGACCTCACCTTACCCCAACCCCAACCCTCAGCCAAAACGTTTGTTTTCAAGCCGGGCGCAAAGTGGCCAGAAACCGCTCTCTTTGGCCGCAAGCGAATAAATTTCCGAACTGCAGACCATGATTCCCAATCACCGACCATGATATTTGTCCCCGGCCAACAAGAACGTTTTTTTTTGTTTTTGACAAAATTGCGCCAGGAACTACACGTTCTTGCTGATGTCTTCGTATCATATGTCTGCGCCGCTGGTGTCGTCCGCGTCCTACGCCCTTGTTCAAGCCCATGTTGCGTTTTTGCACCTGTTTGTTGTATGTGCCCCGTTTCTCCGTTTCTCCTCTCGTTTCCCGTTTCTCATCTCTCGTCGGTAACGGTGATTGATGTTCACAGCTAGAGACATCATCGCGGGGGGTTGCGCGGGGATGGCGTCAACCTCCGCCCTGTATCCCATGGACACGGTGAGCGCTTTCTTTGCTCACGTATTTATCAGTACAGGTAGTTGTTCCGTGTGTACCGCACTGCTCAGGGGCTACGAACGACTTCCAATCGGTTTGGTATCATGATCATACGTATACATCATACCAGGTGCCAGGTACCAGGTACCGCTCTGGATGGATATGTAAGGACCGTTTCGTATGCAAATTTGTACCCCAACGGTCCCTATATCTCTGCTCAGAGTGGTACGTAAGTATACCGGGTACCGCAGGGTATATCCTCATTTGCCAGGTTTCAGGTTTCACTGGGGGGAGTGAGTCGTGAGAACGTAACCTGTCGGCGTCCGCGATGGACATGTGGGTGAATCTCATCCCTGCTGACGACAAATTCGTGGATTCAAGTCTAACCGACTACATATATCGCACTCCTCATTTGCCAGGTTTCAGGTTTCACTGGGGGGAGTGAGTCGTGAGAACGTAACCTGTCGGCGTCCGCGATGGACATGTGGGTGAATCTCATCCCTGCTGACGACAAATTCGTGGATTCAAGTCTAACCGACTACATATATCGCACTCGTCGAAAATCTTTCTTGCGTAAAAGTTGACGAGCAGAAAGCGCGAGAGCGTGAGTTAGCGAACCTCGATGAAAATCGACGAGTATACAGAGCCGAAAAGTGAGAATGAAGATTATATTTGCGCTAAAAATGAAGTCAAGTACTTGTACCGGGGGGGAGAAGGGAAGGCACCTGTGACGACGGCTTGTCCAGATGGTCGCTGAGGATGCAGCCTCTTACGAGTGGAGTTGGGGAGTAAAAGTGATCATAAAAAGTATAAATCAAACGTGATAGAGCAGCAGGGGCAGTTTGTGAGATACGTTGCAATAACAACAGCAGTAGCAGCCACAGCACGGACGGCCAGATAATGCCGGTGCCAAAAGTGTGGAAAGCATTTTGCGCCGCGCTGTCCACTTCAAGTGAGCTCCCCTTACGATCTAGTCGCACGGATCTTTGGGGGAGTAGACTGCTCCCGTTTGCGGGTCAAAAAAAAATTCCTGGCGGGATCAAGGTACGGGCGTAGATCCAATCCCAGTGCTAATCCTGACCCTGACCCTTACCGCCACCTGGAGCCAAAACGGGCCAAAATTGACCAGAAACGCGGCACAGCTGCTTTCGCTTTGAGCGACAAAAAAATATCAAGTGTGGACCATGATCCGAATTGCGGACCACTCCTACCCAATTACCAGGTAAAAAACTCCCTTGAAGATCCGCGCGATTAGATAGTGATGCCTACTGGGAGCCAAGCTCTGTAGGATAGCCTTCTCGGCAATATTATTAGGCTAGCAAGTGGGAAAATGGAATATAGAAAGCGCTACAGTTAGCATGTATATAGAAAACGACCTTTTTCTCACATATGAGGGGAACAGGAATAGGAGTAATCGCAGTCGTGCGTACTGCTATAGAACACTTGTTTTACCCTGCCCCGTGTAGTCGGGTAATAATGTCACTTTCGTACCAGTGCGAATTTTTAGTAGAATGCGCACGAAAGAAGCTAGTCTCACTGCCCACCTTAGACCCAACCTCGCACATGTACCGTTACGTGCCTCCGGGCGGCGGGTTCCCTGTCGCTTCCCACAGAAATTGACCCCTTCGGTAGGAGAAACATTACACGCAAACACACTAGGAAATTGGTCGTTCGCGATGCGTCATGACCTCCGTTTTTTCTGTTAGGCTTGATATGCTAGGGTTTTGTGTGGGAGGCGGTCAGTCTAAAGGGGTAAAACCGCGGTCTCTTATTTGAAGAGCACTTTATTGTTAAAGCAACCCCTACGATACTACTTGTAAATTACTCGATGTATTCAGCTTGAACCTCTGTTTTTGTTGTTTCTCCCTTGACGCTGCGTCGCAGATTCGAACGCGGCTGCAGATGTCCGGGAGCCAGGGCAAGACTCAAAGCGTTCGTTCGTGCATCGCCGGCACCGTCAGGAACGAAGGTGTAGCGGCGGTAACACGATATATTGCCGCGGTATTTCGCGCTCCCGCCTTCCGATCCGGAGAGACGCGGAGGGACGCCCGCTTTAAGGGCCGGTGCCACATTGTCGAGACATCGGTCTGGAAATTCGTCCAGCCAAGGGGGGGGTTGATTTCGCAGTTTATACGGGGAATTATTTTGACCGTGTACATATATAACGTTTGACGTGTTCCCGACAGGCGTGCGGGCGTTGTACAAGGGCATGGCGTTTCCCTTTGCGGCTCAAGCAGCGTTCAAGGTCGTAATTTTTACAACGAACGGGATCGCCAGGAGAGTGCTGGACAAGAGGGGGTTGGCCGAATCACCGGCGGGGATATTCGCTTGCGGCGCACTCGCTGGTGAGCCTCGCGTGTTCGATTTGATAAAAATCGACGAGTATTCGGAATGCTGGACCCTCTGCGCAATCAAAATGAAGGCAGGTACCGGGGCGGGAAAGGGACGTCACCTGTGGCCACATCTTTGTCTAGGAGACGAAAAGTAAAAGTTAGATGAAAGAACACATGATTTTTTTTTTGTCCATCCCCGTACCAGACGTTGTCGTGCACGCGAAACATGTTCCCCTCTCTTTTGCCCTCGGCCGATCATCTTCACCTCCAGTCAAGGTGTATAGTTAGGACCAAGCACACGACTCCCGCAAATACGGGCTCCTGCGGCTGAATTATCCCTTTGCCCCACGTTCCGCCCCTACCCTGCTTTCTGATGTTCTCCGCAACCTACGATCCTCCCGTCCCCTGTTCTTTTCGCGCGGCGTGGCGCGGCGCGGAATGATTCGGTGTTCTGTCTATAAATAGGTGGGGTAAACTCTTTGATTGTCGCTCCTGTAGAGCTCGTGCGAACGCGGCTGATGCTGCAGTTCGGCAGAGATACGCGAAGTAACCCGTCCAGCATCAAGGGCCCCGTGGACTGCGTGCGTCGGATCGTACGACACTCGGGAGTGCGCGGCATGTGGCAGGCGAGTGCGCGGGCCGCCTGGACATGGGCAGGCCCAGACGTGACGTCCTCGACGGAACAACAGTGATGGTGTGACGATGATAATGATGACGATGGTGATGCTGATTATAATGATAATGATGATGATGGTGGTGATGCCGATGATGATGATGATGACGATTATGATCATGATCATGGCCATGGTTATGGTGATGATGATTATGATGTTCTCACATTAGCTCGTTTTCCTGAAGTATAGCCGGTGGTTAGTAAAAACGTCAAAAATATATCCCGATTGAAGAAAACAACAAGTACAAACAAATACGTGCAGCGTAGAGCTGTACCTACCCGCAGTGCAATGATACTGCGGGCTGCGGTATACTATCCCGTGCCACGTGCTACCAAGTCGTATAGTCTATGCCGATAGGGTATACGACTTGGTCCGGCTTAGACTTGAATGGTTGATGGTGCACACACCTCACTCATTCATCAGTTCAGCTTTATCCCGAGAAATTGCTAAGGCAGTTCGGTTGGCGTTAGCGTGTGGCTTAATGTTACGTTTTAGCGTCAAGCGTATTTTAACCTTTTTGTTGAAGCTGGATCGAAGTCGAAAAACACGGCATCGGAGGAGGGATCGGCGGGGGAGGGAGGGGGCATGTTTTGTCGTGACTATTTTTTGTTTTCAGTGCCATTTCGAGCAGATTGTTGACGGCGGTTATACGATCGAACAGAGGGTTCCTGCTCTCGTGATCGCGATTGATATGCGTTTGCCAACCGCTCAAGGTGGTGACGTTCGGAAAGGGGAGGGGGGGAGGGGGGTGTACTCAGTTTGTGCATGACCGTAGTCGTATGACCATAGACCCTCGCATCCCTACTATGCCGGGACGGAGCACGCCGGGTTTTCATCAACCAGGCAGACATTGCTTGCACCAAGCGCGAAGCGCCGTGAGGTGTTCGGAGAGTCGCATGAAGGGTGAAGTGCATCCTCCCAAGAACCTCTCGTAAGATGGACTTCGGCACCTTGTGCCTACTTTCTTGCATATGAATGACAGCGCCAATGAGTTATACTTTGTTTTCTGGTGTGGCCACTCCAGAGACAGCAATGGGTATTACTATGTAACTGCCTCGTGGGTGCCTTACCATATTCACAATACGTGATGCGATCATTCCCCTTGCGCGGAGTTAGGGTTCTCCACCCCGCACAATAATGGGGGGGGAAGGGGGGTGAATTCATAATTATGCATGGCGGTAGTCCTTAGGAACGTAGACCCTCGCGTCCCTACATTGCCGGCACGGAGCACGTCGGGTGTACGCCGACCAGGCAGACATTGCTTGCACCAAGCGCGAAGCGCCGCGAGGGGATATACTTGGTAACCAAGATAGTACTTTTTCGTGCTTAGATGTTTGGAATAGGCCGAACGCGTGGGTGCGGCTGTTCAAGCGAAATTTCGTCCTTCTGCGCTGATGTGCAGATGCCATATTTGCCTGACGGATAGGGAGAGGGGTTGCCTTGCCTCACCGTTGCCTGGTGTTGTGCCGTACGGTTTCCCGACCTGCGACCTTCTGCTTCGTTGTTTTTTCCAGGGATGTTCACGGGTCGGGTCATTTTTCGCGGATCGGGTCGGATTACCGGTGATTAGACTCGACCCGTGAGAGTAGAAAACCTCTTGACCCACTCAATCCGACCCGTGAGATTTCGAATATTTCCTAACCCGACCCGACTAGACCCGCGAGATTTTGATTTCCTCCTGACTCGGCCCGTGGGTCGGGTCATGATCCGTGAAAAGCCTTGGGTTTTTCCAGAGTTGTTAACACGCGGCTAATCTTCGTTGACCACCCGCTTGTTTCTGTCGCCCTCGCGTGACAGGGGCTGAGGGTCGCCTTTGCGAGGGACTCCCTGGGCATGGGCGTTTTTTTTCTGGCCATCGATACGACCAAGCGCGTCTTGACAAGATGTCGACACGGAGACATGGCGCAGAAGGGACCCACAGATTTGGACATTCTCCTGCTGGCTGGCTCCGCCGGAGGACTCACCTTCTGGACAGGTCCGTCTCGCGAAACGCCCCGCTGCCTTGCGACGTACGGCGCTGTTGTCGGGTCTTTTCCGTGCGATTTTGTGACATCGCCTGTTCTTGTCTGTAGTGAGAGCCAGCGCACTCGCGGTTTTTTTCTTCAAGCTGCCCGCGATGGTGGTTTTGCCGGTGACGTCTATTTTTCTTTTCAACATAGCCCTTTTTAATTTTCCCGCCGTCCGTCCGTCCGTCCCTCCCTTCCTCCCTCCCTCCCTCCCTCTCTCCCTCCCTCCCTCCCTCCCTCCCTCCCTCCCTCCCTCCCTCCCTCCCTCCCTCCCTCCCTCCCTCCCTCCCTCCCTTCTCCCCTCCCTCCCTCCCTCCCTCCCTCTCTCCACCCCCCTCCTCGCTCCCTCCCTCCCTCATTCTCTTCCTAACACCAGTCGCGCTACCTGCGGACATGACCAAGACGATCATCCAGGCGGCCGAGCCCAAGCCGGGCGAGCCCGTGCCAGGGGCCGTCGCGACCGTAACACGCGTTTTTCGCGAGGGGGGATTTCGAAGGTTTTACATGGGGTGGCCGATGGCGTTCGGCCGCGGGATCCCGGGGGCGGCGATAATGCTGGCGACTTACACATACGTATGGCGAGCGCTAGATGGCCGCACGTTGGCTCCGGCAATACCGGCGGCTGGAAATGTAGCTTGACCTCTAGGGCTGTGAGTTGGCTGACTATACTAATAGTAGGTCGCCCACTAGAAAATAGTTGGCTAGCATTTAGACTACGGTCCGTTGCGTGTGGAACGCGGCATCTGTGCATCTGGCTGGCGCGTTTGTGGTTCGACGTGTGAAGTTTGTTACTGTAGACTAAGTCGGTTAGTTGGTGTCTCCTCCGCTACCCTACTAGTAACTAGCTAGCCGTGAAGTAAAACAATCGCACACCCCTTTTGACCTCAGCTTTGGCCTCTTTCGTCTCCCCTCACGCGATAGACCAGTCCTCACCACGCGATAGACTAGTCCTTTAGTAATTCATCTACCGGAAAAGTATCCCGTAGTATTTCCACGTGGTTTGTCGTAAAAACACAAGGGTAAAGTTCTATAGGGGTTCGACGATAGTGTATCGCCTCAGACGATAAGCCGTCAATCGATAATCCTTCAAGCGATAACCCTTCAAGCGGAAGCCAGTCAGGCGAGGGTAGACGAAAAACAAACGATGGCATCCCGCAGCTTTTTTTCCCTAGACAGGGGAGGGGTACCTTAAAACCAAGGGTGTGTGCGTGTATTTTTTCGTGACGTTCTGATTTCGTCCTGTGCTCACAACGCTTCTTTTTTTTTTCCCCTTCTAACATTAAAAGGAGCGTGGGGTCGTCTTCTCTTTTTGTCGCATGCCCCCGCGTCAGGCGATGCGCACTCGGGTAAGGTGATGACTGGCAGTAAGCGTCGCGCTCACGTGGCGTTATCGCGATCTGCATCGGGGTTACGCATGTTGCCGTGTATCTCGTGCATGTATGCCCTTGCCTGCCCGTGCTTTTGTGCATGTTTTCGCTTGCTCTGGACCGCGTCTTATGTTTCTAGGGGTGAGAAAAGTTGGACGCCTCCTTGGTGCAAACTAAATGAACAGCTGTACGAATTTCATGGTTGATGGAGAAAATATCTGACCATGGTAAGGTTTGACTTCGGACCTAAGTTCTAGCGTGGAGTCATTTGAAATGTTCGTTGTCGGATCAACAAGGTCGATTGTATACCCTTTAAATACTGACAACAAAAACAACCGCTGTAGAAGTGTGTAAACGAACGGATGGCGCGATAGTGACGCCACCTCCTTTGTGCAGCATGAAAAAAGCAGAGGCACGATTATGGCCTTTGAGATAGGAACTACCTGGTATTTTAAGGTTTTGATTTCGCACCTGTTGGTGTGCTCGATGTCGAGGGAAAAGGTCGTTGTTGGGCCCGCTGATATATTTGTCGGCGGGATGAAAAACTCGATCTTAGACCCGTTTTAGTGCTGACTGTCGGGACAAAGGTTAATGCAATTTGAGACCCGTTGAGAGGTTTGTTCGTAGGACAATAATGTTGATTTGGGGCCGGTTGAAGTGTTCGAGGGCGGTACTAAAAGGGCGATTGCTAAGGCTGTGAGTTGGCCGATTATTCTAATAGTAAGTCGCTGACTAGTTATTAGTTGGCTAGGTAGGTAGACTACAGTTTCGTTTTTTTTAATCTGACTGCGGCGCGGTTTTGGCTTGCACTGTGTTTTATATCGAGAACGGCGAAAGTCGGTTGAGCCGCATGCTACGGTAAAGGTAACACTTTGAGTCCAAGTGTTTTCTGAGTAACGGGCTGCTCATTTGACGAACCCACTATATTTGTATCCCGTTTGGGTTTGTTTCCAGAATAATTTTTGTGGCACACCTAGCGCACGAGATGGTTCGTCAGCTTGAGCTTCCGATGTTTCTCAAAATATTGTTATGGGTGAGGTATGGAGCTTCTCATTCAGGAGCTTTAGAAAAAGCAAGGTGTACCCTTGCTATGGCAGTCGTCTTGGTTGGCCTCCTTCGCCACCCAAGTATTAGCTAGGTGTCAGGTCCAGTCAACTCACAGAACTACCCATTTCGGACCCGCCTGGGGCTACGGCAGGGGTGTCACTTTTGGGGGGGGGGGGTTGCAGTGGCTCGGGGTCAACCGCGCGAGTGACCCCCTGCTCCTTTGCGATCTTAATCTTTCGTGCTGTTTATGTTTTACAATATGAACCCGCCATGGAATGGGGAGCTACGCTGCGCAAACCAAAACACCTAAACATTTTTTTCCAGCGAGGTACAGAGTCACTCGTGCGACTGGCTCAAACCCGGCAATGGAAATGGGGGTACCCCCCCTACCGTATAGCATGCTGGTTTGGGATTTTCAGTATGACAGTTACTTATCAGTCTCGAGTGCCGTTTCGGGCTATTGGACTATTGTTGGGGACCTAGTAGTACCTGGGTGGCGTTCTTGATGGTGGACTGCTGTGAGCTCTCGCTCGGGAGCTCACTCTTCTCGCAGTCTCACGCATGAGTTCTCTGCTCGACTTGCCTCTACCCTGTGGTTGGGAAAGAAGGGCCAAGCTTGGAGCTATGCTTGGAGCTAACAAACATAGCATTCGTTTCCCGTTGAACTGCTTCTTTTTGTCGCGGCCGGGCACATGGCGGCTCATGCCATGGTGGAGTGCGCGCAGTTGTCGGGATGGATGTGACAGTTTTTGGTATCCGAACGGGGACAAAGTTCACTGTAGCAGGTAGGGAGCGAAGTTCACCGCAGCAACGGTAGAGCGTTGTTGGCGGCGTGTGCAGCAAGGTACTGTTTTTGATTGTTTTCGTTTGTGTTTTCGGGAGGGGTGTGTCGGTTTGTATGCAGTGGCTGTGGTACAGACGCCTTATAGCGGCCTTTATTATCAAAATAGTTGTTTCTCCTAATGTTCTCCTTTGGATTGTCAAGAAGAAACAAGAAATGTATCAGCGTGCCGTAGCACGCCTCGTCGTCACGGTCAAGAAGGCCCCACGACATGCGACAAGGATGTCACGCGACAAAGACTGCGGGATCGTGTTGCCCGGAGGATGTGTCTTACCGCGTGAGGCCTCACGCCACCGTAGCGGGGATGACAAAACTTCCCGGACAGATCAGATATCCATTCATCTGTCTCATTCAGGGCGGCAAATCCCTCCTATGTATGATATGATTGGCCTACAGGTCACGTTGCCGGGTGGCAGCCGTATGCGCTTCATGCTCTAGCACATACTTTCTAGGTTGGATATGTATTCTGTATAGATCCTGCACTGCATGTCATATCGACATATATAAGATCTAGATATTTCTGGATCCTGATCGGTCCGATATGTGCAAACTTTGTTCAGGTTCACCTGCGTCACACGAGTTTACACCTCACCCCAAAACCGGCGTTGAGACAAGAATAGGCGCAACTCGGTGAGCAATCTCGTGGGCTAGGAAGGTACCAGGTACCCGAAGTAAATTGTAGACCACGAATGGGATTGATGAGCTATTAGGCAGCTCCAACCAGCTGAGAAGCGCCGTCAGTCAAACAGTTTTGGCCCAACAGTTGTTAAAAATAGACTCTCCAAAATAGTTAGTTAACCCTCTGTTGTGGTACAGAGGGCCATCTGTAGTGCCGATTTCCCGCTATACTGCCCGTGAAATCGCTTGGCATATGTGGGAACAACCAGTAGTGGCAATATGCGGAGTAGTGCCGGCTAAAGTGTCGTTTTTTTTGGCTGGCACATACCGACATTATAGAGGGACCACTACTGTATGCCGCGTGTGCGTCTTGCCGGCAACAGCGAGAGCGTGGTGAACGATCAGAGCGCGTCATGGAAACTTAAGGTGCTATCATTGCAGGAAGAAAATACTCAAATGTCTTGCTTGGCTATGGCCAATCCAGGGACTGCCCCATGTCTATCCACGGTATAATTAAGGGTCTCAACTCGTTGGCGTGCCTTTTGCTAGCCTGCACGCGACGAGCTGCAACCGAGACTGTCCTGGGGTGCTCGTTTATATTTTTCTACAATCCCCTACTACCCATTCCCGACCCAGACATGCCCCATTCTCTCTATAATACACAATAAACATCACTTTGTGTGTTGCTTTGTTTTCTTGCGTTGGCCGACAAATCTATGTTCATTGCAGACCTGTTGTGTAGCCATAACCCTTTCGGAACCCCATGTAAACCGACCGGAAAGAAAGGCGACGAGCGCGACATAATCAAGCATCTAAGAAGAGCATCCAGCAGGAACGGCATCGTCGTGCTGTGTTTGTCTTGCAGCTCCCTGCATTTCAGGTCGGTGGCTTCTCCTGCCGCAGGAGCTCGGATTTCTTCTTGTGACCGATGTTGGAATTGTCACTTTTTTGTTTTTTTTTTCGCTCTGAAGTTCCAACGGGATAAGACAGGATAAGACACTTTTTGAGCGCGCAAAGGCTTCTTTGGCCATAACATGTCATACTATCAAATACGTGGGGTAGCCCAAGCCTCGATCTAAATGCCCACCCTGTTTTTTCCCCTGGGCAGTAGCGGCTTGGACGAATGTGATAAATTTCGAGGAACCGTGAGGTGTGAGGGAAAGGACGCAGGGGCATCAGCTTCGCTAGGAGACAGCACCGATCTCTTCTAGTTGATTTCTCATTACTGGCGTGGAGCCATAAGAAGCTCGTGGAGACAGGAAAGGAGACAGGAAAGGAGTGAGAGCCTGGGGGCGAGGCTCACACAGAGTTCGCTTCCTCCCAGCACTGCTGCTGTGCTCTCTTCTGGACCTTTTTCTACGGAACGTACAAAGAACGTTCTCCCAGATGTTCTACTTTTCTATGGAGCTTAAGGCGCTTGTGTCCAGAGGAAGAACGTTCCATCACCGAGAGCGTTCTTGTGATACTAAGTATAAACTAGGTAGATTCTACAGATTCTCTTCTCCACTCAGAACATTCCGTTCAAGAGAATATTCTCGTGGCCTATAGACCGAAACTCTGCGGGCTATCTTACGGAATCTATTGCCAGTTGTACTGACACTCTAATACATTAACCCACCCTGAATAGTCGTATATGCAGACCTCAAGACGGCCGAAGGGTGACGATAAAGTTCAGCCTAAAAGACCGGGAAAAGGGGTCGAAGATGCGGTTATTCGAAACAAAGATATGAGGCCATAGATTCCTCCACACCTCGCAATAATGAGGGTGAAGTGCCTCATTGGAATAAATACAATCCTATGATGGAGCTCACAACAGTGAGAGCTCGAGAAAGGGTATGTACCTACGTTATACCAGTAGCAATCGCCCTTCATGTAAGGACGCAGGGGCATCAGCTTCGCTAGGAGACAACACCGATCTCTTCTAGTTGATTTCTTAGTACTGGCGTGGAGCCATGAGAAGATCGAGAAAACAGGAAAGGAGACAGGAAAGGAGTGAGAGCCTGGGGGCGAGGCTCACACAGAGTTTGCTTCCTCCCAGCACTGCTGCTGTGCTCTCTTCTGGACCTTTTTCTATGGAACGTATTACAAAGAACGTTCTTCCAGATCTTCTACGTTCCTATGGCGCTTAAGTCGCTTACAGCTATATTGTCCAGAGGAAGAACGTTCCATCACCGAGAGCGTTCTTGTGATACTAAGTATTAGCTAGCTAGATTCTACGGGTTCTCTTCTCCACTCAGAATACTCCGTTCAAGAGAATACTCTTGTGGCTGATAGACTGAACTCTGCGGGCTATCTTACGGAGTCTATTGCCAGCTATACTGACACTATCATCACACGAGCGCGTTATTGATCGTAATTATTTTCTTGCTCCATTCCGCGTGGTTGGAGAACGATTTGCCCCAACGGCGAAAGAATAGAGGCCAACGTGCCATTGATAAAATCTGTTATTACTACAAGCAACGTATCAATACATGCGCCATGCGTAATAATGTATGTGATAATCAACGCATTCGCTCTACCGCGCCGGTACATGTCGAAGCATCTCGTCTGATAGGTATTGCTATGCCTCAAACGTGAGACTCCGGCGCTATAGGGAGCAGGTGCGTTCCGCGGATTCGTTGTCTAAACAAACGGACATTTGAGACCAGATGGGCCCTGCTGGCCACCCGTTGCACGACACGATGGCGTCGTGCTTAGCGAAGCGGGTCAGCATCTACATGATCTCCGCCCACCCAATAAGCTATGTCGACGGAATACTGGTCTAAACCGAGGTAACTCCCCGAAATGCCGAGATGCGTTTTGAGGGGAAACGGCGAGCCTTGAGTAAACACACGTATGCTCGGAACCACGCATTGTTTCCACTATACGCGACGTATCGACGACCAGCGGCGAGCGCAAGCACTGGTTGATGTGGAAAATCACAAGGCGTGGCTGGGGCATCTGCTAGCGGCGATGTGTCCGCCTACTTCCATATGCACTCCTTTCGTGTAAGAGGCTCTTGTGATAAAATTACTGGCGCGTACGGCAGCAGGAGCGATCATGAAGAGCGCAAGATGAAACACGGAGACGATAACCACGCGTTGCATCTGGTCGACCACGCGTACACGGCCCCCAAGCGTCGAACAGACAACAGCACCACGACTGTGCGATCGCTAGCGGGTTGCCACTGCCGTTGGCATTCCAAATAGTCCCCCCACATGCACACCGAATTACGTCTAAAGCATACCAGTACATACAAGAAAGTTTGGACGAGACCACGCAGCGCCCAGGTAGGTGGCAAATGACAACCAAAAAAACACAATGAAGTTTGGGCACGAGTAGAACCACATACTGGGGCAGAAGGCCTCATCCAATCCAATACTTGGAATGAATGATCGGCGGCAGCGCCAAATAATATCGTAGAAAACGCCTTGCGTCGGGACACACTTGTGGCACCCTCTACAGTGCTGAACGCGGGGAGCTGTGAACCCTTTTGGGATTGCTTCTACTGGACAGCCATAAAAAGTGACGATTACAGAATGAACCGGTCCCACGAAGCAGCCCGGGTTGCTGGGTAGGGTGCGCGTACTGAACGCAACGCGTTATGGTGCATGCTACGGTAAAAGTGCAGTTTTTTTTCTGAGGCTGCTCGCTTGAGAAGCTCTATACCTCACCCAAAAATCGATTTGGAGAAAAATAGAAGTGCTCCTCGATGAACAAACTCATGGCCTAGGTGTATAACAAAGGATAATGCCAAAAGGGACTGGAACTCCCATGATTTAGGGTTGAGAAGCTGTTACGGTATCCCCTTTCCCCTGCTGTGGCGTTACGATTTATAACGGTTGCCCCCCTTTTACCTGGCAGGCGTTATCGCCTGCCTGAACGAACGCCCCCCCCCCCCTTAGGCAAGAATACATTGGGCGGACAGCAAGCAATCAATAAAAGATATTCAACATCCGATCAATCCTAGTGTAATCGGTTCGGAGAGCCAGAGGCACCCCTGCATAGCAGTATTCGGTCCCTAGGTCTGTATTGCACCAGCTTACTACCCTGGCATTGTCGTCTGCTATTTTCTACATTCTAAAGTTGTACTGCCTTTTGCGCATTCAGAGTAGGCCGAAATTTGGCATGCACAGTTCCGTCCCCTTGATTGCGCGACTCAATAGTTTGCCGTTCTCCTGCTTTGAGTTATAATTTCAATTTCCTATATCCCCACTACTACATTCAGTGAGCTGCGTCGCGTGGGTACGTAGTCAACAATCTGCCCCCTTTCGTTATCTCGGCTCGAAGTGCTCCGCGCCTTCACCCTGGGCCGGGTGGCAGGTTTTGGTGACTTGTATCTGGATTTTCATTTCCGTAGCAGAACGTTTCTTTTCGCCTGGCTACTCATAACTCATAATGAAATAGTGATACGATCGACACCGCTCTCCCAAGTATGGGTATTCGTTTTAACAGTTTAGCTTTCTAATGATTCTAGGTTGCTCTTTAGGCTTTCACGTACCAGCATGTTCAGACTTTTGGTGTCTGCTTCGCATTCTACAGTGTCTACGCGTTCCGTTGCCTTTCACGTACTGGTTAGTCGGACGTTTGCAGCCTGCTTCGCCTTGCACCTGTCCGATTGGTTTATTCCTTGCAAGTTAGAGGTGTGGTCCCCGAGTGGGTTGTGAAGCGCCGCACCTTCGATCCATTCGGGCGATATCTCCGGATGGGTATAGTTCCACCTGATCATTCTATGGATCTGCACATACGGCCTTTAGGGTGGGCTAGTGTTACGGTATCCCCTTTCCCCCGTTGGGGAGGTATGATTTATAGCAGTAGTCCGCCTTTCACCCAGCAGGCGTTATCGTCTGCCTGAACGAACGGCTCCAGTCCCCCTTTGGTAGGAAGGAATTGGACGAACACCAAGCAATCAATACAAGACATGCAACATCCAAGCCACCCTCGTGTGAGTGATCGGTACAGAGCCAGAGGGATCCCTGCATAACAGTATTAGTCGGTCCCTAGGTCCATACTGCCATATCTTTTACTACAAAACCCCGTCAGTCACAAAACGTTTCAGCCCAAAAATGCCAGATCTATCGTAGCCACACGTCTTCTAGGAGCTGTACGATTCGCGCACAACATGCCGAAACCCGTACTACTTCTACATGCTCCTCCTAGATGGTGTACCAGGTAGTATTTTTGGTCGATGTAAATGGGCCCTTAAAATGCCACGGTAGTGGCCAACGGGCTACAGTAGTAGTGGTCCCTGTACAGCGCCGGTATGTGCCAGCCGGAAAAGCCAGCACTATATCGGCAACCGACACTACTCCGCATACTGCTACTCCTGCGGAATCCCATCTATGCCAAGCGATTTCACAGGCACTACAACCGCGACCGGCACTACTCAACCGGCATTGTAGAGGGACCACAAGTGTATCGTTAAAATACTAAACCAATCACTAAATCCAGGGTGCGCTATGCAACAGAGCAATACGAGATACCAGCTACAGCACAACCTGTTGCTGCAGCCATCGAAAACGGAATGCCTCCACCCAAGGGGAACACCCTCGCGCAAGACACATATGACCTCCTTCAGGAAGCTGTCTTGTATCGCACACAAATAAAAAAAGGAAGGTGAGCAAGAGCTAGAGCCGTCTGAAACGAGGATACGTGCAAATCTTAACGCAAGTCTACGACCGACACCCATCACACACCACACGAGGGCTAAAGCTGGAATCGTTTGAGCCAAGGATACGTATAAAACATTAACGCCAAAGTACGACCGACAACCACAACACACCACGGAGGGTTAAAAAGCACGAAGCTGAAAAACAAAACTCACTTACTCGACTCGCCAAGCCCTCAGCCTCCGGACTATAACGCAACAACACTGACAACGACCACGACAATAACCCCTCAATCGCACAACCTCCCAAGTTACCACCAGCACGCACGCGCACACTACGCAAACAATGCACCGGCGCGTGTGAGGCGTGCTGGGGTGTGTGTGCTCATATTATGCATGGCCGAAGTAATAAGACTATATATCCTCGCGGGGGGGGGTCACAAGCAATCATCGTCGAACCCAAGATTAGAAACGCCAGACTGATCCAACGGGGTCGTAGGTGCCCCTAAAGACATCCACTGTTGCGCGTGGATCGTCCCCCCCGATGTATCCGGCATCAGCTCGTCGATCACGCCCGGTGCAGCGCTACGCCCGGCTACGCTTTCGGGCGGAGGCATGTTCGTGGCCGGGGGCAGTGGAACAGGCGGGGGCAAGGGCGGGGGCAAGGACTGGGGCTGTGGAATGGACGGAGACGAGGGCGGGAACAGGGGTGGCGGTTCATCCGCCCCCCCTCCAACATCAACTAGTATCTCGTCGTCGTCGTCGTCGTCGTCGTTGCCATCTTTTTCTCCGATGCTTCGATGGCTAGCAGGCGGCCACGGGGCGGGCGGAAGCCGTGCATCGGGGGCACCGTGCTGCCCCAACCCCGGCGTTGGCGTCAGTAGAGTTGGTGGCGGCCGCGGTATAGGCTTCCGTAGCGTCGACGGCGGCGGCGGTCGCGGCGCCGGCGGTAGGGGTGGGGGCCGGGTGTACCGTGCAGCGGCAGCAGCAGCGGTGGCAGAGGCAGCGGCCGCGGCGGCAGCGGCGGCAGCAGCAGCAGGAGGAGGAGGAGGAGCAGCAAGACGAGGAGCAACGGCAGGAGGAGGAGCAGCAGCAGGACTAGGAGCAGCAGCAGGACGTGCAGCAACGACACTAGGGGGAGCAGCAGCACGAGGAGCCAGAGGAGCACGAGGAGCGGAAGGAACAGGAAGAGGTGGAGGACGAAAAGAAGAAAACCGAGGGGGACCGAAGCTTCCAGCGATTTGGGGCGGCGGGAAGAAGGGAATGTGGCCGTGGATGTGCGGCGCGCCCTGCCCATGAAGCCTCCCCACGTTGAGGAGCATATCCAAGCCGGCGCGGCTGCCGGCATGGGCACCACCGCCACCGACACCGACACCACCTCGTTCTCTACCGAAGCCCCCTCTAGTACCGCCGCCTCTAGCGCTGCTGCTGCTACCCGCGCCACCTAGAGCCCCCTCACCGGCACCCCTGCCGGCGCTACCCCCGCCGGCGCTTGCACCGCTGCCGATACCACCACCACCGCCGCCACCAACACCACCGCTAATCCCGCTGCTGCTGCCACCGCCACCGCCACTACCACCGTCACCACCACTACCTCCACCACCGCTAGCTCCGCCGCTGCTAGCGCCGCCTCCGCTACCGCCACCACCACCACTACCACTACCGCTACTGCCAGCGCCGCCACCACCGCCACCTTGGGTTCTCTGGCGGCGCTTTTTCCCGCGTTTAAACGAACAAGAAAAGTACGAAGACGGAGCCGATCCAGAAGAAGCGGCGGATGGCGTGCACGACGGCGGCCCCTTTGGCGGCGGCCTTCTCCTCGGCGGTGGCTTTTCCGTCACTCCATCCCCCGCCCCTTCCCCCAGTGCTTCGGTCTTCACGCGGGCGAAACCCTGGTCATCCTCCGCGGGGGCAAAGCGGTGGTCCTTTCCCGTGTACGACGACGACGACAGCGGCTGTCGGGACCCTGCAGCCGGAGGCGGCGGCGGCGGTCGCATGTGGAACGGCCTGGGTTTCGCCTGCTCCTGCGCCTGTTCAGGTACACCTGCCCCCCCCCCCTGCGCGTCTTTTCCCTATATAGAGATGGCGTTCGGTAATCAAGGGGAAACACGATACGAGGAAAACATAGGCGACGGTAGACGGGGTAAGCTGCTGGGCAGTCGTGCGCTTGGGAGAGGGGGTTACTTGTCGGGCGCCGTCGAGCGGGATGTCGTCTGGCACATTCCATAGCGAGAAGCGAGCAACATATGCGTTTGCGCGACACACGTTTTGGCGTTTCCTCAGAGTGCCACAGGAGGGGGGTGGGGGGAACTCATTGTATCATGCATGGCCGTAATAGATAGGACCATAGACCTTCGCATCACTACAACGCCGAGACGGAGCACGTACGGGTTTCACCGACCAGGCTGACATTGCTTGCACCAAGCGCGAAACGCCGTGAGATGTACGGCGAGTTGGATGGAGGGTGAGCTGCATCCTACTAAGAACCGATTGTGAGGAGGACTCCGGCACCGTGTCCGTACTTTCTTGCGTACGGATGACAGTATCGAATTGCTTGATTTGCTTTCCGGTGTGCCCACTTCCAGATACAGCAGTGGGTGTATAATGCTGATAGAGCGGGGGGGGAAACTTGAAAGGCGCTGTTAAGTGGGATCTGGTCTGGTGCATTCCGTAGCGACGAGCGGGTTTTCGCGCGACACGTTTCCGTGTTTCCTCAGAGTACCACGTGGGGGAGAGGGCGGTAGTGTACACGAAGCGGGCGGGTGGGTACGGAGAGGGAGTCTATCGGGATGGAGGTGGTCGACGGGTTGTTCAAACAATAAGCACCAAAACACACCAAAATCAAGACCATGATACCTGAAAAACGTAGAAATGCCTTGAGTTTTGCTACTATACCAAAGAAGAGGGACCTTATTTTTATCGGGTTCATGACAGGAGTTCTATACCTTACCGAAAAATTAACCTTGAGAAATTGCACGCGCAACCCGATAAACGGTAGCAATCCCATGGGTTAGGCATAAAACGGGCTAAAATTGCAAAACACACCTGGCACACAATAAAATAGGGCTTCAAATAATGTGGGTGCCGCCTCAGTTAAGCAGCCCCGTCAGTCAACAATGCTTGGGCTCAAACGGCATTTCTCTACCATGGCACGGCTCCTGTGGGAAACGTACTACATATTTGCACAAATGCTGTGCCACATCGTCGTCGAACTATCATCTATCGTATCTCCGTGGTGGCTCGATTCAGCATTATTTCGCACTCGCCTTGGATGCAGCAGCCGCTGCGGGGTGTCCAGGCGGAGGCGAGAACGCCCTGGCCATCGGGGGCATCCAATCCTTCGGCGCGTCCGGTATTGGCTCATTGGGTGAAGCCATGAACAGGCGGAGCCGCATGAGATTCTTGTGAAGCACTATCTGGAGGCTATGGTCAACGGGGGCAGGCGGGCGTGGGGTGAGGTGCGGGCGGGCGGGTGGGCGGGCGGGGTGGGGGAGGGGGTGGTGACGACGACGGGTATAAAAAACTGCGGACATTTGCACGAGAACATCTGCAACACCCACAGAGAGGGAAGCCATGCAGAGGCAGAGTCGCATGAGGTTCTTGTAAAGCTCTAGTCCGGAGGCTAGGGTCGGTGACGGCATGCGGGAGGGAAGGGGAGGACGACGACGAGGATGCGGGTATCCATACACGCGGACACTTGTACGCGAACTTCTGCAACACCGACAGAGGCCGCGCGAGTTCAACTGCAAGCGACGACGACAATGACGGCGGCGACCGCGCTATCAACGATGACAGGGACGACAATGGCGATGATCATCATTCTCACCCGCGCGGTACGAGCCAACAGCCATCCCCCTCGACAGCAAAGCAAATCGGTGACCGTTTTCCGTGGGACCGGAACGGCGTTGTTGTTACCGAATTATGTGCCTAGGCGCGAACGGTGCCCGGGACATTGTACAGTAGGCACAGCAGCCCACTACGTAAGCCGACCTCCCCGGTGGTCTACGGCAGAGGGATGGATCTCGTACTGCCCCTCCGAGCGGTAGACCTTATATACCGCATACTGCGATAGAGGAATAGACCCATCTACGGCCTGCCTGAGCAGTAGGTCTGGTAGCATGTGCCTGGTAGCATATGGCACCATACAACCACTTCGGCATGAAGGTCCAACGCCCGAATGGGTAGGGTGGACCGTAACTGGACCAAGTCCGGCGGAAGGCCATCTCCCATGGCCAGGGGTTTTGTTAGTGGGTGAGCTTGCGCAAGTCCCACACTACCCGGAAAGATGACATTCCGGGTGGCTATCTCCACCGAAACTGACCCTCAGGGGACAGGCCGGGTCGACATACACACGCATCCGTATACAACGGCAGCTTGCGCTGCCGGGGTTGTAACGAAGACCACTGACAGGGACAGCTTACGCTATACTCACAATGGGACCCGAAGGGTGCGCCAGCTAGCGTTGGGCTGCGAAAGCAACTGAGTTAAATCGACAAACGACGCGTATGAAAATACGTGGAAGTGTGGTGAGCTCAAGCTTTATTTTTCCCCATCCGCCGGAGGATAAAAAAAAAAAAAAAAAAAGTCAACGTGCATTGCAACGACAAAACGCCCGTGTCGAGTGAATCTCAGATCCATGGGCTGAAATGCTGACATATTCGCTTCGTACGCTGGGCTATGAGAGCTGTCAAGAAGTCCGTGGAGGAGCATCTTAACTCGTAATAGGTTTACTAAGAAGGTTTATGCGCTACTGCGCATCGCTGAACCAAAGCTATCACCAACCATTGGACACATAAGGGTTGATCGGATGCCATGTGTACTCGTATTATATACCTGGTAGACGGAGGGTGCTATGCGCATTTAGCGGGCATAAACATCATATAGCAGCGGTAGATATTGCTAGGCGCTACGCTTTTCGGGCGGCATTCACCGCTACGCTTTTGCTAGCACAAAAAAAAACATGTGAAGTGAACAGGTCCATGATTGATGATTGCAGGTGGTGCACACTTACACAGTCGGATCGGTCAGTCGAAAACGGCGACTGAAGCCCAAATCGGGCTTCTTAAACGGTCGAAGAATAGTTTTTTGTTACTCAACCTTTTTCGATTGACTTTTTCGACTGGCTCTCAGTCGAACAAGTCAGTCGAAAACGTTGTTTTGAACCCGTCGCATCGCTCATCTCACCAAAAAGCACACACCTACACGCCCACATACCCATATCACACACCAGTATACAACAGCGCTGACGCTGGCTTGGCTGCTATCACTGTTGCTGCTTCTCGCCGTAAGTCACCGTGGCGCAGTCCTAGCTCCGCCCGTCAGCAGCGTGTATTATACGATGGCAGCAGCGCGCGGTATCGATGTCATTTTGCCAACAACGGCTGCGCCTGCTGTAGCTATCTATGGCGGCTCTCGGCTGAGTGAACGCCACGAACGTAGCTTTGGCGGCTTCCGGCTAAGTCCAACGCCACCAACCCGCATGGACGAGGGTTCGTCGCGCGCGAAGCAGGCGTTGCTCGCGGAGGACGCACGAAGCAGAGCTTCCAATCGACTTTCGACTGCCGAACAGCACGTACTCCCTCAACACCAATCGCCTCCAGAAAGGGCACGAAAACTATAAATCGACTCGACTGACGATGAGAAGGAGGCCCAGAAGAATCCAGTCGGAAAAGGCCCTTTCGACTCGCGGATCCGACTGAATAAGAATCGGCCTAAGAGTCAGTCTCGTTCGGGGGGAATTTTAGATCGAATTTGAGGTTGTTTTTTTAATCGCAAACACTCGACCGTGTGGCTCTCGGCAACACTTGTGCTCTTATCGTGTCTTCTTGCTTGCGTGGTCGCCCTCTTTTCGACACGAAAATACCAAGTACTGCTATATGTATGTACTTTGACATTTTGGTGCCCTGTGCAGGGTCGATAGCAGCCTGTTCTGCTGTGCTTGCCATACGTAGACACTATTTCTGGCTATCGGAGGTTCGTGCCTGCGTGCTGTGAGCAAAAGAAGCACTGGGCAGGTTCAAAAACAAAACAAAAAGGAAAAAGGAAGAAGAGAAAAAAAAAGCAACCCATGCGTGGTCCATGGATCGATCCGGAAAACATCGTTTCCCCGTTGGCAACGTTACAGCTAGAAACCTGTTTTTGGGGACAACTTACTTGGAATTAGTATACGGAGGGGTTTGGGGCTCCACAGGGGAGCTGGGATCTGAGACTAGGCTGAGAGGTCACAGAACTGCCGAGGACGGCCTCCCAAGGCACAGACGTTAGAGACAGCAGTCTATACCTATCACGTGCCATGATCTTAAGCTCTTACGCATGTACGAGCATGCCGTAAGCTCTCCGAAGATGTCTCGTTCTCGACGACAGCACGACGAAATACGTGAGCGTGCCGTGATTACGTATGATAGCCTTCAGGCAAGAACAGCGAAAATCAGCTTAAGGTGGCCGAGTCTTGTCGACGAGCGCAACGACAGCTACTATGAGAGAAATCCAACAGGACCTACGACTCATCCTGTTCCCAACGCACCTACACGCTCAATAGCATCAACAACGATCCTCGATGCGATCTGAGGATATGACCCTATAGGCCGCTGTTGCGTGCTGGGGGTGTTTTTACTGTTTTGTACGTCAAAAATTCAAAAACCAAGCGCAAAGGTGTCCTCACGAAACTGCGTCGGCCAGCTCGCCCTGTTCCTGCTTCTCGCGGATGAGCATCATCAGGTCGGCATTCAGCTCCAGCAACTCGTTCTCGTTCATCGACATAGTTTGCGGTGGTTCCAGCCATATCCCTGAGCTGTGAGAAGGGTCGAGAGTTGAGTAGGTGAGCAGGGCTGCACAACGCAGAAATTGGGAGTTGTAAAGACTTGGGAAGCACCATGGTTAGGGCCGCCAAACGTCTCAAAACGCAGCAAAACGAGCCTGTCGGCCCCGCAGCACCAGGCAAGGCGCAGCAGCAGCAAGCATGGTGGTACGTGCAGCCAGGGTTCTCAGTGGCCAGTGCCGTCACTTCTCTGGAAGGTGAGTAATTGTGTAGGCATTGCGCTCTGCTTGCGTCCGGATGGACCATTGCACAGGTTGCACTCAAAGTTTGCCTATCTGCAGCTTGCTGTGCTGCTACTGCTGTTGCGCGGCTATTAGCTACTACAGATCGAGATAGTACACCTCCTGAAGTGCATGTTGCTGCTGGTATCCTGTCTGTCCGTATACGAGTACAAGCATCCAAGACAACTCGTGATGCGGCAATCGGTAAACAGTAGTCCGGCAATCACGCTTTCAATTGGGCGCAAGATGCTGGCGCATGTGAAGACCCCCGGTCTCTGGTCTGGCTTTAAATTTCCAGTTCCTTATTTCCGCGATGATTAGACTACGTACATACCTATTGTTTGTTGTTGTTGTTGCCTCACATTAACTCGCATAATGAAGTCCGTGGTCACAGGACACGCTCCAGTCACTCTGGAGCTGAGGAATACCCCAGGGAAAAACACAAACAACCCAAGGTGGTGCACGCATATATCACAGCTGACGCAATTCATGCCTCCACCAGAAACATATAAAAGTGAAATCGGGAGTCAGTCTATACCAGGTACTGGTCACCTGTACCGTCAAAAGAGTCCGTTTCACAGCGCCAGATCTGGTACACAGAACACAGCATTACCGGACACTAGTAATATTGACAAGCACCTATCAGGTATAAGGAAAAGGGTGCTGGTGATAAGAAAGGCAGGCTGACATAGCATATCCCCCGTACGAGCGTACGTTGTCTGCATGATAGAGCCGCTGCTGGGTGCTGAATTATGAATGGGGTTATGCGTTATGCGAGCGCAAGCGCAAACGAGCGCTGAATGTAAGTGTATATTTGCATTTATTGCGAGTTTTCTAATTTACACCACGCCAATAATATGGCCCCCTTTCGAGATTGCTGTTGGGACCGCCGGCCGGAATTCTACTTTTCATCGAAACGCACACAAGCTGACGATAGTTAAATAATCCCGTTGCGGGAGTTCATAGCGGCAGCTATAATATCTCAGGCCCCCTCCGTGCGTCTCCCTTGTCCCGACTCCTGGCAGGCGCTGCGGCGGTCCAGCTCGCAGCCCGCAGCAACAGGCCCAACACCCCCACCACTACCACGCCCCGCCGGCTCCGACACCTCCGGCACCGTTTCCGTCGCGACGCCTCGCCACGACAGCAGCAGCAGCGCCATCATCGTCGTCATCGTCGTCGCTGTTGCCGTTGTCGGATAGCTGGGTGCTGGTTCAATCGCCCCTGGCTCGGCTGGTGCTGACGCTGGGCCGGCGGCGGGAGCACGCGAGGTTCGTGCGGGTAGCGATAACGGCCGTCTCTGCGAGAACGTTGAGTGGCGGTGCTCACTGCAAACCTTGGGGAGACGTCCGTTTTAGCAATCCCTCCGCCCGAGGCAGCTGCAGCAGCAGAAGCAGCAGCAGCAGCAGCGGTGGTGGTGGTGGCGGCGGCGGCGGCGGCGGTGGCAGCGGCGAGGGAAGCCAAGAGGGCGTCGGGCTTGTCGAAACAACCGCGGCAGCAGCAGCGAACGTAGGTGATGGCGGGGGCGGGATAAGTGCAACCCGCTATGTCGGCGCGCGCTGGAATGGTAGCCGTGCCACCGCGATCGGGTCGTCGGGGCGCGGGAGGTTACGGGGGGGGCGCGCAGCAAGTGGCAGCAGTGGAGAGAGCAGCAACAGCGGCAGCAAGAGCAGCAGCAGCCGGCGTGTGGGAGACGGGGGAGACGGGAAAGCGACCGACAAGGTGTGACGGCGGCGGGTCCCTTCGGGGTGTGATTCCTCCTAGATTTTGGGCAAAAACCGCCCCATGTATATACCGGTAGTCGCGCTTGTATGAACCGGTAGTAAATGCCGGGATAGTGGCACCTGGTTTACTTCAATCAGGTGGGAACAATGTAGCAACAATGCACGTTACTCGTGTGTGCTGTCCAAGAAACAGAATAGCAGCCGTCAACGGACGTCAACTATCAATATGCTTTGACGGCTGTCGGGCTTGCATGTCGCTGACTCTAGCGCCAGCTCCAAGATGGCCACTGCGGCAGCACTCTACTCTACAGGGTGGAGCTATGGTGTAGTAGTAGTAGCAGTGATAATAGTATTAATAGCAGCAACAGGAGTATCAGTGGTATAAGGGCAGCATGTACTAGTAGTAGTAGTGGTGGTGGTAGCAGCGACAGCAGTCGTATAGTGGTGTTTATATTTATAGTATAGCGCATGTCACAGCATCACAGCATCACTGCTTGTGACTGCCAGCAATATAGGAGCTAGCGCTGCCGTGCTACACCGATCGCAATGACGCAAAAATGCTATCGGTACGTACGTACCAGGTACAGTATATGCGTCGAAAAAGCATCAGTACCAAACGAAGTTTCAAAGTTTAGCGGCAGAGCTCCGCCTCTCTCTCTTTAATAAAACTCTTTTTTTTTACTGAGCATTTGCTTTTTTGGTTATTTGGTTGGTCTACTCGACTATTTCGGACTGATATTTTCGTATGTACCTGGTATATGGTTTTGATTTTTGTGTGAAGGAACCAGGTATTTTACTATTTGGTTGCGCAACGTAACTGCCTCGACACTTGATTTTATTGTTTTTATCGTGCAGGAGTCTTCTCGAGTCTGGACCGTCCCCAACATCATCACCGTCGGAAGGATTTGCTTCTGCCCTGTCCTCGCGGGCCTCATCGTCACATCTCAGCACGAACTCGCTCTCGCCGGTGAGAAAAATCCCAGGAAAATCCCAGGAAAATAATTGGCTGATGGTGACAGCACCGAAGAGGCGCAGGGGGTATTCCTTGCGCGACTGCGGAGCATTCTTGTTTGTGTCTATTCCCTTTGCAGAGTAACGTTGCGGTACTGTACCAGTGTTGTGTAGGACGGTAAATACGGTGTTACGCCCTACAGAAGCAGCAGTAGTAGTGGTAGTTGTTTGTGGGTGTGCTTGTGGTCGACGTCGCTGTCCGACCATCTCACGATTCTCAACTATTTGTTTTCAATTCGTCTCTGCAGGGTTGCTAGCGGCGAGCTTGACGGACTGGCTCGACGGTTACATCGCACGGAAGTGGAACCAAAAGGTACGCACATGAGACAAATCACGGTCTGGATGGTCTACTTTCAATAGTATTATATATCCCATGTCTGTCGTTATAACTCGCTGTGCGAGATCTGAGTATCACAGATCCAACCCAGAAAACATGTGCTAGATCGTTGTAATCAGCTCTCACTCGACATCATCTATAGGCCATGCAAATCATATAGACGAGGGACCTATCTGCCCTGACAAGTGTCAATGAATAGGATCTGATCTATCCGACGCGTGAAAAGGTGATAAACGCCTTCCACGTACGGCAACACTGACCTGCAGAACTGTAACCCCAAGCTAACGGTACGCGCGCATCACTACGTACTGCAGCAAGGACGACAAACATTGACACGCACTCTTGGACATAGTAGCCTCTATCATGTCAGTGGGGGGAGAGATAACAGCTACTAAACCGTGGCGTCCTCCAGTCTCGAGCGCAAGAGGTGTCCCACAAAAGCTGCGGCATTTTTTGTAGGGCGGCAGTGCTGTGCCGCTGAGTCGCTCGGCCGTGGCGGCTGTTATTTACTGCTGATCAACGACCCGTTTATGGTAGACTCCCCTTACCCTCCTTCTCCATCCTCTCCACCCGCCGCCCCATCTCTTTCGCCTAAGAACCAACCGCCCCTTACCCTCCGCCTCCGTCCCTCTCACTCTCCCGTCGTGCCCTCCGCATTTCCTGTTCCGTCCGTTTCCCTTCGCGGTGCCTGCTGTCGCCATTGTGCTGTCGCAATTGTGCCGTCGTGATCGTCATCTTCACTATTTATCGCCGCTGTCGTCATCATCGTCATCATCACCATCACCATTTCCATCGTTATCATCATCATCGTTATTATCGTCATTATCGTCATCGTCGTCATCGTCATCATTATTATCATCATCATCGTCATCATCACCATCATCATCATCACCACCACCGTGTCCATCGTTATCATCATCGTCATTATCATCATCATCATCATCATCATCGTCATCATCATCATCGTCATCATCGTCATCATCATCGTCATCATCGTCATCATCATCATCATCGTCATCATCATCATCATCATCATCATCATCATTACCATCGTCATCATCATCATCATCATCATCACCATCACCATCATATCATTATCATCATCATCATCATCGCCATCATCATTATCGTCATAATCTCCATCACGATCACCACCATCATCACCATCATCATCGTCATTACGATCATCATCTGTACCCGCTATAGTCGGTGTTGGGAGGGTTCTTAGACCCCCTGGCGGACAAGATTATGGTTACGACGGTGGCTTTGGCGTTGGGGCAGCAGGGGATCGTACCCGCCACTCTCGTGGTGAGGAGGAAGCGACGGGGGGGGGGTGCTCGTTCCATGCATGATCGTAGCCGTATGACCATAGACCGTCGAAAGGGGGGGGGGCAGAAAGTAATGGAAAGGAGGGGAAAGGGATTGAGGAGAGGGAGGGAGGATTATTTGGAGGCATGTAAGGTCCGCGTTGGGCCGTGCTGCCGTAAGCGTCACCCCTCCCTTCCCCTCCTCTCCCCTTTTCATTTGTCTTGACGCGGTGTATGACCGACCCTCCTGCGTCCTTGCTTCCTTCCTTCCTTGCTTGCTCGCTCGCTTGAAAATCGAATCGATTCCTTCCTCTCCCCTTCCTTTGTTCCCCCCTCCATCCCCTCCTCCCTCTCCCCCCCCTCCCCCTCCCCCGCCCCTCTTCCCTCTGTCCCTTCTGCCCTCCCTCCCTCCCTCGCTCCCTCCCTCCTTCCCTCCCTCCCTCCTTCCCTCCCTCCCTCCCTTGCCTGCTTTCTTGCCACGGAATGCTCCAGGCGGTGATGGTGGGCCGCGACGCGCTCCTGATCTTGGGCTCGCTGGCCTACCGGTACAAGACGAGGAGAGACGGCGACGCGTTTTTCGACCCGGATTCCCTGGACTACAAGGTCACTCCGAGCACCCTGAGCAAGGCAAGCAAACCTGCTGCTTGTGTGTGCGGTGGCGGTGATGTTGGTTGGGGTGTACGTTGGTGGGGGTGGGGGGGTGTTGTTAATGTTGGTGTTGGTGTCGGTGTTCTTATTCTTGTTCTTGTTGCTGCCGACGTCGTTGCTGTTGGTGTTGCTGCTTCTGCTGCGTCTGTGCCCATTATGGTGTTGTTGCTATTGTCACTGTTGCTTTAGCCTGACATTATAAGCGCTTACTCCGTCACATCTCCTACCTACAACGGTAGTCCTCGATTGTTCTGTCAACCGTGGTACTCGATGTTTCTATCAACCATGGCCCTCGATATTTTTGTCAATCGTGGTTGTCGATCGCTCTGTCAAGCGTAGTCCTCAACGTTTCTGTCAACGTGGTCCTCGATCTCTTTGTCAACCATAGTCCTCGAAAAAAGTGTCAACCATGGGCGTCGATGTTTTTTGTTAACCATGGTCCTTAATCGTTAGGTTAACATGATCCTCAATGACTCCGTCAACCGTGGAAACTCGATCGCTCTATCAACCATGGCCCTCGGTTTTTTTTTTATGGACCATGGTCATCGATCGTTCCTTCTGTCAGGTAAACACCGTCCTCCAGTTCGGAACGCTCTGGCTGGGGCTGACGAACGCCGTCTACCTCGTGCCCGGTGACGCCATATTCTCTGCCCTCTGGTGAGGGATATTTATGCATATACATCGCGGGGGGAGGGGACGCGGGGGCGTAATCGCGGTGCTTTCGCGATGCCAGTTGTTCCCTGAGGCTAGCTGTGTTGTGGGGTGGAAAGGAAAAAAGAGGGAACAGCTCGGACAAATATAGCACATGTCGGACAGATCATGTATCCCCACTTTATGATGTAGAAAAATATCTGTTTGGTCTAACTCATGTTACCCAGTGGGAGCCGTACGATCTGCATGATCTAGCACACATTTCCTGGGTTAGATCTGTACTGCACAGATCCCGCACAATATCTTATAACGGCAGATACAAGATCTATCGATGATGATTTTGATGGTCTAGATCGTAGTATGTCTGAGGTGTGGAATACTGTACCGTAGTGGGGAAGGGGGGGGGGCATGCCTATCGTCACGCGTGGGCACGTGCCCCAGCGCTAAACGTCACGTAGGGCAGTAAAGCCGGTGGAGACTCGCGTGTGTGTATTTTTCCTGACACTGATCAGCCGACCCCGCCCCCCCCCTCTCCCCTAACTCCTTTCACCACACGCATCCTTACCGTGTACCCTCCAGGAACAACACGTTTCGTACCAAGTCGGCGTTACAGCCGGAAGAGACTTTTGTGTTCCTTTTTTTTTTTCATTGATCAGTCAAAACACCCCCCCTGACATTAATCAACCGACCCCCCCCCCCCCCCCCGCCCTGACATGAATGAGTCGCCCCCCCCCCGACGTTAATCACCCCCCGCCCCCCGTCCCCTAACCCCTTCCACCACACGCATCACCCTCCCTTGTGAAACCCCCCCGGGGGAATTTTCACTACTGCGTTTGCAGCGTGGGGACGGGGGCGGCGACTTTGGCGTCAGGAGCCAATTACCTGCTTGTCTCCGGCTTAAAACCAAAGGGAAAGATAGGGGAACGCCTCATGGTTCAAAGGGAACACCTTCAAGAGCGGTACCGCAAGAGGGAGGTTTTGGTGCGGGAGCGGATGGGCGTTGGGCGGGAGCGCATGCGGGCTAGACAGGTATGAGGGGTGGTTTGTTTTTTGTGGGTGTCTTAAGATGAGGGCGAGGGAAAAAGCCTGGTTATTTTTTTCTTTTTCTTGCTTTTCTTGTGCGTTTACTTTTTTGGCGAGTTTTTTTTTTGGGGGGGAGAGAATAAGATTTCTTGTTTGGGTTTCTCTTGTGTGGTTGTTTTCGACTGCAAGAGTTTTGGTGAGGGTCAGATTTATTTATTTCTTGTGTTTGGTTTAGCGAGAGTTCTTATTTGCGGGCGGAGACAAGGGGCCTAAAACAAAACTCACCTCCCTCTTCTCTCTCCTACGTTTTGTTACTTACAAGTCGCATTCTCGCCGTGCTCTCTGTCTGTCTGTCCGTCTATCCGGCTGTCTGTCCGTCCGTCCGTCCGTCCGTCCTGTCTGCCTGCCCGCCTGTCTCTCTGTCTCTGTCTCTGTCTCTCTTTTCCCCTTTCTGTCCGATTGTTTGTCGGCAGTGCGAGTTCAATGACAAGCTGAAGGCCAGGCGAAGGGTAGTGGCGGGTGCCCTGAAGGACCGCATCAATCGCGGCAGGCAGGGCACCGCCGTCACGGGAGCGGGTGCTAAGAGCCGTTTCAACAAAGGCGGCTAACAGCGTTGAGGTAAGTCGCCGTTGCACTACAGTACAGCACACTTACGTAACGAGAAACAGAAAAAATGACCCAAGCTGGATTTCCTAGTTGGAAAAGGGTGCGTTGTACACTAAATTGCGTATAACGTCTCCGGGATTTATAAGTGCCTGTAAATACGAGCGTGTAATAGGTATTTCTTATTATCTTGGCGGGAGCCGTTATACGGCACCGGGATTTATCATATTCCTGTAAACATCGGCATACCTTTTTTCTTATTAACTTGTCGGGAGCGTCGCGTGATACGATAGTGCAGTCCCAATTTGGGGGCAAATCACTTGAAAATAGGCTCAAATATAGGGTTCTGTACACTGCAGTACTAGAGGGGTTAAGAATATAGCGATTTTGGGGGAAATATTTTCTGCATGACGGGGCTCCTTAGGCCACTGTTTGTGGTACCCCGATGTAGGCCATAGATCTTAATTCAAACAAGATTCGCGTACAGTAAGGTATGTGTACACTGCATGTGGAGACGAATGTTGTTTCTGACAATTCCAAGATCGGAAAATCCACCGAAAAGGGGTGTTTCGTCCCGATCTCAGCCTGAGATCGGGACAAGGCATTTCTTCTCCAGATGTTGTCGAGTTCGGCCGCAAATTTGCCCCCGCGCGCACACACGCACAGAACAGCAGCAATTCGCGAAGATGCGGCAGCCCCCTGGGCCATTTGCGGAGCAGCTGCCGCTTGACCCTCGCACACCTCGATCGCCATGGTCTGTAGCGTGTTGTGGCGCTGCGGCGCGTTTGTGTGTGTCGTGTGTTTCGGCTTTTTGAAATCGTGCAACCACCCCTCTGAAAAATGCCAACGAACATGTTGAACATTGCTGTTCGCTTCTGCATCTAGACTCGTTTTTACCATACACACTGTTTGGAAATGTTACGTCGGCATCTTGAGCTTTAGGCGGCGAAACGAATGTCAGGAACGTCTGTGGCCTGGATCGGGGTACCATAAACAATGGCCTTGACCCATCTTAACCCAAATTCGTCGGAACAGTGTAATTTTTGTTTTTGCAACATGATTTTTTTCTTGTACCCGGGCCACGGGTTTTGTTCGTCGGGTTGCGCTCTAGGTTTTGCCCTGTAAGGCAGTTTTCGGGTGAGGTCTAGAGTTTTATCAAGTGGGGTTATGAAGCTCGGAAATGAAGTGGTGCACCTTTTTGCTGTAGCGTGTGCCGAGCCGTTACACTGAAGCCAGTGTAGAAGGCACCGTATCCCGGCTGAGATACCCACCGTGGGTTAGTACGTATGTTTGTCAGTATTTCTGGTTCTTTAGTAGGTGTCATGTACTGTATGATGCCGTCGATACATTAAGCCCCCGAAATATGTAGGTTTTGAGATGTGTAGCCAATGAGGTAGCCGCTAAGGTATCCATGGAGATAAGTCCCGTTGAAACCGTCGATTTGAATTGTGGCGTGTTGTTATTTTGTGTCGCCTCCCGCGAAAGCAGAGAGTTCGTTGCGTGTCATCGTTTTTTTGTTCAACATTTTTTGTGCTTATACCCTTTTTTTTTCTTGTGGCGGTTACATTTTCAGGATCAGGAAGGAAGGTTTCGCCGTGCATCGTTGCCGCGCCACGATTCCGAGCTGAGGGGCGCCTCTGAGTTTCGCGTCTTCTTGGGCTGTGGTGGTGGTGGTTGTGGTAGTGGTGGTGGTGGTGGTGGTTGTGGCGGCGGCTGCGGTGGTGGCGGTGGTGGCGGTGGCGGTGGCGGTGGCGGTAATGGCGGTGGCGGTGGCGGTGGTGGTGGTGGTGGTGGAGGCAGTGATGGTGGTGTTGGTGGCGCCGGCGATGGTGATGGTGATAGTGACGGTGGTGGTAGTAAATGTTGTGATGGGGGCGGTAGTGGTGGCGGTGGTAGCGACGGTGGTCGGGCAATGACGTGTGCTCCGACCACGAAGTATCGTCAGTGTTGAACGTCACACGCCGGCATGAAACATCAAATTGGGGGGCTATGGCGTGGAAGAGAGTGCGGGGGCGGTGCAGGGGCGTCGTGTGTGTCGCTTGAAACTGTGTGAGTGTGCGATTAGCAATCGAATCGAGAAGCCGCTTGCCTCTTGTCATTTTTTCAGCTTGCTACCGCATCGTATCGTCGGTCCATGCTCGGTTTCTTCTTATTCCTTTTTGTTTTTCTTGTGCTATCGCCAATTTAGCTCCCCCCCCGTCTCTCTTCTTCCCCCCCAGTCTCATGTGCTCCGCTTCTTGGTCGCCGCTTACCACAGCCTAATGCAAAAGCGGCCCTTTAGTCTAGCGGTAAAATGGACACACACACGTACCGTCACTTGGTACAATAGTAGCTAGGCGATCTCCCAGACGGCGAGGTGATTGTTGGTGTTGTGTTTGTTGTGTTGATTGCGCCCCCGCCATCACGTGTTTTTTAGGAGCTTTGCTCCTTTTCTACTTTCGTTTTCTGGTTTTTAGTCGGTGACGCAAGGCGAAACAAATCGAAAATACTGGGGGCGGGGGGAGAAAGAATGGAGGCGATGGAGGGGGGGGGTGTACTCAGGCGATGGGGGGATGGAGTTTTTGTGGCTCCGTCGAGCCAATGTGGAGATTAGCTCATTGATACGGTTGTTATTCATACGGTTTTGGTGTTCCGCTAGATGGGGGCGTGTGTTACACGGGGGGGGGGGGGGGAGGGGCAGCTCTGATTGGTTCCAAATGTCGTGTTGGCGGAAGGACTGACAGTAAGTACGGTAGTAGTATAGAGGTCCGTCTATAGTGCCTGTATTTCCCTCTATAGTGCACATACCGGCACTATAGAGGAGCCACTACTGTAATAGGTTCATTTGTGGCACTGCTATTGTTGTGTAAGCTGAATAGCAGCTTCCGGAGCGTTGACTTGTGCCATCGAGCGTTCGCTATGTACGATTCGGACATGGAGTTCACTGGAAAGTTAACCGGTCTAAACTACGTAGATTGTTGCATCCATCGTCATATATTGCCATGGGGGAGGGTGGGGGGCACACAGACCGGATTGCGAGAAGACATGAGATTTTGAGCTACCCGCTGTACTGTGAAATAGATATCAGGCACCCCCAGATAGCAATTAATACTGTAGTTCCGTGATTGGCTGGTTGGCTGGGGTTGCCGCCGGCATAAGGGGAGCGCTTGTTCCCATATGTCGTTTGCTGCTTTGTCAGCGCGAGGCAGGCGCGTTTTGTTCGTTTTTTTCGTCGTGTTTTTTGTTTTCGCGCTCAGAAGTGGAAACACGTAAGCGCGCATCAACTTATTTTTTCCTTCCTCTTTTCTGTTTGTCGTGTTTTGCGCTTTCGAGATCGGTTTGAGTACACGAAAGCGCGTATGTCCTTTCCTATCGTTTATATTTTCTTGTGTTTGTCGTGTTTTTGAGCTCGGAAACGGAGACACGCGCGCTTCTCACTTTATTGGTGGAGTTAGTATAGTAGTAGTAGTGGTTCCCCAGCGGTACGCTGGGATCTTTAGAAGCAGGATAGAGTAGATGTCGCTGTACGTAGGGACTCGCGCTGGTGGGTTTTTGTCTCTGTCGCCAGCTGTGCTGTGTTTGCTGGTGGAGGGAATAAAAACATGTACTGGTACCTGATGCATATGCAGCAGCGACTACCTCGATATAAGAAACCCTTTTGACAAACCGAAGAAAACACATGGCTCTTATCTGTAGTGGGCAATATATGGATGTTTGGTATGGCTGGAGTTATCCCATGCTAGGGGGTGCAGCAGAGGATTCCGAGCTTCTAGCACGAGGAGGAGCTCAAGATATCACCCGAACACACGACTGACTTCGAAGATAATCGTTCCCGGTACCCCGACCATCGTTTCTAGATGCGCTACGAGTCCTACACAAACATACTCGTAAAATTATCGTAGAGGTGCACCACGTTTTTTCTGAGGTTCCTCGATTTTAAAACTTAATACCTCTCCCCAAAACCGACTTGGAGAAAACTAAAGCTGCTACCGGATGAAAAATCCCATGGCCTTGGTACCCAACCAAAATATACAATATATATGGCCAATTTTCGACCTTTTTGGGTTGGGGGGGCGCCGTCATTCAGAAAAGATTTCAAAAGAAAGTGCCAACCTCTATGGTAGCATGCATCACCGATAAATTCACACTCTTGGAAGAGCTCAACCGGTCAGAAGCATTTGGCCTGGGCAAATCGTGCAGACCCCTACAACCGTGACATGACTCGATTTTTTTGCCCTTTTAGCACCGCACTCCCCACTTGGGGGCAAAACACTTGGAGTTAGACTACGGCGACATTTTTGGGATTTGGAAATGGGTCAAGACCCGAGTGCTCTTATATTGGGCGTTCTTAAGTCGGGGTAACCATTTTCATTTTTTTTCGGCGTTGTTCGGTCGGGCGGCGCGAGAGTCCGTCTTGGCTCGGCTCGCAACAGGGTCCCCCTGTTCCTCAATTTAATGGTGTTTTCTAATCTGCGAGCGAAACCTCCGAGCAGATGACTGTCTGACTGTCTCGACCTAAAAGCTAAAACGCCATAAAACGGCATACATCTGTGGTGGCTAGGCCTGTTTACGGTAGCTAAATGGTTAACAAGCCACTCAACACCAAACAGATCGCCTACACAACGGTGTTTTGTTGGCAGTGAGTGATGCAGAATCGCCGGTGCGAGTGTGCCTGGAAATCCGACGGTGAAAATGGGTCAGAAATGCTTTGGCCCAAAAGGTCCAATACTATACTACTACTACTACTACTACTACTACTACTACTACTACTACTACTACTACTACTACTACTACTGCTACTACTACTACTACTACTACTACTACTACTACTACTGCTACCACCACTGCTACTACTACTACTACTACTACTACTACTACTACTACTACTACTACTACTACTACTACTACTACTACTACTACTACTACTACTACTACTACTACTACTACTACTACTACTACTACTACTACTACTACTACTACTACTACTACTACTACTACTACTACTACTACTACTACTAATACTACTACTACTACTACTACTACTACTACTACTACTACTACTACTACTACTACTACTACTACTACTACTACTACTACTACTACTACTGCTACTACCACTACTAATACTACTACTACTGCTACTACTACTGCTACTACTACTAATACTACTACTATTACCACTACTACTTTCGTATCGCGGCTTTGGCTGCAGTTTTGCTAGCCGTTATTCCTCCTCCATATCTTCCTCCTCCTCGTGCTGCTGTTGTTGACGCACGCCACGGCGGTGCGTAGCGGAGAACCACCCAATTTTTTTGAGGTTCCTGACCTGATGAGGTGAGCATGTAACTCACCCAAACCGATCGCGAAGTGCAACCCGATGAACAATCTCATGGCATGGGTATATAAGGAAAGACACATGCGACTGTAGACGACGCGCACCCTTTCTTTGCCGAGGCTCATAACCTCACTTGATAAAATACTCTATACTTCACCCAAAAACTGATTTTTGAGTAAACTGAAAGCAGTGCAATCCCATGACCACACAACATGGCCTAACTTCGTATAAAATATATATCCATACTGCAAAAAAAGAAAGACGTTCCGGATGGTTTTGGGTTAACGCCTTTACAACCGGAAACCCTTTTGAGGCGACAAATTCACTTGGACTTAATATAGGGAGGGATTTTGGGGCTCTTAAGGGGTTAAGGAGCCCCGTCGTTCAGAAAAAAATAACGCCAAAAACTGCTACCTCTGTCTTGACACGCGGCGAAAATAGGTCAAAACGCGAAACGGTATTCCAACGATACTGGATGCTTCGTTAGGGCGCAAATGTTTTGACCCCAAAAAAGAGTCGTTCTACGGTAGCCCCCCAACTTTCACGTGACGAAATCGCCGGCTTTGAAACCAGCTCCCGGCCGTATCTTCTGAAATGCGGCTCCCCTTTGCCCCCCCGACGTCGTCGTTCGATAGTCCTTTTGCAAACAAGAAAACATACGTGAGAGGGTATGTTTTTCATAGCATCCTTCCTCGTGTCCAGCAACCTTGAAACGTTCGCTCGAGAAAAATCGCCCGTTTTTTGGGTGGGGGCTATCGTAGAATCAGTCTTAGCCAAGAAGTGTTCCCTCTATCGTAGGCGCGTGTATTTTTTCTACACTAACTGCTAGTAATGCGTTAGGACTTTCGCTTCGCTGTGGTTGAGCTCCTCGCCGAGCTCACATGCGCCCCAACGTTATACCCGCGCAGGCAAGCGTACGGATCCCACGCCCCCTGCCCTGGCTCGAGAGGCCTATCTTCGCGAATAAGCCTCACGTTTTGCGTCAGGCCGGGGTCGTTGCTGTCCACAAGGTTCCCAACCTTGTACGCGCGGGTACTCAGAAGCTTGTTTGTCTGTTGGGTATGGACGTGGGGGGTGGGAGGGGGGGGTTGGATTGGGGGGGGGGGGATAATCAGAAGCCCTGATGCAGACACAGGTAACCCCTTGAGGTCTGTCTGCTAGGCAGACCCCATGGTGTTCACCTACTTGTGTATCCTTAGAGAATATCTTTGTGGTATTCATTGTAGCACGGAAGCACTGAGAGCTAAGCGCGCTAAGAAAAGCTTGAAGCACTTGCGTCATCCCCTTTTCCCTATACGCACACGCCTTCATCGACATGTATCCCGTATGTTCATAGCCAACATCCTGGATCCTAAGCCTTTAGTGCTATTAATAGGCTGCCAGGGCAACACCATGTCAGTGCGGTGGGGTTGGAGGCGGAGTTGGGCAGCGGGGTGGAAATGTATTCATTGCCATGCATAGCCGTAGTCTTAAGCCATAGTCGTTGATGCCGACTACCTGATATGTTACCAACTTTGTATGCACGGCTGTTCAGAACCTTGTTAGTCTGTCGGGTAGGGTTGGGGATAAGGGCTGGGGGAAGGGGCGTGGGGTGGTTGGGGTGTTGGGGGGATTACATGGGTGGTGTTACGGGGGGTGGAGTTGGGGCGGGTGCGGCTGGTAAGGGTCGAGTTGGGGGGGTAGGGGTCCGAGGGGGGGGGGCTAGGGGGTTAGGTGGGTGGGGATTGGGATGGGTGGGGTGCCGGGGTGGGGTTGGGGGGGAAGAGGGTAGGAAGCGGTGTTGGAATCAGCGCTGATGACGTGACCCAACAGGCATTTTTATTACTTAACTATTTCTACCACGAAGAAGTGAAGGGGCAAAGCGGGAGGGAAGTTGATTTCATTTTGCGCGTGCTGTGAACCATCGAGAGACATCAAAAATCGGTTCACGCCGCTCGAGGTATAAGCAAACAAAAACAAACAAACGTGCGTTTGTTTGGGGAATGCAATCCCTTGGAGCCCTCCTCTTTGAGCCGAAGCTATAACACCCGGTGTTTGTATTTTTACTATACTATACTTGTATTTATACTTAAGTACAAATATATATACATACGACGCAGACGCGTGCTACGATAAGAGGTAGCAGTTTTCGTCTGAAATGTTTTCTGAATGACGGGGCTCCTTAACCCAAAAATCGTCGGAAACAAGGTTTATTTTTTTTGCGCGATTCTCGTTGCATACTTAGGCCCATGGGATTTTTTATCCGGTAGAGCAGTTTTTTTTTTTTCATCAGAAATCTTTTTTTTTTTAGAAGAGGTGTCTTAACCCCTTTAAAGCCCCCAAATCCCTCCTTATACTAACGTCAAGTAATTTTGCAAAAAAAAGGGTTTCCAGTCGTAAAGGCGTTAAGCTCCTTAAGTGAGGAGTAGTATTAGAAAAAAAAGTGGTGCGCCTCTACCGTAGCACGCGTCAAATGCTCTACGGTAGAGGTGTGTGCACCACTTTTTTTCTGAGGTTCTTCAAATTGGTAGCTTGAGACCTCTCCCAAAAACTGATTTGGAGGAAAATAAAACTAACTGCTACCGGATGAAAAAGTCCCATGACCTAGGTATACACAACGATAATCATGAAAAAAAAACTCTCCCAAAAACTCATTGGAGAGAAAATTAACTGCTACCGGATAAAAAAAGTCCCATGACCTAGGTATACACAACGATAATCATGAAAAAAAAATGGCTTTTTTCCAACAATTTTGGGTTAAGGAGCCCCGTCATTCAGAATCCGTTTCCGCCAAAAATCGGTATGCCTCTATCGTAGCACGCGTCGTGCACCTTTTTTTTTCTGAGGCTCGTAACCTGAGGAGAGTGGTTGTACCCCTCTAAGGCACCAAAAACTGTTTTTTTGAGGGAAAACATAACAGTGCTTGTCCGTATTCGATGAAAAATTCGATAGCCTAGGTACACGACGAAAAAAAATGGTGAAAAAAAAACAAGAATGTATATCCGAGGATTTTCTTTTCGAGGGGGGGGAGGGTTATGGCAAGGTTAAGGAGCTCCCCCCCCCCCCCATCGTCGTTGTTCAGAAAACGTTTTTCAGCCAAAAACTGCTGCACCTCTTCATATCGTAGTAGCGCGCGTCATATGTCTTACGCATAAAAACACGCAACCGGTCGTGGTGCTGTTCTTTCATCCAAAATCGCGGCATAGCTTCTATGGCACGTTGCAAGACAGTAAAGATTCATGCGTGCGGTACACTGTCTTCTCTTCCGCCCCCCCCGCCCCCGCCCCCCGCATCCAAAAAAATGGCACACTCCTCCTTTGCTCACGTGTTTAGCCATCCCCGCGGGGGTGAAGCCCACGTCCCTAACGAACATTTCCGGAGGTGCTACATCCGCGCTAAACTTCCCCCCCCTGCCTCGACCTGCCTTCCTTCCGCCCCCACCCGCATCCCTCAAGCGCCCCACCGAAACGTCCGCCGACATTTTCGAAACGGCATGTTCGCCAACCCTAGACCCTCCTCTTGCTGGAACCGTTTCACCCACCCCACCACATCGACCCCCCGCGTCGCCATCGCCAGCCTCTAGCCCTTCCGGGATGTGAACTGAACCACGGTCGCCGCTGCCGCCGCCGCCGCCGCCGCCGCCGCCACCGCCACCGCCACCGGCACTACCACGGCTACCGCCGCCGCCACTGCTGCCGCTTCGGTGGCTACCCGATGATGTCGCGCGTTGTCTCGCAATTGTTGATGTTTTCTCTCCCGATTTTATCTTGACGGTGTCCGGAAAAATTAGCCTGAACCGAGCAAGCTGCTCCTGCCGGTACCTCAAAATTAGCTGCTGCGCGTCGTGGAAGCTGGCGAGCCCCTCGGCGTCCCTCGGCAAGCCTGACAGGAGAGAGACCACCTCGGCTCGGGTTATTTGTCTTCGGTACCCGCGACCCTTGGCCGTTCGGAGGTGGCTGTCGGCTTGGGCGATGACCTCTTCCTGCTGGGCGTCGCTAAGGACGAATAGTGGCCGCCCACCCGAGAGGTAAACCTGATTGACGGGGGGGAAACGCCAATTACAAGGCGGGGGGGGGGGGGGGGCAATACAAATTCGGACATATCACGATCTAGATCGTCTAGATGTAATACGTGCCAATGAGAATTTTTGTGAGAGATGCACCTAGGCTGGCGAAAAAATGCATTTTTCGTAGGGGGGGGGGGGGGGTGATAGGGTAATCACTGTCATGCATGGCGGTAGTTTGTGAGACCATAGACCCTCGCATCCCTATGATGCCGGGGCGGAGCATGAAGGGTTTTCAACGACCAGGCAGGCATTGCTTACGCGAAGCGCGAAGCGCCGTGAGGTATGAGGCTAATCTCATGAAGGGTGAACTGGGGAAAGGATGAGTACACATCTCGAACACATGACGATCTAGATAGTCTACGTCGTCTGTTTGCGCCGCCGTGCAGTACTGTGTGACAGCATTGGGTAGGGAACACATGGAACCTCCTTGTCAGGTCAGCCTATTGTGCAGTCCTTGTGGTTACTCAAGTATTCGTCGATTATAGATAGAAGACAGCTGCGTACCGTCCTCCGTTTCCACCACCCAAAGAAGACTAAATGTAAGGGCCATCTATCCCTATGACACGCTCCCCCAAGCCATACAACAACATCCCAACTACCCGATAACTCAGGTAATTACCGGCCTTTCAAGGTAACGCGATGGCAGTTGTGCAAGAGCCGTATCGTGCAAGAAACCTGTCTGATACAATAAAAAAAAAATGCCGCCAACGGCTTGTATTCCCGAGCGCATGCGAGTTTTTAAGGGAAGGGGCCTGGTACAGACACAGGCTACCTTCTTGCAGGCCTCTCTACTAGGCAGGCTGCACGATTTTCACTCAGTTGCGTCTGAGATAAACTCTTTGTAGTATTCCCGCTCAGTCACAGAAAGGAACTGAACATTACGCGTGGATGGTGCAAGTTCATCATCTACTTTTTCCTACACGCACCCGACTTCCAAGGCATGTGAAATCATTCTTAGCCCATATCCACGTCCTAGATCGTACGCCTTTGCTATTAACAGGTTCCGAAGAAAATACCATAACATGAAGGTGTGTTATCTACTCAGCTATATACCGGGCGAAATAACAACCAATTACCTAATTACCCAGAGTCCGGGGTGTTCAGGGCGACAAGTCACAGATATGTTAAGGAATTAGTGGGGTATTAGTGCGTTTGACCACTTGCAAAAGGTTAACCAATAGCTTACCCACACCAAGCCTTATAACACTCGCCCCCCCTGAAACGGCGGGATAGCAGGACGGCCGGGTATACGGGCGGACCTGTCAATATCCAAGCGGTTTCATTTCCTGGGGGTACCGGGGTCTGTCCGACGTCAAGGTCGTACCAGAAAGCGGCGCCTGTATTGAAACCCATTCAATACCCTTCTGTATGCGTGGACAGCAAAAAGGGAACGCGCCGAGAACAAAATCCCATCGAATTTGCTCTGCTCTTTTGGAGGAAAGACAAAACGGAGAGGCCCAAAAAACTGGGCACCCTGGCACGGCCACGGAGAGCCGAAGCTACCACTGCCATCTTGATCCAGCGCTGGCAGGCCAAGGCGGTGCCCTCGAAGGTAGGCCTGTCTCCGAAATCAAATGTGCAGGAGGTTCAATGACGTCCATCGGTGTATTTCGTCGGCACAGCAGTAGATCCCGTCCAGATCCAATACGCATGCCAAAACAGAGCTCCGGACAAACCAAGAGCAGCTAAAAACAGAGGCGGGTGCAGGTCAGGCAGAGCTCGGGGCAAGCCCGAAGATACAGGGGACCGCGGCAGTCTTGAGGCATGGGTAGAGCATCCAAGCCGTCTTGAGGCAAGCGCAGGTCAGACAGAGCTCGAGGCAAGCCCGGAGAAAGAGTTGGCGGAACGCAACCGGGGGAAACAGCGACGCTGCGACAGTCGCAACCGCGGGGACCTCACCCGTGGGGGTGGTGGCTTCGGGGGTGGCGGCAAAATGGTGGGGGTGGCAACCACCACCACCGCCGCGGGGGTGACAGCGGCGGTGGAGGCGGGGGAGGCGCGTCGGGTGCTGGTGGTGGCTCAGGGCGCCGCCGATGGGGCAACTTTGGTCGCAACAACCGGGGCAGTGGCCGCAGCTCTGGCGGAGGTAACGGAGGGCGGAGGAGGGGCGCGAGAGGACGTTCAGCGTGGGACGGCTCGTCAACCTCCTCCCGCTCGTCTTCGGCCTCGAGCACGGACCACGGCGAGGTGGCCGTGGTAGCAGGCAACAGGCGAGTGACTCCTTCCCTGGCGGATGTTGCTTCCTTCACCGAGCGCCTGAGCAAACTGACCGTGTCGGGTGGTCATACTAAACCTGTTTCTTCGGATTTGGTCCGCGCTCGTACCTCCGCGATTGCCACTGCAGCGGTTACAGCTAAAGCCACGCTTGATGACTCGATTAAGCGTGCCTACGTTAAGCTCCCCTACAAAGATGTATTTCTGTGCTGCCGTTCCCCACCTCTTCGAACAAGTCTGACGGCGCGCAGCAACTCACGCGCTCGGCTAAATCTGCAATGTCCGACATTCTCATGCGCTGCGACGACCGTTGTACAGAGAGCGTACGATCTCCCACGTGGGTGCTCGGTTGGGACCACCCGCTCCACATGGCGTTCACGCGTGCTTTAACGCTTGACGAGCCACGACCGCCTGCATGACGGCCTTGGACGATGTTCTATGGGGGGCAGGTGTCGCGAGTCATGGCAGGAGAAGCATCTCGGTCTGAGGCTTTCACCCTCCTGTTGCGTCTGCTGATGACGCACTTCGACCGGGTTGACACGGGGGAGGGCTGCACTAAGTTGCAAACTTTTTGAAATGTGTTACGGCACGCCTTTTCCTGACTTCAGTCGGGAGTTTCGCGTACTTGTGTCGACCGGTACGGGGAGTGAGCGTGTTTGGTCTCCATGGACGGATGTGGTGTTGGAGGTGTTTTGGATGGCGGTGAATGAGCAATTTCCGACTCTCATGTCTACGTTGTACCCTGGTTCGAAGGCCACGGACCCGCGGCCATACGCCTGGTTGTATGCTATGTGGCGGGCTTTTAGTGACTTGGCGCATAATAAGACACCTGCCGTCAACGGCGAAAAATATTTTTCTCTGCCAGCCAAACTAAGCCTTGTAACACAGGTATAAGGTTTAATATTTGGTTCAGGTTTACACTGGGGCGGATACATGTAGAGAGCGTTGGGCACCAGGTATTCGGTTGGATAACGAAAAACGTCTACGTAACAGCCACTTGTTAGGGAGCACAGGGCTCAGAGTAGGCAAGCCCAGAGCTCGAAGAAGGCTATTTACCGGTCTCCACTACGATGTTCAAGATATCGGCGCATGCATGCGGTGGCGTAGAAAAGTGACACAGTTAAATGGGACGTTGACTTTGAAAGCAACACCTGCTGGTACGTGATAAAATAAAGGAGAGGAGAGGAGAGGAGAGGAGAAGAAAGGGGAGGAGAGAGGTTCAGAGACAACTGCAAGCTCCCACCCTAGCTAGGTTGCACGAAACCCATCGACGGGTCATCACATCATCACCCACCCTGCAATAAATCCTGGCGCTCGAACTGCGAGCACATGGCGTCGATTTCCCTATAGAGCACGTTGGGTACCAGGTGTTCGGTTGGGCAAAGACAAAATATGAACAATCTCCCATCATACTGCTGCAACTCACGAAACCCATCGACGGATCACATCCTTACCCACCTGCAATATATCCTCACGCTCGAACTGCAGGCACATTGTGTCTATCTCCCACGCGCTCACCACCCGCTGTCCGTTGTGCCCCGCACGAAGCCTCGCGTTCGAGTCCAGAGGACCGTACATGCCGAATGCGTACAGTCTGCCGGTGGAGAGGGGCTGCTGGAGCGACTTCGGGAAAATGAAATCAAGCAGCTCTTCCACGTCGACTTTTCCTTTACCCTTGACCTTCGTGCGATTTGGTTGTTTTTCGTTGGCGGGGGAGACGACGCGACCCGAAGAAGCGAGGTTCTCTGCGGCAGGTCCCATCCCCTCCCTCCTTCCTTTTCGAGACACTCTCGAATACGTTGTGGTCGTTTGTTGCGGGAAAGGTGCACAGCTCACCGCCCGGCGCACGTGCGGGGGGGGGGGCTGCGAGTCCGAACAAAGTTGTGTCAGTTGTGTTTCCCCGCACCCACCCTCCTATCCGCGGATCACAAAACTCGTCAACCGTTATCTATTGCGCCGCACTTTGTTGGCCGAATCATGAAGCAAGTAGAGCACGCGCAGCACTTCGTTTCCCTTCCCACCCGCATTTCATATCTCTACCGGCTACAAATAGAAGTGTTTACAGTCGGTGCTGTCGCACGTCTTGCTGCCGAAGTATGCTGTTATTTCTACCGTTCTAGTTGTGTAGAGGAGAGCTGGTAGAGTCTACCTGGTACAGGATACAGGCATCTTGGATCCTTGCTCCAAAATGCGGCGTAATAACCATACTTGAAACGGCCAGAAAATCTTAAACAGGATATCGGGTACTCGTGTACATCTAGTACACATGGATTTTTTTTTTATTTTTTACGGAGTATTTTGTATTTTTTCACCTTTTCTCTTTCGCCTCGCCTTTTCATGGTTGTACTTTCACTCTGTCGCTCTCTCTACGAGCATTCGCACTACTGCTGTCCTGTCTGACGTTTGTCGGCGATCTCCATCTACCGCAGCAGTAGCAGTAGCCGCACGCAGTATACAAAGCTGGAAAGCCGCTATCATCAACTCATCAACGGGCTATTTCTTTGGATCCAGCAGCAGAGATTGATAATAGGTCATCGTCAGGGAAATGAAATATCGACATCGACACAACACATGATACACGATGAGTCTCTGGAAAGCGGACGAATTGAACAGGTTGTCGGACGAACTCAACTGGGCCTCCAAGGACACGCTCAAGCCTGTGGGCACCTTCGACGCCGACTACGCAGCCTTGTGTCGGTAAGCGTACCGGCGATAAATCTGGCAGCGGAGTTTTATTAATAGCGGTGCTGCTGTATGCGATATTCCCCTTGTTCACCGTCCATTCGTCATTTCAAAACCAATCGTACTTACTCGTGTATTGATTGGTAAACGCGTAGCACTTGGCGTATCTCACGCGGAACGAAACAGACTAGTCTTAAAATTTGATCGGACTCACAACTGACGTACTTGAAATACTTTTACGAAACATGAAGCCATGCTATTATATCAGTATGACTAGATACGACTGAGGCACGGGAACGTGCAGCGCATTGGTTAGCGCCTAAAACGACACAATGCACCGAACACCAACACTCTCACCCAATACATTCTCCTTCCCTGTGCGTGTAGACTATTCGTACTCATACCGTACTTGTTTGTGGTGTTTTGCTTTGCTTTTGTCTGTTTTTGTAGGAACAGGTCCACACCCACCTCTGTATCGCTGCCACAATCATTGTCGTATTACGTTGTCAACCTGCCCTTCAGGGGGTTGCTTCGGCATTTGCCTTAGCAAGCCCAGATGAACAAGACTCATTGCTATCATACCAGCAGGGTACACGTCAAGGTTATTCAGCTAGTCTAGTTGACCAAGCATCGACGGTTGATTAGTCTATCGCTATACTCTTTCGTTCAACCCCGGGTGGGTATGGTTATGATCTACGAGTATCAACTTTATCATTCCCCCCCCAGCAACGAACGAGACCTGCCCACATCACCAGCAGCTTTGCTCATACAAGGCGTCCCTCTGACAGTTAGTTGCTGATGCAATGCTCGTAGGATACACTAAATACTAAATACCGTTATTTATTTTTGTCATCTAACAACGAAGCATATATGTACGTACGTACCCCTGTCTTCGTCTTTTGCGTTTTTTTAAGTATCTTTCCCTATGGCATGGTTCTTCGGTCCGGCCACAACGACACAAATATGTTCGAGGTCCCGGCCCACCTCTGCCTCGCGCCACGCCTCCCCAAAATCAGCATCACCAAAAACATAATCGAATAAGCGAAGGCCGTCGTCGCGGGCTCCCCTAGCAAATCCTCCGTGCGTGCTGTTGACAAATCAACAGTATCTCACACAACACGTCGTTCCGACAATTGCTGCTGCAACGGTACGCTATGTCACGCTCGTATCATACCCGTACCATACCCTCCCTGCGTTCCTGTTTCACTTTGCGTCTTGTACTTCTCTTTTTCTTTCTTTATTTCTTCGCCCGTCCGTCCACGAAACACTAGGGTGTTTGAGGTTCCACCCCACCCCTGTCTCGTGTCACGCCTTCCCAAGACCAACAACACCAACAACACCAACGAAGACGAGAAGACCTCCGTCGTCACGGACTCCGCTAAAAAACCCTCTGTCCACTTTCGCAACTTCACTGTGGACAACACCACCCTGCGTCTCACACTGGAGGCACTCAAACGGTCTTCCGATATTGACACGCTGATCTTCCACAACGCTGGGCTGACGCAAGCCTCGATATCGACTCTGGTGGAAGGCCTCCCGTGCACAAGCATCCGTTCCCTCGGCTTGGACTACAACTACAACAGGTAGGTGGGTTAGACCGATGTTACAAGTATACCAACTGTAGTCTAATAGGTGGGATATACCGGTGCTATAAAAGGTAGAAATAACGATGATATATAAGGTGGATATATCTATGTTATGATAGGTTCAGAAGGGAAGGGAGATGGGTAGACTTTTAGGACCAAACGTAGCCGAGCATGTGTGATAAGAAGGGGATGAAAGGCCGCCCATACACAACCGTCCGTTGCCTTGGCCTGGACTGCAGCTATGACAAGCACAGTGGGGGTCACCCCATAGTACCGGTTAAGTAGTGCCTATTCCCGGTATAGTGCCAGTGAACTCGCTTCGCACGACTTGCACTCGCTGACGAACGTCAGTAGTACCGGTATCGGTGCTACTGTGCACCCAAAAGCTAATACATGGTATCGCCGGCGTCTACTATACTGCCGGTGTTGTTGGCAGGACATACCGGCAGTATCTAGGGGGATCACTACTGTAAGTGGATTGGGCCGATGCTTAGCCAGAAGTATGCCAAAGGTATTAGCTCCAATTCCAATGGGGTTTTACGCGAAGGGGGTTTGTGTCCTGCCGATGACGCCATTTATTAAGATATGATAGCGTATTCGTTCGTTTTTGTTGAGGAAACGAGGCGTACGAGATGGTCATGTAACGGTCTCGGAGTTCGTGTAGACATTGGGCATGTTACTCCCGGGGGGACGTTTCATGTCGACCTCACGAGATACTCGATAACTCACGTCAGGCGTCGGATACACCTGTTCTTGTGTATTTTGCTCCGTTTCTTTATGTACCCCGTTTGTCCTGCCACCATGAGATCCCACCCGCGAACCCATCTCTGCTTACCCCACCACACCAGTGAGTGTATTCGACACGTTTGACTACCGGTAAAAGGTTAACCAGTCAGCTACGTACCCTGTTTCTTGATCTTCGAAGCGTTGCGGGCTTACCCGTTGCATGGGCAGAGTTGAGGTGGCGGAATTACCAGCCGATGGTGAAATGCATCATGTATATATGAAGCTTCACATATACCTACCGTGAGCCCTTTTGAGATTAAAACAGGTTCCACCGTAGTGTACCTTCGACTTCCCACGCGACTTCACCCGTATCAGCGGTGACTCTGGAGCCAGTTAAACGTTGCAATCATTATTATTGATATTACAAGGGCCGGCATCCATGCTCCGTGTAGGGCAGGGCAGCGCTTCGGCTTGTTTGATTCAATATTCGATAGAGAGTAAAAACCGTTACCACACAACACATAGTCTACGCGTGTATAACGTACAGTAATGCCAAGAGATTGATATAGACTAACAGTGGACTACTTACTGCTTCTTCTGTCGTTTCCTCCGTTTCTCCGTTTCTTGCGTGAAGCCGATTCCGAGCTTCATCATACATATTTCGATCGCATAAATCCGAGCCCACGCAGACTGACCCTCTAGTTTGGCCACGAAGAGACGTTTCGAGAGCGTTTTTTTGACGTTTCCACTCAGCCAAGCATCCAGGGCCAGCAGAGGGATGGCCAAATGTTTGCTGAATGTTCTCTACGTAAAAACTGACAGGCGCGCACTGAGCCAGATTCTTCTGCTACTACATGCATGATGCCATAATATAATACGCGCGATCGGAGTATCACACACAGCTTGCAAAGATGAGTTTCGACAAAATCTTCGATCTTACTTCAGCTAGGTGCTGGGGTGTATTTTTATTTTTATAATATCTAGATCCGAGGCTCACAGACCGACTGTCTCTCTCTGTGTGTATAGTGATGGTGGAGAGACTTGCTGAAGGTATTCCAGGCGTGAAACACGGTGTCGCTGCCTTCGTCATTCAATTCCTCGAACGCTATTATAATAATGCTGCTATAGACTATACTTGTTGCTGTAGACCACTCTCGTCTGGTCGATGGAATATGAGTAAAGTACGCAATAGCACTGAACAAATCATTTGGTAGTTAGGAATTTCAGATTCGATCGAGTTTTAGACGAGACTACAAACGTAAAATTCCTGGTATGGCCTTGTTGTCTGATTGCTGGTTGCTCATTGGCCGGAGATCGTACACAAAGTAACCGTCATCTGGGGACGCTAGGGTTCACTCCCAGGATCATAGTCCATTCACCTATATTCAAGCAAACCCCTACATCTATGCCACCTAAAGCCCTTCCCCCCCCCCCCCCCCCCCCCCTGCCCCACATGAAGGATTTATAGTTTCCGCGCACAAATTGACCTGCCCCACCTGTCCCACCCCCCCTACCCCCCCCGCCCCCCTTTTGATCAAAATCAGGCCCCCACGCCCTTCAAAACTCCGCCCTCCCCTCACCGGTTGTTCGACTTACAGGATTCACTTCATAAACTGATGCATTTCCTTCCACAGCTGTCAGATTTTGCCCCCCTCAGAAACGGGCTTTATAGTTTCCGCGCACAGGCTGCCTATCATCACCCTGTTGACCCTGATAGCTACACTGTAGTTGCAAGGGGAGTCGCCGACCGATATCCTTAATGAGGACACACAACCCGTGATACGCGCGATCGGAGTATCACACACAGCTTGCAAAGATGAGCTTCGACAAAATATTCGATCTCACAGCTGGAGTGTATTTTAATTATTATAATATACAACTCCGACAACCCGGAAACGAACACGGATATATCACCAGGATTGATACCTCGCACAGTGTGGAAATCTCCAACGTCACCGACCGGCCGATCTCTAATTGGGTGGGGTTCGTATATTGTTGAGCCAGCCCCACCCGCAGACGACAGGGTTCCATCCGCGATCCAGGTGTCATCCCATATATATACAAGGTATATATAAAAAATAGACAAACGGCGGAAGAAAACCGAGTTTTCTCGGGTCGACACTGCCGCCCACGGTGTGGAAACCCCAGTTCCATTGGCTGATTTCGCTTATTAGTTCGAGCTCCACAGCGACCCCCTACCTTAGTAGGAGGATGATAGAGGCTCACCAACCGATGGGGGGCAGTTCCGTCGCACACGGAGGAGATAGGGCCCCATCCCCGGTTCAGAAATCCTCCGAAAATCTCTACAGCCCCAGCAACGCGGGAACTATAACGATATCTTCCGGGTCGATATACCTCCCCGCACGGCCTGTCAACCCCGACTCCATTGGCTTATTTCTCGTGATTGGCTGGTAGGCTTTGACCCAATAAGCTCACAATTATTTCGACCGAGTCGGTTTTTCTCGCATTTCTCTCGCATACGGCAAAAAATTGCAATGCATGATAGGTCGCACAAAAAAGCGATTTTGAGCCTGTATCAGGTTGGTGTGCCGAGCAAGCACGCTCAAAATGAGGATGAGAAACACTTGAATTAGAGCCATTTGTAGGCAGGATTCAGCCCCCCCCGGTTATAAGCACAATCGATTTCAAACAAAAATGGGGTGTTTGAAGAAAAACGACATAATAATATGTGGAACTAAGGCTGGCACGACTCGAGCTTTGAATAACCAACCGTGGAAAAAGGCCTGGAATTAGGCCAAAACAGTATTAATAGTGCGTATTTGACTCACTGGCATTATGGTCGAATAGTCATGGAATACTTGCTATACCCGAATAATCTCCGCTTTGTCGCTTATGCGGCACCTAAAAAAATCGCTGAAAATTACGATTTCATTCGCTCATGGGGTCAAAAGCCTAAGATCGATAATATTTTCGCGGGTTTTTTTGGATACTGCTCGGATAGGGCAAAAAAATTCCATGCGACCGCAACCGCAAGTCGTACCAAACGCTCGACCTCGTGATGAATCGATGCAGTTGGTGCCCAGAGCGTCACAATAGAGGCATTCGGGATCATAAGAAGAGTGGTCAAATCGCCACGTCTCGGCATACTAACAGCCATATATATTGCCCGCGACAGGTAAGAACAATGAGCGCCTGCTTCGACGTGACACAGCTTGATCTTGAATATAATACCCGTTTTCTTTCTTCTCTCTCTTTTCTGTTCTTTTCTTTATTCTCTGTCCTTTCTATTATTTTCTTTTTTCCAATTGACTTGCGTCTGACGTGCGTATGCGTAGTGATAGGTACCACGAGATATTTGTGCAAAAGATCCCTAATTTTTATGATACTGCTATCTCGTCGATTGCTATGACGCACTGGAGATATTGTCAAGACGGTCCCTATCACTCTGTATCATCGGTTAATTCCCGGCGAACACGAGATGGCATTTTCAAGAAGATCCATATATTTTACTATACTGTCATCAATTAATTGCTGGCGCACACGATGTTGTATTGACCAGCAACAACAACAGTAGCCAGCGCAATTCTTGCAACCACACAACAAAAGGTTCGAAACTCTACTACGCGCCAGCTAGCGTTGGGCTGCGAAAGCAACTGAGTTAAATCGACACACGACGCGTATGAAAGTACGTGGAAGTCTGGTGAGCTAAAGCTTTATTTTTCCCCATCCGCCGGAGGATTAAAAAAAAATGAAAAAAAAACTACTACCTTGATAATCACACCTACCTTTAGAAGTGCATCCACGTTTCGTTTGTGGGGATAAATATACGTGGAATTAGTGTGGGATATTTATTATGCGGTCCTGAAATATGGAAGGTCGGTCGTGGACCAATCTATACGGAACGACTCTTTGGAGCGGCGATGAAAAATACTGACAAAACATTGTTTCTCGTACTGCGATTTTTTTTTTCAAAGCGACTCCGTTCGTTGTGTTTGTTTTCTTTTTTTGTATGGTCTGGCATGTTTTGTTGTGTTCTCGTACCCGGTACGCTAGCATTTTACTTGCTTTGTATACTTTGATGGATTGCGATTGTTTGGTTTACTCTGTCTCACAGTCTGTGACCACATAATAATAAGTTGTATCTCTCTAGGATGTAGAATCAGCACGGACACTGGGTGTAATGATGTTGTTGGGCAGGGAACGCCCCCCCTCGAAGACCACGAAAGCTCGAACAAAGGTATTTAACCTTGAAATCCAATATCGAAAGGCAACGACACAGCAGTCAGTCGTACGATGTGCACAATAGGCCAAACGCTTGAAGGTGTGACCAAGAAAAAAGTGTGGTGGGGACGAAATAAGAATCCAATTTGGAAATAACTTTTTCCCCATATGTTTTTTTCGTTCAAGCTCTGCATATGCCAAGATCCAAGAATAGCTCGGGCGTATACCGCCCAAATTACAAAAAAATTGCGCACTCCTCGTTTGTCTCGCTCAGCCCACGTACCCTATCCCGGCCAGGTGCGGAACGGATACGACAGGGCGACCGGCGTTTGAGCCGCCCCCCGAAGACGGCGCTCGAACAAAGCTATTTGACCGAGAATTCCAGTTCCGAGAATCGCATACTGAGGCCGAGACGGAAAAAACTCCTGCCCCAATTCCCCCAAAAAGAATGATCATACACATATTTATATTGTTGTTGATGTTCACCCAGGCAACATCCACAGGAATCATGCATATCCGAATAATAACACACCTGTACAAACGAGCGGCCGGTGTAACACGCAAGTTGCAAAGATGAGTATCGAGCCTGAATTTATCGAACTCACAACAAACTGACGTATGTTCAAATCATTTTATAAAATCGTTCCATCTCTGCCACGTTGACGACACCCCCAGTCCACCTTAGGCACGTGACACCCAGCATCACTTTTTGGGCACCCTCTACTCCATCCTCACCGTTACTATGAGGAATCAGTCTCAGTTCATGAACAGCAACTGACTAGTCGTCACCTTGGAGTCGCCCCCCCCCCCCCCCCCCCCCCCCCCTCCACGTTGGGGTTGATTCTCTTCTTCATAAATAAATTCCGTTTACCTTGGAGTCGATTCTTACCTTCATTCTCAACTGTTTTCGATGAATAATATCCGTCTCCCCTTACCTTAGAGTCGATTCTTACCTTCATTCTCAACTGTTTGCGATGAATAATATCCGTCTCCCCTTACCTTAGAGTCGATTCTTACCTTCATTCTCAACTGTTTGCGATGAATAATATCCGTCTCTCCTTGCGTTTCGCTCTATCGAGCGAACGGAAGTCTAAGGCAGTCCCATCATGTTATGGCAGACTTTCGTCGCCGTGATATGTATGCATGCCCTAATCAGAGCATTGATTGGGCATGTATGTTAACAACGAGCATGCACTCATGAAATGCCGAAGGGTGTCCCGGAGCCCAGAGATGTTTCCGTCCATCTAAGGATCCAGCCCAGAGACTCAAATATAAAACCTTAAAAACGGGCTATTAATAGGAGCGCGTTGCGGTTGCTCAGGGCGTAGCCTTCCTCTACCTTCCTTGCCGTGAAGTTGTCGTTGCAAAAACGGCGGAGTGCGCCCGACCAAATGCTGAGTGCTCTGTTTACAATAGAATACATCAGTAGTCGCCACTTCGTCTGGATACGCAACGCTTCTCTTCAGAACTTGGTTCCGTTATCATGCCGAACAACATCAAGCAGTTGATGAATAAATGTTCCATCACGGTGGGTGCGTGGTGTTAAGCAACGTCAATTTTCCAAGCACAACGTCTTCCGTTTAGGTGTGCCCTCACCGGCGCCACCAGCAAGATTTCTTGTAGGATAGTCTCATGTGTTTTTCGGTTCAATTTCAAACGTTCCTACAGAGTTCCTTGTTTCTTGGGTTCTTACGTTGGACGCTCTTGCCTGCGTTGTTTTGTTTTTGATGCTAAATAGCTTACCTCATCAGTGCTATCATACGGCCTGGTGCCTCGTTTATTTGCCTAGGTGGACGCCGAAAGCGATCGTTTCTTGTGTAGACTGTTGTCTGTAGTTTGCTTCGTGTTAGCAGTGTTTGTTTACCTCCAATTTCGTATATTTTCAGCAGGTGATGGTATTTTATCATGCTGTCACTCTGCTAGATACTCTGTCAGAGTGTTTTCGGTTTTTGATAAAACTAGAGAAAACGCGGCCTCTCATGAGACTTGAATGCAATGGTGTGTATGGAATATTATATTTTCAGGCGTTCCTCTTTCCATCCCACGGTCGTTCTGACAACAACAACTGCATTTGCGTAGCCTGGCGCATGTGGCTGGTGCTTGTTGGAGCTTTACCAAAGTAGTACTACAAGCATACGTGAGCAAGCATAATATAACATCGTCATACACGCGAGCAAGCCTAACATATATCACGTTGTCAAATCAGCACAAGCATGCGATGAGAAAGAAGGGTGGAGCAAGGGCAGCAGTTAGAGTGGATTGATGCCACGCCGAAAGGAGGCCCCGAAGGGAGTTTTTTAGACTTCGTGCAGTGCTTTTATTTTTTGCCTTCCTTGGCTTGTTTTTCCTTCTGGGACTGCTTATGGGTATTCGACGTTCAAATCACGCCGCACATTGTCAGATGGCAAAAACAGTATCAACAATAAAATAACATTGTCACGTCACCACCGCCACCGTCGGCGCGCGTGAAACAACCTTCTTCCGGAAGGTTGAAAGCGGAAAGCAAGGAGGAAGACGGATTGGACGAGGCGTTGCTAACCGGGTCTTCCTCACCACGAAACGTTTTTGCCGACCTTGTCCGTGAAGGTATGAAGATATAGTTACCCCTTTCAGTGCTGCGCTGCGTTTGTGTCCTTCACATTAAACCGTTGTTTCCACCCAACTGTATCAGCGCACCCAGTCTCGGTGTCCGTCTTGATTCTTCGTCCTAGCACCATATATCTATACTCTATATTCAAGTGATTTTCCCCCGAAACGAGGATGTAGTTCTGAAAGCGATTACGTACCGGTAAAAATATGTCTTGATAATACCTGGTATGTTTTTTCACGATGAGCATTGCGCTCAACGCAAGCCTTAATTCGACGTATTCTCAAATACTGTGCCCGCCGCGATTCCAACAGCCTATATACTCTTGTCCATGTTTGTCTCATCACCTCCATTAAAACAGTACCCCCATCGCTCTTGCGTCAAATGCGGAACGGACGCCGCAAATCGGGCATGTGTTCAAATATTTTTTGTCGTTTCCAAAAGGTTCTAAGCTAAAAGCGTTGTCGCTTAGAGGAAACGGACTCGGAGACGACGAAGCCATAGCAATCTCCGAGGCTATCGAAGAGAACACCGTGCTGTGTTCGCTGAACCTGTTCGACAACGCCATTACCGATAACGGGTGAGCAATAGACGCATGCGGTGGTAGCGGTTCACTTATTTTTTTCGGAGGCTCCTTACTTGAGACGTTCTTAAGGTTACTTGAGACGTTCTTAAGGTCACCCAAAAACTGGCCTGGACTAAACATCTTGGCTTAGCGCGGCGAACTATTGCACGGCCTAGGTATTCTACCAAACATGTTTGAAAGCACAAAACGGATTCCAACCGTATCGGGCAGTTACTCAGTTGTGGATCCCCGTCTGTCGGGAAGGCTTTGCCCTACAAGGGCACACCCCTATCGCAGCAGGCATCAACGCAAGCAAACACATTGGATCCGGGGCTTTTAACCTGAAACACCCTTTTGGACTGCGCCGAAGATTTTTCAGGACGCACTACGAGTACTAGGAGCTTGTGTAGGGGTAGTTTTTGTCAGTAGTAAAGGGCGCATCACAAGGGTGCGAAAATGAAAGAATGAAGAAGACGCTTTATCTCACGTTTGGTCACGCTGGGTTTTCGACGCCATTATAAAGCTCTGTAATAGGGATAACGATAGCGTAAGGGGTTGGGTTAAGATTTGAGTTAGGGCTAGGGTTTGGAATACAGTAAACGTTAGAAATCTCCCCCCTTTAAAAAACAACCGCCGACACTAGAACCGGAATATACTGAGCACATCTTGGGGGGCATTCGCGATAAGCAGAGCTTGTTACATTTGCACACGTATAATCCGGTGTGAAATTAGGCACGACCCGCCGTCAACTATCTCGTACCATGTATATACACGCCTTCTTACCTGCTTGCAAACCCAATTCCCCCGCGCACGAGGGAGTGAGACATGCCCCACTGTCAACTTCCCGGTATCATATATGCAATCCATTTTCCGCTCGCACCGAGGCGTTGGGGGCGTATTGATGTGGTGCTTGCCTTAGTCACTTGATCGCTGACGACCCATCCCTTTCGAGACGTAGCACCGTTCCTACTTCCAATGAAGACGCCTCCAAAAATTGGGCGCTCGTTATGCGTTTTCCGTATACTTCATAAGGTTGTTTCGTTGGACTTGACCCCTTCTTGTTTTACTATTTGTGTGAGGTGGGTACGTAGCGCTCTTGCTCCCAATAGAAACCCCTCCGTCATTTGGGCGCTCAACACGTTTTGGCCGTGTATCCTATAGTAAGTTTTGCTTATCTTGCGCGCTTCCTTTTTCGTACACTTCTTATAGAGCCGAAGCGCTTGCAAAAGCTCTGAGGCTCAACACGGCTCTTCGCGGCCTGTCCCTGGCGAGAAACCGCCTAACCGCGGTTTCCGCTGAAACATTCGGGCTCCTGCTCGCGGGTGGATATGAGGTTTTACCCGCCGAAATCCAAAAACGAGCGGAAGCCGAATCCAAGATCGCGGCGCAGAACAAGATAGCTCAGGACGCCATGAAGAAGAAGAAAGACGCCAATGTGGAAACCCGTCAGCCTTTAAGCGTGGTTTTCCAAGGGGAGGATGGCCGGTCTGTAGCGGGGGGTAGTCGGAGTCTGGCGGCGCTTAACTTGGCGGATAATCGGGATCTGGGCGCTGGTGGGGCGTTAGCCGGGCTCCTCATGAGGATAGTCGACGCTCGGAAGCGGGAGGTGGAGGAGGGAGGAGGGGGAGGAGCGGGAGGCGGGGGAGCGGGGGGGGCTGTAGTTTTACGGGAATTGCACTTGATGCGTTGCCAAGGGGATGCTTCAGAAGGGGAGGGAGAGGGGGAGGAGGGCGGGGGTGGGGTGCAGGCGGGTTTGATCGCCGCGGCGTCCTTCGAACTGCGACCAACGAAGGTTATCGTGTAACTCTCTTTTTTTTTTAGAGATCGAATTGTGGGAGCCCGTATTAGTCTCTTTTCTGTTTTAGAGATCGGCTTATGAGAGCCCATGCTGCTCTTCTGTTTTAGAAATTGAATTCTGAGAGCCCATAGACAGTTCGAAAAGTGTTGCGCTATTCTGCTTTAGACGAGGACTTATTAGAGCCCATATTGCTGTATATAGTAGCAGTTTGTTAGGTTCGCGGGTTGTTCATTAGCTCTTTGTGGGCTGGTTTTGTCGTCTAGCCTTTTTTTCTACGTATGCATTGCTTTGTAAAGGAAATATTTTATCTACGAGCTGGTTCAAGATGAGCGCCCAAAAAACAATCTCCCCTACGACTGCTAACGATATCTACTCGAATATCACATCTTCTGGTGGTATCATGCTGGCCCCCACGAATAGCGGGTCAGGGTGACATATGACATAACCAGACCTTGTTTGTTGGTACGATCGTTAGGGTTTTTCCCGAGGGTCTGTTTTAGAATTCCTCATCAATGAAACGACGTTTGATTTTGCCGCGAAAAATCGTACGAGGTAGGTGTCATACCCTACTGCTTGCACTGCCGTAGCACCTTGTGCTGCTTGCTGTAGTGTACTCGTTACAGGCGACCATGTATCCGATCGTAGCAAGATAGCTATCCTTAACACGACCCCTCGATGAAAGTAGCATAGTCAAACTTGCTATATTCAACTATCAAGTCGGAATACGACTACCAACTACAGTGGCAGCCTCGTTTCTGCCCCCTCCCCCACAAAGTTGGCCACAGACGGCAACACAGGGGGGAGATATGGTAAGCAAATATGTGCATGTAACATACGGAAGGAGCGTAATGAGTGCCCACATTTTGGAGGTGTCTCTATTAGGAGTAGGAACGGTGTTCCGCCTCGAAAGGGATGCGTGGTCAATGGTTAAAGGACTACTCGAAGGCAACCAACAAATAACTTCACCTCTGCCCGTACAACGAAGAAGTGTGCTGCTACTCAAAACGACTTTTTCCATAAAGCTGGCGCGACCCCAGGCGATGCAGATGTCCTCCTGACGATGCAGATGATGACGGCGCCGCGACCCCAGAAATGGCGCTCGCCCAGTCCCAAACGACGATGGTGTTTCATTGCCCTCAGAAGCGACGCTCCAGCAGCCCAAAACGATCGATGATGATGCGGCGATTGCAGAAGGCGTGCTCCCTCAGCAATCCCAAACGATAGATCGTACTGTGGCCCGATTGCTAAGGTATTCAGAGAAGGTAGTGGCCCACTTGACTACTGGTATAGACTAAGGTTAACCAATTGCCCATCAAAACTGACGCCTACAACACGAACCCGACATGGCAGCTTAGTGATCCCAAGTTGCTGTTGTTGCGGCGATTCCGGAACCTCCGGCAACGCCATCGAGCAGACAATCAGTGCTATGGCGATTCCGAAATTGGTATTTCTGGCAATCCCACACACGTTGTGGTTGCAGTGGTCCCGGGAAACATATTTCCGGCGACCCAGCGTTGATGAGGCGACCCTGGTGACGATCATGCCCTGGCAGTCCCTGCAGTATTTCCACCGCCTCTTCGACCCTCTGCCTGGTGTATGCGCCCACGACGCCCGAGCAAGTGACAACTAAATGCATGCAACGCGCCTGAGACCTCTGTCTCGACGTGCGAGCAGGTAACAACAAAACGCTTGCAATACGCATGAGATCCGCGTAGATAATAATAGGTTTGATATTTGTTTCAAAAAAACAAAAAAACAAATCAACCGGTTTGACTCAAACGCGTAGAATGGACTGAGATTTTCGCGTTTGTTTTTTGCTTTTTTGTTTTACATCAATCGCTTGGACCCCTAAGAAAAGCCGAATACATCGAGATTATGGCCATGTTTTGCTATTTTTCTCAATTAACCGTGTGCGACAAAAACCTTATTCATAATAAAGGACAAACCTTTGCCCGATTCGTCCCGGATGCCACCCATACGTCAGTTTCGTACGACCAGGGCCATCCGACCTACTGTTCTGTACGGAGCTACTGCTCTGTGCGGAACTATTGCCCTGTGCGGAACGGCACTACTCCTGCCGCGTACGGGACTAATACTCTGTATGGAAATATTGCTGTGTGTGGCGTCGGGGTTATCCCGGGACATCCTCACAGAGGTTTACTCCCGATATGCCTCATATCTGTACGGAAACACGGCCCTGCACGTATTTATTACTGGTCCGTACCCCAACCACCGTACGACCAATCATACCTTCAGTTTCCGAACATTTTAGTTTCCTCTCTCGCCGTCGGCTACTGGACCGGCAAAGAGAAGAACAAGAACGAAAACGAAACGTATACAAACCCTATATGAACGCTAGCAGAGCATTATAAGGTATTTGGTACGTAGGCAATCATGCCGGTGAAGATGCAAAATATCGAGGCAACATCCCAACTTCCCCTACAGCCCCCCACCCCCCCCCCCCTCAAGCAGTGGCCAATGGCCAAATGATTAAGAATGCAATAAATGAGTACGCCCTTCCCCCGCAAGCAGTGGTCAACGGTCAAATGACTGAGGACAGCAGCAAATGATTACGACACCCCCCCCCCTCTGCAGTAAGCTGTTAATATACGAAAGCGCAAGAGCGATGCGATGAAGGTGGCGCCCAGAGGTCTCTCGCCCATTATCTTACCAAAAGAAATACAAAACGAACGAACACGCTTTGCACGACATGAACACGATAGCGCAAGAATGGACGCATGGCCCGACAACAACAGCAGCAGCAGCACAACCAATAGCAGGCAGTGAAGAAAAAACAAAGGGGTCGAACGAAACCAAGGGGGGGGGGGGGGGGGGGGGGGGGGAGGGAAAAAAAACGAACGCGCATTCTACCAACACGCGCAACACCAGCAGACCCCCCCTTCCCCCCTCTCAACCGCTATCACCGGCAACGATAACATAACTCTATACACGACTAAGATCAACACACACTGCCCCAAGGTACGCGTGATTCCTTCGGGTATCAACGTTATCCCCGCCAAAACAAACCCCACTCTTCTCTACACAGATGCCCTAATCAACCAAAATATCTACGCGATGATTCTTGCCGACAAACGTTCCCACGAAATGCGCTAGCCGATAGCGCCCCTGCCCCCAAATAATAAAATAAAAGCAAATAAAAAGCAAAAACCGCGACAACAACTAAAAAACTGTTGTACCAGGTGCATACTTGTCAGGAGCGCTTCTTTTTGACACGTAAAAAAAAACAAATTGCAAGCACACATGCCTGCAATCGGTACACGGGGTAACGCTCGTCGAGCGTGACATTTCACCACCGCTACCTAGGCTGTTCCTGCATTGATCGAATCGTTGCGTTATCTCTGTCCTACGAGCGAAGGTACATGCCTCTGATTATTTTTCGGGTATAATATTACTACAAACCGTGCGTATATATGATACAACACGCAAGACAACGCACAACCCCGCTCGGCCGATTTAGAAAGCTAGTTTTTTCAACAGCGTGGAGAGAGAGCAAACGCTGAGCGATGCTTCTCAATGGGCCGATCTCCTCTCGACAAGGTTTTTTCCACAACCCACGAACAACGTTGTGTGCCTGTCCTTGCTATACAAGGAGAAAACCCGCTCGGAAAATCATCCCAGCCGGTATGTTATCTTGCGCGTTTTTCTACCGGTACGCGGTACCTGGTAGCACGTAGTGCTGTAAAACGCACGCACCCTAGCAATGCAAAGCAACACCTTACGCCCCCCGGTACAATTTCCAAGCAGATTTTGGTCGATGACGGGGAGGGAGGGAGGGAGGGAGGGAGGAGCGCAAGCAAACGCCGAAGCGATGCGTCGACCCATGAAAACATCTCGAACGAGATCCTTCCGATGAGACTGTTTTTTTTGCGCGTGTGTCCCCCTCTTGTGGAGCACGAAAATAGAAAATAGCCTAGTTCTGCAGGAGATCATAAATCTGCATGGTCCACAGACGGTGTTGTGTCATTCTTGACCGACAACGCAGCTCACACTACCACGCACGATAGCACAACCCCTTGGGGCAAATTTCCAAGCTGAGTTTCTCGACAACGGCGAGGGTGCAAACGACGACGAGCGATGCGTCTACGGAAGGATCTCGATGAGCTCTTTCCAGAGCCACCATTTTCCCTGCATTTTTCGACGCGCGTGCCCCCTTCAATGTTGGAGAAAAAAAACAGAGCTTTTCACGGGTCAGGTCGAGTCAGGGTAACCCATCCCGACCCGTGAGATTTGAAAACCTCCTGACCCGACTCGACCCGACCCGTCCCGTGATATTCAAACACTCCCTGACCCGGCGCCACTCGACCCGCGAGATTTTGATAAAACTCCCACCACGATCCGCGGGCCGGGTCACCACCCGCGGAAAGCCCTGAAAAAAAGCGCTAGCTTCTCATTCCAGGGTGTGCATTGTCCTTCGTGTGCTGTACGGTATTCTACTGCTGCACGTAGTAATGTATAAACAGTAGACCGGCAGGTACCAGGCATGACATGTACCGTATGTACTCGAAGTGGCTTTTGACATTTCCGTCACGTTGCAACAGGGCAGAGAGCAGAGCCAAGAAATATGCGATTCGTGATCGAGATAAGGGCAGCGCGCCAGCAGTGTCAGGCCTCTACCACCGCCAAGTCGCGCACTAAAACGGCCCAAGATTGCATGCCCCACACAAACTCAACCTTCCGAAAGCGCGTCGCACAAAAAGCTCGCCACGAAAAAATGCGAGGTATACCAACCGCGACACCGCCCCCCACCCCCCAAATACCCCCCAAACACCCCCCAACCCCCCTCCCCCGCCCTACCCGCAAAACAAAAAAAACATTACTCAACACAAAAATCTAACTTTGTTTCCGTTTTCAACGCCTCGAGGCAGTTGCGAGGTAGCTTCTGACGGTTACCAATTGTTACGAAAAGACTATTGTAGGCATCGACCTCGCGGGGAAATTACGGGGTAATTCCCACGGTTGCCAGCTTTCGACGAAAAATATACTACTGTTACTTCGCTTCCTTTTTCGACCGCCTGGGGGGAATCACGGGGTATTTCCCCAAGGTTACCTAATTTCTACGAAAAAGACCACTACTGTTGCTTCGTTTGCCCTCTTCGAATTCTCAGGGTAATTACGGAAACGGGGTAATTACCACACCTACCAAACTGAAAAAAATGCTACTGTAGCTATCATATTGCCCTCTTCGACCTCTCGGGGTAATTACGGGGTATTTACCCACTGTTACCCTATTTCTACGCAAAAGACTGCTGCTATTTCGTTGCCCTCTTCGACACCTCGGCGGTAATTACCAGGGCTTCTTACGGGTCATGACCCGTCCCGCGGGTCGGCTCAGGAGGTTTCCAAAATATCGCGGTTCAAGTCGGATCAGGAGGTTTTCAAATCTCCCGGGACGGGTCGCCCTGACCCCGACCCGCGAAAAGCCCTGGTAATTACGAGGTATTTCCCACGGTTACCCAACTTCGACGAAAAAGGCAGCTGCTGATTCGTTTTCGACCTCTGTTGCGGGGTAATTTCGGGGTAATAACCACAGCTTTACTCTTACGCACAACAAAGCAAGAACATTCCAACCGTGTCGCCAAAACTATTGGTACGCCCCCCGTCTTTCTGCGCTCTCCCCGTCGTAGCCCTCCTGAGACCGAGCTTGCAGTTCTCGGAGCTTGTAAAAGTCCGGGTACAGAAATTTCTGAGCGGCTTCCGTGACCGCCACGGAAGCGGCCTCGTGCTTGGTCCCTGTGTCTTCCGTAAATTTCGAATCCGTAGAACCCTTCGAAAACGACGCCACCTGGAAAATTGTTGGGGAGAGGGGTGGGGTGGGGTGTTGCGGGTGAGGTGAGGGTGGGCGTGGAGGTGGGGTTGGCGTTGGGGAGTGGGGGTGGGGCAGGGCTGAAGGTGGGTGGCGTGGGCGTGGGCGTGGGCGTGAGGGTGGCGGTGGAGTGGGTTGTGGGGTGGGGTGGGGGTTGGGGTGGGGGTGAGGGTGGGGGTGGAGGTTGGGGTGAGCTGTGGGGTGGGTTGGGGGTTGGGGTTGGGGTGGGTGGGGGGGGGAGTTGGAGGGTGAGTTGTGGGGTGGGTTATGTGGTCGGTTGTCGGGTGGGATGGGGTGGTGGTGTGGGTGCAGGGCGGGGATGTGGGTGGGCGTGGGTTTTGGAATATGGTGTTGTGGGTGTGGTGTGTGGGTGTGTGTATGTAGGTGTGGGTGTGGGTGCGGGTGTGAGTGTGGGAAACACCGACACGACATCAACTGACCCCATCCTACAAGAAAAAAAAATAATCACAGCTGAGGTTCAGTAAGCAACAGTGAACGACCAACCAAATTACCTTTCTAGAACTTCACCCACGGTTTTGGGGACAAATGACTCAGAAATTGGGGTGGGAAAAAAAAAATGGAATTACAAAACTGTCGACCATTCAACTGGCCGAGCTCACAGCCCACGTATTCGAAACAACTGTACTAAAAAGGGGAAACAACTGTACTAAAAAGGGGTTAACACCGCCTGTCGACCACTGGTCGGTCACCAGTCAAAAGTCCGTCAGTTACCTTGGAGTACGTCCGGGTGGCGTTCATCATCCGCTCGCTCTCCCACGAAGACACCTCCACCTGGTAGTGGTTGGGCAGGACGGTGTCCACAATGCCGCCCGGAATGCTGGGGTACTCGACCATCATCCCCCTCCCTGGATTCGCCTCGAACGCCTGTCCGCGACAAGCCACGATAGCGGGGCAGTCAAGACAAGACAAGACAAGACAAGACAAGACAAGACAAGACAAGACAAGACAAGACAAGACAAGACAAGACAAGACAAGACAAGACAAGACAAGACAAGACAAGACAAGACAAGACAAGACAAGACAAGACAAGACAAGACAAGACAAGACAAGACAAGACACGACAAAACAAGGAAAACCAAGGCAAGCCAAGACACGACAAGGCAAGGCAAGACGCAAGACAAGGCAAGCCAAGATACGACAAGGCAAGGCAAGATGTACAAGACATACAAACCATATCATACCACAACACAACACAACACAAAAAAACGCCAAGACACGACAAGGCAAGGCAAGATGCAAGACAAGGCAAGCCAAGACACGACAAGACAAGGCAAGGCGTACAAGGCATACAAACCATACCATACCACAACACAACACAACACAACACAACACAACACAAAAAAACGGTATAAAACAGACAAATAAACCGCCTCCGCTATGATAGCGGAATGTTACATAAAAACAACCCAGCATAACACAACGCAACGCAACTCAACGCAACAGCATTTTCTACCTGGATTGCCTTCTTGCAGAGCCCGGAGAGCTGCTGAGCCGTTGTCACCTCTCGCCCAGCTTTGTGTGTCTTCGGCTTGTTCCCCTGCATTCCCTTCTCCACCTGTGTTGCGGTCAATCAAATCAAGTCAAATCAACAAATCAATCAATCAACGAAAAAATAAAAACTCAATCGATCAATTAATCGACCAATCCATCAGTCATTCAACCAATCAATCAACCAATCAATCAACCAATCAAAGAACCAAATCGGTCTGTCACGCAGCCATTGAATCACTCAATCAATCAATCAATTCCATCATTCACTCAACCAAGTGAGTCAATCAACAAATCAACCAATCTATCAAATCGGGCTGTCAGCCAATTCAATCAATTAATCAATCAATCAAAACAAACACTCAAAGCATACAAACAATACACCAACCAAAGTCAACACTGCAATGTAATAAAACAAAAAAACAACCAATTGAAAATCAACGGCTTACCCTCGCGGCCACCTCCTTCTCCATCCCTTCCATGCCGATGCGCTGCGCCCCAAGCCGCGACATCATCACCTGATAAAAAAATAGAGGCAGGTGAGTGGGTGAGTGGGTGGGTGGGTGGGTGGGTGGGTGGGTGGGCGGGTGCCCCCCCCCCCCCAGCAGCTACACAACGCCTCCCCCTTCATAGAAGGCCGGGGGGGGGGGGAGTGTGGTGCATACTTTTGTGAGGGACGCCAGGAGCCGGCTAAACAACCCCTCCACCTTCGCAGAAAATCGGGGGAGGTGGGAAGGGTTGCCATTTTTTTGGAACACCGCAAGTGATCCCCCCCCCCCCCCCCCTCCCCCAGGCCCATGACATGACGCCTCCCTATTTACAAAACACCGGTAGGGGTGTGAGGATAACGTAGACAGAAGCCATGGGACAACTAACGCTACACCTGAATCACGCCTTCTGTACCCGTTTCTACCAAGGGAGGGGGAGTGGGGGGAAGTCGTGTTTAAAAGATATTTAGGCGCGACGCACCTCAACCGGTTCCCGGAAAATGAAAATCCACGGCACTTCAGGATAGGCAGAGGTGACCGCGTCGATGTCCTCCGAGCTCTGGAACTTGAAGTAGAATTGCTAACACCAGAGGAGAGAACCGAAGGGGACACGAAGAGCGGGAGATAAGTCGACGGAACTTACGCAAAATCGATGACACTCACAGAAATCCTGTAAAAACACACGCACTTACACATACACACATACCAGGTACAATACACATAAAATACAAGTAACACAACTCGAGGACACGTACACACCCAGTTCGTGGACGCACACACCACAGCTCGCGGACAAAAAACGTACGTTGGCACACACACAAATCAAATACTCAACTACACGAACGAAGCATGAACACACAATTTACAAACACACATTCGCAAACACACAAGAGACACAAACACCAGAAGGCAAGCAAACCCACGTCGTGCTGCGCGCTCCTAGACATGGCGGCGATGATGACCTTCAGCCAAGGCACAATCTGCCTTTCCTTAGAGCACTTGGGGCAGGTGTGCATCAGCTTCCACGGCCCAGTACTTTCCGACCACCTGTTTCGACATGGTCGTTCGTAGCCGTCGACAGAAAAAAAAAGAACCAGCGGAAATAAAAAGGAAAGTTTGAATCGTTACAGTTACCGACAGCGCAATCTTTGGACAGCCATCGTTGCGCGGGAAGCGAATGAGCGTTCGATCGACAACCAGTACCACCCCCCACACGCCATCACTATAAATAGTACCAACACCACCAACACCAGCACCGCTACTATAGCAAGCACCACCACTCCCAACACCACTACCGCCATCACCATCACTAGCACCAACGCCAACACCATCATCCTCACCACCACACGACTACCAACACCACCACCGCCAACATCACCACCACCCCTACAACCACCACTACATACTGCCAATATCACCACCGCCATCCGCCAATACCAACACCGCCATCACTACCACCACCACCACCACCACCACCACCAATAACGATTACCAGATACTACTAAAATCATCTGAGGCATGTGTTGCAGCTGGTGCATGTCTTACCACAAAATGTGCTGACAAATGATGTTTCTTGTCTTCCCTCAAAAAGTAAATCTATCATACAGACCGGTACCACCACTACCACCACCTACATGATGTTGGTGTCCACGCTAGCGATCATGTTGGCGACGAGGGTCGACCCGCAGCGTGTCTCGTGGAAGATGAACCCCGTCGGTGGCGGCACCGGCACCGTACTCTCTTGAAGTAGGCGCTAAAAGTTGCGTGGCGGCAGCAAAAAGCAAAAGAAGCAGCAAACAAACAGAAGCAGCAGCAGCAGCAGCAGCAAGCACGATGTGAAGTACGCCATTCTCTTTGCACTAATCAACACAATATAATCTCGTACAATGTATCTTGTACACTCCATAACCTTTGTAAAAAAAATTACTCGAGACGCGCTCTTGTGCAGAGAGTTATTAAATGCGATGTCGTTCTATATTTTTCACCAACAAAATACAAGATCATCTCCTTATAAATAAACCCCGTAAACTTCTCACTGTTTTTTAAAAGTAAACAGAACACGCAACTCCAGCACGAACAATCGAAAATCTACCCATACTACCATGCTACCAACCCCAGGTTGTCTCCGAACAAACAAACGCTATACGAATCTCTCAAAAAAAAAGATTTCACGTACATCAGTTGTGAGTTCGACAATTGTAGGGTTTTCGATAATCATCTTTGCAAGCTGCGCGATACACCGGCCGCTCGTTTTTACAGACAATCCGTCACTATTTCGATTACAACTGAACTGAACACACACCTCGGGGAGAGACAACTCCCGAAAAAAACGCCATCACATTATATACTGACCAAGAAACACAACATTATAATTAGACTAAAACTACAAACTCGTTTGGGCTGGTCGGCGCTGCTTGCCCGGTTACTTGCACGGTGGCTAACTTCTTCGTGGTTTGTTTTCAAGATAATTAATAGTTCAAGTATTACCTGGTGTAGCTTCTCCAATACAAGCGAGTGACCAACGTAGCAACTCGCCCAGTGGAAAGTCCTGCAAGAGGGTAGCCTGAGTCTGTTACCAGGGCCCTATCTTATAACATAGCTCATAGGAACGCCTGTGTTCCTCCCCTTTTCAACTTGCAACACACCCGGGGTTCCAAGCCAAACACACCCCAAAGGCCCAAAGGGAACCCTTGTAGACAACGCTATAAAAATCGTATGGGCTGGTTTTGGTATTAATTGCCGGGTTACAAAGGAGGTGGCTAATTGTTTCTTCCTTAGATTTTACAAGAGTTTCGTCCCCTCTCTTCAACTTAAGACACCCCCCGGGATTCCAAGCCAACCACATCCCGAACGGGAGCCATGTAAACTCAATAGTATCTCGCTAACCGAGCGGAAGACGCACCTCAAGCACGGACAATTTTAAGATCTGCACCGTCGGCCGATTGATCTCCGCGCAACCTGAGCTGAGCGCCAGCAAACCCCCCATCGGCAGCAACCACGGCGCCTCGGAATACTTGGCGTAGTTCACCTAACCAGGGGCGGGGGGAACGGGTGGGAGGCGGTGGGAGGGGGTGGGGGGTGGGGGGGGGGGGAGGGGTGGGGGGGGGAAGAGAGGGGGGGGGGGGGGGGGGTCCCACTTCGAGTTTCGAAGCACTGGAGTTCCATTTCCAAGCACTGGAACCGGCGCAAAAATACCGGGAACGATACAAGCGTCGGCCGAGGTGGCAGGAGTGGAAGTGGGAGTGGAAGCGGTCTCACGCATGCTATCACCGGTTAAACACCTGTAGACAAATTTACCTGGCACTAGGCAGACGAAAGCTCATTGGCTTCAATTGCACCGCATTTTCGTTACTTTTGACCATCAATCTTCATTAAACGTATCTACACATGCCCGCGCAGTTTGCAACGTTCGTACACAGCGTGTCCACTGGACTATCGAAGCCGAACATACTAGAGGTCAAGGTACTGCAGAAGTTTGGGTATCATAAGGACGACAAGACACCCGAAGGAAGGACGCCAACGAGAGACAATTAAACCGCGGCTTTGAGAGACGGGCAACGGGGCAACAAGTGTGAGAGTGATCTCATGCCGAGGCAGAGAGGCCTCATTGATCCCAAACTACATACGAGTTGAAGCGTCGGCGACAATGTTACAGCAGTAATCTTCGAACATAACCCCGAGGACGGACTTATACCGTCCCCGGGGTGGGAGAAAAGCCTGATAGCTGTACAGAAAGAGCAAGATGATCTCACTTGCATCGTCGGCTCCCGTACAGCAGCTCGAGAGAGCAGGAAATGGTTAGGGAAAACAGACCATCTCGCCCGCCCATCATTGTGCGCGAGACACGCCGACAACGGCATCAGTTTTAATACGTAGTGGTTCATTTTAGCGGGGTAACTACTCTCTGCGACGAGGTACCGCATTGGTTACCATCCAGTCAACGTGAGGGTAGTAACCATGGGTGAGAGTCTCCGGCTGATCGCAGCTGATCGCAGCAGAGAGGCCTCATCGATCCCAAACTATTTACGAGTTAAAGCGTCGGCGAAATGTTGCAGCAGGAGTAATAATCTGGGACGGGAATCCCGCAGCAGGTAGATCTCTGGCTGTGGGGCGCGACCAAACTCTCGAGGTTAGCATGGAAAGCTATCTCCCAGTGAGACCCAGCCGAGGAGGCAGAACAGAACTTGAAGGCGTATAGTGATAATGAGGCAGCGCCATCTAAGGGATACCTGGTATCCACAATAGTAGCTTATTTTTATTTCGCCATAAATTACGACGTTCTCGTACCTGGCACATCTTGACGAGGCGGACGGAATCTCATTGGCTTAGGTTGCACCGCATTTACGTAACTCCGTACCACCAATCGTCACAAGTATCTAGTTACAAGTATTCAACCCTTTGGAACTGCACGCATCTTTTGAGGGGCATACAGCTTCGAATTGGCGCGGGATAGCTTTACCAACGGTAAAAAGGATCGCTTCGTACTATTGATGGCCCATTCTTTTCTTTTTTTCCCGAGAATACGACGTTTCCTTACCTGGCACATCTTGACGAGCGGGTCCGTCGTCGAGGGGTCGAACTTGTTAAGCGCTACAGGAATCCACAGGTGTCCCTCCTGCCATATCGATTCCACCGAGGAGACGAGAGGTAGGGTAGGGGAAGGGGGGAAGGGGGGAGGAGGGGAGGGGAGGGGAGGGGAGGGGAGGGGAGGGGAGGGGAGGGGAGGGGAGGGGAGGGGAGGGGAGGGGAGGGGAGGGGAGGGGAAGGAAGGGCAAAAGGGGGGACGGTCAAGGCAGGTGAGGTGAGGGTTGGGTACGGTACGGTAGGGTTGGGATGGGTAGGGTGGGGTACGGTATACACCTCATATATACCTCTAATCTAACGTAAATAAATACACCCCGTTCCAACGTCATACACCTACCTCCGTTCTAACCGCAACTCCCCCTCCTCCCCCCCCTCCCCCACCCCCCCCCACCCCCCCCGCACTTCTAGCCTCATCCCTTGCCCCCCCCCCCCCCCCCCCCCCCGCCCCCCCCCAAACGCAGACGCACCAGGACATCATCGAGATCGAGGTAGTCAAGACTGTCCTTCGAGAAATCGTTGAGCATGGTCGGTTCTCCCGGCGGTCGCTTGGCCGGTGGCAGCGGTCCCCTGGGGTTAACCGGCGCCCGGAGCTTCTGCCTAGCGCTCATAAAGTCGACAAGCCTTCGCCGATAAACTGTATTGCCCAGCGTTCCACCGAGCATGCCGGGTGTTCGTAATGAGGAGGAAGGGCGGAGGCGGCGGCGGAGAATGTGGGAGAAGGAGGGGAGGGGGGAGGGGAGGGAGGAGGGAGGGGGAGGGTAAGGTTGTCGGGTAATGGACAAACTGGACGCGTTCGTGCCAACCTCCAATCAATAACAGCGCATGATGGGAGTGACCTCTTGCTCTCTCTCCCTTTCCCCCTCTGCCTCCCTCCCCCTCTCTCCCTCCGCCCCCCCGTCTCTCTCTCCCTCCCCCTCTCAAGGGCACCTTATCACATTCGAGAAAACGGCTGGCATACACTTGATATATATATTCCTATCCCTATATCCTATCCTGAAGGAGCGCCCCTTCGTAGCTTTTAAAATGGACTGTTTTTTTTTTGGAATGTAATCGCAAAATTATGGGCGGTTTTAGTTACGGTTCGCCGAGCCCTGGAGGCGTTCCCTCGCGGGGGTAGAAAGGGCGCCGAAATTGCCCTTGGGCATAGTTGGAGCGACCCACAGCACTGCTCGAATCCAGTGTTCTCTCCTCTCAGCAGGTGCTTGATATACTGCGGTATCTGGTATGATGTACAAGGCGCTTCGCTCAGCAGGCGGCAATCGCCGCCCGCTATGCTCGCTAAGGAATGAAAAACCTAAAAAATATGTCAAGTGGACCGAGCTTCCGTAAAAGAAGAAAAAACAACTCTGCTTGACTCTGGGATGTTCGACACGTCCCAAACTCGAAGTCTGTCATCTTAATCATTGGACCTTAATACCAAGCATCCATACACGGATCGATCCGTAAAAAATATTTTTCCCGTCGGCGATTAAGAGCTGGGGACGGCTGAGAGGTGGGAGGGCGATCTCTGGAGTGCCTGACATCACAGTAAGTGGTTCAATCTATACCTGGTACCCATTTACAGCAGCAGCAGCGGCAGCGCACTCAGTTTTACGAGTCAGTTTTACGCGCGAGAATAACAGACATACCTACAAATATCTCAGCAAGTAATTCGTCTTGCAATCACTTGATTCTAAGGCTCTGAGTCGCTCTCAGTGTTCCCATCCGGAACACGCCTACCTAAACCCTCCTCTCGGAGAACCTTCCCGGCGGCTTTCTTTGCGTTCCTTGCGTTCCTCGCCTTCTTTGGGACCGACCCAACACTAACCTGAAGACAAAGCAGCCAGCACTGCTTCACCGTAACTACATCCACACCAATTCAAAGATTTCCACACTACAACCGTTTTTGTATTTTCAAAAAGTAGAAAAAACAAGGTAAAAAAATCGATCTTCAGAACTCGATTCAGAAAAAAAAATGTTAAAAATGAGCAAGATAGCCGTTCCTACACGAAAATCAACATAAAATGTGCCGATATATTATACACTCCAGCTGTGAGATCAAAGATTTTGTCCAAACTCATCTTTGCAAGCTGTGTGTGATACTCCGATCGCGCGTATTACGGGTTGTGTGTCCTCATCAAGGATATAGGTCGGCGACTCCCCTTGCAACTACAGTGTAGCTATCAGGGTCAACAGGGTGATGTTAGGCAGTCTGTGCGCGGAAACTATAAAACCCGTTTCTGAGGGGGACAAAATCTGACAGCTGTGGAAGGAAATGCATCAGTTTATCAAGTGAATACTGTAAGTCGAATAACCGGTGAGGGGAGGGCGGAGTTTTTAAGGACGTGGGGGCCTGATTTTGATCAAAAGGGGGGCGGGAGGGGGGGAGGGGGGGGAGGGGACGGGTGGGGCAGGTTAATTTGTGCGTGGAAACTATAAATCCTTTTTGTGGGGGAGGGGGGGGAAAATGTGCCGGGGGGTGGCGGGGGGCAGGGGGAGAGGGCTTTAGGTGGCATAGATGTAGGGGTTTGCTATACGCGTGGTGCTAGGTCTAGGCGATGGTGCGGGTGGTGGGGAAGGAGGGGGCGTTGGGGGCGGGGGTGGGTGGGAATTGCAGCAGCGGCATGGACGGCTCTAATACGATAACGAGGCGATATCCAGGGCGTGGAAGTGTTTATTACTCTGGCGGATTTCGATATTAGGTGGGGCGTTTAAGCAAGAGAAAGCGAGGAGGAAAAAAAAAAAAAGCGGGGAGGGGAGGGGGGGGGGGAGGGTTTTCAAGAGGTTTAGGTCACATATAATATTAAAATACACTCCAGCTATGAGATCAAGGATTTGGTCGACACTGATCTTCGCAACATTTTGTGTGATCCTCCGATCGCGCGTATTAACAAATATGTAGGGGCTTGCTAAACGCGCGGTGCTGGGTCTAGGCGATCGTGCGGGGTGTGGGGAAGGAGGGGGGGCGTTGGAGGGGGGGAGGGGGGATGAATGAAAGCTACGTCATGGATGGCTAGTAAGATATTGACGTGATACCAATTGCTTAGAAGTGTTTATTACTCTGGCCGATTTCGATTGTAAGTGGGGCGTTTGAACTAACTGGGCGGGGAACAAAAGGGGGTGGGGGGGGCGGAGCCGATATATAAAACAATATTACAAAGTCAAGTACAAAAAAGTTTGTCCGAATACGTGCGTGCTTGTGTATTTTGCACGTGTCATTTCATGTGACACCATGTTCGTTGACTACGAGTACACGTTTATTTATTGTCCTCTTTCGGTCTTCTTCATGTCCCCCCCTCCCCCGCAAATTACACCCGTGCTGCCGCTCAGAACGTGGCATCGCCAGCAAGCACACAGCACAGCACAGGGCAATCAGCTCTGCACACGTAGCTCTTGGCGCCATCAAATAGCTAGTTGAACCAAATTATGGGCGTCTTATTTCTGCCCCCTTCACATGTTGTTGTATTCTTCCTCGCGCGAGCGAAGCGGAGCTCTTGTACCGTACTACGCAAACCTTTCTCCGCAGTCTCCAAATATCGGTATTCTCTGCATTTCGTGAACCAAAATAAGGTCATTCCTACTGCTGCCGCTACTGCTACATCAACAGCGTCGCTACTGCTACCTCCTCATCACCCCCACTGTCGCTGCATATTGCGGACACAACGGCGCAAGGCGGACACAGCAGCGACGACCAACAGCACCAACACCGACACCAACACCGACACCGACACCCACACCCACGCCAACCCCGGCGCACTCCCACCTCAACCACGACCCACCCCCAACACCCCTCCCCCGCCATCCGCAGCAAACATGCACTGACACCATTACCAACATCGACACCATCCCCCGCCCTGACCCACTCCCATCCTCAGCCGCACCACGAACCCTGCCAGCCACACCACAACCAACACTGGCCCCACCCAAACCCAATCTCATCCCATCCCGAGCCCCGTCACCCACTCGCATCCCACCGCCACCCCGACCCTCAACTGTGTTGGAGGCGAGGAATATAGACAAAGACGATGCGGAGAACTTTGGGGAACTAGATAACAGCCAGGTGAACTAGATAACAGCCAGCGAACGATCGCTTTTTCTAGGAGATAGGTGGTGGCCACAAACGGGCAAACGCGGAAGGGATAAGACAAGCAAATCACGTTTAGGTCTTATCAGATACCAGGTACTTCGAAGTATACGGACAAGTCGAACTGAATGCCCAAATGCTGGAGGTGCCTCTAATAGGAGTAGGAATGGTGATCCACATCGAAAGGGATGCGTGGTCAATGGTCAAACGCCTACGAAGGCAAGCAACAAATGAGTACGCCCCCCCCCAACCCCCGACCCCCTCCCCCCCCTACTCCCACTCGAACCACACCAACTACAGCAAGCACACCTGGTCGGTCCTCAGCCGGTTCGTCCACGTCCCACATGGAGGAGGACGCAGCAATCCCCGTATGCGACCCGCCCCACCCATCATCCGCACCACCGCCCCCGGCAGCAGCAGCAGCAGCAGCAGAGGCAGTATCGGCCCGAGTCGCTGCTGGCCGCCTTGGGTCACTGTTGGCGTTCCAAGTGCACGATGATAGGGTTAGGGTTAGGATTTAGGGCTGGGGTTAGGGTTGGGGTTGGGGTTGGGGTTGGTGTTGAGATAAGCGTCAGGGTTATATTAAGATATACCCGTACGGGTGAGGGAAGTCGGCTAGACTAATCCATATGCAAGGAGCTGTATGTACGTACGACACGCACGCATATGGTGATATCCGTGTCCATATACAAGGCCTTTCGCTCCGCGGGCGGCATTCGCCGCTGGCTGCGCTTGCTCAGGAAGGAAAAACAGAAAAAATAACGTGAAGCGTACAGAGGTCCACGATTGATTGTAGGTGGAAAATACCGACTTGATACTGCCAAGAGACCCTCCGCCATGCTCCAGGAAAACAACTCGGACGCCAAATCCATAAGTATACCGTATGTACCTGGTATCTTATTGTAGTACTTGCGATGGATATGTTTGTCTCGAAGTTTGTCACTCCAGAGATTTTGTCTATCTCTAGGATGACGAATCGGAACGGACACTGACTGGGTGTGCTGAATGTCGATGGGTGTAAAAGGCGGTTTATTTAAGGGCACAAACAGTAGTAGCGTCGAACATGTGGTTGAAGCGGCAGCAAAGAGATTATGGTCACGTCAGTCACGTCAGTCACGTCAGTCACACCTCAACACTTTCCACTATAAAAACAGTACATCACGTCTGAACGGCACAGGGCTGTGTCAGCGTTTGGAAAACATCAAAATTAGTTGTTGGTGGCTTTAAAACGCAACATTCAAAGAACAATAAAAGCAACGAAGACAGAAGAGGAAAAAAGGGAACATAGTGTAAACTACCAAAAAACTTCCGCACCCCCTTATGGCGGCATCATTTTTTACGTACAACCAGGTTGTTTCACCTAGGTTATACAGTAACCCCACAGCATCCCCAGCGGCCCAATCAACGTCCAATCAACGTCGAGTATTTCCAAGCACAGTATCCAAGCCGGGCGAATCAACCTAGAGCCTTCACAAGCGACAGCATCCAAGCACTGGTCACCCCATCGCGTTCGGGTTCGGATTCGGATCGGGTGGTACCTGTTCACCAAAATCAAACAATCTGGGTGCACGTATTAAATACCTTCACTTGGGGGTACGGAATAGCGCCCGTAAAATACTCCAACATACATGGTGCCTCTCGGCAACACGTGTTACTCGTTCTTGTCTGCTTGCTTGCGTTGTCGCAATCACAGACGCACGGCTGTGTGTACGTTGCTGCTCTGTGAAGGGCCCATTGCATGCTGTTCTGCTGCGTTTGAGGTACGTAGATACTACTGTGGTTATCGGAGCTTTTGGTGCATTGACTCGGTGTGGGCAGAAGCAGGTTCAAAAACACAAAAGAGGGGAAGAAAACAGTCCAGGGACCAGTCCGGAAAATTTTTCCCCGTCGGCAACTAAGAGCTGAGAGTAGTCTGAGAGGCCAGAGGACTGTCGGGGGAGGCCTCCGAGGGCACCAGCTTGTCAGCAAGGGAGTCTACGCTGCTGCTGCACGCTCTTTCTGCTACGAACCTCTTTGGGACTTTATATAATACGTAAGCATGAAGTGTCGAAAACATATATACAAGCTTCCCCTTCGAGATGGGGTTTACTTGATACCCCGGAGGCGTCGCACAGTCGAACAGGGGGAACACAGGCGCTCCACGCATAAGCATGGGCCACTGCTGTTGTTGCTGATGCGGTATGCTTCGTTTACCTGGTGTGAGGTCCGACGATGGGTGTTTCATTGTTGTTGCAGAGGAGGCGAAAATGTTGTTGTCGTGGTTCAATCTCCTCCCGCTGCTGTGCACCAACGGCCAAATCGAAACATACCAAGGAACTTGCCAAATCGAATTTCGATTTTATTTTTGTGACAATTGAATTTAATTTGCATCTGATTTGTAAATTGTAAAAATGAATCACCAAGCAGGCATTCTCAGAATTATTACGAAAAATCAACTTCAACAAAGAAGAAAAAAAAAGCTCTCTCGGTCGAATTTAGGGCCCGAATTAAGGGCCCGTATTAACGAGGAACTTGCAAAATCGAATTTCGATTTTTTTTTATAGAATTGAATTTAATTTGCATCTGATTGGTCAAGAAATGAATCACCAAGCAGGCGTTCTCAGAATTATTACGAAAAATCAAATTCAACAAAGAAGTAAAAAAAGACTTTCTCGGTCGAATTTTGTCGAAAATCGAAATTGAATTTAGGGAGTTTGTCCACCTAGACATGGCTTGTTCTGTGTAACCGAAGCCGGCCACGCGAATTGGTGCCATGTCGTCGGCTGATTGAGAGGCGAGAAGCCAACATTGCGAGAGGTAGGACCACCGGAGCAGCCGCAGCGCGGCCTCCGAAGGTCCTTAGCACAGCCTAGACCGCCTGCGACGCTTCGAAAACAACCGAGACCGCCGCAAACCCAGTTTTTCGTCGCCCTGCACCTCGAAAGTTACACGACCAACTACCACATGATGACTTCGCTCAGAAGTTCGACCGCTATATCCCCGTCGCTGCTGCCCGTGTCGGGCGGCGGGGTGGCGCCAGCCCATCCAAGAGACACCTAGAGCCATAGCCTCCAAGCCGCTGCTGGCCAAAAGAATTTGCGGCTGGCCGCGGCGCTCCGGGGAGGACGCGAGCCATCGCTCGCCTCGGTCGTTGCCCACGGGTGTTCGTTGACCCTTTTGCGTTTTTTGATTTTTTTTATTTCCTAGAACGCACTGCGCCGTTCCTTGATAAGAATCAAAGTTCAATTTTTCGTGAATTTTTCATGAAACTGAAAAAAAAAAATCGAAATTCGATTTGGCAAGTTCCTCGTTAATTCGGGCCCTAAGGGCCGAGATTAACGAAGAGCACGGAAAATCGTAATTCGATTTTTCTTTTTAATTTCATCAAAAATACACGAAAAATTCATCTTCGGTTCTTATCAAGGAACGGCGTCGCGTGCGTTCTAGGAAATAAAAAAATTCAAAAAACGCAAAAGGGTCAACGAACACCCGTGGGCAACGACCGAGGCGAGCGATGGCTCGCGTCCTCCCCGGAGCGCCGCGGCTAGCGGCAGATTGTTTTTGTCGGCAGCGGCTTGGAGGCTATGGCTCTAGGCGTCTCTTGGATGGGCTGGCGCCACCCCGCCGCCCGACACGGGCAGCAGCGACGGTGTTATAGGGGTCGAACTTCTGAGCGAAGTCATCATGTGGTAGTTGGTCGTGTAACTTTCGAGGTGCAGGGCGACGCAAATCTGGGTTTGCGGCGGTCTCGATTGTTTTCGAAGCGTCGCAGGCGGTCTACGCTGTGCTAAGGACCTTTGGAGGCCGCGATGCGGCTGCTCCGGTGGTCCTACCTCTCGCAATGGTGGCTTCTTGCCTCTCAATCAGCCGACGACATGGCACCAATTCGCGTGGCCGGCTTCGGTTACACAGAACAAGCCATGTCTAGGTGGACAAACTCCCCAAATAGAATTTCGATTTCCGATTAATCTGGGCCCTTTTTAGTTTGTAAAATAACAAAAAAAAGTGGGTTTTTCCACGCGCCTGCTCGTCTCAACGAGGCGGAACACGACCCCTTGACGAAAAAAAAAAGTTCAGCGACGTTGAATGCTCCACGCACCGCCGCGGAGTTCGGCTGGGATTCAGACATGCGTCATGTACCGACGGCACCCTTGCTTACCCCGCAGCCGAAAAAGCGAGGAAAAAACACTGGCTGCCCAACAACAGCATGCCCCCCCCCAAAATGCATATTTTACATACATAGGCATATGACGAGCACGGCCGCTGCCTACGTACACGAATCTACTCGGGCTGCTTGGGTAGGGGATGCGTCTAAGCTACAATTCAAGGAGCTGGAAGACGCGCGGCGCAGCATGTTGACACTCGTACTGCTGCACGTCCTTCCTGTTTAAAAGAATCAATTCGTAAGTTCACACGTCGGACGGATCACCAATTCCAACTCGGTGATCAAGATATTATGGGAAGATCTGCATGATCTAGAACACGTTTCCTGGATTGGATCTCTAGTCTGTACTCCACTTGATACATATCATGCACAACATATCATGACGGCAGCTATATGATCTACTGCAGATGACTTAGATCGTCATCTATCTGCCCGAGGTGTCGTAAATTTGCGTCGACGGCTGGCGTTACACCTTCATAACGTTCGCACTTGTACCTGTCGTTTGTTTGGGCCCCGAAAAAAGGTTCACCCCTTTGTAAGGAAGTGTGCTGCAGTAGGCGCACGCGGCATCTGCGCATACTGCTGCTGTGCTGCTCTGTACGCCTTTCCTAGACGCTTGGCAAGATCGCACTCGTCTTTCAGGGTATACACCAGTACATGGGTACATCAATGCCACGTGTGAACACAAGTACCAGTATCGGTATTATTTTGCCTCTCATCATTCGCCTCATTTTCATGGTTTATTTTTTATATATTTTATTTGTCTCCGTGCTTGGCCTCTCCCGGGTTGCCGTTTCTTCTCTGGATGTTGCCTCGTTCGCGCAACAGCAGTAGTGCCTCCTCTCGTGATGTTTTCTTGTGCTACACGCTACCGCCCCGGTATGATATGACATGATATAATTTCAATTTCTTCGGTAAAAATGGTCAGAATAATATGCACACAAATTATAGCGAAAATTGAAAACTGGAAAATATGGCATTTTAATTCTTGTATGACCAGAATCAGAACATCCGGGGCAACTGCTTCTGCTACGGCTCCCCTCGCGCTCGTACGCCGACACCACACATGATCCAAAGGGAGACTCTACCAACCGATTATGCACCCACGAGTACAGCTGTGGGGATGCACAAATGCCATACGCTATCACAGACTCCAGGCTGTAAGGCTCTCCAGAAACAATGCTATTAATAGTAGAGGGGAGAGAGGGTGAACGCGCAGCCGGTGAGAGAAAAAGTCGGGAAAAAAAAAATACTCCGACGTGAAAATTGAGGAGAGTGCTTTAGAGTCCCGAGGAAATTGGAAATATCGGCGAGTGGAATGATGACCGGTTCTGATGATCCATGATATAGGCTCGGACTGCTACTGCTGCTTACTGCTGTCGCGCTCTGGCCATGATCACGGAGGGGCGCTGCCCTTTAGGACATTAAATGCTCTAGACTATAGTGCAAGCAAATCCAAAATACCTGTGGTAATCTAATTCGACGTGCCGCCTTCCCTCCCTCGGCCACCAACGCACCTCCCAAGACACCTGGACACAGGGAAACACTTGTAAACACAAAAACTCACAGGATGCCAACAGCAGCCATCAGAGACACCAGTACCACGGTGGTCGCCGCGGCTGCCAGTCTCCATCTCCTCGCCTTTCCTCCAATCCCTCCGCTATGTCGGTCCGTTAAGTTGTGTCCCATGCCACCCCCTCCCTGGCTCGCAGTGCCTACAACCGTGCCGTACTGCTGCTGCTGAAGCTGGCGAAGGCTCTCTTTGGGCGGAGTCGGCGATTTGTTCGCAGGCGCCATCCTCTCCTCACGCTCGTGCCCCCGGCCGGCTCCGGCAACTGCCGGCGACCTCGTTTGCCCCCGCCCCGCACTAAGGAAAGCTCCTCTTCACAGCTTAAATAGATTCGTGGAGATGGTACGTCTACTCGTCGTATAGCAATGCTACGATAGGGAGCACGGAGCTCGTCGGACAGATTACACGTACCAAAAACCGGGTGTTCCAGATCTTGAAGAGGCACTACTATACAAGGGGACCAAGGGACAAAAACAAATAGGGCGTTCCAGAAAACAGACGGCGACACTCCACGAGGGGACAACAAGACCCAAATCCACGCCCGCCATCGGCAGTCAGTCAGAGCGCCACTTCGAACTTCAACACCTCACGGTGAGAGCCGAGTTTGCACGCTTCTGTGCGTGTGCATCCTTGCTCAGTAGCAGGTCGTTGTGAACCGCGTCATCACCGATGAGTTAGGGTCAATTCCCGCTGCCAGAGCCTAATCCAAAGAGTGCACTTGATGTAGAAATATTTTCCACCAACTGACCTGATGGGTGAACGTACGCCGACATACCGACTTCTATACGTAGAAGAGTGGCGCCCATACCCGAAGCTCCTGTCCTTTCTTTCACGAAGTTTCGGGCACAGGCAACAATAAATACAGCAGCTGCAGCTTGGTGCGGAAGCACGAAGCCACGCACCAAGCCACAATTGGATGCGAAACGGATCTAGGGTGTGCTTGGGCAGGAAACATCGCGCCGGGGATCCTATCATACGGAGGTCCGGCACCCGGCACCCGTCCACCTTTCAGTGTTGCTGATCGCCTCGTTGTGGTTTTTGCATTATTTTGCAAGGTATGGCCATGGGTATTATCGTATTTTCATCTAACCTTGCCAATGGTGGTATGAACTTGCCAGGCATCCAGAGCCCAAAGGCCCCAGGTATCACGTATACATCTGGTGCGAGTCGCTGGCCTGTAACCGTATAAGTTCGTGGGGGCTTTTTCTTGTGCGCAAATTGACTTGCGGAAAACGCGAGAGCGTGAGTTTGCAACACTCGATGAGAAATCGACGAGCAGTGGGATTGCTGAACCCTATGCGCGATAAAAATTGAAGGCAAGAACCGGGGGGGATAAGGGACGACACCTGTGACCACTGCGCTTGTTCAGAAGCTGGAAAGCAGAAGAGTGCAAAACTAAAAAAAATCAAGAAAAAAAGAACTCCATGAGGTCGTACGCGATGTAAACACACCCCGTAACACGCACGATCGAAGTACAAGTACAAGTATCACACACGCAGTTTTCAAGGAAGAATTTCGACGACATGCTCGATCCCAAAATGGCAACTAAAAATTAGCAGACAAGTGCAAGTAAGTGGCTTGTGGTGTATACTTGTAGCTGAACGGCATCAGCGGCCGGTACGCACATTCTGCTCACAAGTCACATCATACCAGCGTCACGATCAGGAGACCCGAGATAAGGAGCGGCCCTCCGTAGGGAAGCCACGCAATGCTTTTGAGGGTGTGGGCCTCGGCTTTGCCTTTGACACCCTCCCAGCCTTCATGTTGAAGTTGCGGGAGGTCTTTCTCGCATGTCGCCCTTCGGCGATGGAACAAAAAAGGTCTGGAGGGGGGGCGAAGCAAGGGCATAGGAAACACCTACGATACCGGGTACGTACACGAAACTAAAACTGCTTTCAGCTACGAAACCCATTAGGGCATCACAAAAATACATACCGGCAGTGCGAGAAAGGAAACGCACTATATAGGGTACATAACAGGCTGGCACCAGCTCGTATCACGCACTATATAGGGTACGTAGATACCAAGCCTGGCTCCAGGCGAGGGCGCACAAGGAAAGTTACCCCGCACACCTACCCCCCCCCCGAGGCCCATTTTTTTTTATTTACATTTTTTGTTTTTGGCTTTGTTTGCTTTCTTGGTGATTCGTTTCTTGGCTGTGCCCTTATGGATGGTTTACTGCACACTCTTGCGTTAACAAAAAAAGGCTTGGCAAGCAAGCTAACATTGCAAGAGCAAGGGATGTCAACCTGTACTTTAGGTTGTTGCAGGTATGTAAATCCTGGCGTCTATGCAAGGTGGTCAATGTAGTCAGGAATAATCAATGGTGGGCAAGCGCCGCGCTTGGGCACGAAACCATGTAAAAGCCTTCGTGCCCTTGATGTCCAAACACGGCGCGCACGTGCCTCCTGGTTGTTCCACCGTTCCCGCACAGCCTGGGCTTAAGATGCCGCGGGAGGCAGTTGGCACCGCGTGAAGAGACACGCGATTCAGGTTAATCCGAGCCTCCCACGACACCCCCTGGTTGCCAATACCATGGAGAGTTGATGGGTAGTGTTGGAGAACAGGCTCCCGGACAGCCGGAGGTAATCCCGCGCAGTGGATGGGAGCGTGGACAAGCGTCCTATAGGCGGGACCACTCCCGTCTGCAGCGTCGGAGAAAACACCATCCACATCAATGCCCGCGCCCTCACAATCCTCAAGCCCGTTCACAACTCCCGTCGCAACCACGTCAGCGAAACTGCCCGCGCCCGCACCACCCTCACCCTTGCTCATAACTCCCGTCACAACCACGTCGGCGTCACTGCCTGCGCCCGCACCACCCTCACCCCTGCTCACAACTCCCGTCGCCACCACGTCAGCGTCACCCCTTGCTCCCCCGCCGCTACTACTGTCCATCAACACCGGCGACTCCTTCGCGCCGTCCGTGGCGCTCTTCGGTCTGAAAAAATCCAGCAATGTGCGCCCGCTCCCCACCGCCGCCGCGGCAGCACCCCTGTCGACACACGTTGGTCGACATGCAATTTGCGACATGAGCAATAGCAATTGATCAGCCGTGGAAAGAAAATACGAATCTGCTCCTGCTTTTCACATACACACATCGACAAGGCCTGCAGCCTCATACACTGCGCGACTAAAATACGTCCAGCGTGGCAGTTCCCAAGCTGCTGAACACGCGCGAACGACCTCCCGTAAAAATTGTGAAGCAGTGTATTAACAATCAGGTATATTTCACAAACACCATATCATCAATGAAACATAGATCTAATGTACCGCGCAGCTTGCAAAATTGAGTTTCAACTATTCAATCGGTCGTACTCACATCTGACGTTTTTCAATTATTTATCGAAACTGCTTGTGCTAGCGAATGCAACAACTGCTGTCCTCACAAGTCCTCACTTGTGTTGAAGCGATTGTTCGTGAGTCTCCACGTAGGTCCGGCTCAGTTGCTCTATATTGCGTCCGAAATCGCGCTTGCACTTCTTGCACAACCAGTTGCCACTGCTGGTCTTCGCGGCGATTTTTCCGATAGGCAAAAGTGCTCTGCTCGCATGCGAAAGGCGTGCAGGGACCAACAGGGACGCGGAGTAACTTAGTTGGTTCGCATTTCGTGCGCGTTTTTTTTGTCGATTTTGATCATGCGGCTACGGCTTCTGGTATTGCTGCTCTGCTGCTGCTGCTGCTGCTGCTGCCAAGGCTAGGCTTCTGCTACTGCTGATGTTGTCAGTTATTGGGGAGGAGGCAGCACGAAACACACACTGCTCGATGGTGAGCACTTTTACATATGATAAACCAGAGTTTTGTCTTTCCAGTGCTTGCCGCTGCTGCTGCTGCGAGGTACACGATACCCTCCAACATCACACTACAGCCCTCATGCCTCTCCACTCACTCTCTGTGCTGTGCCGAACACTCATGCTCAATGGCCTGGCCCTCGTCCATTCCTGAACCGTCACCGAAGTTGGCCCCGCAGCAGCAGATGGAGTCCTCGCCATCAGCTGGCTTTCCGCAGACGCTTTGTAGCCAAGCTGTCTTGTCGAAGAAGAGTTGCAGCAAGAGTCCCTTCACCGTGGAGGCTGTGCTCACTGTGACCACTCTCTCTTGCTCTCCCTTTTGCTCCGTTGCTCTGCGCTGTGCTTAGCTGGTACGCAGGCTGCTGCTGCGCGACCAGGGGGCTGCGTGTATGCTATGTACCCCCCCCTGCCCCTTTATTATGTAGGATTTATGATAGGGTTGTTTGCAGAGGAAATTATGTGGCGTAATGGGGGGGGATGGGGTCTTCGTACCCCCCCCCCCCTCTGGAAGGCCAAAAAAAAAGTTTTGGTACGTAGGTGTCATTTTTTTTTTTTTGTGCGCCCTTGCTCCAGGTGCTTTTGTTGTTGCCGTTGATCCCAAGGCTGAACTACTACTGCTACCATATGCTGCTGTATTAATGCAAGGTGCGTCGTGCAATGAACCAGGACCGATAAATCTACGGTGCGGTTAGGTTCGGTTTTCGAAAATCGTAAATGGTACGGTGCGGTTCGGGGTCTTCATGTATCCTACGGTGCGGTTCGGTGCGGTTTTCAGAAATCAAGAATCCTACGGCGCTTTTCGGTGCGGTTCGGTGCTGTGATAAATCCTACGGTGCGATTCGGTGCGGTTCCCGGTTGAACGGTTTTGCTACGGTGCAAGGCCAATCTCCGTAGGGAAAACACGGTTTTGTGCGGTTTTCCCTACTGTGCACCGTATGAATAAACCGCACAAAACCGCGGTTTCGTACGGTTCTCAAGCTTTTCCCGGTGCATTAACGAAACCGCTGTTGCTCCATGGTGCGCCGTATGAATAAACCGTACAAAACCGCGGTTTCGTACGGTTCTCGTGCTTTTCTCGGGGCACGAACGAAACCGCTGTTTTTCGACTACTGTTTCTCTACGGTGCACTATACTTATGAACCATACTAACGCGCGGGTGCGTACGGTTTTCTGTCTTTTGTTACTCTTTTAGACAGTGATCAGCAACAACAGTTGACAGGTCCTAGGCTCGTTATGCATTTCATCCGTGAAAAAAGGGTCAAACTTCCGTAAGGTGCACAATGTGTCCCGTGATAATATAATGTCAATGTGCGGTTTGGTTTTCAGCGTATAGTAGGTATAGATGTGTATATACGTGTTGGAATATTACAATTTCATACGACACACCTGGTACATTACGAATATATATGAGCAGAAACGGGTTATATAGTTTCCGCGCACAGACTGACTAAAATCACCCTGTTGACCCTGATAGCTACACTGTACGAAGTTGTAAGGGGAGTCGCCGACCTATATCCTTAATGAGGATACACAACTCGTAATACGCGCGATCGGAGTATCACACACAGCTTGCAAAGATGAGTTTCGACGAAATCTTCGATCTCACAGCTGGAGTGTATTTTCATTTTTTATAATATATGAGCCGGTCGCGCCGGTGGCGTATCAGGTTATCCTCGAGTCTGGTATAGGTCAGTTTCGTGAGTTCGAATCCCCCCGAGTGCATATACTCCTATACATTCATGGGGACTTTTTCTTGTGCACAAATTGACTTGCGGAAAGCGCGAGAGCGTGAGTTAGCAACACTCGATGAGAAATCGACGAGAAGTGGGGTTGCTGAACCCTATGCGCGATAAAAATTGAAGGCAGGAACCGGGGGGGGAGAAAGGGACGACACCTGTGACCACTAGGCTTGTCCAGAAGCTGGAAAGTAGATGTATGTGAAAAAAAAAATATGATAGCTGGTATGTTAAACCGGTGCCTATTTGTGAGTCAAGCAACTAGGTAATAGCGGGAACACTTTTGCACGTGACCTTTTGACTCCAAAACATGAACAAACCGTGATGAACCGTACAAAAAACGTGACCCCATAGCACAGTTCCACGGTCGATGGAACCGCGGTTTGTCTGTGGTTTCAAGTAAATCGCACCGTTAAGAGAACGATGTAACGGTTTTTGGCTTGATGCACACGATGCGGTGCGGTTTCAATGGCATTCCTACGGTACGGTTCGGTGCGGTTTTATGAAGTCGGGAATCTTACGGTGCAGTTCGATGCGGTTCTCTGTTAGTGTAAATCATACGGTGCGGTTCGGTGCTGTGATATATCATACGGTGCGGTTCGGTGCTGTGATATATCCTACGGTGCGGTTCGGTGCGGTTTTCAGATGTCGTGAACCCTACGGTGCGGTTCCGTCATGTTTTATGTGCTATGGTGCGGTTCGGTGCGGTTTTCCAATATCGTAAAAACCTACAGTGCGGTGCGGTGCTGTTTTGAAGAGGGTAAAAATCCTACGGTGCGGTAACCGCACCGAACCGCGCCAAACCGATAGGAAAAACCGCACCATAACGAATCCTGGTTTATACCAGCCTGCTGCGTACCCCATATAGTGCGTTCCCATTCTCACACACGGCAGTATTAGTATATAGTTGCAGTAGTAGTTCAAACAGGAGAAAGACAGCTCAGCGAGGCAGAACGCAACCTCTTCTTGATATATAGAGCCAGCTCGGCGACGTTGGATGCCCAGAGCACCGCCACGGAGCTCGGCTGGGATCGAGGTCGGCGTCGCAATATACCGACGGGCGCCTTGCTTGCCCCGCAGCCAAAAGCGTGAGAAAAAAACCTCGGCCGCCGGAGAAGAACAAGCCAGCAAAAAAAAATACCTATTTACACGGTAACCGCGAACCACGGTACCAGTACACGTTTGCTCCGTGTCTGTGCATTACTGTCTTTGCGGTGTATATCTCTGTCTCATTGTTTGTGACCACAGAGCTAGTCTCTCCCGAGGATCAGCCATTGGCACGCAACACTCACTTCGATGCGAGTCGACGAGGAAATAAATAGCTGGAATGTTCCCGCGACGAAAACGAAGGCGCCTGCCGTAGTAGAGAAGGGGGGGAAGAGCCTGCTTAGGGACCCCTGATCTGAGTCACGTCCAGGGCATCATTGTAGGGAGGGAGGAGGAGAAAGGAAAGTGCGAAGATAATAGAAAAGATTAGCACCCCCCCCCCAAAAAAAAAACGGGGGTGCTGGATGTCGGGTGTCCTACATTGTTGTGTTTTCCACAACGGATGGAACTACTAACCCTGACCCTAACCCAGAAGAAATGTACTAATGACTGCCACGAGGACCAATGATAGGGACAGCTTACGCTATACCTACAATGGGACTCGAAGGGTGCGCCAGCTAGCGTTGGGCTGCGAAAGCAACTGAGTTAAATCGACACACGACGCGTATGAAAATACGCGGAAGTGTGGTGAGCTCGTAAAGCTTTATTTTTCCCCATCCGCCGGAGGATAAAAAAAAAAAAAAAAAAAAAAAACTAATGACTGCTCCCTGATGACGTCACTGGGGTGAAATGGTTGAAAAAACACAATAATAAATGTATACAAGGGCTCCGCATGGGTAGGGCAGGGCAGCACTTCGACTTGTTCGATTCAATATTCGATAGAGAGTAAAAACCGTCACCACACAACACATAGTCCACGCGTGTTGAACGTAAAGTAATGCCAAAAGATTGATATAGACTAACAGTGGACTACTTACTCGTGGTGTCGTTTCCTCCATTTCTCCGTTTCTTGCGTGAATTCGATTCCGACCGTCATCATATATATTTCGATCGGATAAATCCGAGCCCACGCAGACTGACCCTCTAGCCTGGCCACGAAGAGGCGTTTCGATTGCGTTTCTTGACGTTTCCACTCAACCAAGCATCCAGGGCCAGCAGAGGGATGGCCAAATGTTTGCTGTTTGTTCTCTATGTAGAAACTGACAGGCGCGCACTGAGCCAGCTTCTTCTGCTACTACATGCATGATGCCATAATATAACACGCGCGATCGGAGTATCACACACAGCTTGCAAAGATGAGTTTCGACAAAACCTTCGATCTCACAGCAGCTAAATTTTATTTTTATCTTTATAATATCTAGATCAGACGCTCGCAGACCGACTGTGTCTCTCTCTGTGTGTATAGTGATGATGGAGAGACTTGCTGAAGGTATTCTAGGCGTGAAACACGGTGTCGCTGCCTTCGTCATTCAATTCCTCGAATGCTATTATAACAATGCTGCTATTTGTTGCTGTAGACCACTCTCGTCTGGTAGAGTAAAGTACGCGATAGCACTGAACAAATAATTTGGTAGTTAAGAAAATATAAACGTAAAGTTCCTGGTATGGCCTTTTTGTCTGATTGCTGGTCGCTCATTGGCCGAAGATCGTGCATAAAGTAACCGTCATCTGGGGACGATAGAATCTACTCCCAAAATCATAATCCATTTATATATATACAACTCCGACAAACCCGGGAACGAACATGGATATATCACCAGGATCGATACCTCCCTGCACAGTGTAGAAATCTCCAATGCCACCGACCGGCCAATCTCTAATTGGCTGGGGTTCGTGTATTATAGAGCCAGGTCCACCCGGAGACGATAGGGTCCCATCCCCGGTCCAGGGGTCATTCCATATATCTTGAAACTAGACAAACGGCGGAAGAAAACTGAGTTCTCTCGGGTCGACGCCGCCCCCCACGGTGTGGAAACCCCAGTTCCATTGGCTAGAATCGCTGATTGGTTCGAGCTCCACAGCGGCCCCCTACCTTAGTAGGAGGATGATAGAAGCTCATCAACCGATGGGGGGCAGTTCCGTCGCACACGGGGGAGATAGGGCCCCACCCCCGGTTCATAAATCCTCCAAATCTCTACAGCCCCAGCAACGCGGGAACTATAATGATGATCTCCCGGGTCGATATACATTCCCGCACGGCTTGTCAACCCCGATTACATTGGTTTATTCTCGTGATTGGCTGGTAGGCTTTGACCCAATGAGCTCACAATTATTTCGATCGAGTCGGGTTTTCTCGTATACTTTTCGCATACGGCAAACATTTGCAATGCAAGCGCAGTTCAATGAGTTATTTGCATGATAGGTCGCACAACAAAGCGATTTTGAGCCTATGATATCAGGTTGGCGTGCCGAGCAAGCACGCTCAAAATGAGGATGTGAAACACTTGAACAGCAACAACAGCACCAAACGCAATATAATGGATGAATTAGAACCATTTGTATGCAGGATTTAGGGCCCCCCGGTTATAAGCACAATCAATTTCAAACAAAAATGGGGTGTTCAAAGAAAAACGACATGATAATATGTGGAATTAAGGCTGGCACGACTCGAGATTATAATAACCAACCGTGGGAAAAAGCCTGAAATTAGGCCAAAACAGTAGTGCGTATTTGACTCACTGGCATAGTGGTCGAATAGTCATGGAATACTTGCTGTGCCCGAATAATCTCCGCTTTGTCGCTTATGCGGCACCGAAAAAAATCACTGAAAATCCCGATTTCATTCGCTTATTGGGTCAGAAACCTCACTGACATTTTCGCGGGTTTTCTTGCATACTACCTGCGTAGGGCAAAAAATTGCCATGCGACCGCAATTCGTACCAAACGCTCGACCTCGGGATGAATCTGTGCAGTTGGTGCCCAAAGCGTCACCATAAGGTCATTCGGGATATTTGAAGAGCGGTCAAATCGCCATGTCCCGGCATACTAACAGCCATATATATTGACCTCGACAGATAAGAGCAATGAGCGCCTGCTTCGGCTTGACACATTGTCAGGGTGATTTTGAATTGGAATATAAACCCCCCTTTTTTTTCTTCTCTGTTTTCTATTCTCTTCTTTTTCCAAGCTGACTTGCGTCTGACGTGCGTATGCGTAGTGATAGGTACCACGAGATGTTTGTGCAAAATACCCCTATTTTTTATGATACTGCTATGTCGTCGCTTGCTGTGGCGCACAGGACATATTGTCAAGAAGATCCCTGTTTCTATGTATCATCGGTTAATTCCTGGCGAACACGAGATGGCATTTTCCAGAAGATCCCTATGTTTTATTATACTGTCATCAACTAATTGCTGGCGCACACGATGTATTGACCAGCAACAACAGTCAGTGGCCAGCGCAATTCTTGCGACCACACAACAAAGCGTTCGAAACACTACTACCTTGATGATCACACCTACCTTTAGAAGTGCATCCACGTTTCGTTGGTGGCGATAAATGGAATTAGTGTGGAATATTTATTATGCGGTCCTGAAAGATGGATGGTGGAACGTGGACCAATCTATACGGAACAACTCTTCGGAGCGGCGATGAAAAATACTGACAAAACATTGTTTCTCTTACTGCGATTTTTAAAAGCGACTCCGTTCGTTGCGTTTGTTTTCTACTTCGAAGTATTTTTTTTCATGGTCGGGCCTGTTTTATGTTGTGTTCTCGTACCCGGTACGCTAGCATTTCACTTGCTTTATACCTTGATGAATTGCGATTGTTTGCAATTGTTTGGTTTACTCTATCTCACAGTCTGTCACCACATAATAATGACAAAATATTCGATCTCACAGCTGGAGTGTATTTTAATTTTTATAATAATAATGAGTTATATCTCTAGGATGAAGAACCAGCACGAACACCGGGTGTAAATTATGTTGTTGGGTAGGGAACGGCCCCCCTCGAAGACAACGAACGCTCGAACAAAGGTATTTAACCTTGAAATCCAATATCGAAAAGCAATGACACAGCAGTCAGTCGTACGATGTGCACAATAGGCCAAACGCTTCGAGGTGTGACCATGAAGAAACTGCAGTTGTGGTGGGGACGAAATAAGAAGCCAATTTGGAAATGATGCCAACTTGGAAATACATGATTTCCCATATGTTTTTTTCGTTCAAGCTTTGCATATGCCAAGATCCAAGAATAGCTCGGGCGTATACCGCCCGAAATACAAAATTTTGCGCACTTCTCGTTTGTCTCGCTCAGCCCACGTACCCTATCCCGGCCAGGTGCGGAACGGATACGACAGGGCGACCGGCGTTTGAGCCGCCCCCCGAAGACGGCGCTCGAACGAAGCTATTTGACCGAGAATTCCAGTTCCGAGAATCGCATACTGAGGCCGAGACGGAAAAATCTCCTGACCCAATTCCCCCAAAAAGAATGATCATATACGAAGTATATATTTATTATACAAACAAAAATACACTCCAGCCGTGAGATCGAAATTTTTTGTCGAAACTCATCTTTGCAAGCTGTAGTATGTATATCTCTGTGGATGTCGATGGGTATAGAGAACAGTTTTTTGTGAAGAACACACGCACATCTTCACAAATCGGACGCATTAGTCCCGTTTCAAGACTTCTACGATCTAAGGGAAGATAGGTCCCTGGTCTGCGTGTCTACGAATGAAAAAGGTGAAGGTGTACCTTTTCGTCGTTACCGTGCAACAATAAGGTACTATATATGTGTTCTTTACATTAAACTGACATATCCACTCACCTACTATACATGCAGCACAACCAGTGTCCGTGCCGGTACCTCCTACTATGATTTATTGAGACGTGCTCTGTGGTCATGAACTACGAAACAGAGATACGCGTTGCAAGTGCAGGTGGTTTGGCCATGCTAAGCCGAACGCACTGACTGCGGGGGCGGAACATACTCAAGCCAGCACACCAGACTACGTGCAAGGAAGACATAAAATAAGGAGAAACGAAGAAGAAAACACGAGAACGGAAAAAATGGAATGGAATGGAAAGAAAAGCGAAGAAAGAGGAACGCAGAGGGGGAACGAAGAGGTATCCAGGGAGACACAAAGATTGAGTGAAACAAGACGGCAGGACAAAAATGAGAAGCAACCAAAGCAGACAGTCAGCAACAAAGCAGATGGCCACATCCAACCAGCGTTGGGGACAGCGACAATACTGGCTTCCGAATATTTTCTTGTATTCGGAGAAGTACGGCGGTATTTATTTGCTGTTTGTGTGCTTCCGTATTCTCTGCTCTGTATTTTCACAAGGGGCTCGTAAGGTGTTCTCTGCTTTGTACTGTCATGCGCAAGAGTGTGTAAGGTATAGAAGGTGTTATCTTTTGTAGGTTCACGCGTTTTCTTTATTGCTGTTGTCACCTGCTCTGTATTTTCCGCGTGTTGTATTTTATGCTGCTTGTTGATGCGTCACCCCCCTTTTGCTCGACTAGCTTTATTTGTGCTCGAAACAACTCAGCACTTCGGCTGTAGCAGGAGAAGAAACAGAACCACGCACGAGCAGCAGCAGTAGTAGCAGCAGGAACTTGATCGGTATCTGTACAAGGTGTTTCAACTTGTTTACGCTTTCCCCCCGGCTCTGCTGCCTTTTTTTGTCCGTGAACCAACTCGGCCTTCCAGCAGCAGCAGCAGGAAAAAAACACGCGTCGGCAGCAGCATACAAAAACACCAACAACAGCAGCAGCAGCAGGATCTTGGTCGAAAAGCAAAGAAAAATAAAAACATGGAGAGCGAGGGAGAGAGGAAAACTATGCCATCCACGGACGCATCGGGACGCAAGTACACCCCGACAAAGAAGGCATACAAGAATGACGATTTCATCAACTCCAGCCAGGTAACGGAGGGCGCGTTGGGGGCGAGCGGGAAGGGATCCGGGTGTACCCATCACCACCCATTGCCGCAGTCATTTTTGTAAAAATCAAACTTATGCTGCTGGTGGGAGATCGAGAATTTTGTCGAAACTTATTTTTGCCAGCTGTGTGTGATACTTGGATTGCGTCTTTAGACCATAGACCCTCTATCCTGCAAAGCTGGGACGGAGCACGTCGGGTTTTCCCCGACCAGGCAGCTAGAGGCGAAATAGACGAAGCAATCCCCAGCCAGACGTGCTATCGTAGCGAGGGGTATTTGTAGCTGGATGCTGTCACGGCCGGAGGTTAACCGGGAGGTGAGTAGCCAATACCGGTAGGGGGTAATGTGTATTAGGTACAACTTATCAGAATAATTGGGACGGGAATTGAGTTGAAAATTAGTGACGATAGCGGCGATAGTTTGTGATTTCAGCGACGGGCGCACGTGGTTTGTGAGCACAGAGGTTGCTCTCTCTGGCGTGAGATGCATCGGCACGGATACTGAGTTTGCTGGGTGTAGATGGGTGGCAGTAACAGTTTTATGCGATTAGCACACATACAGACTGACTTAACGTTGTTGTTTTTTCCTGAGCTGGCTCGGTTGGTACATCTGTGGCCTCTCAAGACCTGCCACATGAACACCGCCTCCTTCCATTACTTGCGCAACGGTCCAGCTTTTCTTTGGTTTCTTCCTTGCCCTTTTTCTTGTTTTACAGTAATTGAGCAAAGTATTATCATACCAGGTCCCAGCTGAGCTCAGCTTGGCTCATCAGCTCAGCAGCGCAGCGCCGTGCGGTAACGTGCGGTGCCGTGCCCTAGATTGCGGTGCAGTGCTGTGCGCTGCTGTGCCGTGCTGTGCCGTGCTGCGTGCTTTGCTGCACTTGCTCTTTCGTACATGCCAGGTATCATTCGCACTATCACACCAGGTGCCGGTACTACACAAGGTTTACTTGAAAATATCTCGACAAGTAGTTCGTCCTGGAATCACTTGATTAAAAGGCGCTGTTTCGCTCTCAGCGCTCCCACTCGAAGCACGCCTTCAGTATCGTCCACACACCGAGCGAAAAAGCGGACTTGTAGTCCAGGGGATGCTGCTTTGAACGTGTGAATAGGACGACTGTGTCGGGCTCCAGGGCAGGTATTCATAGATGTATGATATGGTATGACCCGCGCGTGTCATGCATAGCATGCACCATCCTGTGCCGCACGCGCACGACATGATATGGTGAGACCGCATTTATTTATCATTTGTTAGAACGCCGTGCTTGGGCCCCAAAATAGTCAAGGTTCCTCCAAGCCTTCACTCCTCTGACAGGTCATCGATCTCTACTTGATGATCTACATCTTGCGAGGAAGATATAGTCTGGCTCGTGTTACCCGGTGAGAGCTGTACGATCTGCATGATCCATCATTGTTTCTCATTTGTTACAGCGCTGTACTTGGGCCCCAAAATAGGTTAAGGTTCCAAGCCTTCACTCCTCTGACAGATCATCGATCTCGAGGTGATTATCTAGGTCTCGCGAGGAAGATCTGTATGGTCTATCTCGTGTTACCGGGTGAGAGTTGTGCGACCTGCAAGATCTAGCATTATTTGTCATTTGTTATAGCGCTGTGCGTGGGCCCCAAAATAGTTAAGGTTCCAAGCCTTCACTCCTCTGACAGATAATCGATCCCTACTGCATGATCTAGATATTTCAGGAAAGATCTGTATGGTCTAGCCCGTGCTTCCCGGTGCGAGCCGTACGATCTGCATGATCTAGCACGTGTTTCCTGGGTTGCATCTGTACTCTGCAGATGCAGATTCAGCTCAACATATCATAACGGAAGATACGGGATGTACTGCTGTAGATGATCTATATGATCTGTATGATCTGTATGATACGTATGATCTGTATGATACGTATGATCTAGATCTTGAGTTGTCCGAGGTGTGCAAGCCTTGCTCAGATTACGAGTAGGTGGTTGTTTGTGGGCCCATGCAGCGTCATGGTCCCGCAACGGTGCGGTGGCTCGCCAGAAGATAATCACCGCATTAATGTGGATCAGAGAGCTCAGCATCCGGCACAGTAGTTCTCCGGCACATGGCATCCATCGTGCGTGCTTGTACGCTTTTTTCTCATGCGGTGGGGCTGCGGCCAGCTGAGGATTGGTGTATTGTGGTTGTGCAGGAGCTGCTGTCCTTTCCGGAGCAGCTGCGGTACGTAGTGACATGGAGGCGTGGAGGTCCGGCTATAGTGCGGCGCCCGCACTGTTGAAGGACCGGAGCGAAGTTGTGACAAGAGATTTTGGATGCGCTACTAAAGTGGGCATCCGCACAAATAGGTGCCACACTATGTATTGCGGGACAATGGCTGCTGTACTGCTGTATACGCAGAACGTGCTTCTGGCAATTGTTCTGGAATCCCAGCTGTAGGTTTTTGGGTTCTCTAGGCCTGTAGGGTGTGGCATTCTTTGTTTTTGTTGCTATCTTGTCAGACTACAGGGGCAGCGGTAGCCCATAGCACCATCAACAGCTCTGTAGAGGTTGCGGGTTGCCATCGACCTTTTTATCGAACCTATAGTCGGCGTCCCCGGTGGTTCAATAGTAGGCCGCGTAACCATTGAGGTCGATGTCGTAGGTTCAAACTCCGGGAGGGACTCTTTCTTATACGTTGACAGGCCGGGAGTGCGAGAGCACGAGTTGGTGAAGTTTGATGCAACCTGGATGAACATAATAGCTGAAAAGTGGGAATGCTCAACCCTAGGCACGGTATGAGTGAAGGCGCGTGCCGGGAGGGAGAAGGGAAGGCACGCGTGACCACGGCTTGATCCAGAAGGTCGCTGAGGGTAGTTAAAACCTCGTACTATTAACGTTAATATTTGAGCTGGAAAGTAAAAATGATGGCTAAAAAACAAAATGGCTGCGGCGGCACTAAGTAGCCCAACTACCATCTACTGCTGTAGCTGCAGTGCACTACCCGTAGGTTGCTGTAGATCTTGTGTTCGCGATCAGCCATCTTCTCGAAATTATGAGCGAAGTGGGCACTAACGGCCGTACGCTATTCCCGCTATACCTGGTACTAAGTTTTGATTTTCTTATTGATTAATTTTGTTGAAGGGCTCAAACCCGGCTCCCCCCCCAAAAAACCCGAGGACCCGAAAACCGATTTTTTTTTCAACCCGCCTTCAATGTTTGTCAGTTTCACTATAAATAGTGATTTTTAGCCGGTACCACGCTGCTGCTGCTGCTGCTCGAGCTTCAAGGCCGTCATGGTATCAATTATGTGGGTAGGGCGTCTTCCCCACGCACAGCATTCACGCCGGCTGGATCAACCTATTAATAGGGCCTTCATAAACTCCGGCATCCGAGCACAGGTCCCCTCGCAACGTTCGGGGTGGGGTTACGGTTCTGGTTAGGGGAAGCGTACGGGTCGGGCACAGCGGTCATCGGCCGCCCACGGCCATTCTAGAGAACTGGTGTTGCACTATTGCCACGACTCGGAACCAAAGAAATTTCCTGGCACCTGATTGCTCTCCAAAACGTTAATACGGCCTCATGTTTTTGTTGGCAGCAGCAGTGACGGACTGAAGCGATCGCTCACGGCATTTTGCGAGGGGTCCATTCTTGTTTTTGGCGTCGTCGTCAAAATTTGAAGCTTGCATGCGCTCGTAACTACTGTAGTACACCCCTGTTAAGGTATTGGTGGGGTTTGTTAAGGTATTAGTGGGGTTTGTTAAGGTATTAGTGGGGTTTGTTAAGGTATTAGTGGGGTTTGTTAAGGTATTCGTGGGGCGTTAGTCCGTTTGACCACTTGCAAAAGGTTACCCAATAGCTATTTACCCAAACTAAGCCTTATAATACTCTTCCCCCCCTGAAACGGCGGGATAGCAGGTCGGCCGGATATACGGGTGGACCTGTCAATATCCAAGCGGTTTCATTTCCAGGGTATACCGGGGAGTGTATTTTTTTAAGTTCGACATGGGGAAAGTCTGAAATCATTGATTATTGTGGATGGTGGGATTTGAACCCTCGACTCAAAAAACCCATGGTCTGTCGACGACGCCGTTTGTTAATGGGGTATTAGTCCGTTTGACCACTTGCAAAAGGTCAACAATACGGGCTACCCAAACTAAGCCTTATAACACCCCTTTGAAACCCCAAAACCCCTTCCTATACCAATTCCAACTTATTTGTCCCCAAACACGCGTTTTCTTTTGTAGAGGTCGCTCGGAACTCGGAATTTGCGCAGCAGCTCATATATTTATTAAAAATTGTAAATACGCTCTAGCTGTGAGAGCGAGGATTTCGTCGAAAGTTAAGTAATCTTTGCAAGCTGTGTGTGATGCTTCGATCGCGCGAATTGCTGGGGGTGTATGTCCTCATGAAGGATACCAGATGTGCAGTAGGTCGGCGACACCCCTTAGTACCAGCTATTAATAGTACCAGGGTCAACAGGGTGATGCGAAGACGTTCAGTCTTGAACGATTTATTCAATCTGTGCACGAAAACTGTATATATTTTAATAGTTGAAATATATATGTATATAATGAGGGCACACACCCAGTAACACGCGCGGTCGGTGTGTCACACACGTCTTGCAAAGATGAGTTTCGTAATCTTCTATTTCACAGCTGTAGTGTATTTTTTTTTCTAGTATGTAACCCGTCTTGAGGGGAGGTGTTGGTGCCTGCCAGCTTGTGTGCATTGGTGGATGTGTGATGTTGCTCGGCGATCGAAATTTACTGTCTAATTAAGGGGAAAATGGCTTCAGCCATCTGGGCCTGCGATCGAAATTAACTGTTTAATTAATTCAGTAAAAAATGGCTTGAGCCATCTCGAAAGGAGATTTCTTTAGTTGGCGCCGTGTAAACTAGAAACTCGCATTCGCTCCTATGATTAACAGTACACTAGAGGTCCCCCAATAAGGCGGTATCCCCATATAAGGCGGTATCCCGAAGGCGGTATCCCGATATAAGGCGGTCCAAATCGCTTGGCGCTACCGGGGAATTGCGCGCATAGCATGGAGTGAATAAGGTGGCTTGCCGCTATAAGGCGGTCATATTGCTCTGGCACGCCACCGCCTTAGTGAGGGACCTTCACTATATACGTTTGTTTAATTTATGTCCAGAGTGGTGTCAGTAGCGTACGTCGCCGCTAGCAGAGCTGAGAGCGAATTATGGTTTTGATGCTATCATACCTACGATATAATATGATACAACGATTGTATCAATGATGACATATCATACCTAAGATGTGCCCATGATATATTTTGTATGACAAATCTGTGATATTCTTATGTGCCTCGTGCCTTTCCGCGGTGTATGCATTTTTCAGGCGAGGAATATCCGCATCATGTGCGAGTACGAGGAGACTCTGCTCCGCTTGAAGGATAACAAGATTAAGGGTGAGAAGGGACAAACTAAAAGGGGGAGAGAAATAGAGAGAGATTGGGAGGGAAAATAAATCAAGAGTAGGAGGGAGGGGGGGAGGGAGAGGTGGAGAGCGAGATGGAGATGGAAGTGGAGAGAGAAATAGGTGGGAACCGAGATAAACCGACAGGCAGTGGCAGCCAAGGAGGGAAAGGCAAGGCGAGAATTAACCTATAAGGGAGACAGCGAGATGACACGAGAGGGAGAGGGATAGAGGGAAGATAGTGAACTCAAAGCCTCTACGCCTGCAAGCCCGTTTCGGGGAACAATTTACTTGAAATTCGTGTATGCAGGGGTTTTGGGGCTCTGAATGGGTTAATAGAGAGGAAGAGGGGGGAAGAGGGAACGAGGGGCGGGGAGTTATGCCGGTCGCCCCGGTGGCGTATCAGGTTATACTCGAGCCTGGTATAGGTCAGGTTCGTGAGTTCGAATCCCCCCGAGTGCATACTCGTATACATTCGTGGGGACTTTTTCTTGTGCACGAATTGACTTGCGGAAAGCGCGAAAGCGTGCGTTAGCAACACTCGATGAGAAATCGATGAGCAGTGGGATTGCTGAACCCTATGCGCGATAAAAAATGAAGGCAAGAACCAGGGGGAAGAAGGGACGACCCTTGTGACCACGGCTTGTCCAGAAGCTGGAAGGTATACGAGTATGTGTGTGAAAAAAAAAGGAAATTAAGAGACAGGGGGGGGGACGAGAGGAAGAGGGAGGTACATACCCAGAGAGAAAGGCGAGAAAGTTCGACGTGGAGAGGTGGAGACGGGAATATCCCGTTGGGCTTGTGTTCGTGCGTGCTCGTATGTCGCACCTCGCGCGATACCCCCGTGTATCGACCCACCAAGCACGCCTCTCTTTTTTTTTTGCTCGAAGAGCGCCATGCATTGGTCCTGTCGAGTTCAAAGCGGCTGGCTTTGGACCGAATTTCTGCTTGGGTTTTATAGTTAGTTGCTGCACGGTTGGGTGGTTGGGTGTCTGATGGCTTGATTGGAGATTGTCTGGTTGATGTGTTGGCTGATTGAGTAGGGCGTCGGCTGGCAAACATGTACTAGTAGTACCGAAACCAACGAACATAACACAGCCCCAGGCCAACGAATCCATGAAAAAATTAGGTTAAGACTTTTTTTTTTAATGGTCGGAAGACATATTTCTAACGTAGTTTTCCGCTGAATTGTGGTGGGGTGGGTTGGCCTTGGAGCGTGACCTTCGACGGTTCCAATACTTCATTATAATTTTGCTGCCCCTCGCCTACCCAGCCAAGTTTGGTATGTCGCTAAAACACCCTATTGATCGACTCGTTGGCTGATGGTGGCTGATTGGTTGATTGATGGAACCGATTGGTTTATTGATTGGTTGGTCGAATGTTTGGTCTTTTTTTTGCGTAGCCTATCAACTAAAAAAAGAAACGCACGCTGGAGGTGATGAAAACCCTCCCTCCATTCCCGTCCCGCCCCCGCCCCCTAGTCCTTTCTCTGGACGGGCCCGTTACCGAACTGATTCAACGCGGACCTAATGATTGATGATGCAAACGGTTGACGCGAACGCTTGGCTTATCAACGTTGGCGACCTTAGCACTCTTGAGTTTTGTCACTTTTTTAGGCCATTTTCCCGTACTGTCGTCCTTTTCTTTTTACGCTATTTTCTCGGAACTTTGCCCTTTTTTGAGGCCCTTTTACCTTGGTTTTGTCAATTTTTTTACACCATTTTCGCTTAACCTTGTCCTTGTTTGTAACCTTTTCTCTTGACCAGTTTGGGGTTTCAGACGAAAAAATTGGCGAAAACAATTGACAATCACAGCATCGACCCGACCACATGAAGCACTCCGAGCTGTTGCTGGTGGTGTAGGAGATGTGTTCGAACTGCAACACAGGAAGCTGTGAGGCAACAAGCGTGAGGCATGACGATACTCTGGGTTGCCTCAAGCTTTTCCTAGACGCTTGATTAGATCGCGCTCGTCGCTTCTTGCGCTTCTTGTGCTGTATACAATAATCAAGATAGTACACTATAATCAAGGTATAGACTAATTAAGTCCCAAAAAGGCCAACTTTTTCTTTTGGTAACGCGGTTTTCTCTCAGCTTTTGTCTTTTTTGGGGAGGGGACATTTTTTTTTTTGCCCCGTCCGCTGTAACGCCATTTTTCTCTTTTTGCTTTGTCCCTTGTTGGTGCCGTTTTGTTCTTTTTGTGACCTTATTTTCTCTCAACTTTTGTCTTTTTTTGGCGATCTTGTTAACTTTTGTCCTTTTTTTTACTTCACTTTATTATTTTATGAAAATGTTTCAAGGACGTCGGCCGTGAGTTCGACGAATTTTCGGGTCAATAGTCATCTGTGCGAGCTGCGTTGTTGGTGCTTGTAATATACTATGTGGGTGAGTTTTATCATAATGGGAAGGGTCATATTGTTCTGTTAAAAAACAAACACATATATACGAGTATATACATATTTTATAAAAAATATTGCAAGGACGTCAGCCGTGAGTTCGACGAATTTCAGGTCAATATTCATATTTGCAATCTGCGTTGTTGGTACTTGTAATATACTACATGGGTGAGTTTTTATTAGGAGGGGTCCTATTTCTTTTTCACTATAATTGTAAGTGTTGGTATTTTTACTTTAGGTGGGGAATTTCGAGCTAGATCTAACATCCGTCCTTTTTTAACGCCATTTTCTCTCATCTCTTGTCCTTGTTTGATCGCCACTTTTTCCCATACTTTTGTTTTTGGCGCCGTTTTTTTTCTTTTTTTGTCTTGACAGCTTCGGTGCTCTTCTTCGGCTCCGCTCGCGCTAAGGACCGCGAGGGGTGGGAGGCGGCGGTAGCGAAGGCGGAGGCCGAGGTTGTGGCTGCTACGGACGATGAATCGCGCAAGGTGATAATCACGAACATGGGAGCCATCCCACGGTCGGGGTGCAGAACATTCTTTGCTGAGCTCCTTACATGAGGAGCTCACTCAATTTCTCACCCGAAAACATTGCGTGGAAGGCATTCTTTCGCGCAACACGACCAGGCATCATCCATCTATGCCTTGTAGTCCTAAAAGGAATTATATATACTCGTAAAAATGTTAAGACCAACCGCTAGACGAGCTCAACCGGCCAGGTATACCTTTTTTTGGCTCAAAAAGGGCAAACTCGTACCGTGGGGTGGCTTAGATGACTCCTGGGCATTTTTGACCGTGCTGACGAAGGCTGCGGTATTGTAGTATAACACGCGTGCTACGACAGAGGTAGCAGTTTTCGTCTGAAATGGTTTCTTAATGACGGGGCTCCTTAACCCAAAATCGTCGGAAAAAAAAAAATAATAGGCCATTTTTATTTTTTTGAATGATGATTCTCGTGTTGTGTACTTGGGCCGTGGAGGTTTCTTGTTAATCCGCTAGACGAGCTCAACCGGCCAGGTATACCTTTTTTTTGGGCTCAAAAAGTGCAAGCTCGTACCGCGAGATGGCTCAGATGACCGTGCTACCTCCTCTATCGCAGACGCGTGCTACGATATAGGTATTAAGGTATACCTCTTTTTGGCGAAATGGTTTCTGAGTGACGGGGCTCCTTGACCCAAAATCGTCGAGAAAAAAAAAAAAATCGGCCATTTGTTTTTTGCATGATGATTTTTTCGTGTTGTGTGCCTTAGGCCATGGAGTGTTTTTTTTCATCCGGTAGCAATTATATTTTTTCTCCAATTCAGTTTTGTGGAGAGGTCTTGAGCTCCCGAATTGAGGAACCTTTGAAAGAAGAAAAGTGGTGCACCTCTAACGTAGTACGCGTCGTAAGCAGTGGACTTCACCGCGTTTGCATCACCCCAAACATACCAGATAAAGTACCAAAAATGCTACCTGGTACTTTTTTTTTTGTAATAGGTCGTTCGCACATTTTTTTTTTCGGATCATCCAAATCGCACGACGAAGCCCGAAGCCGCGCGAAGGGTCGTAGGCCTTAGCCTGGGCCAGGGTCAGGGTTAGGGTTAGGGTCAGGGTTGGGTTGGGTCTGCGCCTGCATGTGATGTGTAAAAAAAAAACTCGCTAAAAAGCGAGAAACAGGCCTAAAAATCTCGATAAAGCGAAGTATTCTTGGTACTTTATCTGGTTTTTTTCGGGGTGGTGAGACCGGTAAAGCCACCTCGCAGTAACGGGGTTACCCCCGCTTTCACCACCGAGCGTAAGCCGCTGGCGCGAGTGTTTCACCACCGAGCGTAAGCCGCTGGCGCGAGTGTGTATCTCGCTCAAAAGCGGACTTGAAACGTGTTGGATTGTTTGGTTGGCGGCGTGACAAAGCAAATTTATTTCCATGACGCGGTGCATGCCGCGCATCGGAAAAGGATACGGTACTCCCGCGAGTTGCTCTGAGCAGTTGATGAAATGGAGCCATAGGCGTAACCCAGCTAGCGCGTAAACGTAACCCACCTGCCGCATAAACATAGCCAACGTATCATGGTCCTGGTCTTGTACCCCCCCGCGCCTCCCTGCTCTGCGACTGGCGTCGGTTGGCAACGACACTCTGTAGAACACGTCTCTCACTCCGTGAACTAGACCACCAGGGTACCGTTTTGTTTTTCCTCCTCGTGTTGTTTTTTGGCGACAACCGAGAGGGTGGTCGAGTTACATAGTGTGTGCGGACTGGAAAGCCTTATCTCCCCGCAAGGGGGATGTTATCGCGTAGTGTGCATAGGGTAAGGGACCTCCGAGGCAGTTGCATAGTATCCCCGTTGCTGTCTCTGGGTGGCCACACCTGAAAACGAATAAATTCATTAGAAACTGTCGTCTGATATGCAAGGAAGCACACACAAGGCACGGAAGTCCGCCTCACAAGTGGTTGCTAGCAGGATGGAGGTCACCCTTTATGCGCCTCGCCGAACACCTGACGGCGCTTCGCGCTTGGTGCACGCCATGTCCGTCTGGTCGGTGAAAACCCGACGTGCTCCGTCCCGGCAGTTGGAGATTTGAGGGTCAATGGTCTTTTTTAAGACTACTACGGCTATGCATGAAATGAGCCCCCCCCCCCTCCCTATTTCCCCTCGTTATGCTAACGCCTACCCGTTCCCCGTTCCCGCTGGAGAACCACTTCAGCCCTCTGGGCACGCGTTGCAGGGCTTACGAAAATAAGGTATGTGAGGTGCATTCACCGTTCTAACCCCCCCCCCCCTCGCCGTCCTGTTCCCCCTTGTCATGCCAATGCTCACTTCTACACCCCTTCCCGCTTGGAAAACGTTTCCCCCCTTGAAAAACGCCTGTTTCTAACCTACCCCCGCCCCTCTTTCCCCTCGTTATGCCAACGCCTATATGCCTGTCCCCGCTTGAAAAACGCCTCGGGTTTCCAGTCTGCCGAAAAGAACCTGGCGAAGTGGAAGAAGTGCGAGTGGATGGGGGAGTGCGCCGAAAAGGCAAGAACGTACTATGGTGGTCCTCTATAGTGCCGGTTAAGTAGTGCCGGTTGCCCGCTATAGTGCCTGTGAAATTGCCTGGCACATATTTGAACAACGACGAGTGGCAGTATACGGAACGGTGCCGGCTGCCGATATAGTGCCGGTGTTTCCCTATATAGTGCACACACCGGCACCATAGATGGACCACCGCTATTCCAGGTTTACAGTAGGGATATTGGGGTCTAGAACTAGATTGGTGTTTGAATCGTGTGCTAAAACGTCATCAAGTTTACGGTGCAAATGGACGTCATCTCTGCTGCAATGGTACCTGTAAGCGTTTTGTATAGTATGGGTACGAACTAGGCGTGTTCTCGACTTCGGTCGTCTTGTCTTGCCCAGCACCCGCGGCTGTTGCACTAGCGGTGGAAAATGCCAAGCTATCACGTTCTGCCTGCAGCTCTTCAGACGACTTGGGGCACCACTGGGCGTCGCGTGAGCCTCCGTTGAAGGCGCTCCGGACGAAGCGCTCGATCGCTATGTCAACTGCGGATCGCCCGTGCTCCTCAATGCTGTCAGGTTTAGCGTTGGGAGGGGGGGGGAGAGAAAGGTGACGGGTATCGTCAATTTTGCCCGTTGATAAAGACGGAGGCTATCTATTGCGCAACACCGTAAGCTGCTTGACCATCGCAAGATTGTAGTATGCGCTCCTACCCGTTCACCCAAATCTGTCATATTTGAGGAAACAAAACATGAACCAATGTTTGGGGGGTCCGAAGAAAAACAACGTTCCGGACAGTGTATGAAATGAGCACCATTCAATACGCGGTAACGACAGAAACACGAACTAATATACCAAGCCGTGACAACTGCCTGTTACATCACTCTGGGAAATTCGATACGCAACACAGCAGAACACAACCTCAATGATTATATCGCGGAGTACGGCAGCCTTTGAAGTTGACCTTACATATTTGCGATCAGAACGCCTGCGCCTCCTCCGACGAGAACGGCCGGAATTCTTGCGCACATCTTCATCTCCAGATCGCTGAGGACGTAGTCTTGGTAGCACCAGTAGCGGGGGCAAGTGCGAAACTGCAAAAAAGCGCGCGGGCGGAAAGATGCCCGTCTCCAGTAGCTCGTCCCCGTCCTTTGTCCAGCCTGTTTGCGTAGTGAAACGAATACGAGAGTCGAGTGTGTCGCGAAAAATAGCGGGAAGAAAAGTTGTCCATGTGGATGTAACAACGCCCGGAATCAGCCAGTGCTACCCAATACGACATGAAGAAACCGGTAGCTGAAATGAGTTATTCGGTGTTGAAACGAGAAAAATATCAAGAAGCCTACTCAGTCGCACCGTTTACGCTCTTGCTGTCGAGGTGCACAGCAGTGCTAACCGTCGGGGATGTGTCGCTTTCGTCGTCGCTGTCGTATGAGTAGGGCGTAGAAACGAATAAAATGAGCCAAGTGAATGATCGAGCTGAAATATGGCGCGCCCACCGGGGCCTTCAGAGGGAGAATGGCGAGTGCTTGCTGCGCTCTGAAATGAAACACGGCTTGTCTAAGGTATACTGTGCGGAGGCTTGTTCGGGGGGGGGGGGGCGTACTCATTTGTTGCTTGCCTTAGTCATTTGACCATTGACCACGCATCCCTTTCGAGACGGAGCACCGTTCCTACTCCCAATAGAGACACCTCCAACATTTGGGCGCTCATTGCGCTTCTTCTGTATATTACATAGAAACTGTTTGCTTATCCTATTCCCGTCCTGTGTCACCGTCTGCGGCCACCATATATCTCCTGGGATAGGCTTGTTCGGGGGGGAGGGGGTGGGGGGGGGGGGTACGGGCAGTGGTAGCGATCGTTCTTGCAATCGCTGTTTTTACGTTTTTTTTTGCGGTGAAAAGTGTCGGTGGTGGCTGTAATCGGCTGGAAGGGTGTGTCAGCGCCAGTCTGCGTGCTGCGTTGCTGCTGTTGCTACTACTGCTGCTGCTGCTCTCCTGCTAATACTGCTGCTGCTCTCCTGCTAATACTGCTGCTATTACTGCTACCACTGCTGCTAACCATCCCCTCCACCCCACCCACCCACCCACTCTCTAACCCCGGCAACCCCCCCTCCTCCAACCCCATCCAACCCCCCCATCCCTCTAGCGTCACCTCCAACCCCTACGTCCACCCCATCCCCCCGCCACCCCCTCCCCACCTTTCCACTCCCCTGCCAACCCACTCTACCACCTTCCCTCCGCCCCGCCTGCCCCCCCACCCCTCCCTATTACGCCCCTCCATTACGGAATATAGGTGTCCAAGCTGGCGGAGCTTGTGACGCAGTGGGCCGTGTCCCGCCGCTGCGTGCTTGGGCGAGAGCACTCTTTCCACGGCGTGACGAGGTACCATCAGCTAAGGAAGTCGTCTATGCACACGGAGCCTGAAATTGACTACGAGAGCGGCCCAGGTACGTGTGTCATGTATGTGTAGCTGGTGAGAGGGTGGGTGACCGTGTTGTTGTTGTTGTTGTCGTGGTTGTTGTTGTCGTTGCCGTTGTGGTTGTTAGTGTTGGTGTTGGTGTTGGTGTTGGTGTTGGTGGTGGTGGTGGTGGTGGTGGTGGTGGTGGTGGTGGTGGTGGTGGTGGTGGTGGTGATGGTTGTTGGTATTGGTGTTGGTGCTGGCGTTGGTATCGGTGTTGGTGGTGGTGGTGGTGGTGGTGGTGGTGGTGGTGGTGGTGGTGGTGGTGGTGGTGGTGGTGGTGGTGGTGGTGGTGGTGGTGGTTGTGGTGTTGGTGTTGGTGTTGGTGTTGGTGTTGGTGTTTGTGTTTGTGTTCGTGTTTGTGTTTGTGTTTGTGTTTGTGTTTGTGTTCGTGTTGGTGTTGGTGTTGGTGCTGGTGATGTGGTGATGATGATGGTGATGGTGATGGTGTTGGTGTTGGTTGGTGTCGGTTGGTGTTGGTTGGTTTGATGTTTTGGTGTTGGTGTTGATGTTGGTGTTTTGGTGTCGATGATGGTTGTGGTGGTGATGTCTGAGATGACGCGCCTGCCTCCCCCTCCCGTTACGTTTGCGTCGCTGTTTCGGAGAGATCGTAGAGCGGTGGCCTGGAGGTGGGTGGGTCCCAGAAACAAAGGAGACAGGGGGGGGGGGGCAAGAGGTGGAGATAATTGAGGGAGTGAGATACAAAGAAGGGAGAAAGATACATGTCATATGTTGTTGTTGTTGTTGTTGTTGTCTCACATTAACTCTTGTAAAAAATCTAGAGTCCGTGGTCACACAAAGGTGCTGGAGCCCTAGGAAGATCCGAAATGTATCTGCAAGAGAAAAAGAGAGAGAAATATGGATCCTAAGATAACTGCAGCATGTTTATGGCTTCAATCACGGCGCCGAGTATTTTTGCTGACGTGCTACTGCTTTCTCTCTCACCGCACGGCACTGTTCCTTGCAAAGGACCGAACCAGCACTTGGTGGTGTGTACCGGTGGAGGCCCCGGCTTCATGGAAGCTGCGAACAAGGGTGCTAGTCGAGTCGCGGGTGCCCGCAACATGGGCATGGGGATCACCCTCCCGTTCGAGGAAGGTGACATGAATATGACAAGATTACGACGACAAGATTAGGATGACAAGATTAGGATGACGAGATTGAGATTTTGGCAAGATTGTTGTGATGAGATTGTGGCGGTAATTTCGATGACATCGTGATAATATTTTGACTTAAATGGCGGGGAGATTGTGACTTTTGAGTACTACAAATTGATAGTTTAGTTGTGACAAGGATATGCCAATACTTGCTTCGTGGCTATGTTATTCCCGAGATTGGTTGTGTGGAGGCCACACTTCTGTTCGAGGAAGGTGGATCGACAAACTTTTTTGTGATGACTTGAAGAGTGTGTCCAGAAATGTCATGGTGATGATTGCGGTAATGATTTCGACGAACTTTTTTTTTATCGGATTGTGACTAGAATATGGCGAAATTGGTGTAAGATTGTGGCGCGGGAATCGCCCTCCCCGATGAAGGAAGGTATGACGAAAGAGTATTACCTGGTATAGGATAATGACACGCAAAAAATGATAAGAGACGTACCGTTTTTTTATGAGGATACTCAATTTTGGGAGCGTAAGACCTCTGCCGAAAAGCTGATGTGGGGAAATACAAAATTACTACCCGATGAAAAATCCCATGGTCCAGATATACAACGCATTTTTTTTTTAAATGAGATTCAGACGAATTTGGGTTTTGGTTTTGGGTTGAGGAGCCCCGTCATGCAGAAAACGGTTCAGCTGAAAAGTGCTCCCTCTACCGTAGCGTATGTGAAAATGTTAATACTATGATACGATGGCGGTATTGCGGCAAGGTTTTGGAAGTAATCGGCAAGATGGTCGTGACACAATCGTGGCGAGGACGTGTTACGAGGTTTTATGGCAAGGTTGTGATAAGATTGAACTACATGGCGAAAAGGTTTTGTGGTGGAATGTGACACGACTATGGCAAGATTACAAGATTAAGGTTATGACAAGGTTGTGAATAGATTGTTGTATGACTAAGATAACAAAAGCCTTCGGCCCACCCCTCCCCCCCACCCCCCCGCTATGTCTTGAGAGGGCTGCGTGATCAAATGACTAAGGCAAACAACAAATGATTACGCCCCCCCCCCCCTCTTCTTTTTCGTTTGCCCCACCGCCCATATTGGTCATTCGTGACATTGCTTGTTGGTGTCATGTACTGTTCAGGATTGAATGAGTACGTGACGGACGAGCTAGCGTTCGAGTTCCACTACTTTTTCACGCGAAAATTCTGGATGCTTTACCACTGCCAGGCGTTGGTCGTTGCCCCGGGGGGCTTCGGCACGCTGGACGAGCTCTTCGAGGTGGGTGGGTGGGATGGGAGTGAGGGCCTGTGTTTGTCTATTTGGATGTCTTTAACCCTGTCACTACCGCTGTGATGGTTTTTTTCCTAGTCTGATGCCAAGTAGTTGTTCCACAAAAGGTGGTTCTAGTTCCGTTTGCAGTTTCACAGGGACAAATCGTCGAAATGGTGTTGTGACAATTACGGTGTTAATAGAAAAACGTGAAGAAAATATCGAAAATGGTGGTATGGCGATTACAGGTATTAATAAAAAAAAGGCCGAAATGGTGGAATGACATGGATTGTGGTATTAATAGAATACAAGGTGACTTGAATGTAGTGTCGGCCACGCGAAGCAGCCTGGGTTGGTTGCGGGGGCAGGGGTGTGCCTGGACTGCAAGCTTAAGGAACTATGCAACGCTTGCACACGTCTGGCAGATGAGATGCGAGGTCATGATATGCGCCTCCCAGGGTAAACAGACCCGTGGTGAGTATGACCTGCATGTATAGCCTATAGATCATGCTTGTAGGAGGGTAACTCCTCGGGAAATGGTCTCCGCTTTACAGAAGAATATTGGTCACCCCCCTGTGTTGAAGAGTACATCCAAGTCGTCGATGGGGTTACTTGTAAATGCCTTCTTCTTACTGTGGCCTTCGTACTACCTCTACCCCTCCCTGTCTTTTTAGGTGTTGACCCTTAAGCAGACCGGGAAGGTCCAGAAGAACTTGCCCGTTATCCTCTTCGGAAAGGACTACTGGCAGACCATCATCAACTGGCAGGTGCAGTGCAGATATAATCTCCTGCAGCAGAGAGCCCCTTTTTTGGGACCCCGCGATAAGGAAACACGGTGTAATAGCCCCTTCTGAAGGACCCGCAATAGCGAAAAACGATATATTAGGGATCTCCAACTCCTGCGCACCGTCTTTTCCCACTCTTAAGGAATCAGGACCGTTCAAATGGACGCAGCAGGTCCCCTAACAGGGGCCAATGTCATGTCTCCCGCTTACAAAACGCCACATACATTCCTAGAAAACGAGTTATGTGCTCTCAAAGTGCTAGATTGCCAAATGTGGTAAGGGACGTCGGTATAGAAGGGACCCTCCGCCCGAACGCACTCTGATCGCTTAAAAGGAGCCATCTACTGTAAACTGAAGCGTTCCCATCCCCCGCCCGTTATTCACCCCTCCCCATTCCGTCCTATGATGTCACATAAGGTCACGCCGTGTATCGCCGTGTCATGACCTGTCACGTGATGTCGTATCGTGTCATAAAATGCCCTGTAATGTCATCTGGTATATAACGCCACGTCACGCCTCGCCGCGGCATGTTGTGTTGTGTCGTATAGTGTCAAGGCGTGTCACGTCCTGTCATGTCATGTCATGTCGTATAGTGTTACATATAGCATCACTTGATGTCATGTCGTATGACGCCATGTCATGGCATAACGCCGTTTATCACTTAATGCCGTATCATTTTACGCCATGTCATGGCACAGCGCTATATATGCCGTGTACCGTCATGTTGTATTGTCATATAATGTCGTGCCTGGTGCAAAGTATATATATGTAAAATATGCACTTTTTTTTGGCATTGTGTTCTCCGGCGGCCGAGTTTTTTTCTTGCGCTTTCGGCTGCGGGACAAGCAAGTGGGCCGTCGGTACATTACAACGCATGTCCAGATCCCGGCTGAGCTCCATGGCTCGTGCTCTGAACATTCAAACTCGCTGAGCTGGCTCTTTCGTCAATGGGTTGCGTTCCGCTTCGCGAAGCGAGAAGGTGCATGGAATACCCCAACATTTTTTGCTTTCTTAAATAGGGCGCTCCGCTCTCACATTGTTTTAATCGCCCGCTCCGCGCTCCAGCCCGCTATACAACACCATCAGTTCATTTTTTTTCACCCTCTCTGCCGTCTGCTACGGCAGCAACAACAGCAGCAGCAGCACTCTTCTGTGACAGCGACGGACGGTGCTTCTGTGTGTATGTGTGAGCGGAGTTTTTTCGAAAGCAGTCGCTCAGCCTAGCAGCCAAAAATTCAGCATCCAGCAGCATAGCAGCAGCGGTACACCGGCAGCCGTGCTCCAAGTTCTCGCCTTTGTGCCGGTAGTCGCGGTGTATGTGTGTGTGGTTGGCGCACAGCAGCCGGAGATCGAACCACGACGATATCATTTTCAGGTTCAACGCAAAAATCAAACGCGTCGGCGAGCCTCATACCAGGCACACGAAACATTCATCAGCAGCAAAAGCCGCAGCTCATACACATCTTTGGAACGCCTGCTTGTATTTGCCCGTTCGAATTGCGACACCCCCGGGGTATCAAGTTAACCCTATCGCAAAGGAGAGCCTTGTCCTAAGCATTATATGTACGTGTCGTGTTGTTGTGACATGCTTGCTGCTGCTGACGGAAACAGGCCCTGGTGGATTTTGGGACGATCGCGCAAGACGACGTGGACAACCTCTTTTTCACGGACGACCCTAAGGAGGTGAGAGGTTACAGTTAAGGGTTGGCGTTGGCTTGTTCGTTACTGGTAGCGTTAGCGGTAGCGTTAGCGGTAGCGTTAGCGGTAGCGTTAGCGGTAGCGGTAGCGGTAGCGTTAGCGTTAGCGTTAGCGTTAGCGTTAGCGTTAGCGTTAGCGTTAGCGTTAGCGTCAGCGTTAGCGTTGGTGCTAGGCATGTGGCTGGAGTTAGCGTTAGGATTGGCGTTAGCGTCAGCGTTAGAGTTAGCGCAAGCGTTAGCGTCACCGTCACCATTAGCGTTGGCGTCACGGTCACCGTCAGCATCAGCGTCAGCGTCAGTGTTAGCGTCAGTGTTAGCGTCAGTGTTAGCGTCAGTGTCAGCGTCAGTGTTAGCGTCAGTGTAAGCGTCAGCAATCGCGTTAGCAGCGTTAGCGTCAACGTTAGCGTCAGCGTCAGCGTTAGCGTCAGCAATCGCGTTAGCAGCGTCAACGTTAGCGTCAGCGTCAGCGTTAGCGTCAGCGTCAGCGTTAGCGTCAGCAATCGCGTTAGCAGCGTCAGCGTCAGCGTCAGCGTCAGCGTCAGCGTCAGCGTTAGCGTCGGCGTTAGCGTCAGCGTCAGCGTTAGCGTCAGCGTTAGTGTTAGCGTCAGTGTTAGCGTCAGCGTTAGCGTCAGCGTTAGCGTCAGCGTTAGCGTCAGCGTCAGCGTCAGCGTTAGCGTCAGCGTCAGCGTCAGCGTCAGTGTTAGCGTCAGCGTCAGCGTCAGCGTCAGCGTCAGTGTCAGCGTCAGCGTTAGTGTCAGTGTCAGTGTTAGCGTCAGCGTCAGCGTTAGCGTCAGCGTCAGCGTCAGCGTTAGCGTCGGCGTCAGCGTCAGCGTCAGTGTTAGCGTCAGCGTTAACGTCAGCGTCAGCGTCAGCGTTAGCGTCAGCGTCAGTGTTAGCGTCAGCGTCGGCGTCAGCATTAGCGTTAGCGTCAGCGTCAGCGTCAGCGTCAGCGTCAGCGTCAGCGTCAGCGGTAGTGTTAGTGTCAGTGTTAGCGTCAGCGTCAGCGTTAGCGTCAGCGTCAGCGTCAGCGTCAGCGTCAGCGTCAGCGTTAGTGTCAGTGTTAGCGTCAGCGTTAGCGTTAGCGTCAGCGTCAGCGTTAGCGTTAGCGTTAGCGTCAGCGTCAGCGTTAGCGTCAGCGTCAGCGTCAGCGTTAGCGTTAACGTCAGTGTTAGCGTCGGCGTTAGCGTTAGCGTCAGCGTCAGCGTTAGCGTCAGCGTCAGCGATCGCGTTAACAGCGTTAGCGTCAGCGTTAACGTCAGCGTTAGCGTCAGCGTTAGCGTCAGCGTCAGTGTCAGCGTCAGTGTTAGCGTCAGCGATCGCGTTATCAGCGTCAGCGTCAGCGTTAACGTCAGCGTCGGCGTCAGCGTTAGCGTCAGCGTTAGCGTCAGCGTCAGCGTCAGCGTCAGCGTCAGCGTCAGCGTCAGCGTCAGCGTCAGCGTCAACGTCAGTGTTAGAGTCAGTGTTAGCGTCAGCGATCGCGTTAGCGTCACGATCGCGTCAGCGTCAGCGAACGCGTCAGCGTCAGCGTCAGCGTTAGCGTCGGGTCAGCGTTAGCGTTAGCGTTAGCGTCGGCGTCAGCGTTAGCGTCGGCGTCGGCGTCAGCGTTAGCGTTAGCGTTAGCGTCGGCGTCAGCGTTAGCGTTAGCGTTAGCGTTAGCGTCAGCGTCAGCGTTAGCGTCAGCGTTACCGCTGCGTCAGCGTTAGCGTTAGGGTTAGCGTCAGCGTTAGGGTTAGCGTTAACGTTAGCGTCAGCGTCAGCGTCAGCGTCAGCGTCAGCGTCAGCGTCAGCGCTAGCGTCAGCGTCAGCGTCAGCGTCAGCGTCAGCGTCAGCGTTAGCGTCAGCGTCAGCGTCAGCGTCAGCGTTTGCGTTAGCGATAGGATCAGCGTTTGCGTTTCTATTGGCTTTATGATCGGGGTTATCGATAGTGTTAGCGTTGGAGTTAGGTTGAGCGTTAGCTTGAGCGTTGGCGTTAGTTTTAGGGTTAGTGTTCGCCTTAGAGTTGACGTTAGCGTTGGCGTTTTGGGTTAGCGGTCGGGTTAGGAGTTACTGCGGACATGGGGAGGGTTACGTAAAGCACGAGCATAGCGGGGTGGTGGGGCGATACGGTGGGGGGATTGGCTGCCTGGATGCTAGAGCAAGGTGTGCCAGTGGAGATAACACGATCTGAGTTTTAGGTGGTTTTGGGTTTTGTTAGCGATTTTTTCGTCGTCGTCGTCGTCGTGGTTGTTGTTGTTGTTGTTGTTGTTGTTGTTGTTGTTGTTGCTGCTGTCTCTATTTCAGCTCTCCTCCTCTCTCTCCTCTCTCGCAAGCACACCCCACCTTGCTCACCCCCCTTCTCCCTCCCCCACTTTTTTTTTTCCGTGTCTGGTTTCCGTACACTTGCAAAAAGGCCCTCGCACACCTCGTCGTATGCCTTTCCAAGGACGGCATCAAGGGGAACGAGGAACTATAAAACCTCCTGCGGGCGACTTGTTGGGGGAGGATTCAGGGGACATCAATCCCCCCACCTCTGAGCGGACAGGGGACAGCAATCCCCCAACCAATCAGGGTACAGGGGACATAACCCCCCCAACCCCTACCCCAACTTATCGACGGCCTCGCCCGGTCCACTGGTCGTGCCCTCTACCAAGGTAATATGCGTGCCATGGGGTTTGCTATAGAATTGCCGGAGGGGGTAGGACGGGGGTGAAGGTGGGAGGGTCGGGCGGGGGGGGGGAGGGGGGGGGGGGGCGGTGGAGAGCTTAGCGTTCACTGACTGCTACTACGACTACTGCTGGAGCCCGTAGCTGGAAATCGGCTACTGTTGGCCTGGCCTATATTAGCCTCGATGTGTTTGTTTAGCACAGCACGGGGAAGTTTTCTCGTTTTGCGACTTTTGGCTGAAGTTGAAAACCTACGACTGCCGGAGTGGACGTAGGCTGAGTAGGACTGGTACGTATGCCACGGTGGCGGAGCGGGTGCGAGGGGAGTCCGCAGGCATCGTCAGTTTGGCATGATGGGTTTCCCGTCGTGTGTGTGCGAATGGTGGCGGTGGCGGCGGCATCGGCAGGGTTAGACTTAGTTTCGCTGTGTACTCTGCAGCCGCCGTATGGTGCTACCAAATTTGCTGCAACTGCTGTTATGCTGTTGCTGCTGATTAGCCTGAAATTGGTTTATTTGACGCAAGTTGCACGGAAGTCACTTTGCTTCTGCTACTGTTTTGCGTGAAATTGGGTGATTCTAAGTGCGACAGACCGTCGTAGCCCATGTTGTGCTGTTGCTGCTTTCAACAGGAGCTTAGCGTGCGGGAATATTTTATTCTCGTTTGCGTTTTTTTGGGAGGGCCTAAGGGAGAAGGAGACGAGGCCAAGGTTAGAATAGGAGTCTTTGAACAAGCACACGGGGTGGTACCTTAGTTGGCTAGCGCTGCCAACACAGGGGCAGGCCTCCGCTCCTCCTGCTCTCCCCTCCCCATTTGTCCCAGCCTCCCCCCCCCCTCCCGAGTTGGGGGTTGGGGGGTGGGAGGATTGCCTGGGCAAGATGCCCCGGACGATGTTAGGTAGGATTTCAAGCAGTCTCGACTGGGCGAGATGCTCCAGACGATGTTAGGTAGGACTTCAAGCAGGCTGGGCGGGGTGCGGTTGTTATACGCCTTGGATGGCGGTACGTATGCTTTCGCTCTTCCACGTTTTTGTATTGATTGCGGTGAGGTTGTTGTTGCCGCTGCTGTTGCTGCTGCTGCTGCTCCCAATACTGCTGTTGCTGCCGCTGCTGCCAGCAACGGTGGAAACCACAATTTGACGGCGTTCTTGTGTAATTTTGTGTGGTGTATTTTTCGGCGAGATACGTACCGTCCGTTTTTTGTCGTGCGCTTGCGTTTTCGTGCGCGTTTTGTATTGTTTGCGCAGCATTGCACGGACAGTCGATTGTCATATTAATAGGCACAGGTAGAATACTGCTTTTTTTGTATTTTATTTTGACTGCAGGTGGAGGTGCAAGTAACTTGAGTACGGTAGTGGTACCTCTACAGTGCCTGTATTTCCAGCCGGAAACATGGGCAATATAACGGAATCCGGCACACTACTCCGCACACTCCCACTGCTGGTTGTTCCCGTCTATGCCAAGCGATTCCACAGGCACTATAGCGGGCGACCGGCACTACTCGCGCTGTAGAAGGTCCTCTATCGTAGCGGTAGGTGGAAAAGTTTGTTTTGGGTTTCCATGTCTTTGTGCGGCAAGTGCAGGTCGTGACCGAGGCATGCTTTTGAGCCGTCGGTTGTGTTGCTGCTCGTACACACTGGCCTGTTATCAGCCAAACAAATTGGTCAATCATAAAACTACGGGCACGAAATATCTTTCTCTTGTGAGTCATGTTATGGTATTCCCCTGGGAGCCTAACAAGGCGGAAGGTATGGGGTACGGCTGGATATAAAAGGGTTTCACATGCCCTTGAAGGCATGTGTTGTGACTACAATTTTTACCCGTTAGCTTAACGCCGTACTGCTCGGCCTTCTCGCGCCAAAAGCGTCGTGGATACGTTGCGCCTTATAATCAGCACTATACTATTCAAAGTATGTACTTTGGGTTTCGTGATGATCTCGCCGGCATCGATTAAATCTACGGGACTCTAACCGCTACACGGTGGGTGGAAGAACCGCTGAAAATCGAGAGGCAACTTTTGACGGATATTCTATCGGGTCCGTGCTATCGCGATGGTTTTCACGCGCCAAGTCTTCTCGCGGCCATCATGTCGCTACTTTTATGTTTTTCAGTGAGAAGATAGCCGTTGGAAATCAGGATAAAATGGTTGGCGGTCATCCTGTTGGGCCCATATTCTGTCGCTGTAACTTTCTTGTCACCAAGTTGCGACCATTTTATCGCGGGAATGGTGTCGTTGCTTTTTTTGGTGGGTGGAATGAGAGTCGTTGAAAATCGAGACGCGATGGTTGCCGGCCGTTCTGTCCGTCTTGGTCGGCCGTTCAGAGTTCGCTACTTTTGTTATTTGTGGGGGTGGTATGATAGCTGTCGTCGACACGGCGGTGCTACTGCTTCAACAAGCCCCGTTTTTATTCTTTATGTCTGATCCTATGGAGGTTTGCGGCGATTCGCGCTGCACGAACTGATGGATGGAAAACAAGCGTCGGGGGTTCGGACGTCAAAGTCACATTATTGACATGAGGTTTGCCCGGCTTGCGCGCGATTCCTATTGAGGGAGTAAAGTTCGTTCGTTGTAGAATCACACGGGGGAGAGGGCAGGCGGTGAAGTTGGGACGAACGCGGAGGGGAGACGACAGAGGGCCTGGACTAAAGCAAGTCACCGTTCATTCGCTGGCTGATTTCTTGTTGGTCCATTCATTACCGAGTATAATAGTAATATTTGGAATATGAACTGCTGATGCAGACACAGGCACCTCCTTGCAGTTCTCTCTACTAAGCAGGCTCTACGATGTTCACTTACCTGTGCATCATTAGAGAAGCTTTGTATTATTCCTTGTGTCACGAGTCACGAAAGGTAAACGATATGCGCGGGTGAGGCAAGTTCTTCATCCCAAGACATGGCCCAATGAAAAGAGTGAGTGATCTTGAAAAGAGTGAGTGATCTTCCACTCCACTTAAAAAAGCAAAAATGAAGACCAGCACGTTTTCTCTTGGTGTATTTTATAAAAAATTTCAAGGACGTCAACCGTGAGTTCGACGAATTTCGGGTCCATACTCATCTTTGCAAGCTGCGTTGTTGGTACTTGTAATACAATATACTATGTGGGTTGGTTTTTTAATGGGAGGGGTCCTATTCTTTTGTTTGAAAATATATAGACTAGTCTATATACACATGTTCTGTTTTTTCCACCATAATGGTTGGTGTTGGTATTTTTACTTAAGGTGGGGAATTTCAAGCTAGATCTAACTTTGTATCTATTTTATAAATTTATCACTGTAGCTTCCACTATACTGCTCTATCATATGTATGGTAGGTGGATTATTTTGTATTTTCTCCGCTTTAATATCGGGAGGAGTTCGAATGCAGAGTAATACTGGTTATATAGACTAATATGTTAATATTAATACGGCAGTATGTGCAAAAACGAAATATTTACACAACTACCAGTAACGCATTTCCCTTTCTGAGAACCCAGACGATTGACATACACGACACATGGAGAGTGGCTGGAGGATACACGGTATCTGGTACGCGCCGTTTTTACCAATGATGGCAACGGCAGTTACATCGGTAGTAATTCGCTCACACTGCCTGAATTGCACGCCAAATAGTTTTTTAGTCACCATGCTTGTCGTTTAGAGGGTGTTTTGTCGTCGTGGTCGACAAAACGTGATATCAACTTCAAAACGATGGGTGCATCAATATCATGTATGAATGCCGGGTATGGATTGCGCGTCAACCACTGCCATGCGCCGGCTTGCTAACTTTCGAAGAGCTTGTCCAGCTTTTCGGCAAAATGCCTGGGCTGTGTATTGTTGCTGCCGGCGGTTCCGTGGGTTGTATATTGATGCCGCTCCCTCTGCGGCGAACTTGTGTGGGCCGGCAGCAGCAACAGCCTGTTGTACTGTTGCGAAACGGCCCATGGTGTCAAAGCGAGGAACTCGAACTGAATAAAACACAATAATACAGCTGTGAAAAACGGTACATACACCTGGTAATTTTTGCGGGTAAACGCCTCCGTTCGTTTTTTTCGGTATACGGCTTACGGTGGAAGCGACGATGTGCATTCTCCTTGCTCGAAAGTTCGTTCGTGTGTCCGGGTGAGACCCGCAGCAGCATGATAGCGCGAAAGCACGACAACAGACAGGCTGCACGCTGCGTCGAAGGCGTGACTGTTTCAAGCAGCGCCGGGAATCGGGGAAAGGCGGGGGTATAATAAGGAGGAGGCTCAGGCGGCCAGCAGCTGGCCGTGGAATTATAGAGTTGTACATAATCACAGACATATTCGTACGCGAAAACTAAAGACCCTCGTACTGTAGCTCGTCTTGGAGAATTGGGTGCCATGTCGCTGTTAGATAAAAAAAAACAGGGTGTGCCCCGATCCGACCCGTGGTATCTGAAAGTCTCCGGACCCGACCCTCCTATAGATTTCCAACGTGTCCAGCCCCGACCCGACTCGACTCTTGAGATTTTGGAAAATGTCATGACTCTACCCGCCGAATTGCGTCATGGCCCTCGGAAACCCCGGGGGAAAATAACCCGAAAAGGCTTACGCGCTGCCGACCCAACATACGTAGACACATATGGCGCCCGCCAAAGGAGCTGAAACTTCGTGAGGGTCATGTAAGGTGACGGAAGATGGTCAATGTAGCCATCCCACGCTAGGAGTGCAGAAGTTTCTGAGCTCCTTACGTGGGGAGCTCAGTTATCTCACCCCAAGCATGACGGCAAAGGGCTTTCGTTCGCGCAACCCAACCAACACTTGTATGCGCTAAAACAAATGCACTCGTAAGCTTATCATACTAACCGATTGTTCCACGCTCAAGGAGCTGAACCGGTCAGAAACCTTTAGTCTAACAACTGCAACCACTACTGTGGGACGACTAAGTGGTGTAGCGGATGTTTGCGTTGTAGGGTGGCCTGGACCGATACTCTGGAGAATCGAGGAATCGAGCGGGTTCCCCCTACGAGTGAACTAAGAGGACGTGGCCAATGGTGCCACTATGCACTCTGTCTACAACTGTAATGCAGACAGACAAACACAACGCGTTGTGGTGTGGTTTGTCAGATCACTGCTTAACTTACTTAGTAACGGTCGGACGGTCGTGCGAGGAGGGTTACTGACTTCATGCACTCTTGTTTCAACTGTTCATTCGCTTTCCGACAGCGCGCACATCACAATCCACTCCAACAAAAACATGCAGAACGAATTGAGCTTCCCGTTTACAGACCCCAGTTGACATAGGAGACTTCTGGTGTTTCATTTCGGAGGTACCTGGTACGTCACACCAAAAGACCTTACTCTTACACACACCATACAGAAATTCCAGTACACAAGGCACCGTGGTTTATGATTCCCCCCCGAAAGGCTGCATCAGGTGCGATAAACACAGCAATGTACCTGATGGTAGGTTGTGACGACAAACAAAGGATACGCAAACACGTTCGGACAACAATCACAGCTGACGTACTTTTTTTTGAAGAAAAAAACAAGCAGCCGCCATATAGGTCTGTTGATTGACTACATGACCAACAAGTTGGTGTAATTGGTGTAAATACACCGGCTATCGGTGCAATATTTAGAAGAAGCCGTGTTTTCTGCCAACAATAACACTACCTCACCAAATTTCTATTATGCATATCATACATACCATATCATACATAACATACCATATACACCGTACATACAACGATACAATACCGCACCTACCACCATACCAGGGAGCATGCAGCAAGGGAGAATCCTACCGTATTCTACTGTAGGAATAATGTGGTACGCTTAAAATACTGGCCCCGGGCTCCTGCTAACTTCAGGAGTGCAGGTGTGTGGCTCCCTCGCCGGGAATCGAACATGGGTCTTACGGGTAAAAGTCATGCCAGGTGCCACGTACATCCTAACCATTTGGGGCACACAAAGAAACGATCAACCACCACCTCCACACATATATTCCAAGACAAAGCCGGAGCCCTGGGCCAGCAGCATGAACCGACCACATCTCGCGCGTGTTTTTTCCCCCCATCTACTGCTGATGCAACGCATTACGCCACGCGAACGACCACGGTCGATTACTGCTCCATCTACGTTTTCATACCGGGACGCGCAACCCGCAAAAAACATACCCACACTCCGATCTGTTTACCGGCGACGATGGACTCATTTTTTTACACGCTAAAAAAAACGCACTTTACCAGCACAAGTATGAATACGAGCATAAGTATGAGCACGAATACCTGGTGCGACGCCTGCCGCAGATTTCCTACGTACAAATTGCAACACGACAGCAGCGTACGTTATTAATAGTAGCTAACTACAGTATAACAGGTGTTGTCACACAGCAGAATTACTGGTGGCAGCTGAATACAAGGAGGTGCCGTCCCTTTCCTATGCAACCCGCGCCTCACAGCAAGAGTGCATGCACCAATTTGCGCGACGACACCAGCACTAGTAGTAGGTACCGTCAACTCCAAAACAAAACCGTGGTAACAACCTTCTCCCGCCTCCCGCCCCTCCTCTCCTCCGCCCCCTCCATCCTCCCGCCCACCCCCTCCCCCCTCCTCTCACAACGGTACCGGTGGTCACTGTATTCAGCCTTGAGCTTCCCAGGCCACAAGCTGGTCCCACGTCATCCCTACAGCATTGCTCGAAAGGTCTTGGCCGCGACGGCCGGTGACAACCAACCGTGGGATCGAGGTAACACCCTTGCTAGATGCAAAGTCTTCGCGGAAAGGTTCGTCGAAAGGCACGGCCGGCCATGGCATGCCGGAATGGTATCGGGACATGGAGTCTTCGTCACTGTCAAGGCTGACGAATACCACCTCAAAAGCTAAGTGCTGCGCCTTGGCTTTGTTGTAGAGGGCGGCTAGCTGTGGCGTGTACTTGCGGCAGGGGCTGTTAGGGGGAGGGAGGGAGGGTGGGAGGGTGGGAGGGTGGGAGAGAGGGGGGGAGGAAAGAGTTATCGTCTGACATGTCCGAGAATGAAAAAGCGAAGAAACAAAAAAAAACACGATTATGATGAAGATCACAGCATCGGCCACAACTTGGCCTGGCTGACGATACACTTGGTAAACGAGCCAACATACACCTCAATGCAAGGATCTGAACGACGCGGACGTGTCTTTACACACTAACTCACACTAACTTGCACCTTTGCATCGTGCTCACGCTTTTTCGTAGACGGTTGACAACACAAAACATCCCATTGTTGTGGTCGCTATCTCTGGATACCAAACGGCTTTAACAGCCCCTGTTACTGCTTCAAAAACTGTCTCACGCGAATTCCAAGTACTTTGTCCTGGAAAAATCGTGCATGCCCAAAAGGGCGAAGTCACCGTACAACCCCCCCCCCCTGGCTCCGTCTCGAAAGGGATGCGTGGTCAATGGTCAAATGACTAAGGCAAGCAACAAATGAGTACGCCCCCCCCCCCCCTGGCCTATACTAAATATAGGTTGGGTTGGTGTCGGTTGGCAACGAAACTGTAAAACATGCCACTCACTACATGAGCTAGACCACCAGGCTACCGTTTTTTTTTTTGGCGGTCGATCACAGCTAGCGTTCGAGTTAGATCATTTTTGCGGGGTGGAGAATTTTTACTCCGCACAAGGGGAATGATCGTATCACGCAGTGTGAACATGGTAAGGTACCCACGAGGCAGGTACATAGTACACCCACTGCTGTCTCTGGAAGTGGCCATACCGGAAACTAAATTAACTCATTGAAGCTGTAGTCTATATTCAAATCCGCCTCACAAGCGGTTCTTGGTAGGATGCAGTTCATCCTTCATGCGACTCCCCGAACACCTCACGGTGCTTCGCGCTTGGTGCAAGCAATGTCTGCCTGGTTGTTGAAAACCCGACATGCTCCGTTCCGGCATAGTAGGGATGCGAGTGTCTATGGTCATATGACTACGGCCATGCACAGACTGAGTACACCCCCACCCCCGTGTTCCACATAGGGGGAGCCAGCCTCCCCCCCCCCCCGCCGCTCCTTATTCGAGGGTCTACAGTCCTATGGACTACGGCCATGCACGATACAGTGTTTACACCTCCCCCTGCCTGGTCACGATACAGTGTTTACACCTCCCCCTGCCTGGTCGGTGAAACTGTCCGTGAAAACCTGACGTGCTCCGTCCCGACATCGTCGGGATGCCAGGATCTGTGGTCATACGACTACGGCTATGCATTCATGATCACACCCCCGCGTGCGCGCTTATATAGGTGGCGTTATCGCATCGACCACTCACCCGCACCACGATGCCGAGAAGTAAAACGCTGGGGGACGGCGCAAAACGTTTCCATCGAACACGGAGGAGGCGGTGGGGGGGGGAGGCGGGGTCAAGGTACGTATTAAAACAGAGAGGTAAAAAATACAAGGAATGCCACAGCAATGTCGTACCGGAAACCAAAGATGAAACACGAACGCGATTTGACCCGTTGACTGACTCCTGCACAAAAAATTTAGGGCTGCGCACTCGCGGCCTCAATCAGTAGATATAATACTGACGGTGTTAGCAGCCAGTATACCGGAGGGGAGAAGTGAAGACTATTAGAGACACGCCATAACCACTCAGCTATGTGCAGAACGCGCTGACTGCATAGCTCACACCTGTGACCACGGCTTGTCCAGAAGGTCGTGGGGGGTAAAATCTCTCACGAGTTGAGCTGGAGAGCGAAAAGTGACCACTAAAAAATAAAAATAAAAATAAATACTGGACTGCATCAGCATACTGGGTTCGAGCGAACCGAGGTCTCCTATACCCTTTGGCTTGCCGTCATGAAATACGGCGACTTTTTCGGACGCACACGAAGTATCAAAGCTACTGGCAATGTACTGGCAGACTCAATCAGTTAACAGATTCCGGCAGCAGTAACCCGCTGGCATTATATGCTGCATCAGTGCGCAGACATACTAACATAAGTACACTATGTCCTTGACGAGCCCAAAACGACCGGCCACCTAGCATCTTTGGAGTAATAAGCGTCTTATATCCTAGTGGACCGTGGTTTGACGCTTTGACTGACCACTTCTACACTCAAACTAGTATATCCAGGCCATAAGGTGACCACATGCGTCCCAAAAGGCCGGTCTCCTAGCCTTTTTACGCTCAGAAATAGCATAACGAATGCGTACGTGGCTGAGTGGCTAAGTGGATAGTGCTCTACAACCAATAGTGTACAGCGTCTCTATCAGGAGTACCAGTGGTTCTTCGTTTCGCTGGAATACGTGATCGACGATCACAATTACTTGAGGTGTTCAGCAAACGAGTACGCCCTTCCCCCCCATCTCACCAACTATTTTTCCCGCCAGAACAGTCCTGCTGACAACCTCTTTTCCCTTGCCGACGAGCTCCCCCGGCACCTGCGACCTCAAAAAGGCATTCAACACAGCAGGCGAGGCCAAGGCCGAGGCCGGCGACCACGCCCCCCCACTGCCACTCCCCTCCCCGCCTCCTCCAGCCTCCAACAAGGGGCGGAAACGGAAGCGGTATTGCTTCGAATCTTCCAACCCTTTTTTGCAGTAGCAACATTTTTTTTTTTTTTGATTAATTTGTAAGTAGCCGCGACAGACGACAAGACCAGGGTAGGACGGCAGCGTAGCAGATGGCGGCGGGGGCGAGCGCAGTATGAGCAGTTGATGCGAGGTTGCAACAGCGAGGGAGGTATGGAGGGGGGGGAAGGGGGGGGGGGTCGAAAAAACAAAACGCAGCGACAATGAACTCGTACCGTGCTACTTAGAGGAGCCAGCAGGCGGCAGAGAGCCGAGAACAGACAGTAAACAGCAGACAGCAGAAACAAGACAGAAGTAAAAAATCGGCAAAAAAAAAGGCAGAAGACGCCAGATAATAGACATACATGGCACATACCAGGTAGACCATACACCGCAAACTGTACCAGGGAATTGGTAAACACAGCACAAAGTAATCAGTACACATAAAACAACATATAGCGCACATCACACGACACACAGCACACAGCATACAGCAAAAACCACCGAATAGGGGCACACACGCAAGCGGCACGGCGCCCACCTTTCTTCCTGAGCAAGGTCGACTTGAACGCAGGGGCAATCGTTGCCCAGCCCCCCCCAGAGGTGCTCATCTGCACCTCGTACCCCTCAGCCGCTGGGATGGCTGGCCACTCCATCTGCCAAGACGTGCAAAAAAAAATCGTTGGGACCGACGCCTCTTGTCAGTTGTTCATGTTTGGTGGTGGTAATTGTGGTGTCGGTGTTGGTGTTGGTGTTGGTGTTGGTATTGGCGGTGTATATGGTGACGGTGTCGGTGTTGGTGGCGTTGGTAGTTGTGATGGTGTTGGTTTTGGTGGTGGTGGTGGTTGTGGTGGTGTTGGTTTTGGTGTTGTTGTTTTCGTTATCACCCGTTCACCGTAACACCTCCAAAAAGACGATAAAACCTCATTCACACACATCATCCGTCAATGCTGGAAAACGATCATTACGCTGACCCTGTATCTTAAACGAAACAGACAGGCTAACGCCAAGCAAATACGAACCGTTGATTTTGTTCAGTTATTTTCTCGTCCTAAAGCTCCGCATGGGTCTGGGTTGGGGTTAGGGTCTGGGGTAGGGTTTTGAGGCTAGGTTATTTTTTTTTTTTAAATGGTTCATTCTGGTTGACTTGATTTAGACCGCCTGTGCCACCTAAATTGCATAGATTTCATTCTGTTTGGCTTGATTTAGACTGTGCCACCAAACTTATATAGACTCTTGCGTAATGATCATCGCCCCGAAGGTACTACGGCATGCCGCCACAGTATTATCAGCTCTCCTCCCTACCCTCCTTTCATCCCCTCTACCCGAACAAAGAAAACAAAAACAAAAATGTCCTCCCCTCCTCCATATCATTTCTCACCACCAGAGCTCCCGCCTCCCGCAGTTTAACAACGGGTGCCGGCGGCTGTTGTCCCCCCTCCGGTAGCGTTCGAAACACCTCCGATGCTTCCGACCATGCCCCCCACACCTTTAATGAGGCGGAGTGAGGAGAGGGGGGGGGCGGGGGCGGTTAGGAGGGGGGGGCAGGGGAGTCGGAATTGGGAGGGGGGGGGGCAGAAGGGGGTGAAAGAGAGAACGATGCCGGCTGGGTGCACCACCACTCCCCATAATGTCACCCTAATTCGGTCTTCACATTCACCTCTACCACATTAAAATATCTTAAAAAACAACAAATAAGTCGATTGGTCGATTTGTCCACTATTCTAGCTCGTCCATTGGTCCATTACCCCACTAGCCTAGTCTATCAACTGGTTGATTGCTCCACTATATTAGCCCGTTGATTGGTCCACTACGCCACGATTCTAGCGAATCGATTGGCTGATTGCTCCACTATTTTAGCCCGCTGATTGGTCAAATGCTTCACTATTCCAGCTCGTCGATTGGTCGATCGCTCCATTACCCCTCAATAGCCTCGTCACCCAGCGCCCAGCGCAACGCCGTCGTCCGGAGGGGAAACGCCTGCTTCACCCTTTTACCACTGCAAAAATCACCCCACCACGCACGCTACGGTAAGAAATGCACCATTATTAAGGGTGGATGCTTGAGGAGCCCTATACCTCACCCAAAAAGTGACATATTAATAGTATAGAGCAAGCTCAAAGTGAAACCCGATGACCAAATCCCTTGGCCTTGGTACAAAAATATTCATATTACCCCCCCAAAAAACAAGAATGACGGAGCATTCCGACGATTTTGGGTTAAGATGGGTCAAATGGGTTAAGGAGTCCCTCCGTCATCCAGGAAAAAAAAAAAAAAAATGCTCTACCTCTATCGTGTCACGCGGCACACACTAATTCCAAGCACAGTAGTGGTCTCTCTATGGTCCCGGTATGTGCCAATATCGGCACTATAGCGGTAACCGGCACTATACCGGCAACCGGCACTATACCGGCAACCGGCACTATACCGGCAACCGGCACTACTCCCATATGTGTCAAGCGAATTCACGGGCGCTGTACAGGGCAACCGTCAGTACTCAACCGGCTACATAGAGGGACTCCTGCCGTAGGTTGTCCCTTAAACCTTAGATGCAGGTCCAACAGGGTTATCATTTATTGCTGCCATAAAACCCAACACTGAATCCTAGTAATTTGACCCCCCAAAAGGTGGTCATAAAACGTCTCCATCCGTCCTCACCTCCTTTTCTTCTGCATCTCCGCCAGAGCCCGCGTCGTTCTGCACGCCAGAAAAAATCGGTACGTCACAAGGTCGGCAATGTCAACGTTTTATGTAGGCATGTAGATGGATCGGGGAGGGGGCCAGGGGCGGGGGCTGGGGGGGCGTACTCATTTGTTGCTCGCCTTACAGGTCCTTAGACCATCGACCATGCATCTTTTTCGAGACGGAGCATCATTCCTATTCCTACTAGAAACACCGCCAAAATTCAGGCGCTCATTAGAGGGCGGATTGGGGGGGGGAGGCAAATCGGACAAAACAGAAGCTCCGCTGCGTTAACGATGTCTTTCGATTGTGAGGTACGTGGTGTGTGACGTGTTGCCGGCTGCGAGGGGGGGTTGTGTCGGAGAAAATAACGATAGGAGTAGTTTCGGCGAAGACAACACGGAAGAGGGTGGCAACTACACACCTAAGGTAGCTAAACGTACGAACCAGCACATACATATACAGATACACCTAGCAGACACACGAGGACAGACAAGACAGACAGACAGACAGACAGACAGACAGACGCAGACACAGCCATACGAGACAGCCATCCGGCGATCCAGCCAGCCATCCAGTCAGACAGACAGAATAAAATGCATACCCTCGTATTAATCGTTTAATAAATATACTGGTACACAGGTAGTAGCAACAGTACATGGCGGCAGCAATCAGCCGTAGATGGCGACTTGGCGACTATTGTTGACGCGGCGACCAAACCAACGGACTACCCCGCCCCGTCCTTCCCCGAACAAAACTACCCACCCAACACGGCACTAGCAGGAACAATACCAGGCGGCACCACAGCCCTCCTGAACCCATTGCGCAAACGTTTTCTACGACAAGCTACTTGAATTTGGTGTGGCAGTTTGTTTTCCCGTAGTTTCACCCACAGGTTTGAGGACAAAACGCTTGGAGTTAGTGCGCAATATTTTTTGCAGTAGTTGAAGGGCTATGGCGGACGCACCGCCTTTGATCGCCGGCGAAACACGTACGCCGTTCCGGGGAGCAGCTTATTCTTTCGGATCGCGCTAGACGCTAGCGTGCTGGTCAACGTCTTCCACTCCTTCAAATCGCTGACACTATCCGCCTCCGATCCCCCCTTCCCCTCCACCGCCTCTCCGCCGTCGAACTCCTTCATCTGAACCTCTTCCACAGCTACGCCGTCCTCCCGGTTCCAGCACAGCGTGATCGCTTGGTCGGTTGCGTCTAGCATCAGGAATGACCCCATGGTATTGTTGTTGTTGTTGGTGGTGGTGGTGGTGGTGGTGGTGGCGCCGGTGGTAGTGTTGTTGTCGTTGTTGTGTGTTTCTGTCCTTTGCTCTATGACGCGCGGGTTAGGGGGGGGCGGGGTGGGGGGCGGGGACGGGGGGTGGTAGGTCGTTTAAGCACGGAAGAGGACATACCCCATCGGGCGAACTTCCAAGCCGATTACTCTGGACAGCGGGGAGAGCGCAAATCACGACGAGCGATGGGCCTGTCTCGTATGGCAAGGTGTTGACGAGATCAATCTAACGCCCACCAACTTGATGTTATGTCCTCATGTGCCCCGCTCATTTTTGGGGGGGAAACACATCTCGGAAAGTCATCCACAAGGAGCGTTTTCCAGCGCATCAGTGGCATAATATAAGTACATCAGAAGCACGGTATCATACTATAAGGTAATTTCTAGAAACAGAAATGACCCCGCTCACTCCGGTACTATTAATAGGTAGATTCGTAAATACCGCGTGGCTTGGTACACTCGAAAGCACATCGCTGAATGCTGAATGCACTGCCAGTATGATCTGGACCCTCACCAACTGCACGTGCATGCAATGCCATCAGCAGCTTTGGACCGGAATCGTACGACTAGAAGCACTTGCACGAGCCCATACACGGCCTCGATACACCTTTGAAGCACCGTCCCTCTGCGGCAACGGTAACTCGTGCGCTGGCACACAGACGAACAGCGCGGAGCGTTGCGGTGCGTTGCCGTAGGTTCTGTTCTCTGCTTCTGTGACATACCAGGTACCAGGTACCAGGTATGATACTCTTACTACAATACTGCTGTAGCCCATATAATAGATACCTGGTATTACTAGCCTGATGGAACATCATACGAAACTGCTGCAAGAACGAGGCCAGCACCCAGCAGCACCGATTGCAACTTCGTTTTAGGCAACAAACAAAAAAAAAGACCACAAAACTGGGGTGGCTTCCTTTACGACATTGGTACTAGCCATTCTTACCTGATAACCGATCAGCAGCAGAACCAGTGTCACTGAACTTGTGAGCTTTTGCGGCAAGCTCAAATATCAAATATGTCCCGCAACACGGGTTTTGCATGTTTTGTAAAGGCGTTATCGTTCGGTACCTGAGGGGAGAGGGACCCGGGATTCGGGGCCATTTACCCGCCGGGCGCTAAAAACGATATTGCTCTAGAAGCCTAACCCCAGCCCTACCTAGCTCTGACGACAACTCACCTCCGCCCCCGGGTATCAAATAAGCACATGGTGGCGGTCTCTAAAATATGGAAGAAAGGCAGCCAGCCTGCGGAGAAAAAGTGTCGTTGGTTCATGAAACGAGCGATCGATCCTTGCGCAGTTTTGTCAGCTCTCGTACGAACGGTTCTCGGTCGGAGAGTCGGGGTTTGACAACAAACCGAACCGACGAAATTTCGTGAGATAGCTCTAATAATGCTTCGTGCACTGCTGTTGTTGCCTCGTGTGCATGTCGCATTCATGTATGCGATGAACACTATGTAAGTAAGGCTTGCCTGTCTCTTCAGTACATACACTCTCACTCTCCACAAAAAGCAGCAAGATCTTGTGGAACGGCTTGGATCAGATCATCCATCTAAGATTCTGTAGAACTTCTGAATAAATACCAGGAAAAATAGTCTAGTCTAGACTAGTCTACCACAGGGGCAGAAACATTTTGTTTCTCTGTTTTGTCCCGTTTGTCCCGCAAATAATTTTCGAGCTTTCGCCTATAAGACCTACATACAGATCAAAGATACTCACTCACTCGCAGTTTTTTACCTGCTGAAGGTAAAACTAAAACTCACATTTCCTTCTTGTGGAAGCGGATATCACAGCACTGCTGCAGCAGCACCCACATAAATATACTGTACTCTTGCTGTAGTACTACTTATTGTATTCACATCACAAGTACAGTATCAATAGTAGTATCATCGTCCTTGGTCCTTGGTAGGCTTGCCCGCTAGTCCGAGTTGTTTGTGGTGGATGGTTGTGCGTGCACCTTCATGCACGCGGGGGATTTCGACGGGTCGTAATTAGAAGATTGCCGCATGGTTCGTGTCAAGGATGAAAAAAAGGGATGCTCGTGTGCGAATAATAGCGATATTAGAACTAAACCACATAATAATACATCTTCGATCTCACAGCTGGATGGATTGCATTTTAATTTTTACAGTACATACATCTAATCTATGTCTAGACTGCTATCATACCAAAATGTGGAGATAGATAGATATCTGATTAGTCCAATCACTGCACTCAACTTGACGGGCGGTGCTGTCAGAGGCCCCGGTGACCACGACACTGTATCATCTCTCGCTGGGAACCGCTCGGGTAGATGTTTGAAACTACCTTTTAATAACTTCAACAACAACAAGGATTTTTAAGTACCAGGTGCACGTACTACAGTAGTAATAGTACTACTGTTATTATTGGTGGGAAGCTACTTTCTAACGGCTGCTGCTGCTGCTGCTGTTTTTTTTTTTTTTTCAAATATTATTGTCTTAGAACACGTCAGTCAGCTGTGAGTTTGATAATTTTGGGTCGATACTCGTGCAAGCTGCGTGATACAGCTAAAAATTTTGTGACTACTACAATGAATGAAGGAGTTATTAAATGAGCACACGATATGCATGAAAATATGCGGAGGAAGTAGGTATGGGATAATAGCTTGAGCTTTTTTACTTCAGAAGTTCTTTGGAAATCATCCCGACTATTAATACCACTCTCACTAGCATTATTGTTGTGGGCAGCACACACACGTAACAAAATCATTACAACTTAACAAGTCTTAAGAAGAGTACTGATAAATAAACCCAAAAGTACTACAAGTTACTTCATCACTAAGCACTACTTACTACATCAATACGCAGCAGCGTGTCGTAGTAGTAGAGTGGTAAATCTATCCATCTTTTACACTTTGTTATATAATAGACTATTAATTAGTCTAGTCTATTAGTCTAAAGGGCTAGCTATAATTATTAGTAGGTTGTTTATTTTTTCATCCCTGGTATCATGTACACCAGGTCACATATCATCATCATAGAGGTAACTAATATTACGGGAATCGGGATCTTCAGGACTGGGTCGCTCACAGCGCAGCGGGGAAATTCGACCCCCTCTGAAAACAGTACGTTAACTTCGCGCCCTCATAGCGCGCTCCCAGACGCACGGCCAGGCTCGCGCCTTCGCAATGCGGCACCTGGTGGCCTAGCGAACAGAATGGCTCGTTGCGTGCGGTCTCGATTGTCCCTGCTGGGTTGGAATGTCGTGAAAAGCGCGCCGAACCCCGCAGAACCGACGTCTTTCGTCTTTCGGCAGCAAACCTGCACTTTCATTTGCTTCCGATCGCAAAAAAGTGACAGTCCCGTTTTGAAACCTGCACTTTCATTTGCTTCCGATCGCAAAAAAGTGACAGTCCCGTTTTGCGGAGTATTGGCGTTGAGGTTGTGTGTTGTCAGCACAGAGAGGGGATGTGAAAAGCGCGCCGAACCCCGCAGAACCGACGTCTTTCGTCTTTCGGCAGCAAACCTGCACTTTCATTTGCTTCCGATCGCAAAAAAGTGACAGTCCCGTTTTGCGGAGTATTGGCGTTGAGGTTGTGTGTTGTCAGCACAGAGAGGGGATGGGCACGCACACCCTCCAAAGCCGAACGTATACCGTCTATTTCACCTCTGGTGAGGTTTGTTGCACGCGCAGCTTTCACGTAGTAGGTCGATCGCGGGTAACGAGAGCAAGCGCAACCTCAACGATGCCGCTCAACGAAGCTGGGGTGTAGCTGCTGCTGCTGTGGGTTCTGGATCTTTACCAAAACTTCGACCAAACTTCGTTTTAGTCGCCTCAGCACACCCGCCCGACGCGAACACGCGCACACGCACACAATTCAACACAGCAGCCGCTCCCCTCGCAGTAGACATGAGTGCGCTGTCGAAGGCTTCGCCCCTGAAACGCAAGCCAGCTGAGAGTTCTAAATCCCCCTCCAAGCCCAAGACTACGCTGGAACCCGGCAACCCCCTGTGGTTTTGCCTCAACGCTCAAGACTGCCCCGAGGGGCGGCTCGGGGTCCGCACGAAAAAGGACGGCAAGCACTACACGACGTGCGACAAAAACGACTGGAGGGACCCGGAAACGTGCAAGGTGACGTGCTCGTTCCTCGCCCCCAGCAAGGATCACCCCCACAACTGCCACATCTGCCTGCAGGACGTCGGTGGCAAACCTTCCATCGGCATCCCAACGGACGAAGTCGACGACCGCGGGTACAAAGGTGAGCAGCAGAGTTTTGTTTGAATATTCAATCTAACCGCCCGTTCCGGCACGAGCGTGTGAGATAATCATCGTGGGCTGCCGCGCTCTCCGCTCGCTCGCCGCGCACGAACACCCGCCCCCCACCCAACAACTTTCCGTGTGAAGATGTGGCTGTCACGGGGCCATAGTTTAGGAGTCGTTTGTTGCTGCTTTTTGTGCGTACATGTAGCAACCGTGCATGTTGAAGTTGTGAGCGCGACCAGAATTGCCGTGACTGTTTTTTTGTGCTAAAGTTTGTGTACACAGCAGCAAAGAAAGCATGGAAACAGCAGTTCGATCCAGTCATGCTGCACCTCTTCAACCGCTTGACATGCCCAGGAATACGAAACAATGCCTTTCCGCCACCGCTCGCATCCTGTACGTTGTCACTCACAGAGCACGTGTTTGCACGTTTGCACCTTTAACCACGTGACATCTCCTGATACTTTTTGCTTTGTGCATGTCGCCCTGCCGCACTTTATTTTTTGCTCAAGTGTGGGAGAATTACTGCGCGGTGTTCTCCCTCTGCGCGGGAGCAAGGACCAAGGACGGCGGTACCTTCAAGAACGCCACCGCCGCTACCGGTGACATCGTCGGCGTAAGTGCATGCGTTCGTTCCAAAGTGTATCAAGTCGCTCGATGTGTACGTTCCCGGCTGCCGCGTGTTAAAGATGTGCCATCAGGGTGGAAATTCACGGGTGTAGACTGCTGTCTGTAGACTGCTGTGTGTGTGTGTGTGTGTGTGTGTGTGTGTGTGTGTTGTGTGTGGTGTTGTGGGTGTGTGTGTGTGTGTGTGTGTGTGTGTGTGTGTGTGTGTGTGTGTGTGTGTGTGTGTGTGTGTGTGTGTGTGTGTGTGTGTGTGTGTGTGTGTGTGTGTGTGTGTGTGTGTGTGTGTGTGTGTGTGTGTGTGTGTGTGTGTGTGTGTGTGTGTGTGTGTGTGTGTGTGTGTGTGTGTGTGTGTGTGTGTGTGTGTGTGTGTGTGTGTGTGTGTGGGTGTGTGTGTGTTGTGTGTGTGTGTGTGTGTTGTGGTGTGTGTGTGTGTGTGTGTAGTGTGTGAGGACTGCTGTGTGTGTGTGTGTGTGTAGTGTGTGTGTGATGTGATTGATGTCTGTGGTGTGTTGTGTGTGTGTGTGTGTGTGTGTGTGGTGTGTGTAACTGGTGTGTTTGTGTGTTGTGGTGTGTGTGTGTGTGTGTGTGTGTGTGATGTGTTGTGTTGGTGTGTGTGTTGTGGTTGGTGTGTGTGTCGTGTGTGTGTGGTGGTGTGGTGTGTGTGCTGTGTGTGTGTGTGTGTGTGTGTGTGGTGTGTGTGTGTGTGTGTGTGTGTGTGTGTGTGTGTGTGTGGTGTGTGTGTGTGTGTGTGTAGTGCTGCTGTGTGTGTGTGTTAGACCTGCTGTTGTGTTTGTGTGTGTGTGTGTGTGTGTGTGTGTTTTTTTTTTTTTTTTATTGTGTTGTGGTGTGCGTATTGCCGGTTATGTGGGTGCTGTAATCGAGGAGAAGAGGGAAAACCGCATAGAAGTCATAATATCATACAAACCTCCCCCGTTTGCTTTGTGGTGTTCGCATGTGCATATCACCAAGGCTCCCGTCCGTATTGGTGAATGCGCGAGAACACCAGTTTATTCGGGCAGCGCGATGAGCATTGTTGCACTCCGCATCAGTCGTGTTCCTTCGTACATGCCACAAACATGCGAACACCATATTTTTTTTCAGAATTTGCAACACGTCCATCCGCGACCGCACTGCTCCCCTACCCCTCTTCCCTGTTCCGTTTGGAAACACACAGAAACGCTGCGCGGCCTGGGACGAAAAAAAAGTCGTCAAAGGACAACCCGTGCACGGGCAAAATCAAGGCCGGCGACCTGGTGGTCAAGAACTGGGACGACCCGCCCCTCCACCTCGTGTGCTCGAAGCGAGAGTGGCGGAAGATCGTGGACGAGTTCCTCCACAAGCAGAAGGTGCTGCACGACCTTGGTTCCACCGCCGAGAAGGAGGCATCCCAGCCGTCCGCCAAGGTCCCCGACAACCTCAAAGACTTCTGAGGTGAGCTCAAGATCACCGGGCAAAGCGCTCCCCTAAACCTTTTATCTGAACGCGAACTTGAAACTTTAACCTTCCATGTCAACCGATCAGCGATGTACTCGCTCGCAACGAAATACCCGTCGTGCTGAAATTGCCCGCGAGCGCAGGCGTAGGCGCGCGTGCATTTTAGCGGGGCGGCGCTCACGACGTACCCTTCAAAACGAAACTCGAACGCAGAACACTAATAACATGGAACGTGATCTCCGCAGTAACAACCTGGACAGCGATTCTGAATCAGAGACTGACGTCGTTGTTCAACATTTTAATCGAATGAGAAACCGCATCCCTCGAAGACCCGACCCTAGAGACGTTGCCGCTGCCAATTCCATGGAAGGTTCAGAAGAAAGACTTGGTGTGCAAGCCTTTAATTCCACCAACTTGAGTATCCACTTGAGGCGTACGAACTAAAATACCCGTGCTTGCTACATGAAAGTAACTATACGTGCCAACACTGTGGGTCTGTGCTATGGAAAGAGGAACGGTCTGGGTCCTATAACTGTTGTAACCGTGGGAGATCTGCCATTCACCGGCTTAAACCTATTCCACAAACATTGTTATCGCTCTTCCAAACCGCACGTTTTCGCGAATCACAAAGGGCATATAACGGGTTATTTAGTTTCACAGCTTTGGGAGCAGGAGGCATAGAAAACCGATCGTGGACTCAAGGAAAACCACCGACAATGCTTACTCTCCATGGTAAAGCATACCATAGAATTTTCGACTTACAGGAGAAGTATCAAAACCAAAATGTTAACAACAGTGCCAGGTTTGTACATATTCGATTCCGAATTCGCACAGACAACCTCCTCACAACATTTTAGATTCACGGATTGCAGGCACTCTAAGATCCCACGTGAACAGCGAGATTAGGTGGGCTCGAGAATACAGGTCTGCCGTAGACACAATATTAAACACATCAGCGTCAGAGTCCAGTGCGCCTTTTATAGAGTTCAGTGAAGTTAGCAGAGTTAATGATGGACCAGTGTTGGGCGAGAATCCGAGTGCAAATGAAATAGCAGCTTTAGTGTTTACCTCAGGGAATCAAAATGATGCGCCGCGAGCAGTTATCACCTATCCAAGGAACAGCCCAGATAACAAACCACGCTTCCTGCCGCTTTGGAGCTCTGCATATGAAACGCTACAGTTCCCCCTGCTGTTTTTGCATGGAGAAGCAGGTTGGAGTAAGGGTAACTACAAAGAGAACCCGCCGTTCAAATCTAAAACAATGAACCGGTCAAACACCGAAGCCGTAACGTTTCCCTTCTACTGTAGGCAGCGTATTCTTTCGGAGCCGATATTTAAGATTAACTGCCGAATCGCTCAGGAATGGGTCTGTGATTCTTTGAGCAGAATGGAAGAAGAGCGTTTGAATTTCGTCGAAAATAGTGACATGCAGCATAGGCTTGCTTCCAACCGGTCCATTCAAGACGCCCAACCTCATGAACAACCCGGTAAATTGCTTCCTGCTTCTCACCCTGGCTCACCTGCCAAGCGTAAAAGTGATACAGAAGACGCTCTATGCATCGTGAACAGGCGAGGAAGACCGCATTTGTTCATCACCGTAACTTTCAATGCGGATTGGAAAGAGGTGCAAGAAAATTTGCTGCCAGGACAAAGTGCTTATGATCGTCCTGATCTATGTTGTCGTGTTTTCAAATTGAAGATGAAAGAAATTATGAAGGTTTTAAAGTCTGGCAAAATTTTTGGCGCTTACGACAGCCATTTAGCGGTGACGGAATTCCAAAGAGGGGGTACCCTCACGCTCACATTCTCATGACCTTCAAAATGCAGGCCCTGATGCCCTAAACGAAATGGACAAATGGGTGTGGGCTCAGCTGCCTGACGAAAACATAGCAGGAGGAAAACTACGTGAAAAGGTACTCAAATACATGATACACAAGCCGTGTGGGGCAGTTGGAAACATGAGTGCTCCATGCATGCAAGTAAACCGTCACACGAACAAAAAGTGTTGTAACAAGTACTTTCCGCAACCATTCAGAAGCATTGCAACCGTCAACGACAAAACTGGACGGGCAGAATATACTCGGAGGAAGAACGGTGATAACCCGACCATAAGAATGAGAGTAAACAACCAATGGAAAAGTGTTAGGATAGGAAACGAGTGGGTGGTGCCGTACAACCCCATGTTGCTCATGATGTTTGACTGCCACATTTGTGTTGATGTCGTCACCGCAACATCATGCGTTAAATACGTGTTCAAATATTGTCACAAAGGGGACGCGTTTATTCGAGCAAGGATACAGGGCATTACCTCAGAAGTTGAACAATATAGAAAAAACGAGGTATATTTCAGCCGCAGAGGCGACGTGGAGACTATTAGGTTACCATATGGTGGACAGATACCCTGCGGTAACTAAGATTCACGCCCATCTTGAAGGAGAGCAACAAATCACTTATCCCAAAATGCCACCCACGATGATAGACTTGAGATAGCCGCGCAGTCACAGACACACGTGCTCAGGTACTACATGCGACCGAAAAATCCCTGCTTTTCGGACTTGACCATTCTAGACTATTACGAGCAATACACTATCACCTCGCCCAAAAAAGATGACCCTCCGCTTGAGTTTGCTCCGCTTGGCAAATACCTCGATGGATACAAAAACATCGTTTCCAAACGAAAAAAACGACGATCACGTTTGCCGAATTTCGTTTCAGAGTCAGCGGTGGGAGATCTCTACTACTTGAGGTGTTACTACACACGATTCCAGCCAGGTCGTTCGCAGAATTACGAACAGTGCAAACAGACACAGGCGATCCCGTTGTTCACCCTACTTTTTCATGATGCCGCCAGAGCAAGAGGTCTCATCACGGGAGACGAAGAGTATTCACTATGTATGGAAGAAGCTTCAGTGTTTCAAGTTGCGTCCCAGCTCCGTGCTCTTTCGTTACGCTCATTTTAGATGGTGCGCCAGCACCGAAGCTATGGCGTGACTTAAGGACAACCTCATCGAAGATTTCCTTCTTAGGTTATCCACAGACGATGCCATACAAGCTGCCTTGTGTGAAATAGACCTCAAGCTAAACCAGCATGGTAAATGTAACGAACAAGTCAACCTTCCAAAGCCTATGCATCCGCGAACTGAATTTGAAAGGATGCGTGATGCCTTCGACCCACAAACATGTGCAGAATACGCAGAGCTGCATGAACCGCGACTGACCAGTGAGCAGAGCCACATTTACAAAACAGTCTTAGACTCAGTTCGAGCCGATAATGGGTGTCCATTTATGATTGATGCGCCCGCCGGAACTGGCAAGACATACACAGAAAAATGTATTTCCGCAAGGTTGAGAGGTGAAAGAAGACAGTGCTCATCGTTGCTTCCACCGGCATCGCCGCCTTACAGCTCCCTGGAGGCTGGACCGCGCACTCCATGTTCAAATTACCTATGGACGAAGCAATGTCGCAACCTGCGTATGCAACATAAACACCAACACTCAAAGAGCAGAGCTAATCCGCAAAGCGGACCTCATCATTTGGGACGAGTTACCTATGACCCACAGATATTGCATTGAGGCCCTCGACAGAACACTTCAAGATCTGATGAAAAACAATAAGCTTTTGGTGGAAAAACTATTTTGTTCAGTGGAGATTGGCGCCAAACAGGGCCAATAGTTAAGAACGGCACCGCCACCGATACCGTCGACGCAGCCTTTATTTCTAGCCCCCTATGGAAACACGTTAAACGCATGAGACTAACCAAATCGCAACGAGACAAAGATGATCCTCAGTATGCTGCTTTTGTGCGGGCGATAGGCGAGGGTACCCACCCTACACAATCAATCGACGGCACGGACATGATTGCCTTGAATAACCACAACCTCGATGCCAATGACCACTTCCAGCTCAAATATACAACAAATTTCGATGAGCTCATGAACTTTGTGTATCCCAATGTCAATGAACAATCGCGCAACTGGGACAAACGCGCCATATTGGCGACCACCAACAACGCAATTGACCGTTCTAATGAAGCCATATCGGACTTGCGGCCCGGAGAGTACTGTACATACCTCAGCTCAGATACACTAATAAGTGATGAGACCACGCCTCACACAGCCTTTGCTTCTCCTGAACACCTCCACCAATTAAACGTGCAAGGTGTCCCTCCCCATGAGCTTTGCCTCAAGTCAGACGGACTTGCGATGATCGTGCGAAATCTCAACTTTTCGGAGGGACTCATCAACGGTCAAAAATGCGTTGTCCTCGCAGTTTCCCCAAACAGCCGAGTCCTTCAAGTCGAACTTCTCACCGAAACATCGCCCCATCCAATTGTTTTGATTCCACGTATAGGCTTTCGTGCGACAGTTGGAAGAAATGGCATCACGTTCATGCGAACACAGTTTCCCATCCGAACTTCATATTCCGTCACGGTGAATCGTTCACAGGGACAGACACTTACAAAAATTGGCTTGGACTTGAGATCACCTGCGTTTGGGCATGGTCAACTTTACGTCGCGCTCAGCCGTGCGCAAAATCGCCAGTCAATTATGTGCCTTTTACCACAAGAACATATTGTTGACGGCATTCCACACACGGAGAACATTGTATACCCTCCTTTCACCGCTGCCGCCACAGGCCAAGCTGTAACACCTCCACCGTATCAACCTCCAAACACCTCGCCTCCTGCGCCCTCCAATGCCTCCTCTCAACCGTCAAGTGACAGCCAAACTCCACCTCCAACATGGACAGTCGTCGACGAAATTGGGGATGGAGCATGCGGATTTCGCGGCATAGCACGACGAATATACAACGACCCAAACAGACACTACCAAGTACGCTCGGAAATACTCCAATACATGAACGAAAACCGCAACGACCCTAACTTGCTAAACGCCATTTCCGCTGGCATGAACCATGAACTACTCCAAGCCCTTGGTGAACCGCCACAACAGTATACATCATATGACAACTACCTCTCCATCATGTCTCACCCGCGAGCTTACCTTGGTGAGCCAGAAATTTACGCATGCATGCAACGATACAACATACCCATAAACGTTACTATCGGAAACAACCCCCGACCAAATCCTCAAAACGCCGACCCTTCTACCATACACCTGCACTATCAACCACAATCACGTCATTACTCTTCCCTAATCCTAAATAACCCTTCCACCGACCATCCGCCTGTCGCAGCATGACCGCGCCGCCAACGCGCCAGCGCCGGTGGTTCGCCTCTATGATCGTCCCTGACGACCTTCACCACTTCTTCGACCCACACTTCGAGCGCTCCCTCATTGCGGACGCAGAGCAAGAGGCCACCGGCGACACCCGGCAGCAAGTCGAAGATGATGCCAACTTCGAAGCGGAACTTCAAGACTACTACTCAACGTCCTTCCAGTGGCACATCAAAATGTGCCAATGTAGCCGTCCATGATAACTGTCGACCCCAAGTTACTCGTGGGGCCAGGTGTATATTTCGTGTATATATGTCAGTAGCCGCGGACACGCTCAGTCTCGTGCTAATTATTTCCCGCGGCATTGTCAGTAGTAAGTCTTCATTTTTTCAGCCATTCTGTACATGGTAGCCGGCGAGTACATATTAGCGGCCACCGTGGCATTTTGTCTAACCCTAAATAGTGAGTCTTCATTTTTTCAGTGCCGAGTTTGCGCGTGCGCCGCGCCGGCATACTGTCTGTTTTTTCCCGTTGTCAGCCAAGTATGTAGTCTCAGCTTTCGTAGCATCAAATTGTAAGTAGGGAGTCTTCATTTTTGCGGTGCCGAGTTTGCGCCAACCTCTTCATAGCCATGTCTGTTATGCGAACGTCTTTGAGTGGGTGAAGAGTTCGAGTTGCAATGCATCTGGCTACCCCGGCATACTGTCTGTTTTTTCCCGGTGTCAGCCAAGTATGTAGTCTCAGCTTTCGTAGCATCAAATTGTAAGTAGGGAGTCTTCATTTTTGCGGTGCCGAGTTTGCGCCAACCTCTTCATAGCCATGTCTGTTATGCGAACGTCTTTGAGTGGGTGAAGAGTTCGAGTTGCAATGCATCTGGCTACCCTGTCCCCATTTTGTAAGTAGTCACATCCGTTTTTCGCTGCCATACTGTACATGATTGCCGGTATTAGTGGCCACGTCGCATTTGGTCACAGAGTCTTCATGATTGCAGTACCAAGTCTTATTTTTTCAGTGCCCAGTTTGCGCCAACCTCTTCATAGCCATATCGTCTGAAAGAGGGTGTCTTTATTTTTGGACATATTCCATATTCCACTGCGTCCTTATTTTCAGTTTGTTCTGGGGATCACGCCCCATCAACAAATAATACATACCGAGTAGTATTTCCTTTTCCTCCATTTCGGCCCGCTGTATTTTCAGTTTCTTCTGGGATCACGCCCCATCAACAAATCATACATACGGAGTATTTCCTTTTCCTCCATCTCGGCCCGCTGTCATTCCACACTCAACACTCCCACCCTTGGTATGCAGGCGTACTCCTGCTGTGGAACCAACCAGCATCACCGCACATCTTTTACAGTAAACAGTAACCCGGAGGACGGGGGGGCCGACAGGCCCCCCACGTCCGGACACCCTTGTATATAATAATATAATAGTCAGATTTGCCCCCTTTAAGGGTTTATAGTTTCCGCGCACATATTGAAGTGCCCCCCCCCCCGATCCCTCTTGTTCAAACTCCCCACCTAAAATCAAAATCTGCCAGAGTAGTAAACACTACCAGCCAGCTGATATCACCTCAGTATCTTTCTAGCCATCCATGCCGTAGCTCCAATTCATTCCCCCCCCCCCCCCTCCTTTTTTTTTTCTCCCCACCCTTTTGTTCAAACGCCCCACCTACAATCGAAATCGGCCAGAGCAATAAACACTTCTACGCAATTGACATCACGCCATTATCTTTCTAGCCATCCATGACGTAGCTTTCATTCATTCCCCCCGCCCCTCCCCCTAACGCCCCCTCCTTCCCCACAACCCGTACGATCGCCTAGACCTAGCACCACGCGTATAGCAAGCCCCTACATATATGCGTAATACGCGCAATCGGAGTATCACACACAAACTTGCAAAGATGGGTTTCGACCAAATCTTCGATCTTACAGCTGGAGTATTTTATATTATATGTGACCTAAACCTCTTGAAAATCCTTCCCCCCCCGCCGCCCCCCGAACCCCCCCCCCCCCCCCTCCTTTTCTTTTCCCGCTCCCTCTTACTCAAATGCCCCACATAACATCGAAATGTGCCAGAGTAATAAACACTTCCACGCACTTGATATCACCTCATTATCTTTCTAGAGCCATCCATGCCGCTGCTGCAACCCCCCCCCCCCCCCACACCAACGGCCTCTCCTTCCCCACCACCCGCACCATCGCCTAGACCTAGCACCGCGCGTATAGCAAACCCCTACATCTATGCGACATGATTTTTTCGCCCCCCCCCCACCCCCTCCAACGCTCCGCCCTCTCCTCCCCGGTTATTCGACTCACAGGATTTACTTGATGAACTGATGCATTTCCTTCCACAGCTGTCAGATTCTGTCCCCGTCAAAAACGAGTTTTATAGTTTCCGCGCACAGACTGACTAGCATTACCCTGTTGACCCTGACAGCTACACTGTAGTTGCAAGGGGAGTCGCCGACCTATATCCTTAATGAGGACACACAACCCGTAATACGCGCGATCGGAGTATCACACAGCTTGCAAAGATGAGTTTCGACAAAATCTTCGATCTCACAGCTGAAGTGTATTTTTATTTTTATAATAATAGTCTAACGTATGATATTGATTCTCCTTTTTTGTCGCCCAAGAACGTTTTTTTTTTTTTTTCGTCACCCGAAAAATACTTTCTAGGTCGGCTCCGATGCCCCGGGTTTCACGGTGAAAGACCAGGACGGCACCGACGTGACCCTTGCATCCTTCAAGGGCAACAAGAATGTCGTGGTCTACTTCTACCCAAAGGACGCCACGGTGAGAACGTGATACAATTGTAGATGCGCAATCACTCGGTCGGTCGGTCGGTCGGTCGGTCGGTCTGTAGATCTGTTTGTCCGTCCGTCGGTCCGTCGGTCTGTATGTACTCGTAGATCATATATCGGTATTTCGTTTTTGAGGTTTTCTAGTTTTCGTTGCCACAACCCACGATGGTGGTGTGAGTGTACTCAAAGAACGCCACGCACGGTGCAGGAAACCCAATTATGGTGCACGTCTCTACCGTTGCATGCGTCTAGGAGGCGTGTTTTGTATATGCCCGTTTGTATTTGTTTGGGTACGTTTCTTTGGCCTTACCTCGCATCGCATCGCCTGCCCCCTACTCCCTTCAACCTTCGATCCACGCTCTCTGTTTTTCGTCATCCGTTGGTGTTACTTGTTATGCTGGCTGGTAACACGGTCGCCCCCTTTTCTCCGACCTGACAACCTCCGGGTCTCCTGCTCTTGCTCTTTTGGGCTGGTGGCCACGCATGTTTCGTAAAAACTGGAATGTTTATTGGCGCGTACCTGCCTGGTCGACAAAGTCGGGCTGCACGAAAGAGGCCATCACGTAAGTGAGCACTTAAACCGAGCACAATGGTTGGGGGGTAGGGGGGGACGTTGTCGGAAATGTTATTGTTGGCGGTGATGTTGCTGCTGTTGCTGTTGCTGTTGCTGTTGTTGTCGTTGTTGTTGTTGTTGTTGTTGTTGTTGTTGTTGTTGATGTTGTTGATGTTGTTATTGTATTTGTAGTTCGGGTTGTGTTTTTTGTTTGTGATTGTGGTTGTGGCGCCGTCATCGTCGTCGCCGACGTCGTCGTTGTCGTTGTCGACGTCGTCGTGGTCGTCCTTGTTGTTGTTGACAAGAAGTGCCGAGTACATTCGGACGGCAGACAATAACGTTACGAGTACATGTGCTCATGTTTTTGGACGAGAGAAGGATATTTTGCAGTAGGCACAAAACGCAGAGACAAGACACACCGGTTACATATGTGCGATATATTAGTATGTTCATGTTCGAACGACAGGAGGAGTACGTTTTTGTTATACAAAGTTGATCGAGAAGAACTACAAGAACCGTCGATACGTGTGTGCTTGTGGACTCGCGAAATAGCTGGCCCAGCAGCAGCAACACGCCCTCTATTCGTGTTGTGTGCTGTTCGCGTGTTCTCCCAGTCTACCAATACCGTTCCGTGCTGTATCCATATGATATTACTCCTCACGAGACAAACCAAGCAAGGACATGTTGCCACCATGAAGTTCAGTTGTTCACGCACACACATAATGTGAACCGACATACTTCATTGTCTCTAGGAAAAAAACCCGGATTGTTCTTTGCTCGGTTACGGATCTTTGTTGATCCTCCCCATTACTTTTCGACGAGAGAGGCAAGTTTGAAAACAAAAGCAGTAATGCTACTGTGATGTAGGCCCACAAAACGGACGAAGACTTATGAAACGCCAATTCGCGTGTATGTGTTCGAACGAAAGAGGCCGTTTTGTGACACCCTCAAAATTGATCAAGATAACATCTACTTCGAAGTATTATATTATATAGAAGAAACGCCGAGTGCATGCGTGGTTTCGTTTGGACCCATGGGCGAGAAATCTTGCAGACTTACTGCCGCACCCACAAAACGCACGAAGGGACAAGAAGCGCCGAGCACCTACAACATACTTACGTTGTTTTGTTTTAACGAGAGATTATTTTATTTGCAAGAGCCATGGAATTAAAGAAGGGTATCATAATATACCCTGGCGTAAGAAACGCCACGTGTTTGTCGTCTCGGGGCCGCGAAATAAAATAACGGAAAAAAATGATGACTTTGGCAGTACTGCTGCTTGCACACCCACACTTACTTGTATTCCCACCATTGGACGAAGAGACAAGACGTGCCGAGTGCGTATGCATGATATATTTTAGCGATAAAAGGGGAGAATGAGGTGATTTGCTGTATGTATGGTGTTTATGACATACGTGCCCACAAGAGACGAAGAGACACAAGACACGCCGAGAACATACTATATACACTATAAGTACACTACCGGTACAGTACCGGGCCCCTCACGAGAAAGAGCTACACTCCCGGCTGAAAAATTGATATGCACCCCTTCCCAAAATATCGTATTTTATATTCACACCCTGATCCCACCCCAGCCCGCATGATTTTTGGGCTAGGTTAGAGCTTGGGCTTCTGGTTGAGTTGGGACCTTGTAGCAGTTACATCGGTATACTACCACTAGTATATTAAGTAAGGGAGCATGGCTCATGTACACTGCGAGGGCTGCATATGTATATTTTGCTACCGGCCCTCTCACAAAAATGAACCAAACCCACACCCATCTCAGCCTGAGGTTTTTCCGCGAAATGACATTGCCCGGAAAAACTTGAAATTCCGTACCAGGTGTCGGTCATGCTAAAGTTAGTGTGGAACACACCTCAAAAATATAAAAATCCAGCCTGGGCCAGTACCCAGGTTTGTTATTTTAGGGTCGGCACTGCTGTACGGCTGTGCGTACGTCCCCGAAATATGTTCGGGCGCGCGGAAAAATAAATATGCCTGGTTTGGATTTTCTCCGCGTGCTCGACCGGCGCGAATAACGCCCCCCCTCCCCTCTCGCCTCTCACTACACGAGCTAGACAATCAGAATAGGGTTTTTTTTTAATCGTTTTTTCTGGCTATGCGAGGCAATCAATCAAGCTCATCCGATTAGGTCGTTGTGGTAACCTTTGTCTCTTTTTTTTAACTTAGCTTCTTCTGTTGCTTTTTTTTCTTCGTTTTTGGTTTGCGCCTTACTTACCAAAGAGTCATCCCACGGTAAGGTTGCAGCAGAAAGTCCTTGAGTTCCTCACATGGGGAACTCAACATCTCACCCGAAAAATGAGTTCTCACCCGAAAAATGACTTCGAAGGAATTCGTTCGCACAACCCGACCAAGCTTTTATGCCTTAGTCCTGAAAAAAAATGTACTCGTGAAATTACTTCATTGACAGGCAGCTCTTCACATGAGGAACTCAATCGCCCAGGGAATTTTTGGCGCAAAAAATGCAACCCCTGCCGTGGGATGACTCCAAATGTATATGACTTTTTGTATTATGTTGTTTAGCTTTAGGATGAGTCATCAGGCTTTATGTTTCTTCTTTTTCTTTTTATTCTTGTGCGTTTTTTTTATTTATTTTTATATTTATTTTTCGCTTGTTGTGTTTTGCTGTTTCGTCTAATGTATTTTTTTGGTCGTTTTAAATTTGTTTTGTCTTGCGCGGGCACCGCAGGTTTCGCGACCTGAAGAGCGAGTACGACGCTTTGGACTGTGTGGTCCTGGGCGTGAGCGCGGACGACGAGGTCAGCCACACCAACTTCATCGCCGACCTTGGTTTGAACTTCAGCCTACTGGCGGACACCACCAGGTGGGTTCACACAACGAAAAAAATACAATACACACAGCACACACAGCACACACCACAGCACGCAACGCGCCGCACTCACAACACCGACTTCTGCATACCCTTCATGAGGAAATACACAGCCCGTTGCTCGCGCGATTGAAATATCACACAGCTCACAAAGATGAGTTTTGACCAAAATCCGCGGTCTCGCAGCCAAAGTGTTGCTATGCTTCGTATGCCCGTTCAAAATATAAGTAAATACTAAACCCACAACACATACAACACACAACAACACGCGTACTCCACGGTCGAAATACACCTTCCGTTGGCCCCTTACCCAGCAGCCTGAGCTGCTTCAAGTGTCCGACGCCCCGGTGTCGCAGATCGCCGACTGTGTTGGGTTGGTCGCGTCTGCCCTCCAAAGTTCCTAAACGGTTCATGGAACAAATGAAGAATGCGGTAACCACTTGTTCACAATTTCGCAACACACATGCGCGACACTCCCAACCAACCCGCATAACATATACAACACACCCAGCAGCACAACACAACGCTAGCCCAACCCAACCTAACAAAGCAGCACAGCACAGCACCGTATTCGAACAAGGTAAACCGGGACCAGACAAACTCTTACTGACCCGTTAAGTATCTGCGAATCCCCACCCTCCAGTTCTAGAACCGCCTTTTTCTCTTTTATTGTTCCCCTGTCAGTACCTTAGTTATGCCCTGTCATTGTCTCTGCAGCCTCTGCTGCCGCCACCGCCGCCGCTGTCACGTGTATTTCCCTTCACTTTTTCCCTCCTTCGCCAGAGCCAACCAACTGCCCGACCGCCGGCCCGCCCGACCGACCGACCGACCGGCGGTCGGTCGGACGCGCGCCGAAAATAAAATGTCACGAAAAACTGCCGAAGCTGTAACTAAATACCAAAAGTCTTTCTAAAGGCATGGACACATGCTGGTATAAACGTAAAAGTAGGGACCCGACCTTTTCTTAAGGGGCCGTTAACGACCGATCGGGCGAAGGACCGACCAGCTGACCGACCGACCGACCGATGGGCGCATGCCAGACAAAAAAGCTAGCAAAAAGAAACTAACGTAACAGACAAAAACGAAAAAAAGTGTCGCTGAGTCAAACGAAAGAACTAACAAGAACAAAAATTCCGGGTGACGTCACGATTTCAGATGACGACAAATGTCGACCAAAGATTTTCCACCATTGAAAAGTTACAACCTAAAAAATTGACAATCAGAAAACTGCGGGCACGAAATGTCTTTCTCCCTTGCATAAACGTAAACACTAGGGACCTGATCAACTCCTACGGGGCCGTTAAGGAGGAGGACGCTGCAAAGATCCAGCGGAGCACCGTGCTCATCGACAAGGAGGGCAAGGTGGCGGCCGTGTGGAACCCGGTGAGAGAAAGGAGGGGCGGTGCGAGGCAGAGCGCGTTCGTTGTTGTCGTGTTGTTTGCTTGTTTTTGTGTCGAAAGACGGACGATGTCGTATTGTAAGTATTGTTTCGGCCATCTGACGATGTGCAGCATCAGGTTCAACGTCGACCGCTCCTTGACGTTCCCAGAAAGAGGAGGCACTCTAAGCAAAATCCTGGGGACGGAAGAAGGCCGTCCCGCGTGTTACCTCTCATCCGGCGAGGCAACAGCAGCGTACCCGCGTTCACACGGTATCCCCGTCCTCGCCAATGTCGACGATCCCTGGTATGGGAACTTATCTTCCGCGTTCAGGTGCCCTGCCAAGGTACAATGGCTGCCCACCGCGAAGCTCTTCACTGGGGGATGCTGGTCCCTGATCGAAGTATATTCTCTTCCGTTTTATGTCATTGTTATTTTGTTTTTGCGGCTACTTCCTGTCGAACACGAATTGCGACCTGAAGCCATCGAGATTACAACGATACCCAGACGTTTCGGTGCGAATCGAACGCCACCTCGTTCCGGGTCCCGGTAGGCAAGCTCCAGAAACTTCATGCTGTCATCCGTCCTTGGACGATTGGAGCGGTGTGGTATTAATGCCGCGGCGGTGAGTTTACTCGGCGGATGGGGGGATTCCCTCACAAGTGGTTACCCCGACACATCAACTATGAAGAGCTGTTCGCGCTGCTCGAAGTGCTGACAGAGTGCTGTCGAGCGCAACTGAGACAGCTCTGACGCGCGCAGCTGGTGATGGGCGTAGACAGCCATGCCGTGGTGGACGCGTTCACATCCACCCACGGGTTGTGAGTCGGGCTATTCCAGCTAAAGGTAGACCTGGGTTTCGGTCTGTCCCTGCGATGAGTACCGACGGCAGAGGGAATAGCGGCGAGTCGGCGTGGGGGTGAAGCAGGGACCTCCGTCGGTGGCAGTCCAGCTGCGTGATCTAGCGTGGGATATGCACCGTCGCACGCAGAGGTTACCTACAGCAGCAGAACGCATCGCGTTGATTCGGGACGTGGTCGTCTTTTGCGTGACATTCTACACAGGGAAGTGCGGTGTCAAGGTGTCGGTAGCGGTTGCGTCGCAATTATTGCAGATGGCGGGAGGCGAGGGGTTCATTTTCAATTCCCTTTTCGGGATGACGTTACGAAGTTCCTCCCAAGCAGTCGTGGTAAAGGAAGAGCCTAAACTGCCGCGAAATTGGCACGGTCGCAGCCGTGGTAGAGTACCCACAGGCGGCGGAATCCATGCAATGGTCACTGGCATAGAGGTCAGGATTCCTGTTTCCGAGTGTTATATGATGCGGGAATACTGTATATCTGGCGTTGACGCCGGTACAGATGACCACCAACCTCTAGATCAATTTGCGGGCGGCGGGCACGGAGGACATGAAGCGGTACACCGTGCGCTCTTCCGGGTGGGAAGGGTGCCGACCCATAAGATGGACCGTACGGTCATGGGCATTCTCATGGATTACGTGGGGTGACAGTGCGCAACTGTCGCACGCACAGACATAGAAGGTTAACAGCGTCCGCCGCCTTGGCGGGGGTGAAGCTTTCTCGCTGAACGGTGTCCACAGAGGCGGACGTCCTGCAGCTGTCCGCGAAGTTTTCACGTTCGTGCACAGGGTGCGCACGGGGCTATCGAAGCCAAATCTACTAGGAGTCAAAGTACTGTAGAAGTTTGGGTATCATAAGGACGACAAGAAACCCGACGGAAGGATGCTAACAAGAGACAAATAAACCGTGCCTTCAGCGAAGGGCAAAGGGGCAACAAGTATGGGTGTGATCTTATGCCGCAGCAGTGAGGCCTCATTAATCCCAAACTATATACCAGGGTACGAGTTGAAGCGTAGGCGAAATCTTGCAGCAGTAATCTTGGAGCAAAACCCCAGGGACGAGGACGGAAGAAGGCCGTCCCCGGGGGGGAGGAGGGGGTACTCATTTGTTGCTTGCCTTAGTCATTTGACCATTGACCACCCATCCCGTTCGAGACGGAGCACCGTTCCTACTCCTAATAGATACCTCCAACATTTGGGCGCTCATTGCGCTTCTTCCATATACTACATATACACTGTTTGCTTATCCTATCCCCGTCCTGTTTCGCCGCCTTCGGCCACCATCTATCTCCTAGAATAGCGGTCGTTTTCTCGCTACTCTCTAGTCTCTACCAAACTTTTCCATGTCGCATACGTCTAATTTCCTCATCTCCCCTAACGCATCCCGTTTCTCCTTGGATATTTCGCATTCTCCTACTATATGAGTCCTACTCTCTATTGTTGTGCCACACGGGCACATATCTGTAGCCACGTCCTCCTCCTCCCGACTACTGGTATATCTCTTTCTTCTTTCTGGTAGGTCCAGGTCCCCTACACGAAATCGCAGTTTTAGCTTTTTCGCGTAATCCATTGGACCGTGCAGATACGTTTTCGCTCGAATATCTTTCTTCAACCCCCCGTATATCTTTAAGTCCTGCTCCTCTTTCGCCTTATTTCTCAGCGCTTGCCTTTCCCTTTCTTGTACAAGGTTCTTTCTTTTGCTTCTGCCTTGTACCCGCCAAACTTCTCCGTAGACAGTACCGCTTCTTGGTCTCCCCCTCAATCCTTCCATATTTTCTCGACTACGTTATCCCATCTTGTTCCAGCTCACCCTTTTGTTATTTTCTCCCATACAGCCCTATCAACTATGGCTGGCAGCCTCTATTCTGGCATATGTCTTTACTTTATATTGCTATATCAACTTTCTCACGTCTCTATTTGTTTCAAGTGGGTACATACCTAGTTCTGCTCCTAATACTGTAGTGCTCGTCGCCCTCGTAGAGCATCCTAGTATATTTTTAGCTGCTGTCATCTCAAGGTTTCCAGTTGTTTTACGAACTTCGTGTTCCCTTCCCATACTTCTCCTGCATACTCTAGGCCGTCCCCGGGGTGGGAGAAAAGCTTGTTTACTGTTTAGAAAAAGCAAGACGATCTCACATGCATCGCCGGCTCCCGTGCAGCAGCTCAAGAGAGTAGGAAGAGCTTAGGGAAAACAGACCATCCCGCCCGCCCATCATTGTGCGCGAGACACGCCGACAACGACATCAGTTTATTTTGTAGTATTTATTTTACCGGGGTAACTACTCGCTGCGACGAGGTGCCGCGTTGATTACCGTCGAATCAACGCGGCGGTAGTAGCCCTGGGTGAGAGTCTCTGGCTGATCGCGGCAGAAAGGCCTCATTGATCTCAAACTATATACGAGTTAAAGCGGCGGCGAAATGTTTCAGCATAAAACTGAGGGAAACCAGAAACAGTCACTTATGTACCAATTTTCGGCTTAGTTTTATTTTTATTCGAGCGAAGCGAGTTTCTAATCTACACCTGGGCCTCGCAATATCGGCTCCCATAAAAAAAATATAGTTTGCGTGCGTGTCTTCGACTAAACTTGATTTTAATGTGGAATCATTTGATTTTAGACTGCAGGTCTAGGCAGACCACCACGGAGCAACAAAACACACACACAACACACAGCAGACCACACGGGCAAAAACAGCAGCACACACCGCTCACACAGCCGGCACACAGCGCTCACACAGCGGGCAGCACACAGACAACGGGCGCAGCGGGCGACAATAGTGGCCAGCGGAGAGCGGGCATGGAGAGTTTGTGCCCGCTAGGGGTGTGTCCGCTGAGTGTATCTACTGCTGTCTCGTGGTGAGAGTACGTCATCATGTTCCTAATCTACACCTGGGCCTCGCAATATAGGCTCCCATGAAAAAAAAAATAGTTCGCGTGCGTGTCTTCGACTAAACTTGATTTTAGTGTGGGATCATTTGATTCGAGCGAAGCGAGTTTCTAATCTACAACTGGGCCTCGCAATATAGGCTCCCATGAAAAACACACAGCAGACCACACGGGCAAAAACAGCAGCACACACCGCTCACACAGCCGGCACACAGCGCTCACACAGCGGGCAGCACACAGACAACGGGCGCAGCGGGCGACAATAGTGGCCAGCGGAGAGCGGGCATGGAGAGTGTGTGCCCGCTAGGGGTGTGTCAGCTGAGTGTATCTACTGCTGTCTCGTGGTGAGAGTACGTCATCATGGAGAGACTCCGTTGGGGGCGATTGACCCAAACTCGGTCCGTGCGCCAACGCCAGAAGGGCGACAGCAGGCACGGCGGAGGGGCTTGAATGGGACCTCTACCTAGCTAAGGGAGCCAAGGTCATGCTCACGAAGAACCTGAACCAACAAATTGGACTCGTGAACGGCATTCGAGGCCAAGTCGTCGAGTTGGTGTTTGCAGACGACGCGCCCCCGCCGAACCTCCCCCTTTACGTTGTCGTCAAATTCAGAGGGTACTCAGGGGGGGTATGGTCGTCTCAGGAGAGATATAGAGGGTGTGCCGATTTCTCCCGTAGACACTACTTGGCAGGACGGGGGAACGCAGGTCAGGACGCAACTGCCGTTGAGGCTCTGCTGGGCCAAACGTCACATCGGCTCTATTCCACCTGTTGTGCCCCTCGCAATCACACGAACCAATGGCCCGTGGACGCACACGTCTGACTACAGTTACATCTGTCAGCTGTCGCTCGTTTTAGCGACAGCTATATTGTATCTTTTTTTGCTTTTTCGAGAAACCGGCCATGTGCGATCGCTGGCAGCTGGCTGAGCACCAGCCATATAATCCTGCTCTGGCAATCCCTCGCGAATCCAGAAACACAACATTCATTACAAAAGAAAAACGTCATTCGTGACGTCTATCATTTGACGTAATGTCACACGTTGCAAAGGCGAAAAACATGTACCTGGTATGTTGCTGGGAAAAAAAACAAACGGCAGCAGCTGATGAAACATATGTAGACTATAGCTCCAAATATAACGAAAGGTGCAACAGAAGGCACGCCAGCAGGCACGGAAGTCTTACCGGCCAGCGGCGTCGAATTGGTGCATAGTTCTATTCATTGGTTAGTCACGAATCGGGTTTCACAGTTTTCATATTTATTCTTCTATTTATTTCACTTTCACGATCTGTGATACATATCACGATTCGTGAAAATATCACGCTGTTTGATCTCGATTCTTGACAGTTTTGTTCGTTATGAATGGCCATTACTACCCCGAATTCGGTCGGACTGCAAGACACGCCTTAGCCGAATTACGGGGGAGATCCGAAATCGGGGACGAATCAGGCAGTTTTTTTTGTTGCATCTCGGTGCGGTATGCAGCGTTATTTTTCACACAACGAAACGGTGCGCACCCCCCCCTCCTTTACGTTTTTTTTGTTTCACAGGTAACGGGAGCAGAGCAGCACCCCGTTGAGGTTTTGGAGAAGGCGCGACAAATGTCCTAGTGCTAGGCGGCCTGTCAAGAGCGAGTTGAGGACGCCGCTTTGTGGTTTACCGACAAACTCGGGGGGACGATGCGGCTTGTCGCCGACGGTGTCGATGCTGTTTTTTATTGACAGCGTTGGCGCTAGTTGTTGACAACAGAGTCGGAGCGATGGACAGTGATTTGCGCGCTGCTGTTTTCAAAACGGCTCATCGCTTCACAGGGTCTGGTCGCACATTTATTTTCCTCTACAAGAGTCGAAGCGGAGTATTATTGACACAGCCGGCGCAGATTGTTGCTGACAGTGTTGACGTTGGTTGTTCCTTGTAGACTCGATTCGGATAGCCGGTGACAAAGCCGACGCTACTTGTTGCTGTCAGTCGAAGCGATGACGATGGCGATGGGCGGTGATTTGTTGATGGACAACCTTAGCAGCCTGCTGCTATCGTCCAGTCCGGCTTATTGCTATTGCTGACAGGGTCGAACACTTTTGTTGTTGTCGACAATTTAGTCGAAGTGCATGATTGCTGACCACAGGCCGACGCTGGTTGTTGGCTGACAATGTCGAAATGGGTTGTTAACAACGCCGAAGAAGGCTGTCATTAATAGTGGCAGATTCGAGCTGGGTTGTCGCTGACAGGGTCGAACGAGGTTGTTCAGTGCCGATAGCTTTCCCCCCTGAAATACGAAAGGGATTACCTGTAACCACTGCAACGCTATCATCTTGAACACTACTGTATCATCTTGTAGCTCTCACTAGGAACTCGCGCTGATGGAGACTTGTACCTGTCTTGTCATCAACTTCGCGCGTTGGCGGGGAAAGTCGAAAAAATGTCGCGAAACATGCGCAAGCAGTACGTGGTTACGTTGTTTTTGGAGCAGGTCCGGTGGTCGGATGGAACACGGAGATTCGGGCACCGAAGGCTGGAAAGGAGCCCACCCCCCCTTCATTTTGCGCCGTCTTAGCTCAGAACCTCGTCTCTTTCGTAACTGTCACGCACTGATTTCATATAGTTCTTCCTCGAAAAAGAGGGTGGGTTCTTAAGGGGTTAACCATCACAATGAGGAACGGCACGGCATCGCAAAGCGACACACTCCTGCAAAATTTAACTACGACTAGACAGACAGGCCTTCCTATGAACAAGGAAACCCGCGAAAGACGCCCTACAAATAGGTTTTTCAAGTGACACGCCTTGCAAACCAAATTACAGGTGAAACTCAGTTACGAACAGACAGACAAGCCTCCCAAAAAACAAGGAAATCCACAAGTCCAGTCCCGAGGCTTTCCTAGAAATTCGGTACGAATTGACAGGCAGGCCTTCGAAGGAGTAAGAAACCGTACAAAGCCCAGTTTCGATCTTGAGTAACAGACAGGCCTTCCAAATAACAAAGAAACCGCTCCACAGCCCAATCTTTATACTTCGTGGGGAACAGACAGGCCTTCCAATGAGCATAGAAACCCTACAAAGCCCAGTTTCGAGGCTTCTTAAGGATCTGCAACAGTCTGTCCTCCTCCGACCCCTCTTCCGGTGTGGTTGTAGGTCCAGGACACGAGAGGCGGCGCGGACACCATGATCGACTCCACGCGCCCTCCCGAAAGGCCAAACTTTAACCCCTGCAATCACCGCGGAGGAGGGGTTGACAAATCCAGGGCAACAAGGGGGGGGCGAAAAGGAAGGTTTTGACGGCACGATTTAGGCGTACGCGAGGGACGGGGTGGGGG